>CM023488.1:66646163-67351807 GCA_013339685.2 Hyalomma asiaticum
GCACACGTACCACGCAACCCGCCGCCATGGAGCAGGCAGTTCTGCGAAAGAAATTCAATTTCTCCTAGTAAAATCTGTCAAGAAAGTCGTAAACTGCGATTCGAGTGGCACCTGTACACACGATAACTCAGACTGTAATTCTGTTATGTGGAAACTGCTACCTCAGTAACGAGAAAACTTACTCATGTTACGACAAAACTCAACAAGATCCAGCACCTTATAGAAAAGGCGCCAACGCTGCCTCTGTGCGCGTAATGTTCGCATACGCGTGCAAATTTTCCCCTGCTCGCAGATACCGACAAAGGCGGTTTGACGTCCGCGCTATAGGACAAAACGTGCAACAGCGTGCGCTTGCTGTTCACAGCGGTGCGCTGGATTCGGTACCATTTTCTGGTGCCGGATGCGCTGTGGAGCCTTTGTCATTGGCGAGTACTGATGGGTCACCTATGTTAAATAGCACCCGACTGCGAGGGAGGGCACTATTAGATGCGAAGCAGCTTATGGTCAGGGCTATGTCACTCCCTCCCTCCATGCATCCCTCCATCGTGTGGCGTCCACACCCGCACTACGCATGCGCATCCTCCTCCCCTCCTCTCCTTCTCTCATTGCTTCTCCTCTCGGCATACCTCCTCTCCTCTCCGAATGGCGCGCATTGACTATGGAAACGATCTTTCTTCGATGAATGCTTTACACGCTCGCAAGGAACCAGAACGCGCCCTCGCCTACAAGAGACAACGCTGATGCAAGCAGCGCCTGCTCGCGTCAAACCGATGCAAACGCGGTGTGCACCCCCTGTGCTGCTTCGCATCGCCTCATGATCGCCTTTAGCGGGAGGTGGTGCAACTTTAACGAAAAATCCTTCAAGGAACAGAAGTTTGTTGGACTCGACCCCTGGGCCCGGTGTTCACGAAAATGAATCAATTTATAACTATTCTTAAGGAAAATCTTCGAGGAATCCCGATTCTGGGCATATTTTTAGTGAATTACACAAACCGAGCACACAGGGCGTTAACGACCGAAAAAGTATTTCTGAATTCAGCTTCAGTTCACTGCGTAAGGAATGGTGCGCTTCCGCATACACAACATCCCGTAGGCGACGAAAGAGGCGTAAAGATCGTTTATTTGCCAGGGAACTAGGGATGTCGACATGTGCCGGTTCGCTGGAGCATGCAAGCTTTCCTTTCCCCCAGGACATGGAATAAACGGAAGAAAAATGGAGGCAATAGATCATGACCAACAGGGAGTAAGGGAGCGTGCATATGCAAGCCGTGTACTATTCTCTCGGAAGTCTCGGCGGTACGCATACAATACTCGACGATACATCACGCGTGGCGTTCCAGTATATTGCTTTTTCGCAGTCACGTCATGCGCTAAGAAAAGCAGCTCACACAGCGGTCCTATCAAGTGCCATCGAATGTACAGGCCCCCTTCTTTTTGTGCCTCGATCTCATCACGCTATATTGAGAAAAATACAGGTGCTTTGTGCTTGCTCACACTTCGAAGATGGAGTAGCATTCACGCTTTACGACGAGATCAAAAAAGGATGCTGAGGCGGACTTTTTGCACTTAGCTTGAGACCGAAGCGTTGACTACATTCCTTCTCTCCTCAGGATGGTATCGTTACCTTCATGCTTGCATCGCCATCATAGAGTATTGCTTTGGCTAATATATTAATTGTAGGCTCATTTCGTTTCCATATAGGTTTATGCGTATCAAATATATTATACAAAATTAGCGTATTGAAAGAGAAAAGGGTCTAGGCTTGTTCTTGCCTCTAACGAGTTTGCACGAGGTATTATTTCCGTTACATGTTGCCCGGAGTTCCCACGACTCGCTGGCACCCTTTCCTATGTTAAAAAGTACTGCCTAGCACCTTAAACTTGATATGACTTCGAACAGTACACGGGCCTCTAGCATTTCGAATTCACCGAAATGTGAACGCCGCATCCGGGATCACAACCTTTCCTTTCGTGCCAGCAGCGGGGCACCGTAACAAGTTAATGACCATGGCTGAATATATATTCCTTTGTGTCCAGTTCCAAACTACAACGTCATGTTCTTGAGCAAATATACAAGCTTACTCCTATCCCCTGGATACATACATACATATATATATATATATATATATATATATATATATATATATATATATATATATATATATATATATATATATATATATATATATATATATGTATGTATGTATCCATATATATATATCTTAGAAACAGCTCAATGAACAAACAAACAATAGAGCGTTTCCTAGGCTTCATTGTGCGTTGCGTCATTAATAACAAATAAACAAGCCCTTGACACCTTCCCTTCCATTATAGATATATATATAACGAAACAATAGAGCAGTTCCAACGTATATCTTCCATGATCACGTATGGTGCAACGGTAAAGGAGATGAACTGCTGATGCGAGTGAAAGTGCTCAAATGGTATACAACGTAGTATAGACAAAGGACAGTAATGAACACAGATGCACAGCTCGTACTTTGTAAACTGAAACGCGCTGAGTAGGACTGTTAATGATCTGTTCCAACTAGCCCAAGTCGCTCTTTATTGTGGGACCCAACCACGTCACTGGCCTCGGTTAAGCAACCAAGCGGTCCATATCCGACGGGGATAGCCGCTCGGCGATATTCCTAGCCCGCTGGACAGCAAAATGATAAGGTCTGTGAGTTCCAAGCTGATCAAGACAGTTCGCCACCGCTCTCCAAGGACATCTGGTCCCATGTTATTCCCTTTGTAGAACTACAGATTAAAGAGACAGCGGGGCCAGAGTGCGACCATATTTTCTTTTTTGTAAAACCGCTCCCATTTGCTAGAGGGACACCTATGATCCCAATCTCGATTGTCACGATTGGTTGGAAGCAGCCCTTATAGAATTCCTTTGATCGTTTATGAACCAATTTTTGCAAGCGTATGCAGTGCCGCGCGGACGGGAGCATAAAAACTACCTGCCTTGCCGTTTTTCCAGCGCCAGAACACCTACAGCTACAGCACTAAAGATACAAATTGCCTGCGAGCACTGACTTCAACAAGTAAACTAAACAAGGAGAGAAAAGACAATAAAGGTTGGCCAACGAGCGAACGTATATCAAGCGCGTAGACGATGCGAGTGCTTCGCACGCACCGGCGGCTCTTCTTTAGACAGGCCGGCCATGCTCAGCAACGCGCGCCTTGTTCTACACTAAAACGATCACCCGAGCGTGGCTAAAACGGGAAACGGCTTTTGTGTTCCCCCTTTTAGCCATCAACGAAGAACGAGGTGTACCTAGGGCGTGTCGGCTTTCGAAGAAAAGGAGACGAGCCGCAGTTTATCCTTAGAAGACTTTCGGGCTCATGTGAAGAAAGTCGGCAGGCACGCCGCCATTTGCGGGCTTTTTTGTCTTCGGAAACGAGGCTGAAAGACTAGGCGGCGTGCTTCCTTCGTTAGCTTACTTCCACGGCGTCTGCTTCAGGAGCAGGAATTAGATGGGATGCCATACACTGTGCTTTTAACACGGATGAATAGCGAAGGCTCGGGCTAGCCGGTTAGCGTGTACGAGTGTTACTATATACGTAGGTGAGGTAGTGTGCAGCCTTTACTTTCTTGCCCTTTTCAGTGCCCACCCACGCAGTGTGTCACCGTGTTAAGCACCAGTCATATATGTAAATGCGCCACTAACATACCCAGTAGGCTATTTATTGCAAATGTATAACGTACTCGTGTATCGAACATTTATGATTCACAGAAAAACAATAGTGACTTTGCGTAGATAAGGTGGAAGGTGGTCAGCCCCCCTGTTCCCCGCCCTTCTGGAACACTCAACCAACTTCTAGATGACTTTCTGGCTATGCCTATGAAAACCGATTATGCTTATCACATAAGCGCAACGAAACGCTACTGCGGAGATTTTGCTTATCTTTACTCAACATATTTGGAATCACCATTCTGTTGATGTGTGCGAGTTGAGTTATTGGCAGCAAGGTGCATTTGTAAACGCAGTATACTGGGAAATTACAGAACAGAGGAAAGTGACTTCAAAGACTCGCTTCTACTCGTTATCTCAAGAAAACCCGAAAGTACCGAAGCAGCCATAACGATTATAAGCCACATTGCGAGCGGAAATACCAAGCAATACAATAATGACATGGACTTTGGCGAAGTGCCCAGCTGGCACGAAACACAAAGGCCAGCGAAGAAAAGGAAAAGAAACGGTTTAAACGAGACACCACTTACTCGACCAAAGGGCCCAGAAGTAAGGCAAGAGTAAAGTCCTGTCCTACTATAGTGGCATCTAAAAAGTAGGGGAGATTAACGCCGAATGTTCTCTAGACACCGCTAAGGGCATGTAAGACGGCGTCGCGGGTTGCAAAGGGGACAGAAGACGAAGGAAGACAGCACTGACGATAAGCAAGCTTCTTGCGAAGCGGCACGTCTGTTCTGCACGAAGCAACTGGAGCTTAAGCGCTTTCGACAAGTACCACTGCTCTCCGCGGCGTCCTGTCATTCTTGCGAAGGCACACAACGCACCATGCTAAGCGCTGATTGGATGGGGAGTGCGTGGCAGCACTTCTCGAATGACGCACTTCCTTGTGTGTGTCCATGCAGTACTCCAGAAGCGAAACCTTTTAGGCATCTAGAAGTAATGTTGGTTGTTTCTAAAGGAGCATGCCCGTCTCTTAGCCCTTTGCTGTCACTTTTATTGGCTTTTCTGTGCCGTCCTACCGCAGCTTCATTGGCGCCCATGAAACGTCTACTGCGTACGTAGAAGTAGTTTGTTGTAATGCCCGGGCAGAATTAAGAAAATTGGTTCTGAGGACGCAATAGATGTGGTTGTTCCAGCACTAGAGAAGCTAATATGGCTGCATAGAAAACTCAGAAAAAGTGATAGGTAGAGAACGAAAAAGGTCGCATTGCGAAAGAGAAGACCACGTTTGTGTGATGTCCACAAGGTGTCGTTTATTGGATATCTCCTAACTGCAAAAGAAAGCGCGCCAGCCACACGGGCTGGAGCGCTTGTCAGGTGACGCGGGAAAGAAAATTAATCAACCTTTCCATGTGTGCATTCACGAAAACTGTGTGTCTCCTCCACGGTGTTCTCTCAAAACAGAACCACCCATAGGACACCAACCACGTTGTAACCATAACCACCACATAAACAATCACTGAGATGGTGGTTTTTGTGGGTTATGGTGATGGACGAAAGGCGGATTTACATAGAGTTCTTTAAAATCTGTGAATATTTGAGTATCCCTTTAAGGAAATTAAGTTTTCTCGTACTTTCAAATTCCCAATTTCAAAATGCTAATTATCATGCGCGTATCTCTCTACCCTTAGCCCAAACTTATACAATATATTCCATGCGCAGTAAATCTTGAGAGTGTAGGTGTACCTGTCGCTTCATAACAGGGCCCTGAAACATATTTACCCACCAAGTACATTGCTTGTATTTTCCCGAGAAAAATGAAAAATTAAACGTGAAGATTGACGTGGCAACACCAAGAGTTCTTGGACTAAGAAATTCAAAATAAAACCACGTGACAGAAATCGGCATATTCTTTCAAATTTCACTCGTCCTGTGGATTGTTATGCTGCATCCAATCAAAATGCGGCTGGTATCTCTCTCGATCGGAACCCTGCTACACACTGTATCCTCCTGCTGCAAGCCACTGCAGCAGTTTTTGATGGCGTCGACTCCACTACGTGGGCCATGGCGGCAACACGGAAAAACTGCAGTTGATTCAGCTGAAAATAGAGGCAGGCTTAGGGTTTGTCCATTTACCTTCATGCGAGTGGAACATTGGCAATGTATAAATAAACGGTTTCGATCTGACGTAGAAATGAGTACAGTCTGTTGATGAAGACAGCAGATTTTGTCTGCCGTTGGAGAGCGCTCTTTGTGTAAATCGCACGCGAAAACAATTTGTAGCACAGTAATCTGCCTTTTCTCGTAGCTACATACATGTGTCACTGTTTAAATTCCTAATAGCTAGTGCATTGTAAGCAGACGAAATTTATTGTCAATTGATCTACACCAGCGGCACAATACGTGACATCCCGCTCCTAAATATTACTGATGTGCCACTCCGCGGTCAGCACTGAAAGCGCTGTAGGTACCAAAAGATTTCGTTTTGCTGCTTTCACTGGTACTAGTAATCGAGAAGCCTCATCGTAAGCAAACTCACGCTAAAAGCAGCAGGCGTTATTTGGGTCTTACGGCCCTTTTGATGGACATCAAGACGCTCTACAGCTGCAAAGGATGTGGCCACTCTTGTTGCATTTGCTTAAAAACACAATTGTCCGATTGAAGGAAAGCCAATATTCTTGTAAAGTCACCGTTACGATGAACCCACATTTGCAAAGTGGCCAATTATAAGCGTTGCTTTCAGTTTCCTTTGATAAAAGAAAGAGAAACGGGCATTAAATATGCGTGAGTACTGACTGACATCTTTCAACAGCAAAATACTTTGCTTCGTGAAAACTTTAGACCATCTGTTCGTGATGATAACGCTGGGCCCTATATAGTATCATAAAAGAAAAACGCGAGAAAAAACTTGGATGGTTGCGATAAGTTCTTTACGGGTACCCTACCCATATGATGGTCTCACAAACGCCGCAGGGCGTCTCGTACAATATAACAAATACAGCTGCTGTTTTGCATTTCTCTTTATTTTTGTATCGCTTCTGACTGGCGTATAAAACATCATGCAGAGAGGGCCCCCTCACCGTGTCCGAGTTGGCAGCCGTGACCATCTCCTGAAGGGCCCGCACCGACAGCGCCTGTTCCAGTACCAGCACGCATGACAGCATCTCCGGGGGAAAGTTCTGTTGCCAAGGAAACCGGGAAGAGTTGTGTAAGTGAGCCGCTCATTGGAGTTGCAAGAACTAGTACACCGTGCACAGGCCCGACAAGCGCTGAGATAAAGATATTCAAACGTCAGCCGTTCGTGAAACAGGCACATGCGATCACATAAATAAATAAATAAATAAATAAATAAATAAATAAATAAATAAATAAATAAATAAATACTGTAATGTATTCCGTCCTGTCGCTGTTTTTCCGAGGCAGTCAGACTGATAGGCATTATTAGCGACCGTAGAACTACATTGTCCATCTGTGCTTGGTAACGAAGAGCTTGAATCGCAAAGGTGCGCGTTCACCAGTGCTCGTCTGGGCTGCATTGTTTACCTTCACCGTCGGATACCTTGAATACAGCCTCTGAGGCTGAGAAAACAAATACATCTCCAAACAACTGCTCGCGATCTAATTAATCACCTGTAGGGTAAAGCAAAAGAATAAAAAGTAATCAAAAAGCACAAATAAGTGAAGATATGTTTATGTAGAGATAACCACCTTAGCAATAACGCGATGCCCATCAACACACTCCTGAACGCATTAAACCACTCTGCAGAGGCTAGTGTGGCAAAGTATTTTTTTCGCATATGGCCTTTTTAATGAAAAAAACATATCCTTGTTGTTAATGAGAGGGCGTGCCTCGTGTATTAGTGGGTGTAACTGTTTCGTAATGCAACGCTGAGTGTACAGAATGCATAGGTCGTAGCACTGAAAAGTTATGGCTAGTGCTGTAACCGACCTTTTCCTTTTATTGTTGTTGATGTTGTCGCCTAGACTCTGTACTTTATTGGGGAAATTTCTCAATGGAAAGTTGGGTAATATTATGACAGGGACAAGCGCCTTTATAGACGCATACAAGGTACACGCGACAGCACAAAGAGGCGATAACTGCTTTCAAACGACTATACTTTACCACGCTTTGTTTGATAGATACATAAGAATGTGAGCTACTGAGTGTGCGGTGCAGATTTTCCAAAACGTTCGTAGGCATAGTTCTTTTAAAAGGTAGTTTTTTTAAGAACACTTCGGAAATAAGGTCAATATTATTTTGTTTTCACTGAGATAGCTTCCAATGCAGAACAATTACACGAGAACCTTCATTAGATATTTTCCATAGCTTGGCCTTAAGGGGTCCTCTCATCTTAGAAACAGCGGGTGATTATATTTGAAGTATTGAACATGAGAATAAAGGGGGCTGTCGGATAGAGCAGGGTTGGATAGGCGCGCCTGCCAGGATGGGCGTCCCTGCCTGCCGTCTGAGCCTTCCTTTGCTTTAGTCGTTCGATCAAATATCCATCAATCCATTTTCTCTGAAGGACGTTAGCAATACCCGTGTAGGTCTGGTGATTACCGATTACTTTGTCAGTAGGTTTTGTATTCGTACTGCTTCTAGCCTTACAAGAAAAGAGGCGCTACAACGCTTTTTGAACACAGTAAGAGAAGGGTTCCGATTTGTAGCGGAGGCTCCAGTGGACATGTAAGCGAAAAATTATTGGACTGCATGCGTCGGAGAATTAGTCATTTTGGTTTCAAGCGCAGGTGTGATTTGCCTGTTCTTGTTTTGACAAATGACGTCACACGGAGTAGCGACTAAGTCGCTTGACCTTCCTTGTGTTTTTGAAGAAATATAGGCATACTTTTTTGTTTGTATTTCCTGTACTCAAGAATACCCAACGAAGCATTTATGAAGGCGTTTAAGCAATAGGTGATTGCCAGTTCTGCCATAACCGAAGTCGTCAGCGCTCCTTCCGACGTGCAAGAAGAGTAGGCGATCCCCAGCTATCTATCGAAGGCAAATTGCTAATTACCAGGTGTGCGCAGTGCAATAATATTTCGCTCACGTGTTCACAGGAGTCACCAAGACTGATGGGCATCGCTTTCTACGTTCAAAAATTGTTGCAGGGGCCCTTTGTTGCCCTTATGCGCAGGTTCCTGCTCTAAGTTAGGTTTCTTTTACCTTATCAAGCCGCGAGTACAATCAGACGGGCTGAAGCCGCGTTTTCACTGCACTAAGAGTTTGTATACGTTTTGTAACTTAACGTGTAACTAATATTCATTTGCCATAAACTCAGTAATGCACGCGCATACATATTTTCCATGCATCATCACACGATAACATTTTTCTGCTGTTACGGATACGTCAGACAACTGAAATATGCCTTTGTGGACTTCTAATTATTTCTCTTCATTCAGTATTCCTGGATAATTTATTCGTGTTATGGTGATCTTGACGCATCATTCGCAAGTTATTCTACATAACTCGCTCTTGCGACGCTGAATTTTACGTACTCATGTTTTTGAATTCCTAGTTCACAATATTGCGGCTTGCTCACCTAGAGCTTGTAGGCCTTCTCCCTGCTGTCTCTTTTCTACTCCCCATTCCCCTAACCCGGGTGAAGTGTAGAAAACCACACGCCCCGTCTGGTTAACTTCTTTTACTCTGTTCTCTCTGCTTTCTCTTCCTCTATCTCTCTTAAATAAAACTGGCTGAGTTTCATGTGATATCGATAATTGACCGAATGTTTCTACTGTTTCAACGAATATTAGACGCACGTCATAAGCACTTCGTGTACGAAACACTCCACTGCGACCTGCCAAATTACTGACTTTCTCATTCGAGAAAACAAAAAGACAATGGCAGCTGTGAGTGAATATTAGTGCTACTTTAATATTCCCAGTTATGACTTGAAGCGCAGGTTGTGTGAACATACCAACTTTAGTCCCCTTTGCAAATTGCGTTGATTGTGCCACCCTACTGGTCCCCTCCGGGCATTCACTCGCATAAAATTCGAATTGAGAGTCATATTTTTATCTTTGATGAATACCTTGCATAGCTCAATTCTTCACAAGCGGAAATTACATGGCACCATTCTGGAATATTTAAAGGCACACCGAAAAGAAACATTCAAGCGGTTTAGACTGCTATATTATCATTTGGGAACACCACTGTCCTTAATTTCGTCACTCTATGTTCAATATTAAAATAGACAACGAAGATCCAAGCTTCATCTTAGTTTAGCACTTGAGTCCCCTGCTAAAATACTGAGTAGATGACGCCACAAAACCAATAATTTTCTCGCGTTTTCTCGCCACATTGGTTCACTCACATTGTCTGAATTACACCCAAGTCTTGTATTGTTCCATTTTTGTGGGTTCATTGGCTCTGCAAATGATCCCCTACATTTGTGACTGCCACATTGGGAACATCATCGCGTTTCTCCACTCGCATACCTAAAGAATACAGAAACCTTCAGTGTTTACTGCTTGTCTCACCTTACCTGAAGCTTCTTGCTTAAATTCCAGAAATGTAGCATACCACAGTAAAGCAATTTAATAAACCTAATTATTAAAATGTTCCTTCAGTTAGACTCAACTAATTAGGTATTAAACATAAAATGTAGCCGAAGCTTAGTTACAGTACTGTTTTTAATTGCAGGGATGCTCCCTAGGAGTTGAGTGTTCGTGCTTAAAACTCAAGCCCCTCCGCTGAAAAAGCCAGTTCATTTCAAGCGGAAAGATTTCGTTTTATGTCGCCTACAGGGGTAAAAAGCTCAGATATCGTTTGGGAGAAAGGGAAGCAAAGTGTTCATACGAGGCCAGTTAAAAGGCAAATGTCCTGGCTTTTACTTTTTTTATGCACTATGTTAGCGATAGCACATTTGTCTTAAACCCATCCAGACGCGAAAAGTAAACGTCAGCTATGCGGCTGAGAAACAGGGAGAGAGAGAGAGATAGAGCAAACTTTAATATCGCATATGAATACGATGTTGCCACAGAAACGCGAGCATCGCAAACGGTCGGCGGTCTTCTGTAAAACATCTACGCGGGCACGTATCGACCGTTCAGTTATCTCCAGTTCAAACAGTAAACCTCTGAGATTGGATAATTTTCAACCGAGCCTCGCGAGGCATTCCAAGACCATTGGCCTCGCACGCTCGGCTCTCGGGGAGCGATCGATGCCGGGCTGGGCATTCACATGCGCACTCTAATTACGAACGCGAGCTGAGCGCCTCGGCTACCAGTCCTCTTCAGAGCTCTCGATTTCGCTAAGCTCTCGCAGCGGACACTAAGAGCACTCGCCGGTAATTGAAGCCGCGTATGTAGGTCTATGTTTTTTGCTTCCCTTTAATGCACGTGTTGCTTGAGCGAGTAATTTCTGCTGCAGCGTTTTAATTTCGTCCAACAATTCTCGTGTATCTTTCTGCTCTGACGAAGGTCTGAAGTGGTGAAACCGACCGCGCTGCAATTATGAGGACGGCTATTCTAATCAGCGGAACGCCGAAATTGCCATTAAAGGGCTCTTATATTTAAAGATCGTACTGGATTTTGGAGATGTACTTCCTGAAATTTGGGTATGGTTAGGAGACACAAAAGTGTCTGTAGCAATGGCATTCAGGAATACACTGTCACGAGTGGTGTTACTTTCATGAATGGAATGCTGACATGGCTTTCAATGTATCATACACTCAAAAAAATTACATTTTATCTTGGAGATATTCGTGCTGAAATTTTCTAATGATTGCGATAAGTGAACACATGAGTAGTATGGGAATGCCGCATCCTACAGTTACTGGAAATGTCCTTCTTGTCAGCGGAATGCTGAGGAGGCATTACCTAAAGGTCTCATGTATTAAAGAATTAGAGCGGATCCCGTAGACCAACCTGCTGAAATTTCGACACTATTAGCAAACGGAAAAATGAAAGGAAAAGCGGCTAGCATTGCAATACAGTGATCTTGTCCAATATAGCTTCCTTAAAAGTATCCGTAACCGCCTCTCGAAGCTTGATGAGAAGAATATACTCTCACATTAACGTCCCGAACGCAGAAAACAACTCTCCAGAATTAACCATTGCTGAGAACAATGTTGGGTGCTTGTCTTTCAAAGAGCACCCAAAAAGGATGTGGGATTTGCAAATACTGATACGGCACTGTCGGTTGCATGAAATGCTCCTCTGTGTATTCAGAGCTTGGGAATGAAATTTAATGCAGGAACTACTTTGTTTCCATTATCTAACCGTCGCATCACATATTTTAATACTTAAGTTACTTTCACCACCACGAGGTCATGACCGTAGGCAGCATAAGAGTACTGTCACTGACTGAAACACCTGCGTCTTACCTTGTCGGCGATGTTTTCGAGGTAGCAGTGTCGGTTGCCGAATCCTTCCGCTGCAAGACATACCCTGGTTCCGGTGGCCGTGCATTGTAGACAAACCATGTCATCCTGGAAGCAAAGGAATAACAAGGAGAGCTTAAAGTACGGGAAATTGATTATTATTATTATTATTATTATTATTATTATTATTATTATTATTATTATTATTATTATACATCCTGAACGTAGGGGTTAAGTTGGTGGAAAAAATTAACACCATCTTCCCAAAGGGAACCCTGATGGGATGCGAAGCAGCAGCGTTGCGCACGGGTGGCGTCACGGGTTGAACGGCGCTAACGCGGGTGCTTCGCATCCCATCGGGGTTCCCCTTGGGAAGATGGTGTTAATTTTGCGCGTGAACCGACGAGTCGGCGGTGTAGCGAGCGGCGGTAGCGGCAGGTGTTGCGGGCGCTGCGACGAGCGCGCGGCAGGCGAGGGAGAGAGTGACGTCAGCGCGCACTGCGAGGGGAGCGTGACGTCGACGAGCAGCTGCGGCGTGACCTACTTGGCACCGCTCCAACACCTTCGGCGAGCGGAGCGCGTTGCGGCGCGTTGTACGGACGTACGGAGGGAGAGCGTTACACAGGCTAGTCAAAGAGCTGCTTTGCATCTATAGCAATAGGCTAGTCTTAATGTCGATTCCTTAATGTCGTTTTACATCCCAAAACCACGATATGACATTGAAAGATGCCGTAGTGCAGGAGTGCAGATGTTTCGACCACCTGGAGCTCTGATATCGCACAGTACAGGGGCCTCAACATTTAGCCTACATCTAAATGGAGCCGCGGCGGGCGCCGCGGCAAAGCCCAAATGATGAAAATTAAGGTAAAATTATTTTGATTACAATTATAAGTTTCATTATGGCTAAACAGACATCCCTGTGGTTGTACCGCAAAGTGGACCCTCCAAACCTAAGAATAGTCCCTTCAGTACATTCGAGGCCTGGCTGGCGAACAATTCGTTCGAGAATTTTCTTTCGCTGGATTTTGAAGCGGCGACAAGATATAAAAAAGTGATGAATCGTTCCCCATCGTTACAGAAGGGGCACAGCGAGGAAGCAACCAGACCGGACTTCTGCAAATAAAAATTTAGGGAGGCAATTCGGCAACGTATTTTGTGATGGCAACCTCCATCTCCCTTGTGCTGCATAATCCGCTACGCCAGGTGAATAAAAGATGTTTGCAATCTGGATAAGCCGTCAGTAGCGCCTCCGACAATCCTTTTGCCGTCGTAAACCAGAGAAATCTGTCCACCGTTAAGTGTACAACAGTTGGTGGTAGGATCAGAATTATAGGCGAGTGAAGCGACGCCTTTGCTAACAATTTGATTTGAAAAAGAAACCTTTGTGGCCAGGTACCCATATTAAGTGAAGACATTTTAGGTGATCAGAAGCTAGAAGAGTAAAGACCTTTGATGCACGCGACTTCCCAGGCGCAGACAAAGAAGAGCACACGGATAAAGAATCAGTAAGAATAGCAACCACTTTAATTCTAGGATATAATTTTTCGCTAACCATTGAAGTGACACTAAATAGGAAAGCGATTTTACCTCTATCAGTTAACCACTCTTTCACAAAATCAAAAGTACCATTCTTACAAGAAAAATACGCTTGATAAGCGAGAAAACTAGCGAATGGAAACTACAGGTGGTGACACCGCCTTGTGGTTCCCCTCCACCAACTTGCTCTGACGTCATAGATCTTGAAGGCGCGTGGTAGAGCAAACATTCGCTGGTAAAATGCAATTGTATCGTGTCTGTGAGGGGCCGGAAAGCTAACGTAGTAAATTTCAAGAAATTCTATTCAGCCAATTTTCAGAACATACTAAAGCCGATTTTGTAATCCGTGATGTCCTGCTAGCGGTGACGTCCAGAGGATTCGGCGCAAAATTCTAAAAACTAAATTTTGCCCTTCATTTCCTCCGCTAAAAACGAACCCATGATGACGAAGTCAACGCCAGTAGAGTAATTTACTGTTTTGTCACAGTGTTCTCTCAAAATATCTCCGTTCGGAAATTCGCATCACAATCTTTCATATGAGTGTAGTTTGAGTTGTGTTTTTATTGCGATCTCAGCACCGTGAGAGACAGTCACTGCAACGGAATTTGTCATCCCTTCACGACAGCATATTTTCCGAAACCTCTACGCATAATTCAATTTTACGGACTTTATCACAAACAAAGCAGAAGCTCATGGAAGGGCACACATAAGCTGTTAACACCTTCCACACAAGACACTACAGCATTCTCACACGCTTATTTCACACACGCCATGAGAGTTATGCACTGCACAATGAAACACCAGTATGACTCAGCACATTTATTTCGGCATGACCAACTGTTCAGCATACGTACATTAGGTCTGCGAGCCAAAGAGAAATGCAGGCTTTATTTTTTTTCTTGCAAGCATCATTTATCGTCTCCGATTTTTTCAAAGAGCGCATTCCATAGATTTGTGAACCAGGCAATGTTTACACCTGATTGGACTATATACGTATATGAACACTGAGTAATAATATTTAATACAAATGTAATATTAATTGTACACAACATAGCAAAGCACAGGATAATACAGTTTGTGGATTTCGACTTTCAAAGAGCAATGAAGTCTAATGCCTACCATGTTGTAGTTTCGACACGCTTACTTAATTTCTGAGTTTTTGTACGAGCTTGATACGAAGATTTTTGCATGTCAATACTAGCGCTGGTTTCATTTTTTTATTCTGGCTAAAGAATATTTCTATTTATTTTTCAATTTATTTTGAAACATCTATGGCCTCAGTTTCTGGCAGTCTCTACGAATTGCACTGATTACTTTGCTAGTTCGGACTTCCGTAAATCTGAATCCTCAGTCTAGAATGAGTATAATTATGTCATAAGAGCGTTATTACCGCAGGCAATATTAACCGTGTAACATATTTTGAAACCGTATCGTACCCACGCCGTCTGTTCTTCAGGGAGGGGGCAGGCTGTAAGATGCAGACATAACTCACTTCCAGAAAGTAAATTATAAGACATAAAGGTTAAAATCCAATAAACAAGTAAATAAATAAATAAATAAATAAATAAATAAATAAATAAATAAATAAATAGCAGTCAATTTTACTTTAATCAGTACTGACAAACGGTCTTCCTTTTAAGCATCGGGCGTCAAAGTAAGAAACACGTGATAGGCAAACAAATAAGTGCAAGTTATATGATAAACATCAGTGCCCCTTGATGTAAATCGCTACGGAGTGGTCGTATTTTCTAAATCAAATATCTGCACGTTGTCATATCATTTTGTTCTTGTTTTCTAGCCATTTGTTTAATAAGGCCAAACACGTGTCGCAGAATTCAAAACGTCTGTTTCCGCTTGCTTGTAGGATGGTTTTTTTTTCTTCCGGTAGAAGTCGTGGCTATACAATGGGTTGTTTGCTGATGGGCAGAACTTGCATGATGTTCGATTCTGACTCCGTGCATTGCGTGACGGTGCAGCCTTACTGCAAGACAAACTTCAACAACTCGCGAACGTTTCCGTAGTCCGACGGAATTGCATGCTTACCAAAAATAGCGGTTTCGATCTCTCCTTAGTCTATTCCTTTCTTTCTTTCTTTCTTTCTTTCTTTCTTTCTTTCTTTCTTTCTTTCTTTCCTTTGATAAAGTCGTTTCTTTCGAGGAGACATGGCGATGACACGAGTGATCGAAAAATGATGACGGAAACAGGGGGAACGGAGGCGTTTCCTTCTTCCGGCGCCACGGAAAGTAACCCCGTGCTTCTTATATGAAACCGCCGTTCACTGTTTCTTTTGCTTCGCGTGAGCTTTTGTAAGGATATCAGGGGTGTCCGGCGTGAAGTCAAATCTACGGCATACTGTGCTTTTCTAACCTTTAGGTTAGGCTACCATTACAGGCAACACTTCAATTTGGCTATGCGTTGGATTGATTTTTTTCAGGTGTTTCACATCCCAAAACCGGGTGTGATTATGAGAGACGCCGTAGTGGAGGGCCCCTGGGAATTTCTGCCATCTGGGGTTCTTTAACGCGCGCTGACATCCACGGTACACGGGCCTCAACATTTCGCCTCCATCTAAATGCAGCCGCCACGGCCAGTATTCGATCCCGCGACCTTCGGTTTAGCAGTCGAGTGACGTAGCCGATAAAGCACCGTGGCAGAGCCTTCTGCAAGAACTCATTTGCTGCTTACCGCTCAATGTATAATAATGGAAATAAGAACTGGGGTGCACTGGCATATGGACACACATTCAGAGGAGTATATCTTTAGAGTACCTCAATAAAGAATCTTGTGGAGCTGAAAGCTTGAGCACAAGGGGCACAAAGAGAATGGGAGAAGAAATAAAAATACGGAAGCATGAGCATACTGCATTTCCCGAAGACCCCCTAGTAATGATCCCCACACATGATTCATCCGCGTGCACCAAATTCTAAGAACATGATTGCAACCCGCCTCCAGCAGATTTTTGTGGCCGCAGCCGGAATGGAACCGCCGATCCCAGGATTAGGAACCCAATGCAACAGTTACTGAGCTGCACCGTGTTCAAACCGTACTAGAACTTCGTAGAGCTATGCAACAATGACGCGATCATGCCACGGTGGGCTGAGCCGTCGGAAAGAAAGTAGTAGGGAAGAGAATAATCCGTGCGCGCAGAAAGAAGTTGCAGATGCCGAACAAAAGTTACATGAGTGCATGTGGGAGGGCTGAATACAGCACACGCTGTTTAGGTTAGCTGAGACTCTTGATCAATAAAGACGACCAAGGAGGTAGTCCCAAGATAGAGGGGCACAGGACAAGACATGTACAGGAAGGAACGTGTCTTACCGGTGCCTTGATAGTCGGATTCAGGTTCTTGTTGCGCATATCCGCCGCCCAACCCGTAGCACGAAAAGCCGGCGTTGCTTCACGGCCCAAATCGGGCGCACACACTGAGTCCCAATCGAGAAACTCCCGGGGCGCTCAGTTGGTGCCCGTACAGCGATCGAACTACCTTGGAAGCTCGCAATAGATCTTCGAAAGCCCGCGCTTATTTCTTTCTTTCTTGTTCCCGACACAGTGAGGTCGCGTCGACTTGTGACGTCAGCGTCGCGTGAAACACGCCCCCCACTCGCCCATCACAAAGAAAGAAATATGCGCTTTCTCCATTGTCCACACTCACAACACTGAGACAACGCTCGATGTATGACTTTCTTATCTGTGTTTAGGGAGCTGGAGAGCGTTGAGTGGGGAAAGGCGGGTCGCTCAATGCCCATTGAACGTAGCCCAGGAAAAGGGGAAAGAAATGAATCGAAAGGCATTGCAGACGCACGCCAGGACAAAACCTATAAGCGAAATTTGCGTTGCGCAAATCTTTAGTAACGACTTCCCTCACGCATGCTACGTCCTCGTCCCGTATAGACAGAAGTAGAGAGAATGTACGGTACGGCGGGATCGCTGTAGATAGAGTTGGTTAGCTGAAAACTAATGGTAAATGAGAGAGGTGTTTTAATGAAATATAGATGTGGCGTTCGTTAGAAAGCGAATATCGCTGAAAACAAAAACAAAATTGCGGGAGCTTGCACTACGGGCGCAAGGCTAGGTAACAACGGAACTCGTTGCCTTCCTCTACTCCCTCTCCCATCCTCACACTCTCTTCCACTTCCACTTCCTTGCTATAATGTACTATGCATGGCTATGCTACGCTTTACCTTTTTCCCTCATCATTTACCTCTTCCTCACTCACACACCTCTCCTCAGCCTCCACGCCCTTTCCTACTCCCTTATTATACTATACGGGGGCGCTGGTGACCTAACCTTACTTCTTTCCTTCCTGCTCACCCTCATTACCCTTCAGGACGTCCTTGCCATACTACAATATAGATGAGAATGGTATATTTTAGCCCCTTCCCTTCTAATTCCCCGCTTCCTCATCCTCATATCGCTCATCGCCACCCTTATTTTCCTTTCCAGCCCACTTGCTATACTATACTACACAAGGCTATACTATGCCTCGCTTTGTGTTCGCCTACTTTCCCACTCGTTTGGGCACTAGGCCACAGAACACCCATGCGAGGACATCACCGCTATTTTAGGCAACTAAAGAGAAATTTGCATGTTAATTTCAATGCTGCTTGGATATTCACTCAAAAACGTTGAACAAAAGCATCACAATGAATCTTTAGTGCAAGACGTACTTTCAAGAAATCCCAGAAAAAGAAATTCAAGCGCTACTTGAGCAACACATTTTATATAATATTTCTGTGATTGATATTCAAAAAGGGTCAGCGTTTTCAATGACATTTCAACGGACCGGCAATCAATTTTAGTGTATGTGTCAACATATACCAACATTTCTTCAATAGCTTCTCAATAATATATTTTGTGAGGGAATGCAACCAAGGAAATTACAGCGTGCTTTATCTGCGGCTTTCTGTTCACGTCCAACAACTATAACACAAAGGGGTAATCGAATGAAGCGGATGAAGGAATGGCTGGGAACTAAATCCAGAATTATCGCCTTACGCGAGAGGTGTCATTGTTCACTTTTTTTCGGTTACGGCAAACGCCTTGTACGCCTGCAAATTTCTTTGTAATGACCTAGGCGTTGACAGGAACGGTACAAAACTGCTATAATACAACACGCGACATTATAGAAATGCACATACACGGGGTGCTATTTTGAAAACTGTCAGGCGCACTGTCTGGCAAACATCTCCAGCACTTCAGTAATATCTTTTAACACGAAAGTGTTTTATGCCGGGGCAACCGTCACATCACACGTCACTACATAACGGATATGACGCAGTAAAGTAAACGTGTAAGAACAATAAAGAAAAACACTCAGAGGAACTTCTGTTGATGCGCTTGGAATCGAACTCATAGCCCCCCCCCCCCCTCCCAAGCGCCACCACGAAAGGTGCCCGGCGCGCTCTCACTGCGCTAACGCCGCACATGCTGTATGCTGTACGAACGAGCCTTCTTGCCTCGCCCGGATCAGCACGCGCGCAACCAGGCACACTTGCCTGGAACACAGCTGCCAACCAGGAGAGGCAAAGTGAATCACTGCCGTCTTCGTCTCTCCTAGATGGCGGCACCATTCCAGGCGCGTTCCATTGTCAGCCTCGAAGAACACGTGCAGAGCAGCGCGCATAGCCGCGTTCGTACAGATTCGAGCGTATATGAACCGATATCTCAGTGGTAGGGCACCGGTCACCTTTGTGTGTGGCGTCTACCCGCCGACCGTTCTTCGGGCGTGATGGGAACAGGAGACCTGCTGCGTCAAGCGCCAGAGCGCGGCAACTACGTTCATGGGTCAATGTGGCGCAAGCAAATATTACGGATACCTTTTTCGCATGGCATTTGCTATAGACTGTGCCCAGTTATTAGGTAAATTTTTCAGTTACCACAAAGAGTTGGCCCTTGAAGTTATGGAGGCGATGCGTGAACTTGGGTTCGTCCACTATCAAACCGCGCCCTACCAACGAAACACCGATAGCAATGGGCAAGTTCACTTCGATGTAACAATAAACGTTCAAATGCTTCTGCGAGGAGACATTTCAATTTTGTCTTATACCGATTCCTTTCACAGAGCGATCAGCCACATTTCTGTTCCTTTTTTCTTTGTTTCCTCTCCTCGTCGACACTGTCTATTTCGGCCACATTGTCAAAACTGTCATTGTGCCCGCCCCGATTGGCCCAGAGTGCTGCGGCTTCCCTGATTGGCTTAAAATTGTCGTCACTAAGACTATGACAATGTGATATTGTTGGAAAGAGTCAAGAAGAGCAGCCCTGGTCTCCTGTGACGGATATCCACTTAAAGCATTGACCTTAAGATCAAGCGTGGTGCATACTCACTATGTGGGCATGGTCCGCTTTATACGTGGTTTTACACAGAGCCACAGCTTCATGCATTTAGTAATATATAACCTCCTGCACACCCATGTGCGTAGTTAAATGCTTACAGATTTTGCGGAAGTTTTTTGCATTCGGGTGTTATCAAGAATGCAACACCGAGCCAAATTTCTTCTGCGTCTTTAAGCTCCGGTGTGTTTGCCAGTACCATTCACGCCTGCGGCCGCCGATGGGGCTCAGTTTTTCCTCAAGATGTAGTTGCACTGCTCTTGACTTTTAAATACGATAGTCTTTCTTGGCTACCTAAACACGAAAGACTGTCTGTATGTCACTCGATTTAACCGTGCAGCCAAAACCGATTCATGCAGGCAGTTAAGACCAACCTAGCTGCTTGCACGGGTCCCATGGGCTCATGCACGTCAACATTGTACACAGTAGGGGAAACATCAGGCCTATTTGAGGCTATATGTATATATATATATACATATATGGTTTGGTGAAGCAAGTGGCTTCGGCTGCCACATGAATATAAATATGAGACGTAGCACTCCAATGATATTTCATTTAGTGGTCGACGTTTCGATCAGAGCCTCACCTTTATCACGACTTGACAAGGTCGCGCTCTGACCGAAATGCCGACTAGTAAATGGAATATCATTGAAGTGCTACGTCGCCTACTTTATATATATATATATATATATGCATTACCGCAGCGTTAATTTACCTAAAAATACACATTACACTGGTTTTTACGTTAAGGAGCAAGAATCAACGCCTCAGAAATGGTGTCGAGGAGACACTACGCATTCAGGAAACAGCAATAAACGGTCGCAACAGATTGCGCGAGTGGAGCGCGAAGTGGAAAACTTCCACTTCGCGCCTGAACTAAAATCAGCAAAACCTTCGCTGCATCCATCATAGGAAGAATGAGAGAGGAGGGGAACAGCATGATGGGTGGGAGCATGGATAAGAAAGGGCGTTAAGTACTAGGGGCGACAGAGGGCTATCGACTTTCAGTCACTGTCGACGTCATTTTCAGATGTGACGTCTTTCGACGTTAGATATGCGGTCTTTTTTTTTATGAGAAAGCACAACTGAGCCACAAATACTCGCACGATGGATAAAGGCGTAAGTGTATTGTTGTTTTGTGGGGTTTTACGCCCGAAAACCAGCTCTGTTTATGAGAGACGCCGTAGTGGGCGATTTCAGTGCACGTTAAAGAACCCCAGGTGGTCGAAATTTCCGGAGACCTCCACTACGGCGTCTCTCATAATCAGAGCTGGTTTTGGGACGTTAAACCCCACAAATCAATCAATCAATCAATCAACGCCGTAGTGGAGGTCTCCGGAAATTTCGACCACCTGGGGTTCTTTAACGTGCACTGACATCGCACAGCACACGGGCCTCAACATTTCGCCTCCATCGAAATGCAGCCGAAGCGGCCGGAATTCGAAAAGCGTAAGTATAGTCTGCATTGAGATATTGCCACAATGCCGACCAAGGCATGAAATTAGAAGGAACCCTAATGAAGCATTCAGTATCCAATAATCCCCATCGAATGATGTTTGCGTAAGATTTATATAGAATGACATAAAAATGTATGATTATACATAGAACATGTACGAACTCGGTATGCAAATGTATGGAATTAATGAAATACGAACGCATTTCCTCAGAGAAGCCTTCAAATACGCGTCGCGAAAGTGGAGAAGTTGATGAAATGGGTACTATGTGAAGGAGTTAAAGGCTACAGTTCCAGGTTGCGTGATTAAGGTCCACGTAGTATCGACACATCTCTGTGCTGTCCTCAGCTGAAGCCACATAATAAAAAAAAGTAAAGAAGGTGCCGCATTGTAATCATCTTTATTGCTCTTTAGGCGCACTTTGCGAGAGTACCTAGAACAGAAGGTTTAACTGCAACGAGACCAAAAGGACGAGCCGTTACCACACCACGCGTGAAGAGAGCCGACGTGGGTTAGGCTATAAAAAATTCAGTACGCACGGCACGCTCACGCATGCAGATATGCAAGCGTTGTCCGCGGTTACAGTAGTTGCGCCTGCTTGGCAAGTCGCACGTGGCTGACGGTGCAGTGCACGCTACCTCGTTAAATAATTGCCGTAGTCCCGTCGATTCCTAGGGCTGTTCGGCCGATGTCAACCAATTCACGTTGCCAGGGCGCGAGGGGTATATGTGAGTTGGTCAGTAGGGAAGATAAAATATTGCTAAGGAATGCATTCATCGAAACGAGTCAGAAAGGAGTCAAAGTTTTTGTGAGTACGAAGAGCAACCATGAGCGAACATAATAATAATAATAATAATAATAATAATAATAATAATAATAATAATAATAATAATAATAATAATAGTAATAATGTATGGGGTTCTACGCGCCATAACCACGACATTATTACGACGAATGCCCCTTTGGGGACGGCTGCCAAGTAAGTTTGACCAACTGTAGTTTTTTAAAGTGCTCCTAAACATAAGTATACGCATGTATTTTTTTACTACAACCCCATCAAAATCCTACCCCCGTGACAATGCTCCGATTAGTAACGTCGAGCTTCGCAACCCAACACCCTAGCCTCTAGGCAACCACGGTAGGTTGAAGGATAGAAACGCAACCGGCAAGAACGAAACCAATAAAGAAAGGGAGAGAGAGAAAGAATTAAAGGAGTAAGGGAAGTACGGAGGAAGGAATAACGGAAGGAAAAAAGCACGCACACACCAAGCTTCGCTTGCACCCATTTTCCTGATAGATAAAGGATCCCTAAATTTTAAAGCCAAAGCTGTTTAGAGTATCGGTGAGCTTGTCCTCCGTCGGGGTCAAACTATCATCACCAGGAATAAGTGCTCGAGCACTTCTTTAAAATGCATGCCGTTTACGCGCGCGCTTCTGTCTTCTCTTGGGCTCATGCCCCCAGCCCACCACTGCGTAAAGGCAGAGGGTTTTCATAACGTGGCCTAGCCCTTTGTAGGGTAGTGACAAGTTGTGAAAGGAAAGTGAGGATGAATAGGAGGGGAAAGAGCATAGCATAGCCTTGTATAATATGTTATAGGAATAGGTGGGAAGAGAAGTAAGCTTAGGTTAAGGACGAAATAAAGGATGAGGGGAAAGGGAGACAAAGCGTATGTATGTACAGTATATTATAGCAAAGTGTCGGAAAGGCTGGTGCCTACGAGGAGAGGACAGGGTTAAGCATAGCATTGTATAACAAGGATGTACGGAAGGGAAGCGAAGGCAAGGCACAGGGAGAAAGTGGATTATGGCATAGGCATGCACAGTAAAGTAAATCAAGGGTGGGAAGAGGGGAGGAGTGTGAGGAGGAATGACCTTAGGGTAGGGCGTCGCGACCGCAAATTGCGATCCCCCTCAAGCCAATTCATCCCACAGAGACGTGACAGAACACGTAACATGACGTCGCAGCTCGCCATGTGATATGTCACCATCAAAACCTTGTAACAGCTAGTCAGGCGACAAATAACGTTACTTAGTTGACCTTGTAGAAGCCTGAAGAGTCTAGGTTGACCACAAGCTCCGGTCTTCGTCCAGCCATTCACCACTAGTGCAAGCACACGAAAGAATTAAGAAACCCCGGAAAACGGCATTATTGTCCTCTCCTCTAAACCGCATAAAAGACCTGGTGTTTGAAGACGTTTCGGAGACGATAACGACACGTCTCGTATATGGGCAACAAGTCGCCCATTGGGCGATACATATGACGAATTATACACTAAAGCGTTGCATGCGTGCCGTCGCTGAGACGTCGTTAACGTATCGGATACCCGTCTGCAAGGCGTCAGAAATCCTTTGTGTACTAGCTAGGCACTCTTTTCTTAAAGCTACATGGTCAACTGACAGTGGATATAATATATAAAGCGTGAAACATCTCCTAAGCTAGCGGAATTGACAATGAACTTACTATTCTCAAACTTTACCTATTCTTTCACTTTTCCCAGTGTATGGTAACCTGCAGGACTGGGTTATGGATTTCGGTTACGTCTACACGTTGTCATGCCGGCTTTCATATCGGACGCTTTTCACGACTTATTTGTTGTTTGCAAGCACAGGACATAATTATAATTGCAAATCCCGCAGCAGAATTGAAACAAGTGGGCAAGTGGACGTGTCAAGATGTTTGTGCTATTGATCATAAAAGAAACGGGTGCTACGATGCAAAAGAACTACAATCTCTAAACGAACACCAAACGAACATATTGCGCATTTGCAGTGGTCGATTACCGCATTACTGTGGTGTTGTGGTTCATAACACCGTCGCAGGCTGGCACACCGCAATGAAGCCTGAAAACGCACGGCTGCTGTGGAACGTGCGTGTGGCGTCCCATAAAACAAGCGCCCGCAACTAGGAAGCCATGGTTGGTGTGGCCATTACGCATATATTTAGGCACGTACATTGCAAACGACAGCATTATCCCGGCACGTGGCAACTGTTCGTAGGCAAACTACTCACATGTCACAAAATTTCCTTGCTAAAGCGAGCCCAGTGAAAATTAAGTACAAACGAAAAAACACGTTACCCACAGGACGAGGTCTCCTTGTGTTCCCTGTCTGTGTTTCACTTGCACTCTGTTTTCTCAAACCGGGAATCAACTTGTCCAAATTGAAGCCTACCCCTTCGACCTTATCCCGCTATGATGTAACTTTACTGCCTGTGGCTAGGCGTAACCTTTAAAAAAGCCTTCTCATATTGCATATAAATATCATACAGACCTTCTCAACACAACTGTTGAAACTCAGAAGAGACGCTCGAAGACACATCGTGTGTTTGCGATCCCTTTATGAACAAAAGCGATGTTCTTCCGCAATGTTTCATGTCGACTCGGCCAGGGGCCTTCATAAGAGGAAGAGGTTCTAGAACCATGACCCTCTTTCTTACAATAGACCCCGATGAGTGATCCTAGGTCCGCAATGGACAGGCTCATGAGCTCTTTGTGAAGGAACTGGGCACACAGAAATACACGGCCTCTTGCAGGAGGAGGAATCGACACTAGTGCCCACTTGCAACTGAAGTTTATTGGAAAGAAAAGCGCACATATATATTTAATAATTTCTTACTTTTACCCTCTCTCCCAGGGTACAAAGCAAGAAAAGACAAGAAAAGCCAGAACACGTGCAAAAATTTTAGTAGCTGGACACACGTGTCGGGGGTCGCACCTACAGAGAGTTGAACAGGTAAGCATATTCCTTTTTGTTAATGGGATGAAGAAATCGCTTACCAATTTTTTACCGCGCCTCCTAATATGCAGTGCCTCTATCAGCTCTATGCTGGTTTGATGTCGGTAATCTGATAAACAGAGGCATCTTGAAAAGTCGGGGTAAAACCGCATGAGCTAGAACGTCGCGGAAGGTGTGAACTATCCTTTCAATGTACCGCTCATTTGTGTTCTCGCAACAGGACATTCAAGCACCTGCCGGACGGACCTATGTGCACATTAGCACATGCAAATGGAATATAAGTATGTCACCCCTTCAAGCATAGCACCGCATTTTGGTATTTTTGAACCTTTTGTTCTGCAGATAATTTCTGTAGATAGCTTGTTTGATTTCTTTTTCTAGGGTGGTCGCGCTGTTGTTCCCTCCTCGTACAAGTGTCCGTGTGTTTGTGTGCGTCCCATTCGTCCACAATGAACAGATACCGACTACCCCAATTAACCATGCTACTGTAGTGTGCTTACACCCTTACATTCTTACCAACCTTTCCTTCTCTGTTTCGTATGTTCCCTTGATCCGTTTCTCCTAGAGTAGGGGTGGACAACAAACGTGCGTCTGGTCGCCCTGCATTTCTCTTTTCCTTTTCCTCGGCCAGTTCGAAAGCGTTTCCTGGGTGTTCTTACCTGCTTCGTTGCATTGAAATATTTGTTTTCTAATATTCTCACATGTATTATAACAATTGTTTAAGTAAACATCTTTTAGTAGGATCTGTTGCCGTAGAATCCGGAGCGCACTACGCAGACCCTCCTCCACGGAATAGGTACTTTCGTGAACAAAACGTTGTAAAAGACGTCAAAAATCGTAAACTTCAATTTCACTAACACTTATACACGGGATAGCATGGCCGTAGTTGCGTTACGAGGAAACCATTGCCTCTCTTGTAAAGAAGCTTAACTAAGTTTGCGATGAAACTGAACAAATTCCAGCATTTTATAGTGAAAGCTCCAACGCGGCGCTGTCCTCGCGACATCCGCATACACGTGCAAAGCTTGCACTGCTCTGGGATGCCGACGCCATCCAGTGCTCGCGGAGGTGCTTTGACGTCTGCGCAAGGGCACCGGTTTGGGCGTATCATGTCCAGATAGATGATCGGCAAAACGATGAAGTGCAAGCATTGCGGGGCGAGGGGGTCCCCTCTACCGTAATCTGGGAGCGTGATAGCTGCCCAAGATAAGAAAACATAAATTGTAGACGGGCCTGGGAAGCCCTACTGCGGAGCTCGGATCATGCTTCACAGCAACAAGCTATCCGCCTGGCGAAAGAAGCCACGATGAGTCAAGACCTAATGCTTGGTTTTAATCGCGGAGCTGCCACTCCCCCCCCCAATCGCCTTGGCCTGTGTGCCGGAGGCGGAGAGTAAGGAGCCTCCCTTATATAGCGCAACAATAAAGTTGTTATCATCATCAACATCATGAAAATTCACGGCAGGGCTCGCTCACTCTTTACGCTCCTGTAGTGGATCCGGTACTGCCTTCTACTGCCGAAGCATTGCAGAGCTTCCCTTACGGGTGGGTACTAATGGGGCATTTACGCAAACTTGTACCCGACTGCGAGGGAAGCCACACAAGACGGAGGCAGAGTGTGAACTAATGGAGGAATGTTGTGTCATGACACGTGCCCAGTTATGTGAGTCAAAAGCATGGCAAGCGAATGAGGAAATAGGAACGGGGGATGGTAACGCTATCACCTTCCACTCTTAAAGGTGAAGCTTAAGTGTCCCCACAGTTCTTTTATTAGTTACGCTGCAGGGTAAGTAGCTCCTTCCTGCGCTAAAGCTACGTTTTGTTGTTTCATGTTCCTCACACAGCGTCGACTGTGGGGTTTGTAAGAGCTACTTTATCCTTTTTTTTCCGTAATTTATAACTACACGTGAACCGGAGGTTCAGAGCAAGGAGTGTAGCATCGTAAATCACTATACACAATGGGCAAGCATAAGACGTGCATAGGCTGGCCGGATATGTTTGTTTCAATCCCTCAAAGAACACCTGCTCTGCGAAGACGAAAAGCGCTATTTCGTTGCTATCCTTTTGAACACACGCGTTCATCTCAAGAAGCTACTGGCCATCCACCGACCCCAGAACACCGAGCCACCGTCATCTCTGAAACGCACACCGGCCCACCGAGTGATCCGCAGGAGGCGGTGGGGTGCAGAGGGTTATTTCCAGACCTCTGACTTCTGCGCCACATCTTCCTCCTAACATCTGCTGAAGAACTCGTAGCGGGTGCTACGGAGAAACGTGGGCGGCAGGCTGTACCGCGCGTTGCGAGGAGGTAGAGTAGAGGGAGAAGGGGGGTGCATGCTTGAGCTACTAACTCCTTCTTGTTCTTCCTCTTCTTCTTTGTGCTTCTAGCCGAGACACACGCTACGTGGGAACAGACGCAGCCTGCTATTTGCAGAGAGAATGAGAGAACCTCCCGGGCTAGATGGGGAGGGGCACCGTTCTCCACAGTCATTTCCTTTCTTTCTTTCTTTCTTTCTTTCTTTCTTTCTTTCTTTCTTTCTTTCTTTCTTTTCGTTCCTTCTTGCTTTCACTTGCTTGCTTTACTGCTCGTGGTCCTGCCTCTACGTTATTTCTTTCGCGGACGGCTCGCCGGTATTTTATTCAACAACGGTATTTTTTTTATTCTAACACGTGGATCTGGTTCTTTCACCTAAAACACCTTTCACACACGCACACACAACTTCCTAGCTCGCTTCCGATTTCTTATTCTTTCGTTTACGATTACAAATGTGGCGCGAAAGCTGTTTGCTCGCGCTCATGGACCATGTTTACTTGTTTTCATCGTTCATCCATTCGTGCATCCCGTTTTTGCCTTCCTTTGTTTAGCTTTCTTTTTATTGATCTCGCTCTCTCGTAGCGTATATTCCATGTAGGCGTGCCAGCACCGCGTTCTCTTCGCGTGCCATCTCCGAGTGCTTTATCTTTGAGGGGTTGTTTTCCTGGAGCGCATGGCAAAGCGACCCGCGGAATGTAGTGTCTGCGTTGCTTTAACGATGGTTCTTCGGCGAAGATGACGTACAAAGAGATAAACATCTAACAACCTCGCTTATTCGCTTCATACCGACGCGTGCAGATTCTCATAACGGCTTCTGGCTTTCCGGTGCATGGGGCGTTCAAGCGTCGACCCGGCCTTTGCTTACACGCGCAGGAAAGCACATACAATAGTAGGGCTTCTGTCGGAGAATACAGGGAAAGGGCATGTGCGGCAAATAAACGTTGTTTGCGTTGCGCGAGTACCGCATGGAGGCGCGATAGTGGAGAGTCTGTGTTTTGCTTTCTTTCACTTTTTCTATCTGCTTCCATTTCAGAGATCTGTCTGTCAACAAAATTTATTTGTTCTGTTTCATTCCACGACGTACTGTTTGTACCTGTTGTACGACGCGTCTGATCGCCAGTCGGAAATGGCGGAGTGATAGAAATAAAAGGAAATCGTGGCCACGCAGGAAGTTCCATGTTTCTGCCGTAAAGACAAAGAGGTGAGAAGAGAAGCAATAATACGGGAGGACAGAAATGGTTGTTTTCTAAAATGAGCGTGTTGAACTTCTTTCTGGCAGACAGGCTTGCAAAAAAAAGCGTTTCGTTTAGGCTTGTTCGCTGGTGGTTCTCATATACAGCAAATGTTTGCCCATAGAACAAGAGCAAGAAAAATTTTCGAAAGAAAGATTTGGCTCTGAGAATGGATGGACCGTGTTTGTATTGCGCGCGTACGCCTTGAACGGCACCCAAGGTGTTACCGTTGATGCCTTCCGGTGTGTACGTCCAGCATGGTGTTTGGAGAGCTCATGAAGACTCCACGCGTACACACATGCAATTTCCGTTGCTGACGAAATGAAATGTACTCTAGTACGTGGGCTGAATTACATTGTGAGCGCTCTCCGTGAAAACAGGAGCCCGTTGATTTACTTGTGCACTATTTGCTACGTCTACCGAGACGCAGTGCAGTCTAACTGAAATTCAACACGTCAGTTAGTTCGTTCAAGGCTACCCGCTCTAAAGGATGGGTGAGCCCGATTGTCCAGAATTGTGGAAGCTTTTACAGTTCGTGTACATTGACAGTTTAGCGCACACAAAAGCTCGTATGACTGCATCACGCGTTAAAGGCGTGGTGGTGCTATAATGTTTATATTTGAGCTCTACAATATAAAAAACAAAAGCGCAGAGCGGCACTTTTGGTAATGAAAAGACAAATAATCGGACAAACATTAGCGGACCTTCCGAAACAGCGTATACATTGGGCATGATTCTGTTTGTAGTGACAGCTTGTTTTTCATATTGTGCTTGACTGTGGTAAGGGTTCATATGTTTCGCGGGTTCTTCAGAGTTACCATTGAGGAGAATTGTATCGCCTTTGTCGAGAACGTGGATGTGATTCTGAGACACTCAGTCTTATATTATGAAAAAAAAAATCTTCCCAAGCCTGCACTTTCTCGAAGCTAGCCAATTTTACCACACTGGCAATAACAATGTAATTTGAAATATATGATCAATATTTCAAAAAGAAGCTTTACTTTAATAAGACAAAGGGTGTATTTATACGAAAGCCTGAAAAGAGACATGTAGAACACAAGCGTCATGTAAACCAAATAGCAGCGCTTTTCCATCATATGCCTGCTAGTATGTAGTTTATTTTGTTTTTTATATAGTAGACGCGTGAAGATGTTGTCCTCTCCTCGTAACAACCGTCAGCGGTGACGCAGGAGGTTGGTTGTGTACTGCAGTATCATCCACCTAACATAGTGCACTGATTTGAACGCTTTCGTTTGCCTTTGATCACAGACAACGCGAACATAGCACCCAGGAAAAGCGCTTACCAATTCACGAAACGTATGCCATAGAAATCAAGTTGCGCCTCCAGCTCAAACCGAACCGACCGCAGAAAAAAATATTACAGCATATCCACGGAGTGAATGATGATGAGTGGGCGAAGCTCGGGAGGTTCATCGTAGATCGTGCCGAGTTCCGGATTAATTTTGTTAACGCGCACGCTACGAATCCTTATGGTTCAAGTGAAATCTCCCACCGGCACTTCATTGCAAGTCAAGATCCAGTGCCTATATATATAAATATATAGGTGGCCGGTGAACGGTCCTCCAACGCGAGAAGTCGGTATTTCTCAATCTAACTCGCTAGAAGACGCTGCTTGCGCCAACGTTCTCTCGCGGGTGAGGGCGCGTTCTCCTTCTTTGCGAGCTTTGTAGAGCGTTCATGTAAGAAAGAGCATTTCCATCAACGTGCGCCTTTCGCTCTCTCTCTCACAAGACAGCAGATGGAAGAGTGAGAGAGAGAGAGGCACGCGCCGGGAGGCACGCGCCGACGGCGAGCGCGTGCCTCCCGGCACGCGGGTTAGGCCTGACGCCTTACACCTGACGCGGGACAAGGTTAGACTAAGAGGAGCTTCGCCCCTAAAACGTGACTGACATCTATTGACAAACGATGGGTTAGTGCAAGGAACGTAACACGCACACGTTTCACGCTTGCACCGGCGCAACAGCCATTCGTTTGTCTAATCGAATTTCAATTGTTGCTCTAGATGCTTTCTGCTCGCTCAAATGCAGCGTGACCGAGGGCTAATGCATCAGAAACGGCTTTCGCGTATACCTGCAGATGAAACAACTAGCTCTTTATGCGCGATGCTGTGGGAGAAACGACTCTCTGCTTCTAGTAATATCCCTAGGTAAAACTGGCAATTAAATACGTGAGAAGGAGAGAGAGAGAGCGGGCTGTCGCGTCCGTGCCCTTGACATTTGCTGAGAGGCTTATGAGATATCTCCGGCTAATCACAAAGAGACGCAAAATTTGACGCCCAGAGTGAATCTGGAGGCCAAAATAAAATGTCAGATATTTGGGTTTTCCGCATGTGGCAAAATTAAAACAGCAAATATTTGAAGACTGCGAGCGATGACGTCCTTATCATGTACGCTGGCTGATGTGTTTATCATAGCGGAACGAACGTTCGCTATGCATGGCAGGACCGCGAGAACGCAGAAAAGATCCGCAGAACAACTGTAAAAAAAAAAAAAAGGCCGCCTCGCCGGAAGCTTCGAACAATGTTGCGTTCTGGTATTCGGTGTTGGCGCAGGGACGGCGGGAAAATCAGCTAAATTCATCGCAGATAGCTCATGTATTTCGGTGATGCGTAATTTTCAAGGCCACAGGTCTAAAAGTGGCCTATCAAATTCTCACCATTCTTGGTGTCCCGTGGCCAATACCTTTTGGCCGGGTCCTCGTCACCGAATTCAAAGAGGTTACGAACACAGCCATCAGCAGAGACGCTGCGCAGACCCTTTGGAGCGCTGCACATTGTGATGCAGTCGCTAGTGGGACATACTCTGATTGTAGAAACGCTCACATTGGGCTTGCAGTCCCATCGGAGCGTTGCGCATTGCTGCCTACAGACGCTCTGCACGCAGCATCGGCCAGTTTCATAAAGCCGGCATCAACAGTTTGCGAAAAAGATATATCTGATGTTTCGGGGGATTCGAATTCAACCGTAAAAGCTGTACGTTCGTTGGAAATAGCGTTAATACAGGATGACTAAGAAAAGTGTACAAGTAGCCACGTTACCACCACCAATAAATCCTTCTGATAATTTCCCCGAGTAAGTTTCATAGCTTGGGACCACTCAGCGAAACACTGTGCGATGACGAGTTTCATTGTGATGATTTTCTTCTTTTATGCAAGAATATATGCACTTGCAAAACGCTCGCAGGCTTTCACTTAGTTCACGAGAGATCATGTCGGAATGTAATACAGTTCTTTGAGGCACGTATACAATAAACAACTAAAAAATTACGCGGATGCTTGAAAGTTTCTAAAAATACCAAATACACTAGCTTCATCCGCGGTCATCGATAGGCCTGTGAACACCTCTGCAGACAGCCAACTGGATCCGCATCTGCAGCAAAGGCAAGATCCAAACGTGGGAGTGAGGATCTACACCAACGAGACACTCACCAAGGACTGTAAACAAAGTATGAGGCGTCATATCGCCAAATTCCACGCTGACTTGGCGTCTGGAGTGTTCACGGTTGCTGACGAAAAAAATAAGACAACCGCTCACGCTGTCATGAGGGCAGCAGCATCGTACGAAGGTGGCTTCTTCCACCTACCAATAAGATGTGCCAATGATTACCCAACGTCGCTGCCTATGGTTCGCTTCATGACCACCGACGGCGGTCCCGTGCACTTCAGTCAGAAAATCACTTGCAAAGGTCGCGTTGTGTCTAAGTATGCTAGTCACCTACTACGGGCCGCGGTTGAACCCCACGCACAACGTATCAGCGTTGGACGTGTCCATCACAGTCGATAATGGACGCCGGCATCAATTGCGACCACTCGGCTTTAAATCACGTCACACTCAGCAACTGGGGTGACGAACACCAGAAGATACGATACGAGGACCTTATAGGATGACGTTTCGGAGTCATGTGGGAGAATGACTCCGTGGAACTAAATGGAGTGACAGATATTGAAAGAGCGTCCAGAGTCGAATCGGATTCCGTCATAGCGCTGATGCAGCCTTGAGCTGTTGGTACAGAATAAATCAGTTCCAAACTTTTGAAATGCCTGGTTGCTGTATTTTTCGCAGTTGAAATAGTCCTATGAAAATAATCGGTACAAATATATTGATTTGATTTGTGGGGTTTAACGTCCCAAAACCAGCTCTGATTATGAGAGACGCCGTAGTGGAGGTCTCCAGAAATTTCGACCACCTGGGGCTCTTTAACGTGCACTGCATCGCACAGCACACGCGCCTCATCATTTCGCCTCCATCGAAATGCAGCAGCCGCGGCCGGGATTCGATCCCTCGACCTTCGGATCTGCAGCCGAGTGCCACAACCACTAGACCACCGTGGCCGGGGCTACAAATATATTGCGTCGCAGCATAGAACAACGAAAAATATGTTGCGTCACAGCAAAACAACGACAAATACCATGCCAAATTTCTCCGTAAATAGCAGGAAGGCACTGTGTTCGCTTCACTCTTCGATACGCAATAGCGCCTGTAAAGCAGGAACTCCAGTGCAATACGGAAGGTATAATTATTTGTAAATAATTATAGTAATCGGTTGATTAAATTCTTCACTGCTAAAGCCAAGGTGCAACGCATCTAAAGTACTTTTGGTGATTTGCATAAGGCTCAGAGGGACCAAGGCTTATCCTTCTCGATTTAAGGTTCAAACTCGTATTTATTTGACCCAAATACGTTTTTTGAGAACTCCGAGGTGGGGGTTAATATTAGAAACTCCGAATTTCCTAACATACGTTGTTTAACGTTTGACATGTTGATGTGTAAACACTAACCTAAACAACCGAGAAAGTTAGGAGGGGGGGGTGTTTTTGCAGAAATCAGGGATTTGTATAGGTTCAAAGGTAGCCCCTATTCTTAGTGATCTATACTTGAGCAAGTTTGACTGCCGTTTAAAAGAGGCCTTAGGGGACCGCATCATTAGGGTATTTCGGTATGCGGACGATTACTTGGTATTTTGCAGTAAGGATGATTTGAATCCGTCGTCACCTATGTAAGCGATCAATTTAAACTTAATGGAGATGGTCTAAGGTTTACCAAAGAACTACCGGAGAGAAACGTAATACAATTTTTAGATATCTCGTTGTCATTTGAGCAGAATCACGTGTGTTGGCAGTATTCCCCTAGAGCATCTAAGCCGTTGTTAAACTTTGACTCCAAGCATTCGAAAGTAGTAAAAAACGGAATAGCCTTGTCCTGTTTAAAGTCAGCCCTATCGAAGTCGTGCGTGCACCGTTTGACCATTAGCTTTAATGCGCAGGTCGAGCGCCTCTTAGATGCAGGTTACCCTAGACTAGCCATAGCCACAGTAGCCGAGCGTATTAAGAAGTCGATTTCGACCGGAACAAAAGCTGTAGCAGAGAGTAATATTAACAAGAAAAAGGTCGTGAGTATTCCGTATATCCACGCAGTTTCGCACAGGCTTAAGAAAGTGGGAAGTAAATATGGGGTTAATGTTGTGTTTACGGCTCCAAATAAGTTAGGAAGGGTTTGTGCTGCAGTGCATAGAAGAAATGAGCAGATGGAAGGTAAGAAGCGAACGGATATCTGTCCGGTTAAGCACCTAGCCAAGAACAATTTCACCGACTGTAGCATGGGTGTAGTTTATAAGATTCCTTTTAGCTGCGGACGTTTTTATGTAGGGCAAACTGCGCGTTGCATTAATCAAAGATTAATTGAACACAGAAGGTCCCTATCAGGTGGGACACCGTCCAATCTATCCTTGCACTGCCAGGTCTGTAGCTGCATGCCCGAGTTAGACAAAACCGAGATCCTGTACAGGCATAAGAACGAAGATACGCGTTTATTGGTTGAGGCCTGGCATATCAGTATTAGTGGAACTGCATGCGTGAGTCAGCCGTCGATTAGCTTAAACAGAGAGGAGATAGAAAGCCTTAGGAGTTGTCTAGCGCGAAGACCGGCACGTGTAACCGATTGACAGGTGGCGCTACCATTCCGAGCATGCGCAGATAAGCTGTGTGTCTTCTTTCTTTTTCGCCTCTGTGCTGTGCATCAGTTGTTAGTCGGCGTTCGTGTTGTTCACTGCTCTCCTTGTGTCAGTGTCCTGCACGCCTCTTCTTTTGATTATGGGGAATAAACTGTTTGTAAAATAAAAGTTAATACAAGACTAACGAAAAACAACACCGAAAACCATAAAGAAAGTAGCAAACCACATGGAGCTAAATATTGGCCAAGGCAAAGATTTAGAGAATTAAGCAAATGCTCATGCTGATGACTGTAGGAATTGCCTATATTTGATACAAAACACACATACAATGGGATGAAAAACAGGAATTTGCATTTCTTTTATGAAGGTTATTGGACACGGCCTCTCAAACGTTCCACTGACCAAAGCACAGTACAGAAGCAATAAAAGAGAGAATCACAAGAATCGAGAGGTGTCGAGATACATTTCGCGAGGGTTCTTTTGAATACTTTCTTTCGTTGACTTTTGGATCGTTGAGGTTCGGCATGCTAAGGACCACAGTTAAAGAAAAAGTCTCTAAAAAGCCTTGACCAGCGCCATCCGCGAGAGCAAAAGAAGATCATGCAGAAAAACACCTTCAAGTCTCCAAAACCGGCGCGAAATCTTTTCCCAGTTTTCCAGGAACATCGATTCCATATAGCAAGGCATTCGTGGAACGGCTGGGGAGCAAATTTCTTCGCCCTTCTAGCGATAAGTGAACGCATTCCGTGGCTGCTGCCGAAGAAGAAAAAAAAGCAATCCAGCGAAGTGGGCATCGAATGGCGGTCACTCCGACGTGGACGTGTTCTTCGGCACAAGTGCTTCGATGCTGGCTGCTCTCGTGTGGAGGCCCAATGTCGAGAAAAATCCGGGACGTTGAAAGATTACTGGCAATTTCTTTGCGAGTCAGCAACGCCCTGTTTCTCTTCCAGATGCCTTATGCAACCATGTGTTATATCGACCATAATTCCAGGACAAATTAGATAGCCATATTTACTCTCACGATGGTAGCAGACAGTATCATTGAGTTCAGGGTCTGTCGCGGTGGTACACTGCTTGCGGGGATCGGTAGCGGACCGGAACGAACAGATTTGATCCAGGACCGTGGTATAGTTACATTATCCATGGGGGCGAAAGTGCTACAAACAGCGTACTGTGCTCTCTCAGTGCACGTTAAAGGACATCAAAAGGGGCAAAATTTCTGGAGCCGTGAACAGCAGCGCTCCTCATAAACATAACGTCGTGTTGGTGCCTTAACCCCTGAAATTTTTCTCTTTATTATTATCCATTACAATGGCCTTAAAGGTGAAATGATAGATCGATTCGTATTGACAAATTATCCTGTGAGAATTCCATCTCGGTAAGTTCACAATCATTCCTTTATTATCGAAAGGCGAAGTTTCATGCTCTAAGCTTAGGGCCAGTGAACAAAGGAAGGAAATACCAGAGAGGGAAAGGCAGTGATAGCCAGTACAAAGCAACCTATATTCTACCAGGCACAAGGAGAATGGGATGATGATATCATGGCACGAAGGTGCTAACACGGCGTCTCACGTTTCGGAGTGCTATTTGGCGTTTCGCTGCATTCGCTTATCTAAATTTTGCGGAACTTGGTACGGTAGCTAAAGCATCGTTGGCGTCAAGAGACATGGTTACGTTTGGCGACGTCACGACCAGCTAAAATGGTAAGTAAGAGGTGGCGACATCTACTCCAGTTCCATCTTTGTTCTTTTCTCGGTTACCAAACGTCTCCACGTGACAATAATTGTGCTTTTGCTTTTGCTAAGGAATAATTGAATAGTGTAAGGAATCTTTTCTCATCGGTATATATTGTACTGTAGGCTAATACTGCAGGCTTTTACTGCATAAATGACATCAAGGCGTTGCAAGTGGTGGGCCAATGCAGCCTCTATGTCTCAAGATATGTCAGAGTGTGCTGGTAACGACATGTTACTTATTTAATAATGCTCCTTCACTTTGGAACTTTCTTTGACTAAATGATCATATAACAATGACAAATATTCCTTATCTAGTGAATAACTTCGCTAGTATTACCTTCTTTTTTCCTTTCTAACAGAAAGGCGGTGCTCATTCGATATTAACGTTTTGTTTAATTTGTCGCCGATGTTTTGTATCATGGACACCTAGAATACGGAAGTGGCCTAACAGTCCCCTGCCGTGACAGAGCTTCATCAAATCTTTCTTGCTCTATGCTCATCTGCACCGCTTTGTTCTTTAATACACTCTCAATAAGGAACCACAACGAGCCATTCCTGATGGTTTCATGACTGCACGCTGAATAGCGGCTGATAACGCGTGGAATTCATGCTTTAATGACAAGCCTAGAAGCTAAAAACGCAAAACCGCAACGCAGACAATGACGGCGGTGTGCTTATAGAGGTATCCACGTGTCCACGCTTCGGAGGTGGTCCGTTCCACGCAAAGCATAGCAAGCTGAACGGTGTTGAACGCGTGAAAGCGTCGACCATGATTGCAGCGGCCAAGCAGGCGGATCTGTAAACGCAACGGTACACGAACGTAAGCACGAGAAAGGCTCCGGCTACTCAAGGTAATAACGAATTTATTTTGGTCGAAGAGCAGCCCCTTGGTTAGCTAGAAAATCCGCAAAAAGAAAACACATGGTGGTGACACCGCTTAGAAGTTTCAGTACTAACGCGCGTGACGTCACACATCTTTGACGTCGTCCACTAGCGAGAAAAATCCAGTTTCTCTCACTATATACGCCTTAAAAAGTTGCGCGTTTTTCCGGCATCTCGCACCCCACACACCTCGAAATTTTGAGAAATATAGGTCCCCAAAAAACAAACCTGTAAATTTTCCAACAAAGAAACAAGGAAACAAGGAAACATGGAAAGAGGGTAACCAAAGAAAAAAAAGAAAGGAAGAGACTGAAAGAAGAAAAGAAAGAAAGGAAAACGCAATCAGACGCCAAACTTCGTCTGCTCCCATTTCGCTTAGGGAAAGGATTTCTTTTTTTTTCCTTTAGCGAATTCGCACTTCCGCAACGGCGACACGTGTGTCACAAGAGTCGCTGCGGGGACGTGGCGGCACCCCGTGGCATCCTCCGTAACTGCGTCTGCGAATGAGCCAATGGTAGCTCTGTCATCTCATATGTCGTCCTTGCTCATACAGCGACTGGTTAGTTGAAAGAAGAGCAAGTACTTTCCAGCTTTATCTTGAGAATTGCATACCCCCTGGTTGCGAGCGGGGTGGATCAGGAAACAGACAGGAGCAGCTAATATTATTATAACAATTAAAAGAAAGAAGTGGACCTGAGCAGGATATGTTATAAGGATGACAGGTAACAGATGGACAATAAGAACGACGGAATGGACACCAAGAAAAACGCAACAGAGGCAAGCAAAAAGATAGATGGAGCGATGAAGTTCGCGGGCATACGGTAAAACCAAGTAGCTAAAATCGTTAGGAGAGGCCTTCGTCCTGCAGTGGACTTACAATGTCCTTATGATGATGATGATGATGATGTTGTTGTTGATGATGATGATCATGTCCACAGGAGCCTCTATGAATGAAAGACAGCATTTTCTGGCTGCGTTCAAAAAGTTATGTTGGACCCATAGACATCTTTTTTATTCATATTGTGGAAGCTGCACAACGAAAATGAGAATACTAAATTTAGAGCCTTCAGAGAATGTGTCGCGTCATTTGCATACACACATCGTTTCGACGCAGTCTCTCTATGCTTGAGCACGTCCCCGTCCTATTATATTTTCTCGAATGAAATATGTCGGCTTCAAGTTGGAGGCATACAGACGTTGTTGCCATGGCCGCACTCTCGCGAGCACGTGATCAAAAGCAGCAATGAGCACTGCCGACGAACGCCTTTAGAATGACAATGGGCATGTCGAGAACTGGTCCAGTGTCAGAATGTGTTTTTTGTTCGCACGATGAAATTGAAAAAAGCAAAGATGTTCGGACGTGAACAGTGTTGCGGGCGCTCGGCACAGATTCGTGAGCTTGACAGCTGCGCCTTTTGTGTGCATCTTCGATATATATATAGATAAATATTATATATATATATATATATATATATATATATATATATATATATATATATATATATATATGAAAGACAGTGGTAAGCAAGCAAACTGGTCAGGGCACATGTGAGCAGAATTTTATTCACGTCGTATAAAGAAATAAGGAGGTTGTTATTTTTCTTCTGCAACAATACGCGCTATGAGTAAAATTCTTGTCACGCTGCAGAACGTTGAAGAGGAACCGCGAAAGTGCGGCCATCACAAAACAGATGCACAACGTACGTGCTTCGAAAGAATTGTCTCTCTCTTTTTATTATTCTTGGCAGTTGGCGTCAACAGGGAGTTACACTTCTCTTGTTACCAAAACATAGAGTTAGAAGAATTATTACAGCGCGTAGAATAAATTTCAAAGCATGGAAGAAGCTAAAGCGGGAAGCTCCACGCAAAAATACATGCGTCCCGATGAATGCTTGCCTAAGCCATTCCTTTTTTAAATGACTATGCTTTCTCGTGGAAGAGATTACTAAAAACGATATAGAACGGGGAATGTAGCTGGAGCCAACGTTTCGACAAGTGGACTTGTCTTCGTCAGGACAGCAGCTCGTGTTCTCGTGAAGTTTGGGTTTCGATGGAGGTACACTGCTCTTCCTTGAAGGCACCACGATTTTTGTAGACATTCTGCGTATACATTTTGCGCAAAAACTGGCATATATTTCGTGCGTATTTCGTACAAGACATTTCTACAAAATGTGTACACGTTTAGTACATATTTAAGCTACATTCATAATAGAAGTACCGCGGAGAGGGCAGTGCTGTTGCTGTTTATGGAACGACGTGAACCAGGAAATATAGGCCACTGACCCACAGGGAAGAACCACGAATCATCAAAGTCTCCGACATGTGGGGGCACACCAACGTAAATATGTCACAGTTATAAAATTCAGCAAAACATGCACGTTCAAAGCCAACCATCTTCAGTAAGCTTCTAAGATCTGCCCCGACATACGGGCCATTCGAAGATCCCCGAAAAGTTATAAGTCCGGCGGGTGAAGCTGACATTTACGACTTCGGTCTTGGAGACCCTTAAGCCCAGGGAAGTTCCATTTTACTGCCCTCCAGCGTGCTGTGAGACAGTGTCATGTGTTCATTCTGAAGCTTTCGTTTCTGTGTTTTTACGGCCGTTCTCGGAGAATCATTTTAAGGGGAGTACGGCACGCACAAGGGCGACATGGCATAGTCTGTCAGCGTCTACGGGCCAGTGTAAAGCTATATACGATATTGAACGACCGAGAATTTCTACGCTCCGTTTGGGCCTACCGCAATTCGATGGGTCAAGAACTTTGAGAATACCAAAATATTCTGACTGATTTTCATGCGAAGACAAATTTTTTTTCAGTGAAATGCGGCAAAGGCCCCATGGCAAAAGGGAGCCCTAATGGCAAACGAGTTCGTCGGGTTCATGTGTGGCGAAATGAAATGGGGAAAAGTAACGGTACTGAAGCTTTGTTTTCATTCAGAGTACCGTTGACCTGCGCTTTAAGCGCCGCAAAGTGCTTCTGGCCTCTCACGCTGCCCACAAGCACTTATTCCCAAAAGGTACATGCACAAGTAACACGGTTTCCTTCTCGAGAAGATTTTGTTTATTCAAACATAATGCTACCTGATCGCGGCTGCGAGCTACTGTGATTTTGTGAGGCTCAAGGTGTCTTTCCGCACAGATACAATAATCGTACTATCAACAATTCTCAAAGCGTGGCGGACCCTTGTGAATCCTAGGAAGCAGAAAAAAATGATCCATACCGTTTCTAGAACAAAGCTGCAAGTGAATCTACACGGATTTGTAAGAAAAAAACACTTGTTACTCGCTCAAAATATTCGTCCTGGTCCAGTGGGACAACGCGAGAGCAAGAGAAATTTTTTATCAGATGGGAAGCCTTTCTTTCCGACAGATTTGCAGGGATTTCTTTACAGCTTTGCGCTACACAGGGTTGGCTGCCGATTTTCTTATTCGTAAGCCTACAGCGGTGCAAAGCCACACTGCAAAGAGCTACGTGGACCGCGTACTGCTACCATTTCGCACGGCCACAGAGGCGGTACGGCACGAAATGTGTTAGATTTATTCTGGTACACCTTTAAAAACAGCCTGTGCTAATGTTCCTTTTCAACATATTCAATTTGTATTCCGAGGATAGTTATTCTCCTTCCCAGCTCTCGTACATTCTTTAGAGTCATTTAAATATCTTGCTTTGAATACAACAATCCTCGCCGCATACTGAATTCCCTTGTGAGCTACCCGTCTTATCTATTTAGGCTTTTTTAGTGTGTGAAGGTTCCTAAGTTAATATGCTCAAAGCAAGCACTGCCTGCTTTCCTGCTTTATGTACTAGCACATTTTTCTTTCCACAAATTTCCAGCATTATTGGCTCAACGAAGTTATGCGCGACCGCCATTGCGCTGGCAAAGCGGCTACCTCCGCCTTTCGGGGTCTTCGCATCGAGTTTGCTCCTCACTTTTATTTTTCGCGCTTCTTTCCTCAAGAGTGCCGACTCACACAGTTATACCATCTTTATGAAGTTACTGGAGTTTCGTATCGGGGCTCCAGTGGCCGCATTATATTAGGGAGGAGTGCCCGACGTGAGAAAAAATGACCGCGCGCGTTCGCTGAGAGTCCTGGCTCGCTGCGTATTTGCATTGCAAATCGCCCCTGAATTTTATTCGGGCGCCTCACGTCACAAGGCCGCTGATTTGCGGGAGACAAAGCGAAATGACGACCAGGATGCTGTTGATCGCCTATCCCAGGACAACGTTTATGCTACGCAAATGCCTGTTTTCTCCAGATGCTTGCACGTAGGAGTGAGGTTCATTAGGGACATTGTGAGATTATTCGTGGTGTTTATTAGACCTACGAAGCAAAATCATTGTATGCCGCAAAGACGCTTGATCACCCGGTCTCCTGCTACCTTAAGCACGGCGTGATGAAGATGTACACCACTAGACCGAATATTTACACAAACACATAGCGAAGCCACGGAGAAGCCTCTTTCTCTCGCCACACACATATATATATATATATATATATATATATATATATATATATATATATATATATATATATATATTGTAATGTATAAGAACACAGAGCACACAGCACACCGTGCCGAAGACGCTCGCGCTAGAGGAGCGCAGGGCAAGAGAAGCCGAGGAAGAAGAGGTCAGAATACAACAGCCGGCCTGCAGCTAAGGCGCTGTGTCTACGTGTGTCTTTAGTACAATATATATATATATATATATATATATATATATATATATATATATATATATATATATATATATATATATACTGACGCTCGGAGTAGTCTTCATTAATGCACACAATTTTTCATATATATGAAACGCACGTAAACTTTAAAATATATATACAACGATGCTGCATGAGGTTTGTAATGCCGGAAATTAAGATACCATGATCGTATACCACGTGAAGAAACTGGATATTGAAAAAGAGGCTTCCGCAAACGAGAAGCACTTTTACAGTTATCAAATGCCGGAGAGCGGCAAAAGTGTATTTGGCGCGATTATACATGCCTAATTCTTTGTCTTTTTTTTTCAAATTCACGGTTATTGTGTAAACTGTCTCCACGACACCCACAAATCTGTTAATTCGAGTTTACAGCGTGTAACACCCGACGGCGTTACGTCAGCTACGTGACGTATGCACCATTGCCTAGCCAGCGTTTGCTGATTTCTAGAAGGACACACTATACTTTGAGCAATAGGCAGGCTGTGCCAGATTAGTTCGAGTTAATTCTGGCAACTGTTCCTAATAAGGCACACGCAATGAATTGCACATGGGCAGTGTGTCACTGTGCATTAAAGCCTGCCTCCATGCTCCAACACCCAGAATGGGTTCGCCAGCATGACGATACTCATAAGAAGCTACAGGGGGTACCCATGTAAAAAAAAAATTCCAGAATTCCAATTATGATTTTCATACTTGTTGGGAAGATAATGAGGGCATGGTCGTGTGAATTTAAATCTTTATCACTCACAATGCGGAAAATTCATGTCCCACAAACTTTCCAACATCCCTGAATGAGCTTAATGTTTGAGTATTCCGTTAATGAAATACGTACCTGAGTGATACAGAATATTAGCTGAAGGTACGTTATGGTATTAAACGCGCTGTAGCTTTGCCGCCTTGAGAGGAATTAATGTAACTTTCCCTTTGCACCACGCTGTACGAAGATGGCTGGTTACTTTAGGCCCGTCTGACGGAGATTATTCTCGTACAAGTCTTCCCACAACGAGACGAAGAGACACAAAAATATATCTCCAGCCCATAACGAAGGCCCGGTCCATTAACACGGAGACGCTGGATCTCGTCATTATTCACGCTGTCTCTTCGAAGTGCATAATGGAAATGTCCTCCAGAGTAGTGTATAGACAAAACATTATCGAGTGAGCAAATAGAAAGAAGTCGACCTGTGGTCGCCGAGAAAACAGTAGAGGTCTTGCAGGTGCTTCTTCGACTAACAAACGCGACTGAGAAAAAGAAAAGTAATGAAGAGACATGGCGGACGTTTAAATGATCCAGGATATCATGGGGACTTCGGACCGCAGTTTCCCACGGGAACTCCAGCGCCGCCATTATAAGAGTAGGAAAGAATAAACGTAGAAGCCAGTGTGAATTGAAGCAGTATCATAATTTAGAGAGAGGACTGGAGAAAGCTAATGAATCATCAAGTTTATCATTAAAAAAAAAGGAAGAAAGAAAGGAGGAAGGAGCAGCCTGCATAGAAATCTACTGTACCGGACGAATTCTCATTAGAAGAGTTCTATATTAATGGGATCGCCAGCTTTATGCACTGTGGCAAAGTTAAATAGCGTGCCTAGCTAATGAGAACCCAAAGGTCCTCAATCTATTTTTGAGTACTCGAATATCCAATACGCGCGTTAATTTTTTATAAGCATGTACGGTAATATTACCTCGTTACATAGGGCTCGTGAGGTGCGTCTGTTTCACGCGCTTGCGATTCGCCTTTTTACCTTCTAGCATAGAGCTAAACGCTCCAAGCGGAAGTGCCGCGCTTAGAAAGGCACTTAAGGAATGTATATGAATGCACGTAAAATGTGCATCGTTGATTACGCTTTTGCAATGATAAACAATTATAAAATTCCACTGAACTTTCGAGGCATCCAAGTAGAAGCGTGTAGACACACACACACACACACACACACACACACACACGCACACACACACACACACACACGCGCACGCACGCACACACACACACTCACACAAACACACACAAACAGATGTGCATATGGACGCACACGCAGAAACGGTAACATAAGCGTAAGCAGTAGATAAGGAGATCGAGCGTAATAACTGTAAGGACACCGTTTACGACTGCCACATTGAGTGATGTAGTGTTAGGCAACGGAAACAATGAGGTCCAGTGCAGAACAGCCTCTCAAATTCATCTTCTCGGTGAAGTAATTGGTTAGTGCTGACTGTACCTTGCTCCCGTCTATATGAAGGCACTGATCGATTGTTTCCGACATAGACAATCGTCTTTTAAGGCCCACATTCTGGGAAAGACATCATTGTTAGCTAGAATTATGACAAAAGCGGAACCTTTTTGAAACTGTGCAGTGGAGTAAGGTGTACACGGATGTAATTGAAATCCCAAGTGATCACTTCGAAGGACAGTCACTGGCAGAGAGAAAGGAAGCGTTGTATGCGAAAGTTGTGGTGTTACCGCGTAGCGACCATGTGGCGTCGAAACAAACTTATCACAAATACCGAGCGATCACGTCCTGTTGAAAGAAACTGCCACTTCCGTAAGACGGGACTTCGCAAATGACAGCACGTACTGACAAAATAAAACAAAATAAAATAAAACGCAGGAAAAGCGGTGTACCCCTTGCGCAACCACTATACCATTTACGGAGAAGCCGCTGCTTTTGTGTTCAGTGGGAACCACTATTTAAATATCTTTCTTTTTTACGCGAAACTCTTGAAACATTTCGTGCAAATGGGCCCCCGCTTGAAACCCAAATGGCCTAAGAAGTTTCGAGCGGTTGTTGTTAGGAAATGTCTCTAAGGAAGCCGTGAACTTGCAAGCGAACCCGGCATTCACGAGAATAGTACCCTGGGCGCTTCTTTTGCATCAAATATGTGCGTCTGCACCTCTTCCAGGTGTGCACTTTCTCTTATGCGCCATTCGTACGGAATGTTGTTCCCGCCTTTGACCAACTGCACAAGTAATAAGTCGCAAAAGCCACATTTCGCTCACGCTCTACAACTTCCACATAAGCACTCCGCGTGAGTGGTATCTTTCTATACCCATTCTCTTATACCTGTTTTCATATTTTGTTGCCCTGAACTTTACGTATTTTTGCCAGTATTTTACAGAAAGTGCGCCACTGTTTGCTGACATGTGCATTTATGTGCATTTATGAATATGTGCATTTATATGTGCATTTATGACATGTGCCCCTATTGCAAAACCCAGAGCCCCCAGTGTATTTCCAGTACGTTTTCCGTACTGGGAGCACTGGAAACGCGCTGGGAACGATGATATTTCACTGGGCGGTACACACTGGGACGCTGGCGCGCTGGCATGCACTGGTGTGCGCTGGCGTTGTACTGGGACAAGCTGGCATAGCTGAAATCTCACTGGTACCAGTGAGAGGCTTGCTGGAAAGCGCTGTACACTGGGAGGCTGCGCGCTGGCACGAGTGCGGAACACACTGGAAGCAGCCCAAGAGACGCTGGCGCTGGTTTCACAGGCGCACGCTCTGCACTGGGGCCTGTATTTGTTGATTTCACTAAGTGTGAAGACTCTGGGAAGATTTACGCCTTGGCCGTACTTCATCGCTGCGAGCTACAGTGTGCAGCAATTTGCGGCGTGCGGCGTCCGCGCGCACTAAGTGCTAGAAGCTGTGAATGTTTACATTTGTGCATTTTCCGCGCACTTAGCTTAGACACGCAATGTCACGTCTATGAACCACTCTGGTAATAGTTCTGCTGTAGTGTTCACTTGGGTGGAGGAGTCGGTGCAAATAACCGTAAAATTTTACATCGCCGCGCAATTTAATGATCGACGCTCTCAAATCGTCGATCCCAACTCACGCAGAAAAAAACAAAAGAAAAAACACCGATCTGTATCACCACGCTGCAAATGCACCTCTGGCGATTGCTGCACCTTCAATTATTTTAGATGCGCGGAAAAGTAACCATATAAGAAAGCTCCTTGAGCTAATATAAAATAATTTTAGCTTTCTCAAACCGCCGAGCCCCGATCGGTCTGTCCCAGTATGCTCCCAGTGAAGCTTGGGCATAGCGTACCGGCCGAGTCCGTCTACACGCGAACGGCACTCCAAGCTTTAAGAATACGGTACTACGACGAATCAGAATTACTGCTCAGTAGAGCCTTGGCATCGGTTAACCTGAACGGATGATTTCTATTACTTTGCGGTGCTTGAAGATGAAGCGGTGAGCATCGAAGCGACGCACTTTGAGCAAGCACATATATGTCACGGAAAGTTGCTGCCGCACTCTTCTCTGACTCGAATGCAATCGCACATATTTGTCGATCAGTACGGCTTACTGAACAAGGATGATGAGAGGTTTCCCACTGCACGGCACTTCCTTTTTGCGAAGCGATCAACAGTTGCTTCGATGAACCTGTGTACGTCAGACACTGGTACTGCCGCTGTCCTAAAATATCACCGTTTGAGCGAGGAAACTGCTAAGTGCCACTTGAAATATACGTATAATTATCGAGCGGCATTATAGTCTACACCAAACGCATCTACATAGATGACTATTCGTAAGAGCAAGAAAAGGCTATCGAGCGCGGTGGTAACAGGCGATAGTCCCTGTCCGTCGGTCTACTTATTTTTTTTCAGTATGAGATATGAATTGTATAATATACTGACTGCTGTCGCCATTATTCGAGTGTCATGCGTGATCGGCGGCTCGTTTCATTTGTCTGACAAACGTGCGAGGTTCAATTGCGCATAAAACGCGCGCTCGTCTTGTGTATACCACTGCAAACGACAAGTCCGACGGCAGGTCACACCACTGACTAACCTGTTTACGGCCACTTCGGTGTGTTCAGGCGTGGCGCCGTGGTAGCGCTTGGTTGGCAGTGCGAAGGTGCCACGTTCGAATCCTGGTCTTTGAAGTGTTTTTTTTTCTTTCAGTGTCTTCTTTCTTTTTTTTTTTTTGCTGTACTGCGTCCTCTCGCTTTTTTTATATTTGTATATTATTTAGTGTGCATGGCAGGGAAGCACCACGTTTTTTTTTTTTTGTCTAAGGCGGTTTTGCGTGCCAGTAACCTGCGCCTCCCAGTATCCCGTGGCACACCAGCGTGCTAGTATGCAGCGTCACACTGGGCCCATAATCCGGCATGGCGCTGGACGCTGGCTCCCAGTGGAGCTGGGTTTTCCAATAGGGGCATTTATGAATATGTATATCTGGGACAGTTAATATCAGGAACTCCTACCCAGGAAACGAAATTCTCCGTAGAATAAGGCTGGGCTGGAGCGCATTCGGAAGGCATTACGAAATCATGACCGGAAACTTACCGCTCTCATTAAAGCGAAAAGTACTCAATCACTGCATTCTTCCAGTACTAACGTACAGTGCAGAAACATGGAGAATAACAAAAAAACTAGAGATGAAACTAAGGAGCACGCAACGTGCAATGGAAAGAAAAATGATAGGGGTAACACTAAGAGATAAAAAAAGAGCGGAATGGATCAGAGAACAGACAGGAGTAGCCGATATTATCTTATCAATTAAAAGAAAGAAGTGGACCTGGGCAGGACATGTCATGAGGAGGAAGGATAATAGGTGGACAGTAAGAGCGACGGAATGGATACCACGAGAGGGAAAACGCAACAGAGGTAAGCAAAAGGTTAGATGGAGCGATGAAATTAAAAAGTTTGCGGGCATAAAGTGGAACCAACTCGCTCAGGATAGGGTGGATTGGAAATCGTTGGGAGAGGCCTTCGTCCTGCAGTGGACCTAAACAGGCTGATGATGATGATGATGATGCATTTATGTAGTGCTTACTTATCGTTATCAGGTGCCCCTGGCATGTATGTCTTGGGTACCGGATTGTTCATTTATAATGCAGATTGTGCTTTGATATATTTTATTGTAAATACACATGAAACCACAAACTTCACTGTAAGTTGAACCGTATAAATGTTCTATGTATGCGTTCTTGGCGTATTATAAGTGCGATGTAACGTTAAGGCTTTAGAACCTTGAGTATCTTCAAGCATTTGTACTGAATTATAGCTGTGGAATACCCCACTGAAAACCCTTTCTCGCCACACGTTATCAAATGAATTGGTAAATTTCGAATGAGCATTTACGAATCTGCTGAAAATTTTCTACCATTAGGTGAGTCGAATATGAACGTTTATACTTGCGCATGGTTCATTAGGTTGTAATCACAATATTATTGCCCCCTATAGTAATGCTTAGAGAACGAGTAATGCTTAGAGAACGAGACATAAAGCAAGTTTTCAACGCTTCGATGAATTTGCACGCATTACGCCTTTGTGGAGGCTATAATTATGTTGCGCTGTGCATACTTTGGCTCCTAATTAGCCGTCAGGCTCGCCCTGCATGCGCTAAATTTAAACAAGCCACCTCATTAGCTTCGCGAAATATACTAGAGAGTATATGAATGCGGTATAATTAATGCATATTGTTACGGGAGAAAAGACGCCTGGCAATATATTTACAAGCTGAATAGAACGGGCCGAAGATGGGCATGCAAAATGGAGCCCAAGCGAGAGACGATAAGCGAGTGTCGTCTTCGTCAGTTATGCCTGCTCCGTTCTCCACTGCAGAGCTTCGTTGCAATATCATTGCCAAAAAAACGAGCGTCGACTACTGGAGCATATCTGGCTTAGCTCAAAGGAGATAACGCCGCAGCATATACCACCGCACATTGCAAACTTCATAAATTTCACCTTGGTAACAGAACAATTCTTTGAACTATCTGAGGGAACTTTAGAGATGAGGACACAAGTGACACTTTTGAAGGCCTAAATGAACATGTAGTTTTCAGAAAACGGCATAATTCAGTAGAAACTGAGGGCTCGCGTGAACAATACTATTTAAATGAACCGTCATATTTGTTCCTGAATATTATTACAATAAAATAAAAATAGAGCGAGTGACGTGCCTCTTTTTTTCTGATGTGCCTCGGAACAGGCGCATTGCTTCTTAAGCTCTTCAAACTGAATAAGCGGCTCGACAATAGAGCTACACGTACGAAAAGAAGCAAGATCATGGCACAACCGGCGAAGTCTATGCCATTACAATATCAAGGAAGCAATGGGGTCTTCCGGTCTTCTATATATATTAGCTCACGATAGATCTTATGTCCGCAATCTGCAACCTGGAGTGATGCTTTTGTCTTTAGTGCACTCCAACGCCTTAACGCATGAAAAGTTAATAAGGTGCATTCGAGTAGGGCGCTCAATAGCAGCAGGAAGCAATCAGCGAAGGCGATGCGACGCGACGGTAAAAGATTAAGCATCCCCATTTCCTATCCAGAGTCGGAGCGTGGTTTTTCCGTTACTCTTCTTGCAAGAAAGTAAAAGAAAAAGGTCTGAGCGGTGTGGTTTTCCTATATAAGAACACTGGGGGAAAAAAGAGAAAGAAAGGCGACATAGAACGTTCTATATGGGGAAAAAAAGGAAAGAGTCAACAAAACAAAGAAATCACACTCAGAACGCAGGCAGGGGTGTGGCTCAACAGCCGGAGCGTGACGGCGCTTCGGCCGAGGAGCAGCGGTTTTGCCATGACCCGCTTTTCCTTCCCGCGACTGCCACAAGGTCGCGCGCGCGCCACCGATCCCCAGTTCCCTCCGTTTTAGGGAAGACCGCGGGAGAGCGGGAGAGGAAAGCCGTCACGGTGGTCGGCCAGGGAAAAATGGAACGGAGTAAAACTGCGCTGCCGAGAGCAGCAGATATTGAGGAAAGTATAAAGGCCGTAGCGGAGGCAGCGTGAAAGGTGAGACAGGTGAGCTCGACTCTGTTGTGCTAAAGGAAAAAAGAAGGAAATGTGGAAGTGAATGGGGAAGTATCCAGGGGCAACGAGGTAGCGCGTCGACGTTCACTGAAGTTGGTGGGCCAGCACTCTTTTATGGACAGCAGGGAATGCGGAAAAAGTGAAGGGATCACGCTGCTGACATTGACTCCTTCTGAGGGAAGAGGAGGGAAAGACTGATGCTTGATAGAGGGACCGGAAGGAGAAAGGTTGCCGGCGTTGCAACAAATAGGGAAAGGATGGGAGAAATGGGGAAGAGGATGTACAGGTTGCCGCCGCCTCTCCCACCAGTATGACCCCTCTCCTTTCCCTCGTGTCCCTTTCCACCAACTCTCGCCCTCGCCGGCTGCCCCAGTTTGCCGGCGGCTGCATCTGTCGCGCCTCAATTCACGTTGCAGACGCGGACATTAGCGATATGTTCCGGCCCGGCCGCCTCATACTCGCGGCTCGGGAGGCATACGCGCTGAAGCGGAAGGCGTGACTTGGGCGTTCCCGTTGGCACAACTCCGATTGAGCGTGCGACGCCTGCGGCGAGAAGCAACAGCTCACACCCAGAGAGGCTCGTTCGTGCGCTCTACGAGGTGTAATTGATATCGAACCCGTAAGAAGTGAAGCTGCCAGGTCGATGAGCTGCGGCGCGCTAAAGCGTTGGTGTTTGTTGCGCCTCAGCAGTCATGCATCTAATGGCTGAAATCGATTAGGTACTCAGTTGTTCTCCTATATTTGTCTAACATCGCCAAGCTCCATATTTCCACGGGAAAACGGCGCCCGCAATGTTGCAGGACACCAGGTAGAGCTGTCTTGTAACTGTGAATTGAGTGTCACCTGAGGAAAGCGAGTGTCTCACACGAACGTTGAACTAGAGAGATGATTGACCTCAATTTTTGCGTCATTGTGATGCCTTAACTTAATTGGCACCTTACACAATCGAATCAAGGTATTAAAATTTCAGAATTACAGAGCTATGGCATTAGATTATGAAATGAATGTATATGGACTGAGTATTGCACATTGCACTGCCGATGGCAGCGAAGCACTTGTTTAAAACTGTCACAAAAGTAGCCTTATGTAAATAATTATGCTGCGCATGTATAGTCTTAAAGCTTGCTTGGAAACGGTTTTTCACGAGCCCCAAGTGAAAACGTGCTTCTGTCGCATTTTTGCTCTAAGAACGAATACGAGAGCCCAATGGCGCCGTCTTTTCGTCTACGCTTTTGTGTTTTAAATGTCCTGTTGGAAATATGATCTGCCTATGTCTCAACATGGCTTGGCCTTGTGAAGCCGTTGTTCTTCTGTGTAATGTTAAGTGGCTTGCTCTAGAACGCGGAGACTGAAATGCATAACAACACCTCTGAGCTATGTGAGACTAGGGGCTTACGCGGGTGGTGTTTTCTGTATGATTTTATTCTCTATCATTCAAGGCGACCGCCAGCGTGTTGTAAGCCAGGGCGGCAAAAAGTGCTTTAGTTAGAGATGCTTTGCGTGTATTATTGAATTATCTCTCTGTGAAGGTGACCCCCCGCACAGTGTAAACCACGATGGCAACCAGTGCATGCGTTTTGTGTGTGCTTTAACTGTTCGCTGGTCAAGGTGACCGCTAACAGAGTATGAGCTACTATATGTCAACAAGAGTGTACGTGCCAGCTTTGGGCATGCATCGGGGCTACCGAAAGTGATTGAGAGGAAGAGCTCGAGAAGGTTATAAAAACAGCCCGATGCTGCCCTCTGTCCTTGAGCAGTCTGCTCCGAGGTCGAGACAAGAAGGCCGAGCAACTCCCGGGGTTCAACACAGCTAGCACCGCTTCCAGACACCAAGCCTTGCCGGTAACCGGGGAAGCCCCCCACTGACCGCTTGCGAGGTACCTCTGCGAAGCCCGCTTGCGATGTACCTTTGAAGAGTCACGCCGGCTTCAAAGGTACCACGCAAGCGTCGCTGGTGTGAGACTGTCACTGCGCCCGCTCTCTGTAGGTTACTTTGAATTTATAGTGGACTGCGGACTCCGTCTTCTGTGCTTTTGCTGCTAGCCAAATTAGTTGATCTTGTTGACAGTCGATCGTGTTGCGAGAACATGTCGAAATTGTAATGCATGCCACTTATTGTTAGTTTTGCTCGAGACGATTTGTTCTTATTTTGTGTAACGACAACCAGTATACCTTCATATCATTACGTACATGGCTTTTATATCTTATTAAATTGCCTGTTCCTCGCTTGGAAAAGGCTCTGCTTTCGTCCCTACAGGCCACTGGCGTAAGCCAGCCACCAGAGGCCCAACCCTCGTGCCACCTTTTGGGAGGAGCTAACGCTTCAACCCCCCGAGTCGTGACAAAAACGAAGTACGTTATCTGTTCTAACGTTCGTTATATAACGAATTATTTTCGAAAACTTCTCAATATTTTCCAGAAAGCTCATTCTGACGCACTCCAACCGACCTAGCTAAAGAAAAGCCACACGTAGTACTCAGGCGTTTACAATAGGAGCTGCTGCCGGGCTGCTAAGACATTCGGTCCACTTCCCTGAACTTCCTTTGTAACGAATACACGGGCGCAAGAGAGTCAGGAAGAGCAAATTGCACGAATGTGACTACTACCTGGCTTTCATACGTCGCGCAGCAAAGAATTAGTAAGGTGGCCTTGTGAACCTATGAAAGCCGCAACGTTTTACATACTTCGCGTTTCGCTACCAAGAGAAGCATCCCACAACGAGCCGGTGTCGAACCGGCGACCTTCGAAGACATCGGCTGAGCCATCCTGAACAATACAACCAAGACGTTGAGTTCATTCCAGGAACAGAAAAAAAAAGACATCTTGGTAATCGTGTTCGTCAAGTTAGGGCACATTGTAGTCACCTCCAGGGAACTGAGGTGTCAGCGTTATACTGTCGGCTGTTCGGTGCAAGCGTACACTATGTCAACAAGAAAGAAAAAAAAACATAGGTAAGGAAACACAGGGTGGCAGGTCTTTCCACATTTCGTTAGCAAATCTGCCTTGCTTTCTTCGTTCTTCTCAAAATGTTTGTGCATCGAATTACACACAGTGACTGAACAAACGTTCGCTGCCAGCTTTCTCGTTAATTAGGTGTCGCAGAAAAAGGTAAAAACAGAGTCGCGAGACGCCTAAGACAGCGCGAATTACCGGTGGCGAAGAGTAGATTGGGCGAGCTTGGAATTAATTAAAAATGAACGTTACACCTTATATGCAAGGAATTATGCGCACCGTGCTTAATTACTTACAGCTTACACTTATAGCTCAGCTATATGGTGGTTCGGTGAAGCAGTGGTGCGAGCAATGTGGCACGTGTTTTGAGCCCTAGAGTTAATTGCGTTGAAAGCAGCTCTCGTGCGCACATCGCATCGCCTACCGTTCCCGTTTCTTTTTTTAAATTTTACGCTTCGGCAAGCCCTCGTCCCGCGATCGATATCCTCGTCTCGTAGGAAATGCGCAGAGCTCAAATAGGGCAGATAATTTATAGCCCCGTTATAAGATTCAGAGGTTTATAACCTCACGATAGGGCTTTTATCAGCTGGAAATTTGCGAGTTATGATACTGTATAGCACTATTCCTACCTCGAGCTTTTCGCCTGCAACTACGGCTGGCGCTAATAATAATAATAATAATAATAATAATAATAATAATACGACTCAGGTGCTCTGCAAGAATCGGGTATCTTTTCGGGTGGAGGGAGGGGCTCGCACATCATTGAAGCACCTGCTAATATATATATATATATATATATATATATATATATATATATATATATATATATATGTGTGTGTGTGTGTGTGTGTGTGTGTGTGTACGCGAATAAAGATCGATGAATGCGGTTTAATATGTTGAGGAAAACTTTTCGGCAGGTCGTCAGGTGCGCCGCGGAGATGTTCGTAAAAGTTGTGTTTCGAGCGTTTGTCGTTTGTCACCTTCTCCTCACACACACACACACACACGCAATTGAACGGGGAGAGGACTTCTTTCGTAGCTCAGCGGTAGAGCATCGGAAGCGTTATCCAAAGGTGGTGGGTTAGGTTCCGACCGTGGGCAGCTTTGTCTTTTCGTCCACTTTAACTCCATTATACTTACCCCCACATTATAACACCACAATTACGAAATTGAATAACTTCCCCTATGATTTCCTAGGCTTCAGTGTTTGTTGCTTCATTCAGTTGTTTCTAAGAAATAAACGGGCCCCTGGCGCCTAGCCTTACCGTGTATATATATAATGTTATTGTGTAGAGAAAAATTTTAAGAAATACATTGTTACAGGAGCAGCCGCACGATAGCTGTCCTTAAAAACCAAAAAATCACGAACGGACGTGACAGATATAACTTAAACAACCGTTTAGTATTGGGGTATTGCAAGTAAAAGTAAGTTCAGTAAGAACACCTATTCTTTAACTTGACTGCAAAGAAATATTAAAGAGAAAGAGGCCAAGCCTATAACTCAGGATTGTTGAAAGCATTGTTAAATTTGGTTAACGTATTGCAAGCACATTTATTATCAGCCCAACTAACAGTACTAAAGCAAAGCAGTTCTCAAAAACAATATATTTTCGCACTTCGTATGTTGATTCCTCACACACGTATATCTCAAACGAAATGTTCTTCGTCTACCTGCGCTTTAGTTCAATAAAGTGATAGAGCGCTCAATGACTCTGTTAAGGATGAATGCACGATTGCATGAACTGGTGCTATATTACCACATAGCCAACACAGGCCGGCATTATTGCACATTAATTTACAGAAACCTTAATTTAACCAACACGAAACATTTTTAAGGAGTGCTCGTAAAGTGTTAGTAAAACACTTGCCGAAGTCGTCACGGGTCTAATCGAGCAACTCTGTAAGAACGCCCTTCCATCGCGATGGAGCAAGAATTTCTGTCACAAATCATACACTGTAACCCTATCAAAAAAAAAGAGCGCCAAGAAAGAAATTGCCTTTAAGGATAAAAACACTATGCTTTGCAAAGTACGCAAAAAAGAGGAAGCTAAATCGATGAGAAAACATGGGAGCCTACATACAAGAAAAATATTTCTCCAACGATTATATTTGTTCTTTCTTTCTCAAACGCGCGAAACAGGCAGTTTCGCCACAATGTACTAGTACTCTGCGGGAACAGAAGCAGCTCAAGCTCCAAACAAAACAAAAGTTTCAAAGAACGGAAACAATGTCCTTGCGTCATCGTTTTAGTAAGTTGCGGAGGGCTAACACGAAGCTTTCATGTAGCCAGCAACGTATATACGAGGCATCCGAGACTTGGCCACCGGGGCATGGTTGTTGCAATACCCGTCTCGAGTAGCTATATGGGAAAGAGATGCGGCAAAGGGGGTGTTTATAGTGCTCCTTTTTATTGTATCCTTAGACACACAGCAGCGTGCGCTAAGCAGATGCCTTTCACCATATCTTGAAAGAAGGCAGCAATGCGTCAAAGAGCACGGGTTCTCAGGGACCTAAGAGGCTAGGCTTTCGTCCCGCAGTTGTGCGCAAAGTATGCGACGAAAGCCGACGAGCCCTGAGGACACCCGAGATATATTGCGCCTGCAAATCCCTCCCGAAGCAACCATTCCTCGCGGGCGTCCCGTCGGCCCTAACCTATTACGCGGTTGTTCGCGTTGGCCACCATCAGCTTAATGCTTGAGCACACCCAGTAGACCTTATATATCTACTGTGGCAGTAAAGTTATTGATCGAGTTTTCCTTCCAGGGAGAGGGTATTATCGGCGACTGGTTCGGTTCGATGCTTATGTTGTTACGAGGCCCCGTTAGAGGCTTTCATTGTGCACATTGGGTATCTGGTGAAGCGTATACAAGGATCGAACGGGTGCTCTGTTGTATATAAGGAAGCTGGCTTCGCCAGGTTTTTTTTAGGTCAAGGCAGACTCAGCGAAGAGTGAATGTATGTGTGCGTTAGGGATTAAGTAGGCATGGAAAAGTGTCTGTACCAAAGGGTGCGCTGCTGCAATATCCACGAATTGAATTTTAGTAGTCGTCGTTGCCATTTTCCGGCAAATATGGAACTCTTTGCCACCTTATATAAATTCGTCTTATAACCTGTGTAGCTTAAAGATGGCTTTGCAATTACTTGGTCATAATTATGTAACGCCTATTACATACTTGAGAAGGTACATTCTGGTCATCTGTATTCGCATGCCGAATTTCCGTAATTAGTATTATGCACATTTGGCAGTTTTTGTATTATTACTTTCGTTGATCATTCAAATCGATGAAACGCTGCTGGAGGCATAGCTTCATCGAGTGGACTTGTCGAGAATACATGTTTTATGGTGATGTTTCATATCATTAAATTAATTTTTGTTTTGTTTTGTAGAGAAACAAAAAATGCGAAAGGGTTCTTTGTTGCGATAATAGTTGAACGGTACGGTAAAATGTGTGGTACACGCGAGCCAAGGAAAGGCATAAACGAACCAAAGCATACCAGCTGTACAAAGGGATGATTAAAGGTCACCGAAGTTAGTTCACGATTGCTTTGTGATTTAAACTAAAGATCTTCTAGGTAGGTCTCAACCCGACGCTCTTTTATAATCGAACACATGAATTTCTAGAAATCACAACCAAGACTTTGATAACAACTTTTTACTGCCACATGCACGTACTAACTATGGCAAACACACAACCATCTTCCCAGCTCTGCATTTCTGGAATACAATACCACTCAGCACTAAACAATTGCCATTAGGAGCGTTTAAAAAAGAGCTTGTTGATCTTATTTTACACTCATAGATAATATGTATTTCCATAACTGCGTTTACTTAAATTTAGGTTGATTACCGTGCTTGCTATTGTTCTATTTCATACTCATGTACGTTTGCGTTATATCTATAGCCATGTATATGTTGAAATTGAAATTGAAATTTATTCCGCAACAGGACATGTTACGTGGAGGGCAGGTAAAAGCTGTAAGAACAGCTTGAGGATCCCTGACCCCCAGGTACACAGGGTAGCACAGAGGACGTGCGGCTAAGTACAACCAAATAAAAAGTGTTCCACAATGTGCATTAAAAAGAAAAAAAAACACAAAAGGGAAGATTACAATACAGGCATAAAAAAACAAAATGAAAGATTACAATGCAGGCATAAAAAAAGGTAGTCACGAGATTCACATCATCATACAAACATAGATCGCAGCTGTTTTGGTGATATGCTGGATATGTCAATGTGATGTTACCTAGTTATGCTGTTAAGAAGTGCAGGCAGTAAAAACTTTAACATTTGATTTCCGCATTTTGTTCTACATTTCGATATGTACCACTCTTCAGGATGACGCACATTATAAGCAGGAAAATGTTTCTCTAGCCTAGCTATTCTTGCAATCGTATCATTATTTTTCAATAAACCGAACTTATATAAACGACTTAGTTTGTAATCATGTATTGATGGAACCTGAATGATGCGGTGTTTTTTAAATAACTCTGCTGTGTGGTAGCGATATGGGACTTTACAGGCTAGACGCAAGGCTTTCTTTTGCAAGATGGTAAGTTTGCTAATGTTTCTAGTTGTCGTTGTGGACCATACAAGAAAGGCATAATTCAATGAAGAAGAAAACAACGAGTTATATATGAGCATGTTAACAGAAACAGGAAAGTAGTAGCAATGGCGGCGCATAACGCCGATTATCCGAGATAGCTTAGTAATAATATGATTTACGTGATCATCCCATGCCATGTTCTGTGAAAAATACACGCCTAATGATTTAAAACTTTTGACAACTTCAATTTCTGAGTTGTTTAACGAAATGATAGGAAACTGAACTTGTGTGTGGCGGGGGTGAAATAAAACAGCTTTTGTTTTATTTATGTTTAGTTTTAGGGAGTTTACTTGGGCCCAGGAGTTAATTTCAGACAGTGCAATATTCGCTCGACTACCCAGATCGCTGCTGCACCTGCCCGAAAAAAACAAACTGGTATCATCAGCATATATAATGTAATGGGCTGATTCATCAATACGAACTATCTCATTAATATAAAGTATAAATAGAAATGGTCCAAGGATGCTTCCCTGCGGGACGCCTGTTTTAATGGGTTTTGTTGCAGAATGTTTGCCTTCAATTACGACAAATTGAGTGCGGTGTTGCAAGTATGACGTGATTAATTTGTGCGCAACGCCTCTTATACCATAATGATCCAACTTTTGCAGGAGAACTTTGTGATTAATGAGGTCGAAGGCCTTAGAAAAGTCCAGAAAAAAACCGAGCACCATATTCCGGGATTCAAAATTTTCTAGAATGTATTCTTTTTGTGCCAGTAGCGCGAGCTCGGTAGATTTGTTTTTTCGGAAGCCATACTGCTTAAAGTTGCTTTGTTCCCATTTTTACTGCCATTCTTATTGCACGTTTGCTCTGTTTCTATAACTATCAACCACTACTCAACGCTGTTCAGTTGACGTTTTTATGCCATTAACAACATGCAATTCTCTAACAGGAGGTCCCCTTTCAGCCTTGTGCTATGGGACCTCCTTCTGTATATTCTAACCCAAAGCGTTGATATTTTTGCTACGAATAAAGATTTGATTTGATAATAAAGAAGAAAGAAGAAAGCAGTCAGACTCCGAACTACTCGAGCTCCTGCCCAGACCCTCCAGGACTCTAACCTAAGACTCTGACCTGGGTAAACCCAAAACTTAGGGCTTTATACCGAGCAGCTTGATGAGAGTCAAACCCAAGAAATTAATGTATTAAGCTACATTATTTATTTTTTTGAGTGGCAGCCGAACATCACAACCCTTACAGAACTAAACCTCTGGGCCACACCAGAAGGCCGATCACTTCTCTGTCATGGTGCTTGCGCAAAAAAGCAGTTCCCCCCCAGCACTTCCACCATTTGTGAGCAACTGCTGTTATTGTAGTCCAGCCTCGATCTATGGCGACCAAGATGGAGAGCGAGCCAAGCAGCTGATGATGATCCATGTAGATGGGGGAAAATGTACAAGTGATGATGATGATGTGCAGAGATGAAGAAGAGCCAGTCTCTCATGCGTAGTTGAACAACAAAGATTCGCAGCATGCGCGTTAACTAAAAGTGATCCGGAACTCGACACGATCTACGACGTGGGAGCGCGGGAACCTCACAAAGACCAGGAGCATGAATTGCAACGCGTGTGTAAATATACACACGCGTTGTCACTCATTTACATGCGTGAGTGGGCAATGTCACGGATAATTTACAGTACCCCCAAACGATCCCCAGTGCTTCACCCACTCGTCATGATTCACTTCGTGGCGATGCGTTGATTATTTTTTTGTATTTTGGGTGATTTATATTGCCCCCATCTCCCTTACATCCAGTGTGTGTTTAAGGAACGACTTTTTGACGAGCAGTGCGTGAAAGCGCAATTAAGTGCGCCTCTTATGTGCGCAACCTCAAAATCCGGAAGACAGCGTCCCCAAGTATCTCAACGCCACGTTAAGTACAGCCTAATCTCATACAAAGTCAGGTAAGTACTGCACACTTCAGTGAAACAGGTTGCCGCTTTACGCCCCTGACGACGTGGCACCATTTGCGAAGGGCACTTAGGGGAATACCGATGCCCCCGCTTAGAAAATGGGACGCGGTGCTGAATATAAAGTCACCTTAGTTGTGTGCAGGACACGCTTCCAGTAAAGCATCCGCAGCTAGCTACACATTAGCGAAACATACATACACATATTCAGTAAATGTGCGGTCTCATTTGTTCTGTGGTTTGGAGCTACCGATTCGGACTTTGTAGCCAACAAATGAAGCTTAAACAAAACGAATTATGCTGCACTTGCTGAGGCTGTCAGAAGTAACACCATCTCGCAAATTCGACGCCCAGATTTCAAATGTGCGAACAATATTTTCTTCCATTCTGCGTGCCACGTAAATCCTCAGGTGTGGTACTTATGACTATGCGGAAGCAAACCACGTCGGCGATAGCAGCATATTGAAGCCCGGAATAGCATTCCGAGAAGCGGACATGTCTGGTCGAAACTGCTGAAAGAATGTCTGTTGCAGAGTTATTCAGCAAATACGGGGATACAAGTACCATGTATACTTGTTTGATTCTTTATTGTGCTGCATAATGAGCAGGAGCCTGCACCGATATACGTTCAAGTATGCCAAGTACCAATGGCCAGTTTGCAAGGGCCTCGATCTGTTGTCGTGTCGCTGAACTAACGCAATTGGCTGATATGTGCTTAGGCCAGTGTGTAAACAAAATGTGTGGAACAAATAACACAGAACTGCAGAAGGGGAAAGCTTATGCACTGCATTTTAAAAGACGCATGAGTGTAACGTGATCCATGATCTATAATTAAACCACGACGTGCATTCAAATGGAGCTTTGAAGCTGATAAATGGATACGCATTTGTTATTACTATTCATTCGAAAGGCAGACGAAAGTTCAAATAAAGGTTTTCTACAGGGCGGCTGCTTTTTACATATTTTAGCTGTAATAACACAGGCAGCAGCTCCTTCCTTTTTGTGCCGGTTTATTTCGATCGTTCGTGCAGAAAGGGTCAAAGAAGGGAGTCATCTCTCAAATCCGTTTCTTGGCTTGTTTGCTCGTTTTTCTCGGTTACAAGTAAAAAATTAAAGATGCCCACGGATATGCCTTGTTTTGACGTTTACGTACGCGAAATTTTAAGCCCATAAGGTCTGTCGAGTGTTGTGGAGCACAACGCATAATATTTCTTTCAGCGAACGTTTTATTAAACCAACTCAAGCAATTCCAATAGTAAATGCGGATGGAAATAAAGACCTCGGCGCTTCCCGCCTTATATCGCTTTTTTTTTGTACTGTAAGAACGATGGCTGGCGTCATTGGCTGATTTTGGCTTTATATATATGACTGATGCGTATGTAAACCTCAATAGACATTGTAAATGATATTGATACATCCGATGCGTATGGAAATTGTGGTACGTCAAACAAGCTTTCGAATTTAGAGTCTGCATTAGTGCTATTTTGGCACGAACGCTGAGCATATATTATAAAACATCAAATGAGTTGTAGTAACAAATGTTTACATATAATGCAATATAGGCACGTGTCTGTTATTATGTTTCTAAAGCTCTGCGTAGAAAGCATGTAGGTATCGTGTTGTCGCCAACCGAATTCTGACGTGTTCGTTTTAGTCAACCTCTTCATCCTGGTGGCCACCATTGTATAATTTGTCCCCAGTTGATCAAACATGTATATTATTCGGCTAACACTGGCAGGATATTTACTTGTTCATCACGAGTATTTAGGGCAAATCACCGGCGGTTAGCGAAACTACTGAGGTAGTGCATTTCTGAGGTTCAGTATGCTAGTTCAACTCCTGTCCACAAAGTCGAGATAACATGGGAGAAAACTGCAAGAAAACGCGCGTGCGCTTACATTTACTGTCTAGTTAAAAGATATTAGGAGGTCGATATGATTCCGAAGCCCCCCTTATCAGTTGTGTCGTAATCATGCCATGGGCTTTAAACGCGCCATGGTTCCATAATTTATTATAGGTGAGCATCTGAAATTGCCATAACATGCAGGATTTCTGAATTTCCATTGTTCTGAATGCTTTTCAATGCCGAGATCGTCCTCACAGGCAAATGAACTTATCTTGCACGACTTTTTCATGATTCTTTTACTCTGTCACTGATTTGAGGTATTTTTTCAGTAGCCTCCGAAAAAAAAAATAGTGCGAATTTACCCGTCCTCTTGAAATCGGACCGGATTTTGAAAACATGCTTCTTTATGTAAATTCCAGCAGCATGTTTGGCATACCAGTATTTAGTTGGCGGAGAACTTGAGATAAGAGAGGAGAGAGGGGGGTGGCGGATGTAGGGTAGTAGGGTGCTTCACCTGCATGCTGTTCACTATTGAATGCTTTCTCGGTATTCGCTAACGAATAAAGCAATAATGTATTGCGAAACGAATATACCCCCTCCCCTTCCAAATACCGAACGAACGTCGCTTCCTTCACAATTTTAAGCGAAAACACGTTCGAAGTTCTGAAGCTCAGATCGGTCTATTACCCACCCTTAGCATCGAAGAAAAGACCGCAGTTATACGCAGTTTGTTTCCCAACAAAACAGGGCAGTTTGCTTTCAAAAAAAATTCGTATTCGGACTCACAGCCATCTTCAGAAGAAAGGGAATATTTGAGACGTCCCTCGTCTTACGTCGCAACGTTAAAGAAATCGTACCTTTAAGAAATACGTTCGCCATGGAAATATTGGCTGAGAGCCGGGCTCTCGCATTCCCGTCACCTGCATTTCTTAGTATTGCACACAAATCGTTTGCAAATGCTAGCAGCCCGTAAGGATGAGGCCCATCATGTGCACGGCGAACGCATTTACCGCGAAACGCGTAACAACCCTCGGGGGAGCAGAGAAGCCGGAAGATCATTAGCACCTGCTCTCCCCAAGGAACACCGAACTGTGTTACTCTCGATGGCTGCTTCGAACATGGAAACATTCGAAGTGCAAATAAGTCATCGCGGGAAACTGGTGTGGAATCTTTATTAGAGAGGAGCAGACGTTCTGTCGGGGCCGCTCTTAATATGGAAATGCTTAACGGCGAGTTATGGTTGAGTAATGTAGGCATCAAAGTATAGTTGACGATATACTTCCCGTGTTACAGTAATAATTTATTGATGTATGTCGCAGCGCATGTCCGCGCCTTCATTGGCGCCAGCTAATTTTTTTTTCTCTTAATAACCGCGATGCGTACTTAGGCTGCAGAATAATGGCGGCAATCAGTTTAACAATAAAGTATATTCCGCTAAAACTTACGGAATGTGTGAAATTTTTTATGCTTCCGATGCGCCCGCACATTTCATGGAGTATATGTAGAACGGAATCAATTTGTAACCTGTAATGCTTAATCTATAAGACCATGTTCAAAAGCAAGATCATCAATTATAAATTGTGCGAAACTGCAATGAAATCACAATATTCAAATCTTCACTACAACCTGTTTCGTTGTACCGAGGTTTTCCTTTAGTTATTTAAGCCAGTTTCCGAACACCAAATGAGTGCTGATTCCTTTCGGCATTTAGGAGATCCAGTGTTCCCCCTGGATCGCGTTCGTTCGGGAAGAGCAGCTGCTTATTCATAAGATAGACCAGTAAAGACCCCGAATCAGTTTTTCGAATGAGAAATGATTACATCTTTCTATTTACTTACAAGTTTCCTTATTGCATCGCGGTTAGCTATACAGAAGACGTTGTTCGCTCATACGTATTCGCAACTTCAGAAAAAGTGGTTCATCTGGCAACATTGCTAAGACAAACAAAGATGACTTCTAATCCAGGGTCACGGCCGCGCTTCCGCTCAGCGCTGTGCTAAAGTTTCTTGATTGCGGATTCGAATCACGATGCTTCGTCGAATGCGAAAGGGTTCTTGCTGCCGAACATCTGATATTAATCGGTCTAATGGATTTGAGTGGCGAAACAGCGGAAATAATTGCGCTGTGTGTTCAAACGTCGCACTTGTTCAGAGACCCGCATCAGATTTTCTTAATGATAAAGAGCCTTTCCAGCGAGCCTGAAGTTGAAGGCAGGTGTTCATGCGTAGCAGGCCTCTCCGAAAGATGCAAGCAACTGATTTGACACAACTTATTTCAGTACAAATGCGCCACTTATAAACGTGTTGAGAGTTCAGTTCTACGCGCGGTGCCGGAAAACAATTTAGCGGCGCAGTGAACAGGTCGAGGGCTCGAAAGTTGCAAGGAGCGCAATCCTGAGTTGCCACCAGATGAATTCGAAATGCAAACGCACTACAGTTAAACGATCACACATTACCTCCATAACCACCAAACAAATTACGAGGTGCAGCGGGCGCATGGGACGAAGGCGGCGAACGAAGGCTAGCGCTCGCTTTCTGTCTACTTACTACAATGCATGCGGCCAAAAGTACGTCAGCAATAATGTTACCACGGTTCAAGTTGAGCACTGGCACGTTCAGAAAACGTTACCAAATATACACGTATAAACGATGTCGCTATTTTGTTCACGCGCTTGCCTAAACTACACTCCAGCTCTTTGAAAAGCGCGCATGATTATAAACGCGCGCGCACAAAAACATAATCTGTGTACTCACAGGGGATCAACAAATCGTCGCGAGTGAAGTGCTTGGACCAAACTAGCATAGCTCCCGTCACGTTCTTGTCGATTCGCAAGGTCCTAATGCATGTTGCACTGTGGGAAGCGTCGTCTGCTTCTTTGGAGAACAGATGAAACGACGTGTTGCTGTCTTTGCATCGCGATGACACGCACTGCAAGTCCTTTGATGATGATTCTTTCTTTTTCGGGCTGCTTCGAGGCGGCATGGCGTCGATTAAGGAACTATAGAGCTGTTTTACAGCCCGCGGTAATGCGATAACATGCCGCGTTTCGAGGTCGACCTTGGATTGGCTGGTTCCAAGAGCGTCCGCTAGGTGGCGAGCATTCAGATGGAACCGGAATATGAAAGAGAGTAGGTGGGCAGTGAAGGTGTTCCGCTATTTATATAGAAAGAGCGTTGACACGCAGTGGAGAAAGAGAACTAGGAGGCTCACCAGTAAATATACGGCTCTAAGAGAACTGACAACAAAGAGCGTAAAGGGAAAAGTCAGAGAGGCGGAGAAGATTTACTGGAGGGCAGCGATGGAAAAAAAACCGACTCTGAATAACTACCGAGAGGGCAAAAACGAAATAAAGAGGGAGGCATTTTATGATAATTCAAGAGGAAGCGCTTTATTGTTTGAAGCGAGATCGGGCTGCCTTAGAACGCGTATTTATAAAGCGAAATTCAGTAAAGAAGAGGAAAAATGCACATGCTGCGAGGAAGATAGGGAAACGACGGAGCATGTTCTGATTGAATGCGGAAATATCCACCCAGGTGTACGTTTGGGCACCACCCTACAGGAAGCCTTGGGTTTTAGGGCGAACAACGGGAAGCTGAACATAGCCGCGATTGAAATAAGTAAGAGACGGTTAGAATACTGGCGGCAGAAAACTAGAGAGAACGGCCAAAAATAATTATAAAAAAATACGGACTTTCTGCCATAAGGGACAGGGAACTGGGCTATGAATTTCCGTTTTTGCTATAGTATGATCGATTTGATTGAAGTAAATTTAAAAGGCATGAGGAAAATTTAAAGAGAGGAAAAAAAAAGTTCTACGAGCCTGGTGGCGCACAAGTCACCGCCCCGTTACAAAGGGGACGCTCATAGCATCCATCCATCCATCCGGATAACAAGCCACTTGGCCGTCTTCATCGCCCGATTCCTCGCCAGGCGACGGCGATGGTCTCCCGTCTTAATCGCACCGACAACACACCGGATATCCTTGTAGGATACGTCGATGCCAGCATCACCAATGGCATGGTTCACACCGCACTGGTGTGCCCAAAAATACCACAAGCAGGACAGACATGCACGTATGCAGCTGACCCTGAACCACCGGCATATCTCGCTGAACTTGCAGCTATACAGGACGGCCTTCACGCATTGAGGCGTTTTGTCGAAGCGGAGCGCTACTCCAAGCTTGTTCTTCGCACCGATTCTACGGAAGCAATTCGCGACATCCGTCGTGTGGCCCGAACGACGGCGTTTTCAGATGCCATCCATCAGCTGGCAAGAAACATCGGCACAACGATACGCATCGAATGGGTTCCAAGAGCGGCATTGTCTGGTCAGCTAGAGGCGGATTCTGCCAGTCGCTCGCCTGCCATAATTTACCCGCTGCCGCAATTCCCCGAAGATAACTGCGGAAAACTGCTACGGCAAAAGGAATGTCTCCGACGCACCACACGAGCACTTATACCACCGTGTGGTTCTGACCTCCCTGGTGGGCTTACTCGCTTGGAGGAGGTGGCGCTTCGGAGACTTCGAGTCGGGGTTGCTCTTACGCCGGCAGTGACCGCCCACTGGCCGCAACACTACCGCGCAGCGTATGGAACCACATGCCCCTTTTGTGACGCTCCTATAAATGCAGTGGACGTGACACACTTGCTCTGGTCGTGCGCGGGTCTGGAGCAAGCACGCCTTCGTCATCTGAGAGCAACCGGTCACCGTCCCGGTCGCCCTGCGGACTTACAAGGGTGGATAAATGGACCATTCCACCGATCCTTGTTAAATTTTATGCATGAGTGCGACTTGTTTGTTTATGTGTGATGAGCCTCACGTGTTACTTTGTACATTTTATGCGAAAGGGCAGCCTTTCGAATAAAAAAAGAAAATGGAACCGTGAATAGGGAAGATTAGTTCCGCTCGCTTGGTGGATCATTCGGTTCACTGTAGCTTTGCGCTGCCTCCGGGAGACATCCGTGTTTAATGACACATACTGTGTCAGTACTGTGTCTACTAGTTCGTTGCCTAATGTCACACGCTGTTTTTGTAAACAAATTGACCAGATTCCTGTGACACATGATTGTTATCGCAAACAAACTTTACATTTTTGAGTAACTGGAGCACTTAGTGAAGTGTGAAGAAATGCATATCATCACGTGTCTCCAAAATTATTTAAAGAAATACTGAAAGATTTATGCATTCTGCATCGCGTTTTCCTCAGTGCCTGTTTCACTTTTGTGTGCTTCTAATCTAATGCCACATGGAACAAGCAAGGGCACCTAAACTTGTATCTATTTTGTTATGTGTTTTGCCATTTATCGTCCAGTCAAACAATATTGGAAAGCGAAGGCCTTCGTCGATCACTGCCCCATTTAGCTCTGGTATCTCTTTATTTCTAATTTAAAACCATGCAGGAGCTCAGACTGGCAGTTTCAGGCATTACAAAGATCAGGAATTCTTAGAACGCTGTAGAAGACTCGCGCCACGAAAGTGAATAAGACTAATTAATCAAAACTTAATAAATGCACGCAGTGCAATGCCGTCCAGGGGAATGCAACGCCATCTCTTCCTTATTTGTCGCCTGTTTACAGTAAACTGGAGATTCAAGGCATCCTGCAAATAGTCTTCAGTTCAGACACCGTGATTAAGCTTCACATGGATCGACAATCCTGCATTGAATTCGTTTGTACTTGCGCCTGTTTTACTCGATCTCCGAAATTATACGACATGAATTTCCGTAGTTATCTTCTTTGAGTATTTTACTGTGCAATTTAATGTGAAACTCTGAAGAACTTTCATTTGTTCCAGCCCACCTTTGCGGAGATTCCTAAGTGGTGCCTAGGTAATATTGTCTGTTTTATGTCTGCTGAAGATTAATCTCCGCAGCGATTGCTTCATTCATGCAGGGTGACCTGGTCACCTCGATATGCCTAAACACTGTTCGCCAGCGAAGAAGATTGCAAGAAACCTCTGACTTTTATTTACAGCGATGATATGTTCCACTGAATAAGAAGTGTAATGATGCTCTTGAGCAGAGCGTTAAAGAAATAATAAATAATTTTTATTCGTTAGTTTCTTAAAACGTCTACTGAGGGAACTTCACCAGAGCACATGTACGTGACAAGCCCACCATTTAACATTTGTCAGGAATGTTTTGGATAAATCTCCATCTTCTCTCATAAGCACTGCGCAATTAGAGCAACGTCTCATGGTGTCTGAACTACAAAATGAGGAATGCGTAGCTCCATCGCACGATAACCTGCCCGTGACTCTCGGTCCCTCCCGAACCCTCCCGAAATATCGCTGTTCATTAAAAGACCAGTGCGCCACCTCGTCGCGCCATCAGATATCGCGTGCCACCCTTTATTGCATCACGACCGCTCGTCGGCTGCTGGGCCCAAAGTGTTCCACCTGTGCCTTGCCCTGCAGGCAGCGAGGAAATGCACCCTCTCCCCCCCCCCCCCCCCAGCTCTTCCTCCCACCTCATAATCGCACCCAAGGCTGGAGCTCGTCTCTCGTCAACCCGTGGCTCGATCGGAATTTCCTCAAGGGCGCCAGGAAGCCCTTCACGTCGGCTTATTTTGACTGCACGGCGCTGAAGGCACCGCACGAACCCTAGTGGCTCGAGGGACGGATAGACGAAGCGTGCCGTCTTCCGGAGCTCCGATGTACAGGTATATAAACGAAGAGCCACTGCTGCAGGCGCGGTGTCGCCAAAATGCCACCCTTCTTCTCCTCCGACAAAGTCCTTTCGGAACCGTTCGCACGACCCAGACAGCCGCGGCCAAACCCTCGCGTCCTCCTCGGAGAGCCACATCTATTCCGGGACCCCGAAGCGTGGGTTTCTAGTTCGCTGCGAGCGGTATCCGTACGGCTTTGGCGGGTCTATGTGTGTTTGCCTGTTTGCGGGGCTAGAGGCAGGCAGGCAGCTGCGGAGTGTCTGGGTACAGACAGGGCTTCAGTGCGACGTCGCCGGGGACTGCGTCTGGAGGAACACGTCATATGGTGCGCCCCGCTGAGTGTATTCTGCAAACGACGACGACGGGGCATTTCATTGTACGCGTGCAATTGTGCCCCGGAGTGACGTGGCGGTCGCTCAAATGAATCACGTAGTGCAAATTGTTTGCCTCGTAATTTCGGGTTCTTTCCTTTGAGACCACAGGTGTTCCTCTCGTGGGCCTCACGGTATTTTAAGATGTCATTCACTGAAGAAACACACGCTTTATCAATCGCTTCAGTGCGCTTTTCATTTTAATTCGGCACTCAAGAAAACATCGCATCTTCGTACATATAGCTGTAGAGACGTAAACCGGGCATTCAAAAGGTCGGCATGGCCACGTGTAGTCAGGTGCTTATCAATAGTGTGGCCCATTTATGCTGACAGGAACAATTATGTTGATTTGGTAAGCGTGGTAATAAGAGTTTGAATACATTAAAACCAGTGATATCATGTAATTGGACATATCGATTATTATGTAAAATTTTTGTTTTTCAGTTGAACGCAAAATGGAGAAGCGAACATATTTCTTTTCTATCCAGTTATAGTCTTTTCATATTATTACCATTTTATGCAGGCCGAGCATGTTCATTTACCATGGTTGTGTTGGGGCCGAATTCACAAAGCTTTCCTTTGTTAAGTGCATTTCATTATTGGTCTGCCGGCCTCTTTAATAATATGCCAGATTCAGAATTGACTGAAATAGTCCCTAACGAGCGTATTTAGCGAAAGATTTTGGTTTCTCCTTTTTTTTAGTACGAGCCCTCCTTCCCTTCCATAGTCCTCATAGCAGGAGACAGTCAGAAATGTGCACAAAAAAAACTAAGGTCATTTCAACGCCCGTGAAGTCTCACTAGGCAGAGAAGCTCGGGCGAGTGCGTTGAGCTCACTATCGCTATCATGTAGAAGTGGGCTGGGGCAATGGTTTGGGTCGAGGGCGGTCCCAGGTCTGCTTTGCTTTTCTGCGCAACCCGACATAATTCATTCATTCATTTTTCATTCTTTCTCTCTTTCTTTCTTTCTTTCTTTATTTCTTTCTTTCTTTCTTTCTTTATATAGTGTCCTTCGCATAATCCCTATCATGCAGCAATGTGGGTAGTGAGTCAAGGGCAAGATCTGGTACTCTTTCCTTTCTGCGTGTCAGCTCCACTGTTAAGTGCGAACGTCACACGGTACGGTTTTAGTTTCACCGCAAATAGCTCCGCTGTTAATGACGAATGTACATCTTTGAGTCAATGTTAGGAATAACATTCTGCAGCTTCATCAACACAGGGCGCCTTAAACGCGAGATACCAAATACGCAGTTTGAGGCTCGAAACATCTTATATCGACAGGCCCACACGTTTCTTCATAGCGAGTACGTTTCACCGGATGAAACTGCTAGACAAGGTTTAGCTCATCGAAAGCCACTTCGCAACCTATAGGAAGATACACGAATATTGCAGGCAATTCTCATCAGAATGAAAGCCCAACATGATAACAAGTGTACAGTCTCCATACTGCACAGGGACGTACGATGACGCATGCATGAAAGCCGACATGCGTCGTCCAAGGAGAAGGTTATTGACAACAAGCGAGTACGTTTGCCGCTAGCGCGCTGCGAGCTCTCAATGTCATTCGCTTGCGCTGTGAGCCCTATTTAATTTGCTGGGCACAAATTAGCTGAATACATCGTTCATATCTTTACTGTTTGGGTTGATTACTGCACTACGCGGCAAACAATATTGTAACTGTTTTAATTGCTTTGGTTCCAAGCGCCAAAGCCAGGCTAGCACGCCGTAGTGAACGGCTTCGGATATTTGGACCATCCTAGGTTTATTACTGTGTACTGACATCGCACAGTACCGAACCTCTAGAATCTCTGTCTCTATCATAGATGCGACCACCAGGAATAGTATCAAACCTTCGTAATTCGGCCAACGAGCCGGCCGTCATAGCCACTCTACAACGTCGGCGGACGGAACTGCGTTTCGTATTATGCTATGTATATTAATAATCCTAACGAATCTAGTTTTTACAGAATATAAAACTGCGTATGTTGCAAACAAGGCGTAAAGCTTTCGCATTTAAAGTAACATAAAGTCGACATTATTGATTGATTCAGGATTAGGGGCGGCGCGAGGAAGCTGGCTTTCGGAAGCCATAAATTGAAACTACCTAACTATACGATGAATACACGTAACTTAGCAGCGCTCTTATATTTCTTTCTGTAGCATAGACGCGGAAGTCGCCGCTTCCGTGTTCGTTGCCCGTGGCAACAAATGACCCATTTCGGTACGAATAAAATACGCTATGAAATAGGGGCTGAGATAAATGGGAGGAAGGAAGGAATAAAGCTCGAACGTATTATGGCACGACACACCTTAGTAATTGCAGCATACATCTTTGAACTCTGTGCAAAGTGTGCTATGCTAGCCCTCAACAGCTCAAATGAACAGAACACTTGATTATGTAGCATATTTCTCTTTATTGAGCATTATTTATGCGCAAAGGTGTGGTGGCGGGATCGGCCGATCACTTTAAAATTATTGTGAGAGACTCAATATAGACGGCCCCCCTTTATAATTTAGCCGCTTACAGCCTGATTACATGTATTACGCAGTCATTTCATTAAAGGATCTTTGAATCGGTTCTACATTTCGTTCACCTAATACATCTTTCGTTAACATAAACTAACCTTCAGTAGGTTCACTATAATTTATAACTTGGTTCACTTAATTGTCATTTATTCTAGTGTATGAGCCGCTCCTCTCCATCCTGCACTGCCACGCGATCTTCCCACGGCTGCGAAGTTGTTCTACGCATCCTTTCATCCGTGATCCTCCAGAGCCGTGCCGTAAGCGGCTTCGCTGTCACAGTTGGAAATTCAGCTATTGTCTCCTCTCTTTCCCAATCGCCCACTTAATCGCCCTTTCATGAAAGTGCGTAGAAATAAGTTTTAGCGTAGCAGTTTTCCCGGAGTGGTTCTCTAGTCCATCTGGGGCCGAATCCACAAAACTTCTCTTGCGCAAGTGTTTTTTGCCATTGGCCAGTCAACCTCTCTATATGTCCAGCATCTGCATTGGCTGAAATTTTATCTTACGAACTTTTTTTGTCGTATGCTGCTTTCGTGAATACGGGCTCTGAAGTGTGAACATCAACAAGAAAAATAAACGTCAAGCCCACTTTAGTTGACTTAAGGCTAACTGAATTCCCGTTAATTTCCTTCTTGGTTCGCTTGATTCGCATTTTCCCTATCAGCCTCTGCTTCCACGTCCTGCACTACAGCGTCCGTCGGCCCACCCTTGTCAAATTGTTGTACTGGGCATGGTTTCGCCTGTGTACGCGATCCTCCAGAACCTCGCCGTAAGCAGCTTCGCTGTATTAGATATAAAGTCAGCTCTCGTCCCCGCCTTCTTTGTCCTCGTCGGCCACATACCCTCCCGTTCGCGAAAGTGCGCAGAACTCAATTGTAGCGTAGCACACTTCTGCCGCAGTGCTTCTCGAGGCATCTGAAGCGTGAACATCAACAAGCAAGAGCGAAACAATACAACGCCAGAAACTATTCTCGCCGTGCCTTGGACCCTTGCCACGGTCCGGCTGCAAACACTCGACAGCCAAATCGTGTCTCCTTCGCGCATCTTCTGCCGAGACCCCTGGTGTCGCTAAGCGCTGGGAATATATTTACCACCCCGCTGTGCCCCGACTTTTCTTTTCCCGTTCTCGAGGACATCTGTAACTTTGCATATTCGCCAAGAATGCCAGAAAGTTCGCAATGCATCGCTGCAGAAAGCATCGCTACAAGCCCTTCCAGCTGATAGCCAGCCTGTCAATTCCCCCATGATAACCTGCCCGGTATTTCAGGCCACCTTGCATGGTTGTACTTCATGATGGCTTTGATGTAATTAGCGAAGCCTGATACATACTGACTGCCCTGAAATATAGCGTGCTATGAGCAGCACTGTTGTAAAACGTGTTTTTAAAGTAATGTTCCGTTTCCAGACCTCAAAATCTGAAAAGTTCCACCAAACAGAGATTTGGACTTTACGCATTTATGAGTAGACGGTTTTTGCTAGAACACTTGGCACGTGGTATCTATTAATGTAATATGCAACTGGACGTGATGTTACGAAACTGTTTTTTCCCGCCTCTTTTCGAAGACACTTTCAACCACCTAATTCACGCGCCGCTTCACTTCAGATTACCAGTGTACCTCCTTACGCTAACACCAATTGCCAGAGCGTACCTAGCAAAATATGTCACTTACCGTTCGCAGGAATGACACGTCGTCCTGTTCGGACGACCCTTCGGCGTCCCCCATGGCTGGTTAGGCCTAGCTGCGTGCCGCCGCGTCGCAACGTCGACAAACACACCGGGCACCGGGCTTTAAAAAAAAGAAAAAAAAAGATAGCGCGGACACCGACACGCACTTTCACGCCGCCTTCGGGTCAGCCAGGGCTCGCTCCTCACCGTAAAAGGAGGAAAGAAAAAAGGGAGCAACGGGCTGCTCCCTCAAGAATCTTATACACCTCCACCTCCTCCTCCTCACCCACTTCAACGAACGGCACAGCACCCCCTCCTTATCCCCCGAGCAGCGGTCGTCAAAGTCGATGCGAAGAGTACGGCGATGCACCTCGTGGCTCTCCCTACTGTCTTCTTCCCGCGGGCCGCTCCATACGCCGTGCGTCCTCGTTCGCCGGCACGGGCTCGACCGGCGCGCTCTGACACCGAGCGCACGCTGCTGCCGCGGCTGGCGGTGCCTGTGCTTCGATCGCCGGCGTGGAGCGCGCGCGCGCCAACGCCGGGCTGGAAACGGGAGCGCGGCTGCGGCGGCGGCGGCGCCTTGATCACTTGGCGACGTCCACCGGGCTCGGGCCCGCACCGCTGGTCTTTTTTTATCTCCTCCCCGACTCGGTCGCACTCGGCCGCCCTGTGCCTCTTGCAAACAGTGCGGCCGTGGGCGTGTTGAACGAATTGGAATGTGGTTTTGGAGAAGCGGGACTAGGGGGCGCCAGGTTATGAGGAGAAGCTTCTAGAAGTGCCGTGGTTTGAAAGATGCGTCTTCGAGGCCACGATGAAAAAGACGTTTGTGTACTGCAGGTGGAAGGGCAGCTTCTGGAGGGCGCTTCACCCGCATAAGTTTCTTCTTGAAGACATTCTGTAATGACTTCTCGGCGGTATACCAATGACAGCCGAGATCGCCAATGTCCGTAAAATCGCGGGCACAAAACCAGGCGAAATGATAGGGTAAAGTGTGAAGGTGTACTCAGGGTAATGTTCTTGGTGACGGACCACTAATAATTGCTGGGTTGTTACGTCCCAAAATCAAAATCCAAAATCGACTATCTGGGGCTCTTTAACCTGCGCTAGACATCGCAGTGCACTCGGGCCTCAACATTTCACGTTTTCTGATGTGCAGCCGCTGCAGCCGGGATTCAATCCCGCGATCTTCGGATCAGCAGCCGAGTGCCATAACCACAAGACCACCATGGCGGGGTGAGTAAAGAACCTCATTCGATGGAAATTTCTGAAGCGCGCCACGACAGCATACCTTACGACATCGTGGCTTTCGCATGAAAACCCACCGCACTTTGTAGAGAACTTAGTGCCTCTCCAAAGCGAAGCCTCTTCGCATGTTTATCCATGTCCCAACCAGGCCACAGAAGTCGCATTTTTGATGGAGGGTAAACTCTAGAGCCCCGCGTGCTGTGCGTTGTCAGCGTACGTTAAAGGACCCGCGGTGGTCAAAATTTCCGGAGCCTTCCACTACACCGTTTCCTTGCTGTCTACTCTTTCATTTACTTTACCCTATTCCCGCAAACAGCGGTGCAGATTATGCAGCGGTGGCGTAGAGGTAGAGCATCCGCCTCACGTGCAAAAGGACCGTGGTTCGAATCCCTGTTCCGGGCAATTTTCCACCGGATTTAAAAAAGAAATCCGCGTGTCGATCGAATTGCATAAGAAGGCTTGGGGTGCGGCCGGATCCCGGCGACCATAGCCGGTAAGGCACTCCCTCACCAGAGCAGGATTGGCCACCCTGGTGTAGTAACGGCCACAGCCTCCCATGAATACGCCAATTAATCTTCGGCCCTCAGTCCCCAGCGGCTGCGAAGCAACTGACCACGGCGGCGGTCAGACCTGTGACGCAGCAGAGGGTGCTAAGAATCTCCGGATCCGGACAGGCCGCCACTGGAATTGGACCCTGGCAACGTTTAACGCAAGAACTTTATCTAGCGAGGGAAGTCTAGAGGTACTGTTTGAGGAATTAGCGGGCATTAAATGGGATGTTATAGGGCTCAGTGAGGTTAGGAGGACGGGGGAAGCCTTTACAGTGCTGAAAAATGGGCACGTTTTACGTTATCGTGGCCTAGAATCAAAAGAGAACTAGGAGTGGGATTTCTGGTGAACAAGATCATTGCTGGCAACATAGTGGAATACTATAGCATTAACGAGAGGGTAGCAGGTCTTGTAATTAAGCTTAATAAGAGGTACAAATTGAAGGTGGTACAGGGTTATGCACCTACATCCAGCCATGACGACCAGCTAGTTGAACGCTTCTATGAAGATGTGGAATCGGCCATGGCTAAAGTAAAGACGCAGTACACTATTGTGATGGGAGACTTGAATGCTAAGGTAGGCAAGAGGCAGGCTAGAGACAAAGCAGTTGGGAACTATGGCGTGGGTTGTAGGAATGACAGAGGGGACTTATTAGTAGAGTTCGTAGAGCGGAATATTCTGCGCATCATGAACACGTTCTTCCGTAAACGGGAGAATCGGAAGTGGGCATGGAAAAGCCCGAATGGTGAGCATAAAAATGAAATAGACTTCACACTATGCGAGAACCCTGGCGTTGTGCAGGATGTGGAAGTGCTAGGCAGAGTAAGTTGCAGTGACCACAGGATGGTGAGATCTCGAATTGGGCTAGACTTGAAGAGGGACCGCAATAAGCTAGTACGAAAGACGCCGATAGATGAGTTAACTGTAAGACGGAAAGTCGAAGAATTCAAGATAGCGCTGCAGAACAGATATTCAGCTCTAACAGACCAAGTAGACAATTGCGTTCAGGAAGTCAGCGGTAATCTCACACGGATTATCACGGAGTGTGCAATAGAAGTAGGAGGTAAGATCGGTAGAGAGACTACGAGCAAACTTTCCCAGGAGACGAAAGACTTGATTAGAAAACGGCAAAACAGAATAGAACTAGCGGAGCTTTCGAAGTTAATCAATAAGCGTAAGACTGGCGACATACGAATGTATAATATGGAGCGGATTGAGCATGCTCTAAAGAGCGGAAGGAGCCTGAAAGCGGCGAAAAGACGTATAGGCATAGGCAAAAATCAGATGTATGCATTACGAGACAAGCAAGGCAATGTGATCACGAATAGGGATGAGATAGTGATAATAGCTGAGGACTTTTACAGAGATCTCTACAGTAGTCGCGGTAACCAGAATAGTGAACGAGGAAGCAGTTTAGAAGAGGCTGGCATTCCACCAGTACTCACAGAGGAAGTAACGAAAGCTTTGACAGGGATGAAAGCGGGAAAGGCACCCGGTGAGGACCAGATAACAGCAGAACTGTTAAAGGATGGTGGGCAGATTATACTGGAAAAACTGGCAAGCCTGTATACCCAATGCTAATGACTGGGAGCATACCGGAATTTTCGAAGAATGCGGACATCATCCTAATCCATAAGAAAGGCGACACAAAGAACTGGAAAAATTACAGGCCGATCAGCTTACTGTCAGTCGTCTACAAGGTATTTACCAAGGTAATCGCTAACAGAATTTGTGCCACCTTAGATTTCAGTCAACCTAAGGAACAAGCAGGGTTTCGTAAAGGCTACTCAACAGTAGACCATATTCACACTATCAATCAGGTGATAGAGAAATGCGCGGAGTATAATCAACCCCTATATATAGCCCTCATAGATTACGAGAAAGCATTTGACTCGGTCGATACCTCAGCAGTCATGCAGGCATTGCGGAATCAGGGCGTAGACGAGCATTACGTAAGACTACTGGAAGACATCTACAACGGCTCCACAGCCACCATAGTCCTCCATAAGGAGAGCAGCAAAATACCTTTAAGGAAGGGCGCACGACAAGGGGACACAATGTCTCCACTGTTAGTTACAGCATGTTTACAAGAAGTATTTAGAACACTGGATTGGGATCAGGTGGGTGTAAGGGTTAATGGGGAATACCTCAGTAACCTCCGATTCGCTGTTGATATTGCCTTGCTAAGTAACTCGGGAGATGAATTACAAAGCATGATTACTGGCATTAATAGGCAAAGTATAACAGTGGGCTAGAAAATTAATATGCAGAAAACTAAAATATTGTTCAATAGCCTTGGACGAGTACAGCGATTTCAGATAGCTGGCAAGGCATTGGAAGTAGTAGGTGAATATGTCTACTTAGGCCACGTGGTGACCCCTGATCCGAACCATGAGGCCGAGGTAATTAGGAGGATTAGAATGGGATAGAGTGCATTCGGCCAAGCATTCTGAGATAATGAATGGTAACTTACCATTGTCGTTGAAGAGGAAAGTGTATAACAGCTGCATCTTACCGGTGCTCACCTTCGGGGCAGTAACTTGGAGGCTAACCAAGAGGGTTCAGCTTAAATTAAGGACGACGCAGCGAGCTATGGAGCGGAAAATGGTAGTTGTAACCTTAAGGGACAAGAAGAGAGCCGTGTGGGTTAGGGAACAAACGCGTGTTAGGGACATTTTTAGTAGAAATAAAGAAGAAAAAATGGGCGTGGGCGGGCCATGTAATGCGAAGACAGGACAATCGCTGGTCATTAAGGGTAACAGAGTGGATTCCTAGAGAAGGTAAGCGTGGCAAGGGGCGGCAGAAAGTTAGGTGGGCAGATGAGATCAGGAAGTTTGCGGGAATAAACTGGGCCCAGTTAGCACAGGACAGGGATAATTGGAGATCTATGGGATAGGCCTTTGCCCTGCAGTGGGCATAGACAGGCTGATGATGATGATGATGATGATTCCCGCAAACACTGACCCGCGCTCCCGACATGGGCTGCAGACAATGGCGTCTTTCCGTTACCGAATAGCAGTTATCACACTCGTCCATCACACAACACAGAAGCACACTACACGACGTCAAATGCTCGCTATGGCTCCTTCATGCTCCGAAATCTGCCACCACGAAGGATGTTCAATATTATTGCGTTAACAGGCTTAACATCTTGACCACCGTAGCAGTCATCTTGCCAGCTCGTTAGCCCTCACGACGCACAATTACACTGCACCACTCAACCTTGGCGCTGTAATTACTGTCAACATAGTCAAGACCCCCAAGGAATAATACCTAGCTGGCGCTGGCAGACGAGGAGTGCGCTGCCGGCGGTGTCAGCTAGCAATAGCTTCGGTTTCACGTGCTGAAACAAAGATGTGATGATGAGGTACACTGTAGTGGAGGGCTTCCGAAATTTTGACTGCATCGCGTACTACAATATGCTCCTGTTACAGGAGCATATTGTAGTAATATATTGAAGCAATACAATAATATATATTGTAGTAATACAATATGCTCCTGTTAACATACACCACTGCTTTAAGAAATGCCGGTGCGCATTATGGGGGCGGAGAAAATATTGTTGACCGTCATCTCTACCATCTGAGGTTATTTAAAAATGGCGTAAGGTAATTATTTAGTATTATTCGTTATGTCAATTAGAAATTACTGCTTGAAACGCAAACGTTTCAATGGAGAAGGTCTAAAGCAAGTTAATTCGTGTGTACGTAACACATTATCATAATAATGGGTGCAATGGCTTCCGTTTTTTGCTGCTTCTGGTGATGTCTGCGATAATTCCAAACATCACGATGCGAGTAGATAAGGAATTAACATGCCCTCACTTCTTAAGAAGGAAGCACCCATGGTGACGCAAACCGCAGTCATGAACAGGCCGAGAGGATTCGCAGCGTGCGCGTTAACTAAAAATAATCCGGAACTCGGCTTGATCTACGACGTGGGAAAGCTGGAACCTCATAAGGAGCAGGAGCATAAATGACAACGCGTGTGTCAATATACACACACGTTGTCACTCATTTGCATGCATGAGTGTGGAATGTCACGCTTGATTTATGGTAACACAGAACGATCACCAGAGTTTCGCCCACTCGTCATGATTCACTTCGTGAAGATGCGTGGATGGTTTTGTTAGTCTCTTCAACATGACGCGTCCGCGTGAATCATACATTTTTCGTTCGTAGCAAGGTAGCATCTTTGAGGACGTTAATGCCGCTGCGTGTGATCGCCTAGTCACGTATTACCTTTCCAAATCTCGCTCAATTTCTTAGAAGCCCCCAAAAATTAAAACCATCTCACCTGCCCTAATATGAAAATGCGTTATGTCGACACTAGTTAATAAGCTTTACGACTGTTCTCCTGACCATGTTCTACGTACATAAATAGTTTTCGACTGACTAATAATTATAATAATTTCCCCAAATGAATTAAAAATATATAGTTTGACATGTTCGAGAGGGCAGTAAACAATATTAGGTTGGCTGCATACTCGTGGCGTGCTCGTTATACTTTCAAGCAGTGGCAGTTAATACTGAACTGAAACAACCTGTAGAGAGGAGGCGTGCAAAACACGGTCACAAGGGAAGAGGATTATGCATTATGAATGCGTACCAAATCGTTCTGCTTCATGTACTTTTTAAAACCACCTGTATAACGTACAGCTTAACCTTTTGACCGTGATCAGTGATCAGAACGTAGGACGGTTCATGTATGCCTTTTAAATTAATAAAAAAATATCGGTACGTGTTTACAAAGAGCAAGCACTCTTTTTCAACACGGATTATTCATATAAAGATATCAAACTGGAAGGTGGAGATGCTCCAGCGTTCTCTATTGCAGTAAGTAGTTATCGTAGACCATCCGCACGTATTTTAGTTCTCCTTTGTTCATTGAGGGAAAACTTAACAAACAAAAAAAGCGGATGGAATATCTGATAGAGGCACAACCGAAGACATTGCATTTGCTAACAATTATTTGCGTTTCTAAATGTGTCGTTAGGAAAAATTATGACTGCTACGTGTTCCATTGCGATAAGTGATTACGTGAGAAGGGAAAGCTAAACCCACGTTGTACTTAGGTAATAAAATGAACATGAGGTGTGACTGCCGTGGTCGTGATCGAACCCGCGTATTCCGGGCCAGAAGTTGAGCACTGTAATTCCTACCACTTTGGCGGCATGCGCGTGGCAGGGGCCCAGTGCTTAAGGCACTGGGCCGATCCGCGGGGATTTGCTTCGATGAGAGCGATTACTTTTCTCTATTGCAGAACCATGAGCATTTGTATATAAACGTGGTCTACTCAACACGGCAGCAGAAGCGACGGTCACAAATACGGGCAGGGAACAACAAACAAGCCTTCAGCTCCGGATGACCTACAGCGATGAACGGCGGATTCCACTGGCCTGAGTGTATATACGCACTATTTATAGTCTATGTTCTTTACAGATGTCTTTAGATGTTACTCGCTGTATCAATATTCTGCTTAGAGTCTCCTTAGGTCCTGCAGGAGCGCCACCTTGACACTAGTGGCAATGAGAAAAAAAGAGGATGGCAGTTGAGGACCTGCAGAACGGTGTGAGGACATGGAAAATGTACCCAGAAGTCTCCAGATGGTGGTTAAGAGAGGTAAAAGAGAAAGAACAGCTTCGGTAGCCGATCCTCAGACCTAGTTGCTTGAACCCAGAAGATCTGGATGTGCAACGTCACGTAAGTGTAACGTCGGCTGTAGGCCAATAAGATTGAACTGACAATGACGTGAAGAATAACCCAATTTATAATGATGCATTGTTCCTCGAAAATTCCATTTTCATTTATTTCGCCATCACAGATTCAATATTAGAAGAGAAAATGCGTCAAAGTTCGATGTTTTTGAATTTCGCGCCGAAATTTCAGCACCTAAACGCTGGCATGACGTCACGGATTTCAAACACGTTTTTCGTATTTTGGCCATATAGGTTCGTCAAAATTTTACGAAACTTGGCGCGTTAATTATCTGAGTATCTAAGAAGAGAATACACTTTGTTTTTATCTGTTAAGCATTATGTAGGCCCTAGCAGGCGCATTCAAAGCCTGACCCCACAGCGAGTTGGTGCGGGAAGGTGACGTCACCATTTGTATTAGGTTCTGCGCACTTTATGCTAACCGAGCACGTCCTCGCGCCGAGAGTGGTGCTTTTGGCATTGTGAAACAGTGACTTACTGGTACGCGAGAGATTGTTTTGCTCTTTTGTGTCCCTTTAATACCGCATGACGTGTGGCTTATGCTTGCATATCCAGTTCAGGTACGGGACGCACGTTTCTCTGGAGGGCTTCTTTGGAGAACGTGAAAATGAAGCTTAAGCAAATGAAGCGAAAATGGGGAGAAAGGCGTCCTAGATAGCAATAGGTAACACGTACATAAAGAGAGAGAGAGAGAGATAGAAAGTCATGGAGGTTAACCACAGTCCAATTCGCTTGTCCGATGTGCCCACCTAAAAAGTACCAGTGCTAGGGAGCACAATCTGGCAGTGAGCGGTAAAAAAGGCGGGCACCTGACAGACCACTGCAGGTGGTGTGGTTGTGTGCCACACCTCAGCACCTTCCTAAGGAAAGAGAAGACCCGCGCTGAGAGAGAGACAATCGAGTCATTTTTAATAAAAAGGGGAGGTGATCTGTTCATTAGCACTCCGTCAATGCTTTTAGGCGATAAATAAGTCCTCTTTTTAAAAGATACCTTGCAATTACTGCTAGTGTAGTCTGTGCGCAAAGTAGCTTGCTAATACTTGTCTTTCATGGTGTGATGAACACGTGTTCTGTTGTGCATGCCTCATTGTTCACATGAGGTACTTATTGTTTAAATCCGCTCTTTGGTTTATGATGTCTTTTTCGGTACTGGCTTTTGTTTCGGATATTTTCAATGCATATATCTGCAAAAGATTATGTTACCCGGCATCCTGCAAAAATCCAGCGAGGTTTCCTGGGAATAAATAGTCGGAATTTGGCGCCCATGTTTGTTCTCTTGCCTTTGCCCCGTAGCTTTAGCGCCTTACCTATCCATTCATAGTCTTATTTACAATTATCGATCAGTCACCGTAAATCTAAATTGCAGTTCGCCTGATACGCATTTGGCGCAAGCAAATTCGTCCCGTTCTACAAGAGCCCACGAGAAAATGAATGACGATGTGTTGGGCGAGTGACACTTGCGAGTTTCATATATTTTGTATTAAATGTGAGAAGTGGGTACTGATTCATCTTTCACAGGACAAACTTATAAAAGAACGTAGGACTTGTTAAGACAAACAAGATAAAATGAATGAAGCTCGGCCATCAAAGGGAAAACAGGTCCACATATCCATTATCATCAAATGTGACCCGCTTCAAAATCTTTCGAGCTTCCTGAAGCGTTTTTAAAATTTAAGCAATATCGAAGCACCTTAAACAGTCAGCCTGCCTCCGGAGCAGCACCTTTTTGTGTCGAAAAGAGCGTGGAAATTCCGAAAAATGCCACGCGCTAAGTTGTGGCGATCCCTCACATGTACGTGACTGTCGCTTAGATGCTGAGCGTTATGATCAGCAAATGCTGGCGGGGGCTAATCACAATGCGGACAACGAAGCGAGGCTCTAGCATCAGAACATGTTCTACAGATATTGTATTCCGCAGAAATAGCCGTATTTTTTTATAAAAAAGGTAAGTTGGACGCCGTCGTATCCAATCGCTGGGGAATCCAATTCCGTAAGTCAAGTCTAATTGGAGGGCAGTATTTGGTAGCCATAAAACCTTCTTGGAGGCTAGTTGGTTCATGTCGAACCGGTATTATAGTGCGCGAGTAAAAAGGAAGCAAGGAACAGAGACAGGAAAGTGCGCAGCTGATTGTTCCGCGCTATTGCAGCTGTAACGATTGGGTCTTGTTTTAACTACGTATACATTGTGCACGATCCATATTGAAAACGTTACCGCTAAATTTCTGCCAAGATATAGCAATAACAGCAGGCGGTGTTCGTGCTTGCGGTACGAGGCGCCTATGCGCTCTCCCAGACGTTACGTCACCACGCTCTGCACTTGTTCTTGGTGTTCATGCGAGTGCCCTCTCGGCAAGAGAAGACACTCGCGAACGCGTCCGACTGGCGAAGAGCAAAGTTACACTCTGCCCGCCTCGACAGCGGAGCGTCGCAAAGCTGGAGGCAGGCGGTCAGGAAGAACATCTGGGCACCGGAAAAGTCCTCGAGACCGAGCAGATGGGCGCCGCTACCACTGCTCCCGACAGAGGGCAGCTTCCGCAGCGCCCGCCAGGCGGCCTCGATACCCATTGCCCGCCGCAGCCACGGTTCCTGTTCGTGCGAACAGAGCGGCGACGAATAGTGGCTTCTCTTGTCCAGGCTGTCCAGGAGCGCTGTGGTCAGGCTGCCCGCGAGCAAGGTCGCATACAACGATCCCACGCCACCGTAGGTCACGCCGTGTGGTAGTCCTGGGCCGATGTTCACCGAAACATCTTACGCTAGAAATGTTGTTCATGACAACTATACAGATTTCGGGCTGCGTTATGTATTATGGGGCGGTTACCATAGGATGGCAACAGAGTCCTTTCCAATAGCGAGAGGTCTCCGAAGTGCACCTAAAGGTAAGTGCAATGGTGCTTGGGTGCTTCTTTTTGCATTTAGTTCCAATAAAAATGCGCCGTTGTAACCGAAATGCGATCCCACGTGCCAGGGGTCCCTAATGTGCACCTAAAAGTAAGTGCAAGGGTGCTTTCTTGCACTTAGTTCCGATCAAAATGCCCCGCTCTAACCGAAATGAGATCCCACATGCTCGTGCTTAACGGCCCTAGATGCTAAGCTACCATGGCGGGCATAGAAACATTCGCAAGAGAACATTTTAGTGCTTCCTGATGTTGGGCATTCTGAAGGCCCTGTACCGAGCTTGTGACACTATGACTTCGACCCTTGAATATTTGAAGCGTACTGTAAGCTGAGCACTGCACCCCTGTAGCCACGGACAGGCTAAAGAGCACGTCTAGCGTACCGAAAATTTCAAACGCGAGGCGCGTGCTACAGTTTAAGAACGGTTCAACGCAGGTGACAAGATGGATGGGTCTAGGGATTTTTTTTGTGCGTGCAGTGCTCAAGTCAACCATGCCATTCTGTTGGAGCTCTTCAGTCGTGACGCGAAAATGTTTAGGCAATGAAACAGCCATCTGAAACCGTCATTCAGGTGACAAAGATGGAGGCGTCTTGAGAGTTCTTTTATGTGTAATGCTCCAGTCAACCATGTCATTCTGTCGAAGCTCGTCAGTCACGACGCGACATTTTTTAGGCAATGAAACCGTCATTCAGAGGATATAAAAGAAGAAAACATGTGTCTATGCCGAACCCTGAACCGCTCCCCAAAAAATTGGCACAACTCAAGTGGAAATGCATAAGTGAGTATCTCACTGCCTAAGAACAAGGCGAGCTGGTACCTGTTAACTAATATCGTGGATAAATATCAGAAGCTACGAAAGCTACGACGGGTAGCGGACGTGCTCCCATATTGGGCAGATGTATTAGAGGCGCCCTCTTGAATGAATCATGTGAATCTTTCCCTTGTGTTCACTTGGGACCAGCCGAATGTAGTACCCACTTAAAAGCGTTCTTTTCGCTTCAACACGAGTCCACATAGCCCGGTTAGCCTTTTATATTTAGTTCCGGGCCAGGGTGCACTGTCCAGCACCCTTACCCGGAACTGACGTAGTGGTACAAGCTAGGAATAACTGCTTAATTTTACGAGCCGTCCTCGATCTTGCTGAATTATGCAGAAATGATTGGCCGCTATTAAAGTGTCGTTTACTGATAAATGACGTGCCATAATATCTTGGATCAGTTTGCCGTCTTCTTTTTTCAGGTAATCATATCGAGAAGCGCAAACTCAACCTGTTCTTACCTGGCGCGTAGATTGGAGGAAACATGGTCCACAGGGGCAAAAGGACATGTGGCGTCTCCTTCATCGTAATGGTGATGCCAGGCGAATGGCCTGTATCTGAATGGTCCCATAGGCGAACCCCCACTGAGCGCTGCTTCCCTGGCCAAGCTGGCGATTGCGGGAGCCAGGGTAAACCAGTTCTTCAAGAAGGACGAAGAGCTAGGTGGTGCCGGAATGGGGCCGTAAGATCGCTCCAGCTGTATCCTCGACGCCGCCTTGGGCCATAGCCAGAGCGTGACGTTGCTTATGGGATCAGGGTCAAGGTCGTGGGCGAGACTGAGGGTGCTCGTTGAGGCCCGCAGCATCTGGGAGAAGCTCTTGGCCACAGAGTCCAACATATTGTTCACCTGCGACATCAGGGAGAATTCGCGCTGCTTCAAAGGGCAACTCCTGCGATGTTAAAGTGCCCACAGATGTCAATGAAATTTTCAATATATGTACTCCTCAGTACTCTAACAATATATGCCAGGCCAGGCGGTTGTAAGTTTAGTTTTCCCCTAGAAATGAATTTTAACATTTTTAGTGGATTTGCTACAGTGGTCACCCTATGTTTCTTACGTCATCACCTCCAATGCTACCCACCCGAGCCAGCGGGCGATCAACAGCAAAATGGCCATACTACAGCATTCAAATCAACACTGCCAAGTTCAGAAAAGCTGGCATAACTCGATACATCGTCAGATGACCACGCCACTGTCCTTTTTCTTGCACCAGCTCCATAATTCTTCATGGCGGGAAGGCTTTGGCTTCGTCGCAGACGCTGTGCGTAGCGTCGACCCGTTTCGGTTTTGGTTGAAGGACGCATTGAAGTTGGCTATATATAATTATTGCTGCGTTCCTGACCGGACTAAACCATCCTGGCTGCTAGGGGACTACCAGTACCATTAGTGAGCATCGATAAAAAAACGTGGTGAAAAAGACTGCCGGAGTTCCCCTTTAATCTTGGTGAATGCAATGCGAGATAGGTACGTGAAGTGGAAAGAAATATACAGAGGTCAAACATCATTGGACACCTGTGCGTTTAGACTTAGGTGCACGTGAACGAACCCCAGTTTGTCAACATTTATCCGGAGCTCTCCACTAAAATGCGTGCCTGATACTCGTATCATGGTTTTGGCTCGTGAAACCCAAGACTTTAATAAAGGGTCACTGAAGAGGCCTTTCTGACATTGTGCCAGCCGCTAGGGTGCAGCAATTCCAAGTCGTTCGCACGAAAAATTACAAAATACCAAGTACCAAGGCAGCTACAGGAAATACAATATTACTATCCTTCTAAAATTGCTTTTAATTCTCAACTCAGTTGAGTGTGGCCGGTCTTATGCCGGCTGGGCCACGCAGGGCTGTTGCACCGTGGGAGCTCCGTGTGTTCAGAGATCAGGCGCATGTAAAAGGCTAGGAAGGCTTAACACTCCTATCGGGTGGAACAAATAACCTCCTCCTTTTCTGCCTGCTCCTGCCTCTCGTACAACTGGGCGGACCGGAGGCCATTAGAGAGAGTAATCGGTGAACCTACTACACCATGCCGTTGAAGGAGGGCGGTTTGCATAGTTATAATGGAATGATGGCCTGTAGTGTACACTTTGCTTTGAAACTAGGTGTTTTTATGACACGAAACAAACAGTAAAACATTTCCTGATTGATATTTCAACAATTCACGTCGACTTCGTTGTTGCCATTATAGACCCTTTGACGCACTAGCTCTTGTACTGGAATGCGAATGATCAGGAGCGCTTTCCGTCCAGCTCAATTTCTTTATACAAAACAGGCAGTATCATTTCTCGGTCACTTTAAGCTCACCTGTATCCTGTGCCTCGCAGGCAGATGCGTAGCCAGCAGCGTGACCGTGGCAGCCTCTCCGAGCAGTGACTCCGTGGCGGCCAAGCAGAAGGGAGGCGTACTCTGCACGATGTCCACCTCGCCGCCTAAGCGAACGTAGGCCAGTAGCGGGTGGGCGGCCCAACCCAGCATCTGCGGGCGACACGTGCGAGAGAGTGCACGTATTTTTCATAAAGAACCACTACGCCTGTGTGACTATGCACTGTGCCGTCTAGCACGAAGTTGCGGAGTGGACATCGGGCTGCGATATTTTTGTCTAGATGAAAATAGTGTAGGCATTGATTCGGACTTCGTTTTCATCACCTGTACAAAACCGTCGTCAGTCACTGGCTCGTGTGTCATCTTCGTCGGCGCCATCTTGGCTTCACGGAATAAAGCGTTATCTGAACCGTGGCATTTCAAGGGGTTGAGGTGCTAGGTATCTACACAACAAGTCACGGCTGATCCCGCGAGGTAGCAGGATTGGCTCAGTGGTCACATTCAAACCAATGATTGCTGCAGAGTTTTCCTGGAATTGTACAAGGCTGGAAGCGAACGCAATTCCACCGGCAAGACAGTGACGGTAAGCAGGGATTAAGAATAGGTATGAGAAATTATGAAATAAAAAAAACAACGCAGGAGAGACGCAATACAAGACAGAGAACACACGTATACAGCCCTGTGGAAGGTACAGCGCACAAGAAGCAAGTCCATTCAGCACTTCATCTTCAAGGGGGCATTCTAATGCCAAGGTCCGTTATAAATTTGCTCACGTGCTATCAGTACAAAAGTAAGGGTGACTAGCGTTGAAGAATGAAACATATAAATTTTACAAAAAATATAATGCTGTTCATGGCACACGCCAGCTATTACAGGCAGGACATGTAATGCGAAGGCAACTATACCTTATCACTTACCACTTATCAGAAAACAGTACACTTGAACCAAAGGAAGTGGATTGGATACAGGCCGCGGAGATTCGATTTTATGTTGAAGCAAAGATGCTAGTTTACCGCGCTTTTTAGTGTGGATTAAGATAGCCCAGGTGGTCGACATTCCCGAAGCTTCCACTGTGAATTAAGGCCTCACAAACGTCTTGTTCGTGGTGCGCTACAATAGTGGTATTAAACGCTGTGACCCTAACCTAGTCATAGTCTCTAAATTTCTGCAAACACGCATAAGTTGAATATTTTTGTTTTGTTTCTTTTCGAGCGATTCCGGTTATGCTTAATATGTCTCACGATGATTTTTGTGCACAAACATTCTGATGCACTGGAGCACTTACCTGAAGCACGGTCCAGCCTATGACATCCAGAAGTACGTTGTTCGTGTTCACAGATAAAATCTTGCCGAGTGCCTCACCGAACCGCCCATTCCATGCAGACACAGTGGTGTTCTCGTTTACCTGAGCAGAAAGTATAAGAAATCAGGTAGGCGCATCAGAGTCGGTAGAGAGCGTTATGAGTTGAAATGAAGAATCTAGGGCTTAATAGTATGCCTTTTAGAATAACAAACGTACTTTGCCATCAAAATGGCGTTTTCCCTACGCGCCTTCACAAACTAATAAGGACGTCGATTATGCGACACATCGGGCCAGCTGATATTCCGATTTGCCGACAACGGCAACACTGGCTTCTGGGTCTTGACAACGTTGCTTTAAAAATGATTTTTCTTTCGGTCGTGAAAGAATGGTACCACGTGTGTGTTAATGAACTTGAGGAAATAGGAAATAAAAACTTGCTTTTAAGCAGAGTAAGTGATTATGTGTGGATATTCGTTGTTTTCTCGTTACACTTGAAGATTGACATTCATCGCGGAAGATGGAGACACGGGTCAATTTTGCGCGACTATCAGGGCTAAGTTAAAAATGATCTTCCCTTTTTAAAGCGTACAAACATGCTCGTTGCGTCAGTGTAAGGGACAATCTTCTCATTTTGATCACAGCTGAAAAATATATTCCGAATTCTAGACGGTACATTCAGGAAACGCATAATTTATTTTTGCTAAAAAAAGTCAGCGCTGCTGCTCTTGAACAGTGCTTACGCCACGTGTTGGGATATTCTTTGACATATGCGTAATCGGCTGACAAAGTTCCAGCTACACATGCAAACTGTTGAGTCCTTTTCATCTGTTGTTTCACCTTGGTGCAGCGCCTTCAGAACCACTGGCTGCGTTCACACACGGAATACGGTTGCATTGCTCGGGGAAGTAGCAGCGGCTACCTCTACTGTGTCGCATGCTACGTCGTGCAAGCATTCACCGTAGTTGTACCGCTAAAGCCAAGCGGGATGATTAAAAAGAGCTTGGAGGTCTTCTTGAAACATTGTCGGAAGAACATTATGAGAGGAGTTAGGAACGGTCACCAAATCATGCAACGAAGAACGTTTAGGCACTTGACTTTGCTGTTTAGATATCCATCGCAGAAACAAACACAAATACTGTACAACCTCTTAGATTGAACAGTACTTCGAAATTACCGCACATCCTTTAAAATATTGGTGGCCGTGGCCACCAATATTTTAAACGCAGCCCATTTCGTTAAATCTAACCGGAAAGATTGCTGCCCCGCTATAACAACTACTTCTCTGTGAATTGGGAACAATGGAGAAAAAATTGGGGGACCGTCACTGGCTATGTTGGCACCTGCGAGACGTAGCTTCGAAGGCGCAGCGATGTCGGGAAACGAGACTTGAAGTTCTGGTAAAACAAATAATCTCCTACCTCGCTCTGCATTCACGTTTGCCCGAATCGTTAATGAGAAGCACAGCGTAGACGTGCCCCCAGGGTGCTCCAGGAAGTGCTCGGTTACGAATGTCGTAGATGTACGATGTCTTGCAGCCTGCCCAGTATTTATTTTCTCGTTGATAAAGGCGAACGCAACTAGCTCCTGTGCAAATTCAAGGCCTTCGCAGCTAGCGTTTATCGCAGAGCGAGTTGGTACAGGTTCATCTTCCAGCAAACTGCGCAGCACGACTGGACACCACGCACGTTTGCGTGTTTCTTTATCTCATGCCCTGGCGTACTGTACAAGTCATTAGAATATGCAAGCCTCTTTGACGCAATTGCGCTAAGGAGCTCCTGTTGCAGAAAATTCGGCGCCGGCGTTGCTATGGGCGTAGGTGTGAAATAATAATTTCGAGTACTGTTTCGCAGACCACGCAATCACGCAAGCCCTTAGCCACTGCGCAGGTGTTTGGTGAAGGAAATTGAGTTCGCGAAAGTGAAATCTATCGAAAATATCGCAATAATCTAAAGTAAATTGACCAGAGCTACGACCTGAGTAAACCTACAAGCAGGATAGCTTGGACCTAGCTGAATATACGAGAAAGCATGGTTCTGTTACGAGGAAACTGAAATGATTCCAGAGTTTTATAGATAAGACGCTATGTTAATTAATGATCTGTGACAAGGCGACGTGTACGGAGCCCAACAGTCGTATGGCATTGCACTGTTGAATGCGAAATTTAAGCGTCTTCCAACTTCTAATGCAACCAGCACTCCCGCTGCTGCGATAGGCTCAGTTTTTTAATAGTACAAGTGTTTTCTCGTCAGTATGGCACGTCAACCATTCTGCATCCTGCAAGACGAGTCTACGAAGAAGGAACTGCCCAATCTTTGAATGCGAAACATTCAAAGATTTCATAATTTGTGCGCCTGTATCGCACAATTATAAATCGTCGCTAGTCCTGCTCCCCTAGAGAGCACATGCCCAATGCCCAATGTGCGGCAGTCGTACGCACGCTTCGTGGCCTCAGCCCATTACTTGACTGGTAAATCTGCAGATGGCGGGTGCACATGTTCAAGCAGACGAAAAAGAAGACAGTGCGGGTTGCTTTTTGAGGCACACAGCGTCTCGCAAAACTATGCGTTTGTGCATAGCTTCGTACTACGACATCAGGCGCCCTCTCACGGCGCGAAGCTATGCGGAAACGGTTAGCGTAGTGTGGCAAATGGGTGGAGGATTGCGTCAAGACGACGCCACGCGTTCCGCGCCTGCCACCGCCTGTTGGTCAACGCGAACGTCCTTACGCTGAGCTCGGTGTAAAGTTGAGAAGCATTCGTCGAGGGTCGAAGTACTTTGCAAGGCGTTTCCCGAAGCCTCAGACCACGACGATGTGCGGATGTGTGAAGTCAAACCCTGTCAGGCCAAGTGCCCATCACATTCGCTGCTCCGCTAGCTAGCGCCACCAGTAGAAGCTTCATTAATTTTTTGATAACTTAAACCTTCAACGTGGCTATGAACGGGATGTGAGGAAAGCTAGGAGGTGTTTGGGGTGATGCACTTACGGAGGATCCAAGATAACGCGAGAGGGCAGCTAGCCAGCGTGAGGGCTGCACTCCAGGCGTCAGGCAGTCGGCGTGCCGCCACGTGACTCGGCCACACGGCTTTGCCAGTGGCCCGCCTGGCGGCTGGAGTGTCATGTTGCCTGTCGAGAGCATCTGCGCCACGTGGAGTTCGAGCGACGCCATCTGCTGCATCTCTTCCATTGACATCGTCTCAAGGCCATCCTTGGCAAACAGCTTGGACGCTTCCTGAGTAAAAAGAAATGAAATTTTGTCCCCGGACACTTCATGGTAATGTCTTCACTAGGTCTTCCCGATGTTCTTGTCAACTCTCACCCAGACTCGCCAGTTCGGCTTGCCTCTAAATATCCAAGTCTTTCTTAAATATTCGACAACCAAATTCTACATGCTTATTATAAATTTACGCAATCTAAAATCGAAATAATAAACTTTCAGAATACACGCAATATTTAATGGTACTAAAGTGGAACTTGAAACAGCTTTCGGAGTAATCATCGAAGGACATCACGAAAGGTGTTCACTGCCTCACGTATCGCCTGTGATGTGTCAGCTGTATGCAGGCTTATCAGTGCACGTCACTGCAACGTCACGTGCGCTTACTATAAAAACAAGCTGCTCAATAAACCTTTGTTCTTGTTGCGTTATCTGGCTTCCTGGTTGCATCTCGTTAGCGAAAAACATGCCGAAGATGAATGTACACACCTGCGTACGGTGTGCCACAGGTGCGGAAAACGAGGCCATCTGAGCCGTATGTGCCAGTCAGCCAGGTCTAGTCGCCGACAGCAGTTTCAACATGCGGATGTACGACGGCAAGGGGCGTACGCAATGACAACTGAACACTGCGCAACTTCGGACGACAGTGAAGCCCTGTACACTATTGAGGCCGTCCTTCACCAAGAGGCAAGTATCCGCAAGGTTAAACCGATTTACAGAGTTGTCAGCTGGGATAACGTTCCTCTAACAATGCTGGTGGACACTGGATCACCAGCAAGCATCATTTCAGCGGCGGTGTTTCGGAAGTATGAAATGAAGTGGCCGCCATTGCAAAAAACGCAGCTAAAACTCTCCTGCCTATTGGGTGAACTCCCAGTGCTTGGACAACTAATAGAGAGTTTTAGCAGGCCACTTTACCGTACGGTAATACCGTACCGGTAAAAGAGTGCGCATGCGCGAACTTTACCGTACGGAAACCGACGGAAAGCCTTTCCGCATCGTTTGCCGTATATCTTTCCGTATACGGTAACCCTGTGTGACAAGCCAGTCCAAGCCAAGACGAGAGCCACTTGCTTCACGTGGTTGAAGTCCTGAAGTGAGTGGAGTCGTCGGGAGTCGTCTGGTTTGGGCTAAGCGTGATGACGGAGAACGTGCCACCACGCGCACCCGCACCCCGTGTGCGCTTTACTCCGAGCGACGACATGGCTCTCGTACAGGTGGTCGCGGAAGTCAGGCCCATGTGCGACCCCGGGAAGTGGCAGGAGGTTGCGCGACTTGTGCAGGAGATCACGGGGAAAGTGTGTACGCCGCGGCGAGTAAGGGAGCGGTTCGATCTGCTCCTTGTGCAATTCCGCCGCAAGGACACGAAGAACCGTACCAGGTGAGCAGTTTTTGTGTTCTCTTGTTCAAAGACAAGGTACTTCCTCGCGCCATGAAGGCTGAGGTTTTGTGCATTAATCAACACAGGTCTGGTGTCGAAGAGGACTTCGGCGAATGGGAACGGCTGCTACAACAACTGACCGACTTGGCTGCGGAGTGGGGGTACAAACCGCGTGCAGTGGAAAGGCAGCGAAGGCGGCAGAAAGAGCCGCACGACACAAACGTGGCCGCACGGCCTGCCGCATCGCAGGCGGCTCGCGCTGAGGCGGCAGCCGAAATGCAGGCCGCGGCCTCGGAGGCCTACGCTGCCGCTGCACTCGGTAAGACGGATTTTGGTACCGCGCCGTTTCGAGTTTTTTGACGTGCCATACATGTAATGCTGAAGTTCATGCGTGTAAACACCGTTTTAAAGGCAGACTGCGTATAAATTTCGCTGGTTTGAAGTCATCAGACTACAAGTTAACTGTTGTTCAAATTTGTGTGGCAGTGTTTGGCTAATGCAGGTTTAAAGATAGCATAGAGAAATGCAAAACAGTCATTCAACCTTGCTCAGGGAATGGCCATGTATAATGAGCAATGAGCACGGTTTCAGAGCCCGAAGGCTGAACACTTTCACCTGACTACGGCTGCAGATAAAGTGCAAGAAAATAGGCGCATACACACACGGTCCTTTCTGGCTGAAGTTCATGCGTGTAAACACCGTTTTAAAGGCAGACTGCGTATAAATTTCGCTGGTTGAAGTCATCAGACTACAAGTTAACTGTTGTTCAAATTTGTGTGGCAGTGTTTGGCTAATGCAGGTTTAAAGATAGCATAGAGAAATGCAAACAGTCATTCAACCTTGCTCAGGGAATGGCCATGTATAATGAGCAATGAGCACGGTTTTCAGAGCCGAAGGCTGAACACTTTCACCTGACTACGGCTGCAGTGGTACAGGAAAGAGTAACCGTAAGAAGAAAATTAATTGCGTAAATAAACCGATAAAGGCCAACAGACAAAGAGGTCAGAATCAATCACAGCAAATAGAGGCTGCTGGAAGATCACGGCACTATAACTATTTGAACCGCTTTGATCCGAACCGATCACCGACATTTCATTTGGTTCAGGTCCGATTCGGGTTTAGTTCTGGCCAAAGTTCCAGTTTGGGTACGGTTTTCGGTTTTGGTTCGGTTCGACATCCTGACTTAAAGTCTGTGCTTCTCTGCTTTCATACTTAAATAGTCAATGTTATTGTCGTGATATGCAAGTGCCTTGCATGTCCTAATGTTGGAAAACAACAAACATATGCTTCTCCAATGCTTTGGTCTTACGTATTGTTGACCAGTTCAATACATCCTTACATGCAGAAGATGCACAAGAGATGAGTGCCGAGCACTATCTCATGCAAATATATAATCCAAATGCATCATCCGGATATGAAGAAACCACCAAGCCAAGGTCGGAGGATGGGGAAGATGCCACTGACGCCACCAACTGGGAAACCTGGACTGAAGATCCAGGCACCGACAGTAGGGGCGGTGACCAGGAAACTAATGGGTGCCCTAGTGACCCTATCAGAGAAGGTATCACTTTTGCATTTAATGAGACACGGTTTTGCTTTGCTATGTCACTGTGCATGTCAATGGCGTTAGATATATTTGTAGGTGAAAATGGACATGACCCGTCAGATGTGGTTTGTAATTTTTTCATTTATTTACCCTAAAGGCCAGGTTTGGGCATTACGCAATTTGGAGGGGAGGGTGAGAAAGTATTACATCGATATACACAAAGGGTGGATGAGCACATTCGTTGGTGCAACAATTTCTATGAGATTATACAATCCAAATGATTCTCAACTGGCATCGCACAATAATTTCTCCATTCTAAAATATATTCTTACATAATCTAGCTACATCTTCAAACATCCTATTAGTAATTTCAATAAAGAGCACAACAAGGAGTAAGAAGGAAGGAAAAAAGGAAGTTGGTGTAATTTTAGAAGTGTAAATATAAATAACAATAAACAACAAAATTAAGTGATATGATTGTAAATTAGTTTGTTTCTCTTTATAGTCGGTGTAGTACTCGGCTCACTATACAATGGAGAGCTTTCGTTGCCTCATTTCTGTTGCTCTGAAGGTGGTGGGTAGTTCCCGGGGAGTCTCACCACAGTACCTCATTTCATAAATGCGCAACTCGTAACAGGATTGCATTTCTACTTTCAAGTACAACAGCGTGCAATGCTCTAAGCATACACCAAAAGTGCTTGCATGTTCGTGACAAACAGCATTTGAAATGATGGTTGCATGCACTGGCTTGCATAACGATTGAGAAGTGCTCCGCACGTTGCAAGTCAAAAATGCACATACAAAACTCACAGGTGGTACACACAGTGTAATTTCTGCTACACAAAAGAAGCAGGAATGGAAATCATGAACGGTGGTGTATCTAGGGGAGAGGGTGTGCCCTCTTCTAATTTGTTGAGTACATACCCCAAAGAGGAGGACACGTCTCAGTGGTATCCTTGCAACCTTTTAGCAGCTTCAAATGCACGGCCTTACATTTCAAAGCTTGCACACCATTTCTTTAGGTGTTGGTGCCTCATTCAGCGTTATGCATCAGACGCCATAAGCTGGTAAAATCCTGTATCCACTCCTGATGATGAATGTTGCTTTTGCACTGATAGTGTTATACACACAGATTCCATAACAATACATGTGTGGAGGAAGCGTAAATGTGAAAGATATTAGAAGAAATTGGCCTTTTCTCTGTTAAGTGTTTACATTAACAGCACAACAAATTCACAGGAAAAACCAGGAAACAGAACGAGTCCTCTTTTCCGTTTCATGATTTCCTTCCTAATTTGTTGTGATTTTACTACCATATTCAACATAAAACTTGCTATTAAAGAACTGGCGCTGTTACTTTCCCTATGTATGAAGGGTTCCGTGTAATGTAGGCATATTGCTCTGTTTGAAGTTTCCACTTTGTGCATTGTCTTGTATTACTGTTTTGCCATAGATTGATCGTTCGTTCATGGTTGTATCCTTTCTACTAACTGTACCCGCCCTGCCATCACCCTTCCAGAAAGCTTGCATCGTTCGTAACTAACTCACTAACTAGATAAACAGGCAGGCAGATAACTATTAATTAATAATTAAGCATATAAAATAGATCTTTCCTGTACAGATATATACTAAGAAATTTGCTGCTGCTCTCGTATCGTCAATAGAGTGAGAAGAAAATATGAAAGAAATTATTTACTTGAAGGTTCCCTATCCACATCTACCTATACAGCGGCGAAGAGAGTGCATATGTGAGTGTTCGAGGTAGTGTGCAGTGCAAATCGTACGCCTAAGGTCAATGTCCAGGTACGTTAGCGCTCGTTGGCAACCGTTCAAAAAGTGTCCTTTCTATTTACTCTACTGCCCTTACAACTGTGATCTGCTGTCCTTACATTTTGCATCATACAGAATGCTATTACGTGACGTACTTTCCAATTTGAGCACTAATTGTTGCTAAAGCGGTTACATACTGAACCGAAAGCCACGTCTGTCTCATTACAAGGCGCCTTTCAGGAATATGTGGACAGAGAAAGTAAAATTAACTAAGCGATGATTCGCGTCTCGTTCACGAGGTATACACCATTTGAGCAATACGAGTATGATTAGTACAAATGGTAGGTGATAACGTCCTTAACTTCATATAATTGAGCACGTGCGCCATGATCCCTGTGACAAACTGGAGGCGGCGCTATTCGATGAATTAGCTCTCTGGTAGTGACACTCGCCCCATCGAGTGTGCGTGGGCCTTGCTGTATTATTGGCGTTAGTAAAGTATTTACATGTGGCGCATATCCTCACATGCGGGTATGAATCCCACGTGATTTTTGATTTTCATTTAGTAAGCTTCACTATTTATCCTAATGATAAGTGGTCTCTGGTATATGGGGCCAATACTCTCACTTTATATCTGTCCTATCCAACTCCTAACATGTCTCCTTCGCAATTTTATATTCTTGAATGGTAATTTCATTTAGTAGAGGTTTACAAGTTTCACATTATTTTCTGTTCTTGTTGTGATGGCTCACTGCGTCTTTATAGTATAATATAATTATGTTCCGCATCTCTTGACATGTCCTCTATTGTAAAAGCTATAGCTTTCAAATCTTTCAATTTCGCAACGTATTCTTAAGAGGCCAGCAGAAATGAATTTTCGTTAAATATGCTGATGCCTAAACACCACTTTCGCATAAAATAACTATGATCTCCGTATTTTATCTATCGTATATATATACTGCTCATAACATGTCCTCGTTCGTAGACGTAACATTTATTTTTATTTTGGTGGTTTCGTCTGGTAACTCGACCGCCAGGTGTGGCACTACAAAGGCGACTGTCACTCGGCACTCGCACCAGTGATAGGACTACGTGTAGCGCGTACTCGCATTCCTCGGTCCCGGCTATGTGTGGCCATGCGCCAGGCGTGGTTGTCTAGTTCTCTTTGCGGCCTATGCTAAGTTACATCCACGTTACTTTGTTGTGCTGCCGAATCTACCGAGTTCGAACCCCTCCGTCCTGGATGCTACCAAATGTGTCGGCTTTTCTCTGTATGTCTCTTGGGCCATAGATGTTGACACGAAGGGGATTTCGCTACGATTTGACAGCTGATGCGTACCTTTCTTCCAGGAATGCTTTGAGCTTCGCTGTGTGGTCCTGGTTCCCCCGTATGGTTTCAAGGCAACTCCGGTACAGCTTGGCAGCCTGGCCTATGAAGTCCTTGCCGTTTTGCTGGTCCAGAAGGAGTGCCGCTCTGCAATAACGGTGCCGATGTCTTGAACTTGGGGCGACATCGGTTCATTTTAGAGTATTCACACCCCTTACTAGCTTTATCGCAAAGAATACGTGATACAACTCGTCAAACTATATTTTTCCACCACCTGTAGGCTGCTACACAGAGCTTTGAGCTTTCTAAAAGAAACTAGTGTAAATTTGTCATTTTCTTTACCAAATGTTTAGCTATAGTCATACGGGAGAAATAGTTTCATAAATCGGAATTGGTTTAGCTCAACAAAACAGAAAAGAAAGAAAAGATGCATGTGTCCAAGCACCAAGAAGTCATTTCCTTGAGTCGTACAATCAAAGAATACCAGATGATCTGATTACCAGTATTTAAAGCACCCAGGAAATATATGAGTTTTATTAGTTGGTACAGGCATCGTAGTGCCTAATGGCGCCGATAGTTTAGGGACGTTACTGGTCAAACAGAAAGGAAGACAAAAAAATAAATAAATGTGCATTATAACTACAGCCGTTATATCGGGCAAAACAAACGCGTGATTACCGAGTGCGTTGATCAAGCATTAAGACCATTGAGAAGCGTGAAAAAGCGTTTAAAATATTATTCACGCAATATGAAGCCGCCATTAGCGCATGAAAGCAAAAAAAAAACATTTTAAAACAGCGCGTTACCAGTTCTTTCCTCTTCGCTTCGTGAGGTCAGGTTGAAAACAAAATAACATAGACTGAAAGGAAAACAACCGGCTCGTCTGCCAGCAGCTTCAAACCACCGATCGTTTGGTTGCGAGACCGCCAAGCTAAACGATTCAGACACTGTCCGTTCATCATGACCGCCTTTGAAAGCGGGGTTTCATATATAAAAACGCGTAGACAACCTTAACAATTGCATGCTCTCCAGTACACGCTCGGAGAGAAAGAAAGAAAGAAAGAAAGAAACAAAATACAGAAGAACGACAACAAGCAAGAAAGACAGAAGGAAAAGCGCCTCCATACGCGAAGACTCACTTGACCCCGTGTTCGCCATAGCGGATTGGCTCCTGAATATTTAAAGAACCCTTTTACGCGAAGCGGGACCTACCTGGACAGCGTCCTCATGCGGACGTCATCCAACACGGAACGCGCGCCTGGAGAGGTGGGTTTCCAGTTCCCGCAGGCGTAGGCGTAGAAGTCGTCGCAGGGATCACGCTTGAGGTCCAGGGCATGACTCATGACGCTTCCCCCAAGGAAGCACTCCTCATGCACACAAATCAGGGCGCGCGGTCTCTGGGCGTCACGCCGCGGTCTGGGCAGCACGACCAGCAGCACCGTCATGATGACCAAGCCCGCGAGTACGACGCAGGCGAGGAAGTAGGCGACAGCCCGGAAGCGGAAGCGCGCTAGCAGGGACTCCGAGCCGGAATCTTTCGATAGGTTTCGGAGGTCGTTGTTCAGCTGCAGGCCGGCCTGGAGATAAAAGAGAAGGAGACGGGGGGTCTTTTGTTGCTTTTATGTTACATAATAAGCCTCCCAGAAAATGAGATATCGTTAGCGCTAGACGCTCCCACGAAATGGTGGCAACAATAAGAGGAAAAGCAAAATCCCAATGAATGTCAAGGTTGAAGCACGTCGCATAATGCTTGGAGTGGCGCCATGTAGTTAAGGGCAAGTTCTGCATAAAAGAAAAGCAAATGAGCTGAACAAAGATCGCACAACTCTGCGGGTGTCTGCGCCACGGTGGTCTGGTGGATATGGCACTGTACTGCTGATCAGAAGGTCGAGGGTTCGAATCACTTCCCCGGCTGCTGCATTTCGAGGGACCGTAAGCGAGAGGCCCTTGTTCTAGACGGTGCTAGAAGCTCGTGTTCTATGTGCGTAGACATTAAAGAACTCTAGGTGGTTGCCATCGTCGACAACGGCGTCTCTCATTATCATATGGGGGTTTTTAAGATGTAAAATCTCCGAGAAATCAATAAATGAATCACCAAATCGAGTCAGCAGGAGTCTCCAGTCCCTTTAAATTGGGGCAAGATGGTTTGTGGGCTCTTTCTCGTTGTACACGCACTACCCATTTGAACGATAAAACGATGAAACCGGTGGAGTGTACAGAAAGTGTACTTACGTAGAACGTTTGCATTCTGAATGCTCCGAATGTACGCAGCTCGCACGGTGGCGTTTCTTCTTCTTCTTCTTTGTCTACTCCTACAGCCACCATCTATGAAGTTACGTTAAAGCGTGGTAACTGAAAAAATATTAAGGATTATAGCAAAATTTACTCCTTCCCGTGACACCAAGTATAACGGGACTTGAAGCTAAAATAATAAAAAAAAAACATGATGGCCTCTACGAAGACTACTCGTAGTAGTGTTCATAGCATTAGGCGGCCGCAGTTGAAGCGTGGCTGTGATGTGCTATACATGCCATAGGCGAAAAGAATTATATAAACTTACAAAAAGCTTTCATCAATTGAAAATGCACGACGGGGAAATGCTTGTTACACCGTTTCTCTTCGTTCTCTGAAATTTGCAGCCCATGCACAAAAAGATTGAGGGGTCCCTGATGTTCATTTTGGTGTATTCATTGGAAGCAAACTAGAACAGAAGTTCCGGAAAATATGGAGGCTTGAATCAGTGACAGATCACTAAAAACGGTGTACAACAGGGAATGTCCCTGGAGCCAACGTTTCGACAAGTGAACTTGTCTTCGTCAGGACGGAAGATGACGGAGACAAATCCACTTGACCAAACCTAAAGGACTGCCTCTTCATTTGAAGTACCCCTTTAGGTTTGGTTAACTTTTTTTTTAGTTACGCACACCTCAACTGCCACACATTCAATCACTTTGGCGATCACACATTCAATCAAATTGGCGATACCTTACCACGTGAAAAAGATTCGTACATGTGCGCAACTACAATAGGGCCGACGATACGAGCATAATCGATCATTTGTCATTTTGTTTGGCACGTTCAGAGACGAGGGCAATCCGAGGGTCGCGGGATCGAATCCCGGCCGCGGCGGCTGCATTTCGAAGGAGGCGAAATGTTGAGGCCCGTGTGCTGTGCGATGTCAGGGCACGTTAAAGAACCCCAGGTGGTCGAAATTTCCGGAGCCCTCCACTACGGCGTCTCTCATAATCAGAACTGGTTTTGGGACGTTAAACCTCACAAAACAACAACAACAGAGACGAGGGTGACGTCAACGCTCTGTGGATAACGTTCAAAGAAATAGTTATGAAGTGCATTACAAAATTTGTGCGTCTAAGGAAAAAGAAAGAAAATAAACGGAACCCTTGGATGACGAGGAAGATTATACATCTGAAACGTGCTGTTAACCGCCATAGGCAAAAAACGAACAAGATCCAATCAGAGATATCAAGTCTGTCGAAGCTTCTGCGAGATAAACTTAGTGCGGCAAAAAAGAAGTACTACGAAGAAACTCTGAGGACCTATATGAAATCTTCACCACATCGTTTTGGGCGTCACTTGTCTCAGAATGATAAACATTCTGGTTCATCCCACTCTCTTGTTTGAATAGTCAATTGACGCCTGAGTGTTCTGCTATTGCTGATATGCATAACAGATTTTTTCAATCAGTGTTTAATCCCTGCCCTAAGGTAATCGATTTACATGACTCATTTTCTTGCCACTCATTGCTCATGCCTGATATTCAGATCACATATGAAGGTCTCCTTGTTACTCAACATCAACGACAAACAATCCATTGGCCAGATAGTATACCCAATACTTTTCTTCGAAGATATGCAGAATGGGGCGCAAACTATCTCCTCATCATATTTAATACTTCGTTAAGCAGAAACGAGTTCCAGATGTCTGGCTCATGGCAAGGGTTATCTCCTCATCATATTTAATGCTTCGTTAAGCAGAAACGAGTTCCAGATGTCTGGCTCATGGCAAGGGTTATAACAACGCACAAATCTGGAGATGAACATAAAGTCGAGAACTACCGACCAATTCCTTTAACTTGTGTATGCTGGAAGCTTTTAGAGCACATTATATCTAATTCAGTGTATACCTATCTTGAAGACATAATGTTGTTCCTTCCCAATCAGCACGGTTTTAGGCAGAGCCTCTCAACGGTAACCCAGATTTTGGAAACTATCGACGACTTTACACGTGCACTAAATGACAGAAGCCAGATTGATGCAATATGCCTCGATTTTTCGAGTCTTCGATAATGTTGCAAACGCGGGCGGCCAGGCCGCACCGCAGTGAACGGACAGGCGTCGACCAGCAGAAGACGTGCGTTTATTCGAAGCACGCTAACTTAAAGGAAAACGGGGTGGGGGAGAAGGACGAAAGAAAGATAAGAGGCATGCGCAGTGTTCGACTGCGCATCAGCAACTGGTGGCTTGGAAGTTGCAGCAGATAAGGTTCCGCACATTGAGTTAATAGACAAATTAGTACAACATGGCATAAATTACGGCGTTGTACAATGGATACGCTCTTACCTGACGGGACGGACACAATATGTGGAAATGGCCACAAATCTGACCCATTAGAATTTACTTCAGGCATACCGCAAGGTTCCGTCATAGGGCGAATACTTTTCCTAATACATATAAATGACATTACAACAAACATCGATAAAAACATAACGACACGTTTTTTTGCCGAGGACTGCTTAGTTTATCAAATATTAAATGATATAAATGATCAGATGGCAATAAACGACACTGTTAAGGTAATCAGCGATTGGTGCACAACTTCAAAAATGCAAATAAATAAGAGAAAAACTGTAGCATTACGCGTATCAAATAAGATTAATAACGTCCTAGTCTACAATTATGCTATAGGCCCTACTCCTTTCTCTAATGTCGACGTGATAAAGTACTTGGGCGTAACAATATCGAGTAACCTAAAATAGAGTAGCCATATTGAAGACATCTGCTCAGCAGCAAAAAAGAAACTGTGGTATTTACGACAAAAATGAAAGCTTGCTACGACTCCAGTAAAGCTAACAGCATATCTCCCGTATTTGCCGCCAACTTTACAATACACAAGCATTATCTGGGACCCCTGTGAGGTAGGACTAGTAAAAATGGTAGAAAAAGTACAAAGGAGAGCCGCTAGATTCATTCTCTCAAATTACAAATCTACAGAATCAGTAACGGAATTGCTACGTCTTCCGGGACTTCCCACTCTAGCTAAGCGTCGACAACTGGCCACGCTAAAATTCCTTTTTCTACTTTCGAAAAATAAATTCAACTTAGACACGACACAATACGTATCGCCTCGCAGAACCACAAGCCTTACGGGAGTTACTGAATACATGTACGATGTTCCCCAACAACGTATTAAGCAATATGCCAATTCAGTCTTTCCAAAAATTCACAGCATATCCACGGGGTGAATGATGATGAGTGGGCGAAGCTCCGGAGTGAACCACCGATAAACCGTTAATCTTCCGTGTAATTCGCCCAGTCGATCATCATGTAAAGACGTCAGAAACACTCTATTCGAACGCTGGGATCTGGCGTTTGATTGATTGATTGTGGTTCGGTTAGGAAGGACGCTAATTTCTGCAGCCCATGTAGGGAGCACGGGTAAGCGTCCGTGGGGGTGGGGGAAAGGGTGTGAAAGAGATAGAGAGGAGAGAAAGGCCGTAGTGGAGGGCTCCGGTAATTTAGACCACCTGGGGTTCTTTAACGTGCACTGACAACGCACAGTACACGGGCCTCTGGCATTTTCGCCTCCATCGAAAATGCGACCGCCGCGGCCGGGATCGAACCCGCGTATTTTGGGTGGCAGCCGAGTACCGTAACCACTACACCACCGCGGCGGACTCGCGTTTAAGGGGACGCTAGCACAAACGCGTTAAAATCGCGTTTAAGGGGACGCTAGCACAAACGCGTTAGAAACATGCAGTACACTCTAGTAAGGGGCGAGAGGCCACAGCGTCTTACGCAGCCCCTTACACAGGCCGGAAGGCGCACCGCGTTTGCCGACGCCATCACATGACTGCTGAAAGAGTATAAGGCGGAGAGGCCACAGCGTCTTACACCAGCTTCTTACACGCGCCGTAACGCGCTAGCACAAACCCATCATCATCGTTAGAAACGGACAGTCTTTCGCTCTCTCTCTCTTTCTGTCTCACACAAGACAGCAGATGGAAGAGTGAGAGAGCTCGCGCGCCACCTGACGTTCCTGAAGGCAACTCGGAGGTAAACAATGGCTGCTAATGGGAATGAGAGACAGAAGAAGTCGGCTTTTAGCTAACACTTACACTTCTACTTCTACTAACGTTTCCTACTGGAACATGCCAATGGCTGCTAATGGGGAATGAGAGACAGAAGAATTCGGCTTTTAGTTAACGCGCACGCTGCGAATTTTTATTGTTCAACAACGCACAGGAGAAATCTCCCACCGGCGCCACCTTGGAGGTCAAAGCGTAAGACTGCTTACGCACTACGACTACGACTACGACGAGGGACGAACGGGTGCCGCTTTAAGGAGCTTCGCCCCTAAAACAAGAGAATGGAATTCACTGCCTCCATGGCTGCTCCGATCTACCACTGCAGAAGACATTGAGGAAGGACTCAAAAAGTATTTTGTAGAGTCTGAACTATAAGGTTTTATAGTGCCTAAAAACTTTAATAAATGCTTTCATTTTTTTACTTCTATAGATAGGTTGACTAGTTAAATATCCGCGTAACTATTTTTTTACACTGATCTATTAATTGTTTAGAAATTTTCGGTTATCAACCACATAGCCGCTTTTTTCAAATCACTTACTGCATTGTTAAGCATTCATGTACGCGTTCTGGTTGTTCGATACAGATGTGTTGCTTGTAACTCGAATTGTTTGAAGTTCAACTTTACTAGCTGTGAAATATAAATTAATATATTGCTGTGTAACAAGGACTGTTGTATTCCTGTGTATTACTGTAACCCACCCCTCTAACGGCCTGAGGGCCAACAGTATTGTGAAGTAAATAAACTAAACTAGTGGCAACAGCCGGAAGCATTCCTTCCTTTCACCGCGTTTATGGATCATACACACATATCCATACCGGGTGTCGGGATCACATGGTTTTTTCCCCTCTTTCCACGAGGGAAAACTTAACCAGGAGGCAGCATCGCGTGATTACGACAGACTAGGCTTGCCAAGCTGCTCTGACAAGTTGTTCCCATTGTCACTTCAGAAAGATAGGCTCCCATAGATGCCGGGCCACTCAAAGACATTGGCCGCGTCAAGTTTAAGTGGCGCTTCACCGTATTCGTTTTAGAAACTTGGTATCACGTGACCGGGGCCCATTTCTCAATATTCTCCCCTCCGAATATTTCACAAGGCTTCAAAAATTTCACGTAACGCCCTATCGTAGTGTTGCGTTTTTTCCCTTCATCCACGCTTGCTAATTTCTATGTGTGTGGCTCATATTTTCATACTAGCAACACGTGTGTTCCAAACCTCAATTTTCGGCCCCTTCAATCAAATTTAATTGAGTGATTTATTGGGTTTAACGTCCCAAAACCAGCTGTGATTATGAGAGACGCCGTAGTGGAGGTCTCCGGATATTTTGACCCCCTGTGGTTCTTTAACATGCACTGACATCGCACAGCACCGGGCCTCAACACTTCGCCTACATCGATATGCAGCCGCCGCGGCCGGGATTCGATGCCGGCCTTGTGCTATAACCACTAGACCACCGTGTTGGAGCAATCAAATTTAATTAACGATGCATAATATCATGATGCTTATTTGCGACTTTCTGCAAGGAAAACGACCAGCGATCATAAATTCTATGAAGATTTCAGCTTCCGCAGTTGATTCCAATTCATACGCAGTTTTAGAGTTCTTATCTCAATTTGTTTTGTTTTGAATTCACTTTATGCGGTTTACTGGACACAATCGGGCGGTGCCCTGCAAGCACCATATCTCTAGGAACTAGTGCTGGGATATTGAAATATACAAGATTTTCCGCTGTTTGTGTCGGTAAAGGACGAGGGTAAGATAACATGGAGATATGAATCGTGGACCAGTGTTCTTCGTATACACGTCACGCACGTCATCGTATGAGATAATATGATCACACGTGACTCGTACCCACAGTGCTCGGCACGGTTTGCGCGGCTGTGTGCCACAGCTGAGTGAACGCTAACGTCATAGCTTATGTCAATACGTATCAACGAAAACAGACATCACAATTTTGATGAGAACACAGTATGCGGTGGTCAAACAAAAGAAAGACACCGTCTCTGATAACTTCCTATTTCCGTATGGAGAAACCGAGCGGGCATAGAGAAATTCCAAAGACAACCAACGACGCAAACAGGTAGGAAGGAGCTTGCCCCGCCACGGTGGTCTAGTGGTTATGGCACTCGGCTGCAGATCCGAAGGTCGCGGGATCGAATCCCGGCCGCGGCGGCTGCATTTCGATGGAGGCGAAATGTTGAGGCCCGTGTGCTGTGCGATGTCAGTGTACGTTAAAGAAGTACAGGGGGTCGGAATTTCCGGAGACCTCCACTACGGCGTCTCTCATAATCAGAGCTGGTTTTGGGACGTTAAACCCCACAAATCAATCAGGTAAGAAGGAGCCGAACGCGGGTCCTCGAAGTTCCAAGTAATTACGCTACTCACTGTCCACATGCCGCAAGTAAACGGGACACATCAACAGCTGTTATCATGCTTGCCTGACATCAGTATATGTTTTCGTGCTTAATTAATGAAACCTAAGAAATGTTTATGTCTAAGTTGAAAGATATGCACTTCTGTATTTCGGATTTTCTCTAGCTTTGATACGGATGCCACCCTCCGCCCCCACCCCCCCAAAAAAAAAGAGAAAAAGAAAGAAAAACCTTTCAGCGAGTCAACAACTTCGTATACAGAACGCCCCCCGCCTCCCCTTTTCTTTCACATGTTTACGTCAAACCATGGGTAACACTTCCACCCCTCCCGTCTACGCCCGAAATCAAAATTCCCGAGACAGCCCTGTGTTTGTGGCGTGTACATCAGCGCACCGTAGCGTGCATTTCTCGTCGGTAGCCGGCGTCTCTACACAAACCTGGTTGCGGACGCTCCGTCGTGCAAGGGGCTGCCATTTTGTTGCGACGGTGCTGTCAACGTGCCTACCAAGCCGACGTTACGGACGCAATTCAATTTGCGCAAAGGAGTCGATCCTACGTTTAACGCTTGGCTGCATACCAAGCGATTCGGCGTGGACAATTTCCTTGCTCACCGCATCGCACGACATTGATTCCCACAATATGTGACATCTGCCGGATTCCTTTTATTATTTAAATGTAGATAGAATATATAATCTATAAGATATAGGCAAAAACAAGAGTGCGGAATGCCTTGGGGCAATATTCCAATCAACGTAACTACAAAAAACGCAACTGTTTCAGAAAGGGTGAATTCATTGAGCCTTCCGTGCTCTTTTCTACTGTTCTCTATGTGAGTATTGAGGTAGGACACATGCGTGTTCATCAGGCGGTTTCGACGAGAATGAGCAAGCTTTAAACAGCACAGGCAGCCACATTTCACGCAGCGCACTGTCAGCTGACTTTCTCTGGCTCGTTTGTGAACATTCCTTAATACAAAACAGCGTTCGCGCATGCTTTCTTTTTCATGGTTTTGTTTTACATTGATGTCATTCCCACACTTTTCCGCGCAACCAGTTGTGGAAGCACTTGCACGTGGCTTATGAGAGCTGTCGGTATGTAACCGAGGGACACTGAGGATGCGTGTCAATCTCCTTTTACATCTCGGCGTAAAGCCGACATGGCATGGTGTCAAAAACGGGATTTGGAACGACGCCCACATTATGGACCGTAACGGGTGGTCTTGAGGGCGGTATGTGTCGCCAACGCGACGCACATCAACACGTTTGACCGTAGGCGCTAGCGACTCGCAAGTCTCATTTACTTTCGTATTTTTTATGATGTGGGTGTCTTTATTATTGCCATCGATAGCGGTGGTATAACGCGGTGGCGATTTTCATCTGACCCAAAAGACGCTGGTGCGATCCCGACCATGGCTGTGACATTTTCGAAGGATGCGAACTTGTTAGACGCCCGCGGACTGTGCGGTTAGAGAGCAGGTTCAGGAACCCAAGGTGTTCAAAATTTTCGGTCCCGTCAGCTACGGGGCGTGGCTCTCGATCAAAACCTGGTTTTGGCACTCGTTTAACCTGTGCGCGGTCGGACGAAGCTATGAATAGAAAATAGGTGTGCAAGCTAGCACTTCTTATTCTTCTCCTTTGTAAGTTGGCCCTCACACAATGCAGGGGATTTGTCAAGACCGTGTTGATTTAAAAGAGTAGGTTTATGTCTGTGGTTTGCCGAAGCACAAATGATGAAAATTATGGTAAAATTCCTTTGGTTACAATTAGAAATCTTATTATTGCTAAACAGACATCCCTGTTACTGCACCCCAAAGTGGACCCCCCTAACGAAAGAATAATCATTTCAGTAAATTCCAGGCCTAGTTGGCAAATAACTGGTTGGACAATTTTCGTTCGTTAGATTTTGAAACGGCGACAAGATATAAAAAAGTGATGAATCCTTCCCTCCTCACTACAGAAGGCGCACAGAAAGGAAGAAACCAGACCAGAACTATGCAAATAAAAATTCAGGGAGGGAATTCGGCAACGTAATTTTGTGATGACAACCTCCATATCCCTTGTGGTGCATAATCCGCTACACCAGGTGAATTAAAGATGTTTGTAGTCTGGGTTTGACAATACTTTTGACAGTACTTTTGCAAGTCTGTAAACGCGGGGAAATCTGGCCGCCGTTAATTGTGCAGTTCGTGGTAGGACGACAACTTTTCTGTTATGTGCGCGGCATTTGTGCGGGCACTTCTTTTGAGCTCACTCCTGAACTTACTACTACATAAACGGGGAAGCGTTTCTAGAGGAGAAGGGCCTTGCGTTTCTAGTGAGGAGGTGGGAAAGTAAGTCAGCGTGAAAAGGAGGTGAAAGAGTAAAGCATAGCGTAGCCTAGCATAGCATAGCATAGAAAATGTTGCAAAGGGAAGGTGACGAGTAAAGAAAGACGGAAGAAGAAAAGCATAATCTAGGCCTCTACATGTACAGTATAGTATAGAAAGGGGCGGGAAAGAAGTGAGGGTGAGGAGGGGGTGATAACTAGGGCAAGAGCTCGAGAACATGCGGTAACAAAAGGTTCTGGTTTGGGCAATCACCATAGTGGAAGACCCTTGTGTATAGCGGGGACACTCCATTAGTGCCCTGCGGCGCAGCTATTGAACTGGTTCACACACCTCGTGCGACATGGAAGTCCCGTAGAGTAGCCTTCCAAGATTGTACTCTGGTTCACCTTTGTTTTAGTTTTTGTTTTGACAGCAGCGCCTTCTAACGTGCTTTACGATCGGCTGTTGAAATTTTGAACTACGTTGTATTTAGACGCAAAGCTTGATTGTTTCATATTCTTGATGCAAGTACAGGCGGCACAGAAATAGAATTGCTTATTGCAGATTTTAAAAAAAATGAAGTCATTAAATCACTTTTTTTCACACTTTCGGACCATCTGCAGACGATTTCTTTCATATCACACAATGGGAAGCGGTGGTTCGAGAGAAAAATATAGCTCCTTGTTTACATTGTGAATTTACAAGAAGAAATTACTCCAAATTTGGTGATACGCATACACGCATATACGCAAGAAATACGTAGCAGGACGTACGGCACAAAGTCATTAACAGGAAGGCAGTTGTATACGTGCGACGCATCCTCGCTCTGAAACTTCACCAGCGAGTGGAACACAAGAGATATCTTCGAATGCCGCACACACATGCCCCGCCACGGTGGTTTTGTGGTTATGGCCCTCGGCTGCAGACGAGAAGGTCCCGGCTGCGGCGGCTTCATTTCGATGGAGGCGAAATGTTGAGGCCCGTGTACTGTGCGATATCAGTGACGTTAAAGAATCCCAGGTGGTCGAAATTTCCGGAGACCTCCACTACGGCGTCTCTAATATACAGAGCTGGTTTTGGGACATTAAACCCCACAAATCAATCAACTGCCGCACACAAGTAAGCTTGGGAAAAAACATGTATGGTCACCCATACGAACGCGCGTGGATCGCGCGCTCATATACTGCCTGTTACCTGCTGAAGATTCTCTCATCCAGCATAAATGGTGTCTTGTTAGCAGCGTTTGTAAAGCAAGGAAACGACCCCAAGCTCATTTCTGCCGACAACAGAAAATAACTTACCCTAGAAGCTAGGCGACACGTTAAAAGGCGATGTGAGGGGGGCGTATCCTGCGGCACATGACCGGCGCAGAATGAATGCTATGGATGTGTAACGTGCCGACGCAGCGCTGTGGATGATAAGCAGTCAATCTTTGAAGCGAAGTAGGAATGGCCGTTGCTACACCACTAGGCGGATGGTCAGACCCTGACTTCCTCGCCCGCGAAGCAGCTCGTGTGGCCTCAGCATGTGTGTTTCTCTATGCAATCACGTAATTTTGACGTCACTGAGCTCCGAAGAACTTTTCACACACATCCGAGGAAATGAACACACGCATCAGCGCCAGCGCTGCAAGCCAGCCTCTTGATATTCGCTACTCGTGCATCGAATATCGGAGACCACGCATCATGCCTGGATCCCTGATGACCTCAGCCAGATGATGGTGTCGCAGGGCCTCCTACGGATGTGGCCTCGTTCACACGCATGAGCGTCGAGGCTTTGAGTTTTCTTTGATGTGTGTGTGTGTGTGTGTGAATTCTCGGCGGCTTTCGAGTGACATGGGTGCTCTTAAACATGCCAGGTGTGATGTCATGGACTGAAGCTGAAGGATAAGGTGAGCAGAATCACTTTTATATCACTCGGTGTGCTGCGCAATTCGGCTTAGGGCACACCGACCAGTCTAGTTCCATAATAGCCGCACGTTAATGCTCATGTGGTTCAGGGCCACTGACAAAAGCTTCGGAAGACGTTAGCGATGCCATTAAAAGGGCCCCGGCAATACAAAAGTTGTCCAGGGCACTGCGTTATCAGTTGGCGGCGGTACCCTCACCACATGTGATGAAGCGTGTCGAAATATGACGGGCGTTTCCGCTGGTCGACTGATAGCACTGTCGAACTTGGAATCGCTAAAGCTAACCGATATAATTGCTAGAAGTAGCGCGTCTCTCAGGACAATTTTTCTGCTTCTCGAAAAATGAGCTTTACACCGTCGAATTTGCTTGGCACTCTGATTGAATATTTTTATTTTCTAGAGGCCCCTGGGGTGCTCTAACGCGGGTACCGAAGCCAAATGTATTCAGGAGGCTTAGATAGCCCGTGTTAGCAGGTTGCAACGGTTATGCAGTGAGCTTGAATCGTAGACTTACGCTAGAGAAACAAACGCTTTTGTGGTTGCTGTGTGATATACTTGCAGTGTAAATGGTATTGCGTGCGATACATGTGTGGTTAAACACTGTCTCAGAAGGAAATTGTCCTCGTGCGTAGCCACTCCAGTCAAACCATTCCATCATTCATTGTCACATCGCAGGTTTTTGTTAAAAAATAAATAAAGAAAGAAAAGGGAAAGAAAGGAAAACCCTCACAATGGCGAAGTCATTGCTATTGCCCTTGCTATTTCGGCGTCCAGTTTGCGTGCACACGAAAAAAGTGCTGTTAAAGCACAGTGGTATTGAAAAAGCTGGAGGCCTATGCGTGGCCTTCATGAGGGAACGCTGTAACGTCATTGGGCCCGTTAGCATCATCTTCTCGTAACTGAATTACGTTTCCCGTACAGTCTACCACAAAAGTGAGCGGACCACGCAAGAGCGTGGCCAACAGCCTTTTCACGACACTTCCGCTACGGCAGCTGCGATCGACAGCAGCGCCACGCTCAAGAAGCATCCCTCTTGAATCAATGACCTGTCTGTTTTACAGCTGTGCACAAACATTTTTCACTTTCCTCTTTCTAACGCGCCATGCCCTTTGGTAGCCGTAGCCAAGGGCTTATATCTCGATAGCCCCTCGGAAAACTCATATCTCTTTATCCGCCCACCGGTCCATGCAGGCCGCAGATGCTGTGATACGAGCGCTGTACGGGAAGACAGCTAACAATGGCGTGCGCGGTACTGAATAATTGACAAGCCAGAGAGCATAGTTTCCTGAAAAATACTAGAGAGGAATGTGGCGCTAGTGCTTGTGGGAGTCTCAAACAACGCGGTTCAGCCAACATGGCGATTATGGATATGACGCGGATTCGCCTAGTCTTCGTTCTTCTGGCTTCATAGGGCTTTGCGACTTTAAAAAAAAAAAACGGGCTGTGTACGACGAAATATCGCACAAGAACAGAAACGATTGGAATAATTACGTACATGCACAAGTTCTTGTAGTTTTTTTGCAGTTAGAGAAAATGACGAATGCTAATAAATTCAGCAATGTGATGCAAGATTTAGAATGTTGCCTCCTCTGCTTGTGTCTATATTTAAGAGCGTTTAGAGAGGTTTAGGTTCCAGATATAATCGTGTTAGAACTTAAAGTAAATATCTCTGCTCTTGCAAGAGACGTGCGAATGTGTTTCAAGTATGTAAAAGGTTGGAGCGTTATATATATATATATATATATATATATATATATATATATATATATATATATATATATATATATATATATATATCTTCTTTGAGTGCTGCGGCCGCTGCATATTTACAAACTATATGTGTCAAGCCGCTGCACGAGGCCATGCCGTAGCATCCGCGCAGTATCGCCCAACATTTGGTGCTTGGTTTCGCGCAAAAGCGTGAGTTTAAAAAGAACAGCCGCGCCGTTAAACTGCTTCGGAAACTGCGCCTGTGCCTTGATCTGAGCTGACTTCTTCAGCGTCGTCTGGGGGTGCGTCTGCCTATCGTCGAGTCGGCGTGTGCTAGGCACCATAACTGTACGCCTGCTTGATGCGTTTGGTCGGAGTTGAATTAATCCGTTAGAGCAAATGAAATGCTGTGGTACGAACAGCCTTGTGACGAAGAATGTTAGCGCGAAAGCGGCTCGAATCTAGCAGTTTTCGTTGCATCTGATAAAAAAAGGAAAAAAACAGACAGCAAAATCTTTTCGCCATGGTTCGCGAAACGCGGCGGAAATATTTATAAAGTCAGCTTTGTTTCCATAGCCCCAATTAATACTCCAATATTCTCTTCCAAGCACGTCTCTGCCATTACCCGCTGGACAGAGACGTGCTTTGACAGCTCTACGTCACATGCTGGTGGATTAAATTAGTTGTGTTGCGTGATATTCACTTACATTGTAGTTAACTCTGACAACTACTTCAGCTACGTGTTACACGGGCACATTCCTGTGCGCGCATGTAATCGCGTTGATGTTACACAAAGAACATGAACGTACTTAACACATCACGGATTCACAATATCAGTTTATTACTGGCGCCATGCGTTAAATTAGCAACGGTGCTGCGAGTAGTTATCTACGTCATGCGACATTCGCCTGCCGCAAGACATAGATAATGCATAGACAAGACACGACAATCGTTTTCTTGCGACTTGCGGAGCATGTTATTAGCGCATCTGTTATTGCAAATGAGCGAAATCAGTCAACATCTGTATCTTGAAATCAATGAGGCTGACTTCTCTCGGAGAGAACAGAATTTTTCCTAAAGTTCTCTTATCGCCTTTTTTGTTTCTCGTGAAGCTCGTTAACAATGGGTGATACATGATGAGCCCATACTGCACGTCACACAGAAATCATCAAGCTAAAATTACCTGAAAAATTAGAAGTCGCTCGTACGTCTTTGCCTATCGTTTTTATTTCCTTTTACGATCCGCGAATGTAATCAGTGTACTTCCCCCAGGTGTACTTCCTTCTTTGTTAAGAAAAAGCGGCTACGGCTTAGCTCAGCTAGGGCTGGTTGTGCAAGCGAAAGCTTGTTGTGCTGTCTTGCTAAGCAGGGTTGGGCTCATATAGACAACCACATGTCTTGCATTGTTTGCACGATTTATTAACGGTTTTGTTTCACGGCAGCCAATACTGTTCTATGGGCGGTGAAGTAGTTTGCCGCCGTTTCAATCTTGGCCACAGAGTAAGTCGAGCCCATCGACTCTCTCTGAAACACAAGGTCTATTACACCAGGACCGTTACATCCGCTGGGTGATCCGACGCAGCTTGCCGTTTTCGCCGCTACGACCGCGCATACAACTTTAGCACGGATGGAGCAGCGTCCTCACTCACTACTTCAATCGCGTGACCATGCCACAACGGCTGAACAGAATCAACCGAAGCCACTGAAGCTGAAGCGCTAACCCAGCTAACCCACTATCCGACGTGCACAGAGAGCTTGGAGATATAGCACCGAGTCAGGTGGATACGGCTAGTGAGGTAGCGGTAGTCAGCAGTGACGACGGAACGCCGCCAGTTTAGCGCGCACACACACAAGTGCACGCAGACACACATACGCGCGCGCGCACACACACACACACACACTCATACGCTCGGCGGCTGAGCGTCCCTAGTCACGTGGTATCTATTCGTCGCTTCAAGGCCAAGCGGAGATACACGGCGAAACTCGCTCGACTAGGTCACTAAAGCTTTCGCATTGGAAATTATGCGGTCGTCGAATCTGTAAGGGTAGCTGTACCTGCAGCGTTCTGGCTGTGTGAATGTGTGCGGCTGCTGTGACCGCCCTGTAAAAATGCCAGAGTAGACGATTTAGGAAAAGTAAATAAATAAGCAAGCAAATAAAGAAATATATAAAACATTAGACAAGCAAGCAAGCAAATAAATAAAGAAGCAGACAAGCAAGCAGCAAGCAAACTAAGTAAAGAAGACCCCCGCATGCATTGCGCATGCGTGTATCAGCTGCACGTGATGAAAATCAAAATGGAGCCAGAACGCTGCAGCTGCACCTGCAGCGTTCTGGCTGTTTAAATGTGCGCAGCTGCTGACACCGCCCTGTAAAAAAGCCAGAGTGGACGATTGAGGAAAAATAAGTAAATAAGCACGCAAATAAATAAATATATAAAACAGCAGACAAGCAAGTAAACAAGGAAATAAATTAATAAGCAGACAAGCAAACAAGCAAACTAAATAAAGAGGACCCCGGCACGCATAGCGCATGCGTGTATCAGCTGCACGGGACGAAAATCAAAATGGAAGGCGCCGTTACGGATTCAAGTAAACTCTGTCAATGAGCAACGCCTGCGCAAACATGGTGGTCCCGAATAATTCTAACAAAAACACGTGCGGCGAACAAGCTACTTTCCTGCCTCGGTCACTGATACGCACCTATGTACCACACATTATTATTGGAAACATTTACACCCTATGCCAAATCACATTTTTATGAGGTCCACTAAACTTTGTGAAGGATTAATGGAAGCCACGTGAAAAAATTCTTACGACATTGTGCAATGGGTTTTGCCGTCAAGACATTTTAGAATGACAGGCAATTTTTAGAATGACAGGCGAATCCGCTATTGGAATTTAACGTAACATCGAAAAAATCTAGCTGGGTTCCAGCGGGAATAGAACCAAGGTCTTCTGCGTGGCAAGCGGGTGTTCTGCGAAAAACCCACTCCAGCGGCTGCAATTGCATCGGGAAAAAGCCCCTATATGTAGTGTATAGGAATGATACCTATGTATATTATGGCACAACAAGGAGTTTGGAAAGAATGAGGGAAGAGAGTAAAGCATAGTATGGATTGTACAGCAATGGGGTGGAAAAGGAAATTGAGGGCAGGCAGGAGGAATGTGAGAGTGAGCAAAAGAGAAATCAGTAGGGGACAGGACAGAACATTGCGTACCCATGTGTGATCCAGTATGGCAGGAGCGGTGGAAGGAAAGAGCGGGTGAACATTAGAGAAATGAGGATAAGGACGCCTGCGCCGGGGTATTATGTAACGAGGGGGCGGCATAGGGAGGGGAGAGTGAAGAGTGGTGTGAGAGTAAGGAAGAGGGGAATGAGGAGGGGAGACGGTGTAGCATAGAACGGCCATGTACAGTATTGTACAGCAAGGAACTGTGAAACGAAAGTGAAGTTAAGGATGCGGAGAGGAGGATGGAAAGGCCACCTGCTGCGCTGTGACCTATGCTGCGCGCCTAGTGCAAGCTGCCCACAATTTTTCTCATATTATAGTAAAACCACCCCTTTTTACGGTTATCTGTGTTTTTATTTACGAAGTCGTATGCAGCCCACTTACAATTCCACTGCTGCCTAGACTAAAGTATTTCTTTGTTTCTGCAAGGAACACCTGTGTGGACGTCGGAAAACAATGATTTCTGTTTTGTTCGTTGAATTTCAAGTAATATAAAGCAGTTAATGCTGTAAGTACAGTAGGTTTACGGCTGTCTGCCAAATGAATATGATGCGGCCACCGATTTAGCAAGATCGAAAAATTTATGAGAAATGAGGAAAGTCAAACTCTTCAAGGTTCAATAGTTAGAAAAACTCGCGAGCTACGAACGCGGCACACTTGGTGTCACTGCGCCGAGGCAAAAAGAAAACCACCCTTCGGAGACCATCACAGCGGCCACTGCTCTGCCATGCGTCGGCCTCCACCTTCAAACCAGGGGAGTTGTCTATGGTCGTCGCCAGCACTCTAAAAACTGCAGCCGGTTTCGCAGGAGTGAAACGACCCAGCTACTCTTGAGGGCATCGTTCTACTCTAGCAAAACGTCGGATGGAGTGAAATGTCCATACCTCTTGCGGCATCAGAGAGTAAAATGCAATTTCACAATCAAAAGAAGAGGCGTGCAGGACACAGACGCAAGGAGAGCAGTGAACAACACGAACGCCGACTAACAACTGCCTCTTCTTTTGATTATGGACTGTTACCAACTCGCTCAACTTTCTGTCCTTTTGATGCAATTTCACTCCTGCCACACCCATGTGATGCTCGCATTCCCAGCCGCAAACATGGCGGCTGTGGTGGGAGCGGACGATTGAAGAAGACTACAGCCGCTTTTTGAGGTGTTTTTCGATAGAACTATAGCAGCGACCTTCCTACGACTACCACGTACAAGCTTTCGCGTGCAAACGCGTGCAGTGTACGTTTAATGAACGGTGCCTTCCTCGACTACGAGCCTCAACCGAAGGGAGTCATAGCGAGCTGCCTCTCCTGTGTTTTTCCCCGATCGAACGGCCGTACCCGTGCTAGTGGAACCCGCCAGCCTACACGCCTCGGATTCTTCGCTTACGTGTGCGAAACGAAGAGGAATACACTTTCAGCGACACAGTAAGCTGTTGTGATCGTCTACAGCTGGTGTCCGAAGACTCGCTGGATAGAACTCATACATGTAAAGAAAAAGGCTTCGCTACGACTTCGGCATCGAGCCGTATGACGGCCATGAGCGCGTCGACGGTGAAAATACCGTGACCGCGATCCATCCCGTTCGCAAGTCTGGTAAGTACAGCATAATACCCTAAACACTTCCGATGGCAGAGACTATATTTCATGTGTGTGCAGAATAACGAACGAGGAGTGCATATTTTGTGATCGCCAGCGGTTGTTCGCCGTACAGACGTGCTCGACGGGCTCGTAAGGGAACGCCGTCGGGATGAAGCGGGAATATAGCGGAGCACCCGGGTGCCGCTTTTCTTCGCTGGCGTTGATGAAATTCAGCCACATTTAAAGCGAAGCTTTGTACCTCTACCAGCCCAGGGTTCTGTCGTGTCCGTCGTTGTAATCAAAAAACGATCCCGACGATCTCGCGCTCGCGCTCGGCGCGTGCCTCCCGGCGCGCTACCTCTCTCATTCTTCCATCTGCTGTCTTGTGAGAGAGAGACACAGAGAGAGAGCGAAAGGCGCGCGTTGGCTATGGAAACGCTCTTCCATGAACGCTCGACCAGCTCGCAAAGAAGGAGAACGCGCCCTTACCCGCGAGAGACGAGCTTGAGCCAGGCAGCGTCTTCTAGCGAGCTTCAAAACAAGCTTCAAAGTGATGAGCCAACATGATGGATGATAAGGGCTGCGGGCAAATAACGGAAACAGGCTCGGCGCGGTCCGTAAGATTAGATTGCAGCTGTTGCAAAGCTTACGTAGCTGCTTGAAAGAGGGTTGACGTCATTCGAAACCCTTCCAGCCTAGTAAATGCTTCGGTGCATTTCTAGGCTACCCCACTATGGGTAGACCACGGAAAGTAAAGACGGCAGAAGAAGAGCGTGAATATAAGGCTCGGCGGAAAGAACAAAATCGTCTCGCTCAACAGCGTCGTAGGCAAAACCCAGCAGCTCTCGCCGTCACCGTGAGGGTGGCGTAAAAAGCTTCGCTTTCCAACCACCTTCACAGGGTGGATTGGCGGGCAATTTTTTATGTTCGTACTCGCTTCCTCAGGTGCATTTTACATCGCGAACCAGCACTGCGAACTCGCGTTTCCCCGTAAAACGGAATGCCAGCTAATGATAGTAATGCGTTAATCTAAAGGACATTGTATATGTTCCGCGCGTTTAGATTAACAGATCTGTGTGGCGAGCGGCTACCTATGAGCCAACGCTAAATATACACCTGTTCTGTGCATACTTTTTGTTTATTTACGCAGAACAGTACCTTACCACTGGCGCTACATAGCAGGTCAAGTATAACGGTTATATATACGGGACTTCAGTGTAAGACGGTGTATCGCAACTGGGTTACTATCCTTGATGTTTTGAAAGATATGAAAAAGCTTTAGAGATGGTCACACCAGTGCGTAAATAGTGTATGCGTGTGCGCTTTTGATTGCGTCTGTACTTTGTTCAAGAAGGCAATAAAGAAAAAAAAAGGCGAGTGTGTTGTGGGCTTTGTGCTTTGCTGTGGTTGTGTTATTGGAGTGTATGTGCGCTCGTGTCTTGTTAGCCTGTATGTTCTATGTTCAGCGTGATGTAATTAAATGCCGGCTAATTGTAGCATGGTCTAAAAACGCATTGGTTGTTTTTTTGCTTTTTTTTGTCTCTGCTACTCCCTCTGGGAGTACTAGCACCCCGCTTGGTGGGGTAGTCGAGCTCTCTTCAAAAGAGTCTTCGAATCCCCTTCGGAGGCGTCCTACTACTCTCTCTTGGCGAGAGTACCGGTACCCTGCAATGGGGTTGATCTACTCTGAAAAAAAGGAGTTAAATTTGGGACACGAAAGTACTCCTCCAAAGTGAGCGCCCTGGACTCCCTTTGTTTTTAGAGTGCGGGCGGGGCGCGTGTCGATGTGACACTAGGCGGGCCACGGGCGTGGCTCCTACAATGTCAGGATAAGAAATGCTAATTAAGAATTGCTTTTTGTTATGGCTTCCTACTTCCAGAAATTTACTTTCAGTTTTGAAAAGAAGTGAGTTTTTTCGTCTATATCTCAAAGGACATACATAGCATGTTATCGAGCGCACGTTCTATGGAAAACCTATTTAACCATGCTCGCCGCACAGAGCGCATCGGATGTTAAAGGTAAGCGGCGCCACAAAGGACGAGGACGAAGACAAGGAACAAGCGCACACTACCAACCGGTTTAATATCGAAACAGCGCCGTCTACACTACCAGTCGGTGTATGCGTCTGGCCACCCCAGTTACTCGTTTGCAAGCTGGTCCTGTATCCAAGGCACGAAGGTGGCCACGCGGGTGTATATTCCAGGCTTGTCAGGCCGAGCACATCCGATGCCGAAGGACACGATGCCCACTTGCACAGAGCGTTGACCGTGCAACGCCCAAATTGTCAGGGGGCCTCCTGAGTCACCCTGTAGCAGCAGGGAGAGTTCCAACGTTAAAGTGGGGAAACAAAACGCTAAAAGAGGTTTAAGACGAAACGATTACGTCTCTAGGTTTAAAGAGCGTGTTGTGAGGTACAGAAAACTGGCAGCCATTCCCTTATGGAGAAAAGGAGGAAAGCGAAGTTTAGCCTGCGCATGCCGGAACTACTACCCTAGTGGAGGACTTCGGCGTGATCAAGAATTTCAGAGCTTGGTGAATATCAATATGATCAGCCACGCGCTTTCATTGTGTTGCCCCGCCACGGTGTTCTAGTGGCTATCCCTTACAAAAATGCTATATGTGGCCATATCAGGAATTGGGCAAATGTGGCTATATATGGCACGTGCCGTATGTGGTCGTATTTGCCCAAATCGTTTTAGAAACATATGTGGCAACGAAAGACAAACACGAGGAATGCCATGCAAGACTCTGATGCATATTGGGCAAATACAGACACGTACGGACACGTTCCATATATAGCCAGATATACATATATGGCCATATATGCATATCTGGCGATATATGGCACGTGTCCCTACGTAGGGATTTGATTGGTTTGTAGGGTTTTACATCCCAAAACCAGCTCTGATTTTGAGAAACGCTGTAGTGGAGGTCTCCGAAAATTTCGACCACCTGGTGTTCTTTAACGTGCACGCACATCGCACAGCACACGGGCCTCAACATTTCGCCTCCATGGAAATGCGGCCGCCGGGCCGCGATGCCATCCCGCGACCTTCGGATCTGCAGCTGAGTGTCATAACCACTAGACCACCTTGGCGGGGCACAGCAGCCAGTGGCCATAACCACTGGCCACCGCGGAGGCCCCAAGAAGAAATCAAACACCAAGTGAACTTGAAAACTCTTCGTGAAAGCGCACTAATTATACCTTGCATTTGGCATTAGTGGCAATGGAATATATAAGGTTATAGAAATAGGCTACGCATCATCATCTACGCTCCTTTCACGCGCTGTACATGTTAGCGTTGTGGTGCTGTATTGTGACTATTTGTCGAGACAGTTGAATAAGGGAACGATACCTTGCAGCTGTCTTTGAACACTGACGATGTGCAGATGACGTTGTCACTGCTTAGTTTTCTCAGCAGTCTTGTTTTGTTGAAGCTGGCTTTGCACAATTCAAATGGAAGTATTTCGCTGGTGATGTACAGCAGGTCGTTCGATGAGTTCGCACCTGGAGAATAAGTATATTTAGTTCATGTCTTGCTTAACGGAACGTCTGACAGACGGTGTTAGCACGCTTGTATTGGACGAACCGGAAGTGTCCAATGCTGTGGGCGGTGTGTGGACTATCAATACCAGTGGTTCTCAGGCATAGATGTGTCAGGGAGGCATTGTGGACGAGCGGAAGTGACGGGGGACCTCTTGTAATGACGTAAGGGTGAGGTGGGCGGGGCGTAGGCGCTCTAACACAACATACGGCGGGAAATAGGTAATAACTGAGATGAGCCAAGGGGCAGTGTTGAACGGCTTTCACAACAATACCCAGAAAAGTTAATGCAAAATGAAAGCTGCAAAGTGCACGGTACTATTGATCGACTCTGCAGCAGCTGGAGTATGGAATACTGTGGCCTGTGACAGCGTGTGGCCCCTTCCATTGTTAGCACGCTTCACCGCAAGACACTGAGACAACGCTGGCTTCGCCGTGGTATACGGGTGTCAAACGGCAAAGTTGGCTTTGCTGTGGAGCGGCAGTACCATGCGGCGCAGTCAGCTTGAGCTCATCAACATACACAAACACACAAAATAATCTTTTTATATTGGCCGCGGATCCGTTAAGGTGGCGTGGCGACTGCTGATCGATGCTGTTGAATGATACGTCTTTTCATCTCATCTTGAATGTGCACTTTGGAAATGGAGGAAGTAGATCAGACTGCGCATGCACTATAATCCATTGTTTCACTCCACAAATAAAGCTTGAAGCAAGTCATTAGAGGGAGCGGATTGAAAAATTTATACATCTACGTGATTCCTTAAATTCGAGTAATGTTATCAGTATTAAACGCAGCGTATCGAACAAGCAGTTGTAATAAACCTCGCAAGAAAGGCGAAGGGAAAAGGAAGGATCACGACTCAAACCAGAACGAAAGCGGCACATCTTGACCGCGTATTTCGTGAATTATATTTTGAGGCCAAATTTAAATTATATGTTCACAGATGAGCCACATGATGTGATATACTCTGGAAAGGGGAACTATGTAGTTCAGAGGAGAATTGCACTCCCCTCCGGATGAAATCGGGGTAAGGTGTGCAGCCACAGGGACGAATTGTGGGTCATACAGCAAACTCGGGAAGCTACAGAGGGACAGGGTCTCTCTGCTGCCCCCGGCATGGCCTCGACCCGGGATGGAGCCTCCAGATTAATTAATAAACATGCTACTTTCTACTATGCGAGAGAGTAACACCCCACTTTCCTCATAAAGCCGCCTACGATATTTCCAATATTTGCGAGTCTCAACGGGTTTCGTAATTCTATCCTTCACAGACAAAAAAAAAAGAAATACGAGAGCTCATGTGAGCGAGGGGTTATGCATTGATGGTTTGTAGTGATATGTTATGTTTGAAATGTACTACCGTATTCAAAAATACGTCTCGCATGTGGCTCCCAACTACGCTACCAACTTATAGTGAAGGTTGAAAAACAAGTTGACGGAGCTTATTCTATAACAATATAACAAAATAACATTCTCCGATATCCTCACTGCGAAGTTTTTACATTTTCATTCCACACTATCTGCTCACGGATGGGAAACCAACAGTTTCTGTAGGAGACTGAAGTAGCTACGTTTCAGAAGTTGTGTTTGTAGGATACGCGCAATACCTGTTTGTGGTGGGTAAGTAAACAGCAAGACTTTCCTCTGTGCTCTCTATACACGGCCTCAGCTAATGAAATTAAATACAAGGGGGTTTTACGTTGTAGCTTAACAATATGATTTGGCGCATGTCGGATTAGATGGGATTACCAAGATTTCTTACCGCCTGCTGATCGCGAATACAAGGCCTTCGAGTCTAGTGGCCCAGCTGTAGCCGCGATGGTGATCACTAGAGTGTGTGGAGCGTGTTCTACATTGTGTGCAGATATAATGTGCATAATAAAACCAGTACATTGAACGTTGTTGAAAAGAGTTTAAAAGAAACGTTGCTGCCTCCTATATAGGACATACTTTTGAAGCACCACTTAACGAGTAACGTATAAGTTGTGCATGTTCCTGTATTACATACGAAAGGCACTTACGCAAATGGTCGAAATTGCTGGAGCGCTCCACTACGGCGTGACTCTTTATAATATTGTAGTACTGGCATGCAGTAAACCTCCAGCACAAAAAATCTACAAAGCCTTCCGATAGTAGTACGATGTCCTCCCAATCGTTTCGCATTTGATTGACACACATTTTTATAAACATTGTCCCATTATTATAAGCATTGTCAAATTAACATTTTACGACATATTGGAGGATGCAAAGGAATTATTGTAAAATACTCAATGCAACAGACTTCCCTGAAGAGGGCAGGAAAATGGGACATTCCAGGTACGATGTTCTCACTTCAGGAGAAAAATTACATAAAGACTATACTTGCGTTCAGCCGTCCTTCCCCATCCTGCCACGAGAGAATGTCTTCGCTCAAGCTTGTAATATCTTGTCGGCAGACAGACTGGGCGCACGAACCTGTCGAAAGAAATAGGGCACCCCAACTGCGCCGAGATATTACGCAATTAAACCTAGTCAATGAAAAACCGGTGTATTGAATTGAAGCATTAAATCCCCTCTCTAAAGAAAGACAACAAGACAAAGGCTGTGCGGAATGTAACGGATTAACTACAATAGAAATCCAGCTTGCTAACCCTGCACTGGGGAAGAGGTAAATGTAGATGAAGGGTAAGAAGGAAATTAATGAGAAGGCTAGCTATACAGACGCACATGCGCACGCACATACACGCACATTGAGAGTAAAAGCAGAAACGCAGCCAGGTCGAAAGACTTCGACGCGACAAGTACACCAGCAGACTTAATATTCAGTAGTTCAGTAGTGACATGCATTCAGCTCGATAAATGATGGGAACACTCAGGAGAGTGTCTATAACCTAACTGAAAGCTCGTAATTCATCCCTGAGCGTGTAACTTCTCCGCTGTGTTCATTTAGCGAAATACGGGGCTCTTATGAATGCAAGCGATGACTCCGGCATAGACGGTAGCTGTCGAATAGTGTAGGACGTCGGTGAAGAGCTTTAGCAATTGTGCACCGTTATTCCGACTAAGTTCCTGCTATACAGGATAGCTTTAATTTAAAGGCACTGAAACCAGTGTGCTAACATGAAAACACGTGAGGAGGCCGCTGTTGCGTGTCGTACTTTTATGAGACCGATGTCGTTGGCTGGACTGTCGAAGTACGGATGAAGAATAAAGAACGAGGCTGTGACCCTGGGTCCATGTCTCTTCCGTGTCGTGTTGTAGTAGATGACAGCACCCACCGGGTGCCTGTTTCTGGGAATGGTAGGGAAGGAAGATGAGGATCATATTAACTAATTATAAAGGGAAATAGAGAAGTGGTAACTTGAAAATTGGACTCCCGTGTTTGCATTTCCTTTTTTTTTTTGCAGAAACAGAACAACATACAGAAAAGCTGCCATTGTAAAGGTCGCTGTTAACTCAAAGGTTCCTTAAAGTTGCGATGCTGCATGTTGGCTAGCATATAACACATAACACAGAAATAATATTTTTGAACTGTAAGTCAGTAAACCTATCATTATTAAAAAGATTGACAGATCCCACGTGCAGTGGGAGTCAGGGGAAATGCGAAGCGCGCATCAGGAACGTAAAATGGATTTGCATTGCTGTCTCGCTATACCGAGTTTGGTACATATAAAGTTAACGAAACGGCCGCAAAAGCACCATGACTGTGGCATGTAAACCATGCCGCTCATACACGCATGTCATGATTCTAACGTTATGACCTGTCATTTCAGTTCGTCATGCAGTCCCGTTGTGCCCTAGCAATTTTGGTGTACATTCCATTAACGAAACGCGTGGCATGTAAATCATGCCGCCCATGACACGCATGTCATGCTTTTCATGTTATAACTTGTCATTTATATTCGCAATGCAGTCATGTTGTGGCATACCAGTTTTCGTAAACAGCCCATTAACGAAACCGCCAGGAGAGCACCAACACCGTGGCATGTAAATCATGTCGCTCATGACATGCATGTCGTGATTTTCATGTTATGACCTGTGATTTATGTTCGTCATGCAGTCATGTAGTGGCACGCCAATTTTCGTATACATCCCGTTAACAAAACGCGTGGCATGTAAATCATGTCGCTCATGACAGGCGTCATGATTTTTATGTTATGACCTGTCATTTATGTTCGTCATGTAGTCATGTTGTGGCATGCCAATTTTCGTATACATCTCGTTAACGAAACCGCCACGAGAGCACCATGACCGTGGCATGTAAATCATGTCGCTCATGACATGCATGCCATGATTTTCATGTTATGACCTGTGATTTATGTTGGCCATGCAGCCATGTTTGGGCATACCAATTTTCGTATACATCCCATTAACGAAACGGCCAACAGAGCACCAAGACCTTGGCATGTAAGTCATGCTGCTCATGACATGCATGTCATGATTTTCATGTTTTGACCTGTCATTTATGTTCACTATGCAGTCATCTTGTGGCATACCAATTTTCGTAAAAATCCCATTAGCCAAACGGCCAGAAGAGCGCAAAATCGTAGGCGGCTAGATAGATAGATAGATAGATAGATAGATAGATAGATAGATAGATAGATAGATAGATATGCTCAATGTCGCCGAAGTTCGCTAAGAAATGCTTCGCATTTAAAAAGGAAATGTGCGCGGATTTCATTGATTGCCTATAGGTAATGAACTTGCATATGAAACAATCTTATAATGCTTGCCCATCGTTGTAGCTAGTTAGTGGTTTCTTGATAATCGCAGACTGCTTCAGTGTAAGTAATGAAAGCGAAAAGCGTCCATGTTTCCTAATGGAAATTGTGTATTGTTATTGTGAATTGACTAGCCATGCGCAAATATTTTGTGACCTTCGTGGCACTTCCTTTAACTAATGAATATTCTTGATTTGGACAATAGTTGTCCACTAGTACTCGGATATGTTATCCGGACAAAATATAATTTTTTATACAGGATAATACCCGTATTACTTAGAGCTGTTCTCTTCAATAAAGTTTTCACGGTGAATAAGGCGATCTTGTATGTGAACCAGGTTTCGCTTAATTTCACGTTGGACAGGACTTAAAGAAGACAACTATAAATCAAACAACTGCTTTGTTTCCGCTGAACTAAAATTAATTTTAATTAAAAATAGCTAAATTTAAGCTGCGATGCTTGTAACCAGAAATTCGACATTGTCAACAAAATGGAACCCATGCTTTTGCCTATGCATGCAGCTTCTCAAAATTTGAGACTTGCATGCTGCAAGAAAATGTATACTAAAGTATACTGCATATACCAAACCCTGCCCAGGCTCCCGGGTTATGTTCTTGCCAGCATTGTACAATACACTTATGACTGCAAATAAGGCAACGATCTTCACGATCTAGCTCGGTAAGGTCAAATTATATGCAGCCAGGAATTCCATTCCGGAACAATGGTTCTGAATGGAAGACCTTGGATGTGTGCTTTTACGTTAAATGAATCAAGGTGACTCTTTCATCGCATGAAGCAATTTGCTGTCCTTGTTAAACAAAACTAGTTGACCATTGCGACTGCCTAGGCTTTTATCTCAACTGGATAGGCAGTAATTTCATCGACCTTCTTCTCAATAGCTGCAGCTGTTTCTTTTCCTGGAAACCTGGCTCCCCTTTCGGGGTTTGCGAGTGATTCCTAAGGCTTAAGTGCTCGCCGAACATTAATGGTTTCACGCGTATGGGAGGATTTGTTTCCTGTCGGCTTATGAAACAATTTTACAGATTACGAAACGCGCGTTGGTCTGTTTTCCACGTCCTCTTGGTGACCAAATGTGTGCCGTCGCATTTTCAATTTGCTTCAGTGTACGCTCAACAATGAAATCTGGACCAAGCTGAAGTTCACATGACTCTTTGGAAAGTTGGCAGAACTTGGTTCCGCAAGAGTTCTGTGGCTTCGTGGACAACATGCATCCTTATGCGTAGACGGTGTCGTTGCTCTGATTGAGGAGTGGAGTTTGCGCAGGAAACATGAATGAGATCTGTTTATAACAAGGAGCTTGCTCTCCGGACAGTGTGATCCTGTTGTGAACCCGTGTGCTGAGAGGAAGGGCATTCCTTGGATAACGAATTTTCCCTATGGCGGAATGGCCTGCAAAATGCTTAGTTTCTAGCCGCAGTCTTGGAAGCCATAACCTGAAGTCTAAAGCATTGGCTGCAGATCGCGATAATGTCTGGCCTAAGATATCAAACCCTTGTTGGTATAGCACAGTGTGGGGTTAGAATGTAGTGCGCGTTACACTGTGTTAAAGAAAACACAAATTAGGTGAAGCTTTCGCATCAATATTTATTCGGCTTCTTGCTCCATATGCTAATGTATTAAGTGCGCTAAGCAATATTCCTGCAATATTAAACCTGTCTTTATCGATATTTCTTCCGTATCCCTAAGAACGAGTACGTCGACTTAGAGGCTACCGATTAATCTGAAAATTACTGATTACATTATATAGAAGAGAAAGGAGTGTACGTGACAGAAGCGTGAGCGGTTCGTAATGATTCAAATTTCTATGTACTTGCCTACTATGTATGCAATGTGCAGCAGTGAGGACAAAATTTGGTGAGATAATGCTTCCTCCACACTTGACTTTCGATCGATGATTTGCTGCTTTCCTGTACTTTATCTCGATGTATACCTGTAGGATAGGGACGGCGCTCACTAGAATGAATTGCACTTGTACTGAACTGACGAACAAAAATGTTGCTTATGCAGGATTTCAACAAGCCCCAACCTTAGGGCTGTCTGTTCAATGTGACTCTCTGCATATTATGATTAACAATGCCTTTATTTAGTATGCATAGCTACAAGCTCGAGTGTGAACGGGTGATACGCGCGGTTACATTAGATTTTTGTTATCAATCAATCATATCTTTATTTCCAACATTTTGTTGCAATTCGTCGGGGGTCCTTCAGGCGAAAAGCTGTGTAAGCAGCTTGAAATTGCCTGAAGGCCCTTTATGACAACACTGCAGACTCCGTCCATCAAATAAAGTATATAAGGGTACATGGGTTGTAATAATCAAAACATATTAGATATCAGTTTGTGCACAACAACGGTCATTTGACAGAGTTATTGAAAAGTAAAAAGGAGAAAAACAACGCAACCTCATGTGATAATCAAAACTGGAGTAAATACCATAAGTATACCAAGAAAGGTAGCGATACATTAACAACAGTTTATTAGATCGCGTATACTATGTCACTGTCGCTACTGTATTGATATCTCAGTTTCGGATATAGGAAGTAATATCACGACGTGGTGCTAAGGCGACAGGATGATGTGTGAAAGAAAATTCTGGTGGTAATCGGATGCTGAATGCCTCGGCGAACGCCTGGATTTAACAGGAGTATTATTACAATGACACCGAAATACTAACTTGCATGGTCCGACCAGGTTATTTCCGCCGTATTTAAGAACAGGTTATCCTGCACGCACTTGTCTGAGCACTACCCCGAATAATGTTTTGGCTTTCTTCAGTGGTGAACTACCGCAAATGAAATCATAGGGAGAACCGTGTGCTCGCTTCTTGATATCGTGAGCTTTATGGAACGAGAGTACACTGAATATCATTAGTTAGCGAGACATAAAACGTAGGTCGTCCTTTCCCTGCCTTGTTTAGTTAATGGCAATTACAAAGTGCCTGCTTTCACTGATGTCTCCACTATGCGAGCTGCTCTTTCATAGGGCATATAAATACAGGCTAAGCCAAATTTACTGGGCGTTAAAACAGCACCACTGCTTCAATTTATCTGAGTGCACTTGTGAAGAGCAACTTAGTGAGGTTACGTCTACGTGACTTTAGTGTCATGCGAGAATATCTCTAAAATCAGGCGTCAATGCGCAAACGTAAGCAATTAAAATAAGCACACGTAAATATAGTAATAGCGCCAGAATGACACCGCTTACTATCCATGGTAGTTGCACCCTGCCTATTCTTTTGCCGTTGACAATCCTGGAGAGCGGCGCAGCCAGGCCACAACCTGTAATTTCCGATGAACGTAACAGTATTAGACGGGCACCACAAAGTTAAGCGAAAATTGAGTGAAAAGACTAACTGCTCCAACCAATCCATGGCGTTAAGACAAATATACTTCAATGATACGAAGTTCCACACGGCCAACATATTATTTTCAATTTGCAGTTGCATAATGCCCTCGAAATCTGAGCGTTCAAGAATTGCGTTTAAGACCAAGCGCTCTAAAACACTTAATCCTTCGTAGTAGACTACACCTAGCCTAAGGGTTAGGTTAGGAAAACTCGCTAGTTTAAATCCCAAATTTGTTTTATTTTGCACTGTTGGTAGAGTGCACAGCTTTATTACAGCACAGTTTTCAATAGCGTAATAAAAATAAGCTCCTTAAAGGGTCCTTGCAATGCTTTATGAACAGTCAGGAAACGGTGCTTGTTTGCTCTGGAAGCTCCCGTGAACTTGAGAACAAAATTTTATTGAGCCGCATGTAGTGGGCAATTAGCAGTTTGGTTTCAAATCAAGCTGGAACCATCCTGCTCCATATTGCACAAATTATATCACAAGGAGAGCCTGCTACGTTGCTTGACCATTTCATACATTCATAAAGACAGGTGCATACGTTTTCTTCATTTCCTAAACTGAAACGAACAAATGAAGCATTACTCAGAACGCTTCAGTGGTCATGAAATCATCCAGTGTTGCTTGTGCCTTATACGACGTAGTCTGCGCATTTCTTGGCGTGATTTGATGAATGAAGCGCAGGCAATTTTCTGCTGTGCCTGATACTAGATTGTGTGGTCCCTTATGCATGCACCGCAATAATATTTCGCATAAATATAGGCAGAAGCCTCGAAGAATCATCGTTGCCGTTTTTTCACTGTGCTGAGAAATTATGGGGGGGACCCCGAAACTCCGCTGATATCCGTGAATGAAGGGAAGCGATGACAAAGATGGAGAGAAGGCGAAATGGTTAGGACACACCTTTTAGGACCATAATGACACTACGTGGGCTTGGTCCAAGACCGTAGATTTGCTCCCACAGTCCTCGTCAGTAAAACAAGTGTTTTGCTGTCGAGGACTGCGAGAGCAAATTTACGGTCTTGGACCAAGCAAAACAGGTGTCAGCAAAACGTAATATTAGCCTCCACCAAGGCATCCGAGATTGGTAAGCCCTACGAAGCCATGGAAAAGCAAACCGCCCTCTAGCCTCGCTTCTGTATCGCGGCACCACGTGCAGTGCAACTGTTTTCTTAAACTTTTTAGCTTTCATATAAATCTACCATTTCAGGGCAGGCGAAAGTTCATGATGTGCTTACATTTTTAAATGTCTTCAAAAGACGTCACGAAATAGTGCATAATCAGGCCTGTGGGGGCGCACGGTCGTTTTAAGAGCGCAAGGATCCTTGCGCTCTTACAACGACCGAAGGTAGGACTTCAAACGGGCGTCATGAAACGTACCCTGAATATTGCCGCGTACTACACAGGAATCAGCATGTCGAATGTTTAGTGAAGCAGTTAAAAACAAAAAATAAAAGAGACAACAGATTAGCTCCATATTATATTCAAGACTTCTTTGACGCTCACACGCTGCGGGTCGCCACCTGGCAAAAGCATTTCCCACGTTCGTTGCCATGGGTCAGAGGGTCGCTGGCACTTCTACTTGGCTTCATTATTCGTTAGTTTAAAACAGGTATACATAAGAAAAACCTGCAGCTCAATCCATTCCCCTTATTTTCTGATGCCTGGTGCGCATAACGAACGTGCTTAATAAAGGGTTATGGAGTGGTAAGTTTAGCTCTATGAAGCGTACGTTAGCCGGCGTGGTAGATCAGCCGCCAGGTATGGGCTTTCAAATCCCGAGGTGTTACGTTCCCGGTCAGGGTGGCCGCTTTAGGAGGTGAGTGAAATGCAGAAAAATACACCTTTGTATTTCCATTTATTTACATATTAAGCGTAGTGTGGAGGGCGCCCCGCTACGGTAGTCTAGTGGCTGTGGTACTCGGCTGCTCGTCCGAGGATCGCGTGTCCGCCCAGTCTCAATTTCGTTGGAGGTGAAATGCTGTGGCCCGTGAACTGTGCGATGTCAGTGCACGTTAAAGAACCCTAGCTGGTTGAAATTTCTGGAGGCCTGCACTATGGTGTCGCTCATTTTCGGAGATCGCTTGTGGACGTAAAACCCCAGGAGTGAATCATTCATTCGTGGTGTGGAGAACTCGGGCGCCCTCCACTAAGGGGCGTGCTTAATGATCACACATGGGATTGAAGTTCAGTCATTGATTATGAAACGCACCAGGATTCTTACCAGGCCTGTTGAGTCTGTCTCCGTGCACCTGGAACAACGAGATACGAACGAAATCACGGATAAGACCACGAGAAATTACATTGCTTCCTCTTGTCGAAACTGACACCGAAAGAACAGAATAGGCTGTATTTGAAGCTACCAGCTTTCAAAATGGCACGCTGTGGAATGTTGTACATTGTGGTATTGCTGACGAGACACCTGCCGGAGTTCCTGTATTTGTTAAGATTGTTAAGATTTCCTGTATTGGTTAAGCACCTTACGCAGATGTTTGGTAGTGCCTAAACACCGCCTTTGGGAGTTGCATGGGATAGCGTTGACATGCTGCGTCGCCCAAGCCCTCGTTAACCTAGCGATGATTACGTAGCCCATTCCTGCCTCGTGTCTCCGACACTCGGATGTAATGGCTCAGGCAGGCAGTAGGCCTCAACCTGCTGCCAGTGCCCCTTGGTTGTGCCTGCAGTGCAGCTTGGCAGCGCGGGTATTCTTATAATTTGCACTTATTTAATGTTTCGCTCACGGGCAACGCTCTCAATTTTTGGCCACGGTCGATGCATCATCATGTCTACGTAGACTGCAGGGCAAAAGCCCCTCCCATATATCTCCAATTCCCCTTGTCCTGTTTTCGCTGCAACTACACTAACCCCGCATACTTTTTGATCTCATTTGTCCTCCTAACTGTCTGCCGCCCCCTCAGACGGCCGCCCTCTCTAGGGATGCACTCGGTTACCCTCGAATGAGCAACGGTTATCGTGATGAAGTGGGCCCTGACCTCGCCCATTTCATCTTCCTTGATTTCAACAATGATATCATTAATACGCTTTCGTTGTCTGTCCCATCTCGCCTCCTTCCTTTCTGTAAACGCTACATCTATATTTTTCCGTTCCATTCCTCAGTGCGCCATCCTCACTTTAACTTGAACTGTTTCAGTGAGCTTCCGATACCTGCTACAACGGGCTTTCTGAGCACGAGCTCCTTAGATTGCAGCGTTAAAAATAGGGCGCGCCTATAAGTGATCAAAGCGCATTCTGTTGGTTTTTCCTCCGGCTAGTTTCAAGATTAAAAGATTGTATAAACCTGCAGGGCTGCCTAGTTCGCCACGCTGCGTCATAACTACCCCGATGCCTGGACATGTCACGGCACGTAGCGAAAATACGGAAAAGATTGCGGGCCACACGTATTTAACGTTATCTTGAATTACGCGGCGATGCTGCGCAAGGTGTACAGGCCACATAGTAAAGAGTACACTTTTTGCTATATTGCTCATCTTCGTATAACAGACTCACGCATTTTATACCGGCACCAGCCTGCGCATACATAATCATAATAAGGAGGTACTGCATAAACAAGTACCTCCTAAAGACATACGTGATCTCCACGCCAATTATTGTTACTGAGGTGACGTTACAAGCGAGTGAGCCTAATTTTCATTTAATTATGGTAAATTGCGTGCTAAGGGCAGGGCTTGTACGTACGTTATCAAACCAGCTGTTTTCTCAGATATCTCATACACTAAACGTTCTTCTGGGATATGCTAGCGTCATTGTAAAATAAAGTATTTAGCCCGGGCGATGACGCTGCATCGTATATTTTCTTGCGAACTTTTACCAGTGAAAATGTAGGTTACGGGCACGTCTTTTTGTCAAGCGCGACTACCCACTAGTCTCAGGCTAGTTCGCGTCAATTTCGCCAAACTCTAAGAAAAAATGCATGTTCTATGATTTAGATAGCTCTCCGCGCGCACTGCGTTTTACAACCAGGTTGGCTACATCGCTAAATTGCTTCCGAGTTTAGCCTGAAAAGGACACACTTAATCAGATACATGGCGGGACAGGAGGAGGAGGAAGAGAAAGGAGGAAAGACAGGGATGTTAGCCAGTGCTGAGACCGGCTGGCTACCCTGCGCAGGGGAAGAAGGGTAAGGGGACTGAAAGATAGCAGAAAGGAGACACGACAAGAAAAAAGAAAAAGAGAGAAAAAAAACACACGCACACAAACGCGACACTGCTTAAAGTCTGTCCCTTAGACCACTCGTCCGTAAAAATCGCAACAACGCGTTGAGCGCTTTCCGTGCTGACGATGGACATGGCCAGTGTCCCAAGACTCGTTGCTCGGACAAAGGGCGCCTGTCAAGTCTGTCTAGAGCAGCGGTAAGTTCTCTCCTGGGGCCACTGAAACGGGGACACTCACACAGAAGATGAGAGATCGTTTCGTCGCAGCCGCAGTTCTCGCACATAGGGTCGTTTGCCATTCCAATACGAAATGAGTAGGCGTTTGTGAAGGCAACGCCAAGCCACAGGCGACAAAGAAGTGTCTCTTCAGCTCGAGGTATTCCTGAGGGAAGGCGGAACTTAAGGTCTGGGTGCAAACTACGTACACGAGCATTGGTGAAATCTGACGAATCCCACTGTGCGCGCGTAAGTTCACGTGCTAGGGATTGAAGCCTTGCAGATGCGTCGGTCCTGGAGAATGGTATTGCTCTACAGTGGTTATCATCGTGGGCAGATCGGGCGGATTTATCAGCAAGGTCATTGCCGTTGATCCCACAGTGCCCCGGTATCCACTGGTACGTGATGTTGTGTCCTTGCTCGACGGCATGGTGGTGAAGAATTCTTATGTCAGCAACCAGTTGCTCGTGGGGTCCATGACGAAATGGCGATATCAGACATTGAAGAGCTGCCTTGGAGTCTGTGAATATGGACAATGCATGGGAAGGTTCTGCAATTATGACTTCTACCGCTGCATGAATTGCGGCGAGTTCTGCAGCTGTCGAAGTTGTGAAGTGGGACGTCTTGAATTGTATGGTGACAGACTTGGCTGGAATGATCACTGCTCCTGACGCGCTCACAGAGGAAACTGACCCATCCGTGTAAACGTGAAGGCGTCCGCTGTGTTGCTCATGCAGGAACATTAGGGTGGCTTGTTGTAAGGCTAAAGTTGACATGTGGTTTTTCTTTTTAATTCCGGGCATGGTCAGGAGCGCTTCGAGGGGATGAAGGCACCACAACTGGTAATGATGGCCTTGCTGGAGGCGTGAAACCCGATGGTAGGACTGCACGATGAGCAGCAATAATGGCGCTGAATTCGGAGTGTGGCCTAGAAACGGGAAGAGAGGCTAGGTGGTGCGATGGAATTCGGGCGAGATGTCTTAGGTGTACTCGTAGAGCATCCACACGAAGATATGTTGTGATTGGATGATCACGTGCGACGACGACTGTCGCTGCTGTGGATGCACACTTCGGCAGTCCAAGGCATATTCTCAGTGCTTGAGCTTGAAGCGACTGGAGAACACGCACATTAGTTTTACGTGTTCCGCCCAGCACTGGTAGGCTGTAGTGCATGAATCCAAGGAATAACGCGGTGTAAAGCTGGAGCATCGCTCGTACAGATACACCCCACGATTTTCCCGCAAGGAACCTGAGCACGTGGGTGATATTCGTCAACTTCCTTTTCATATAGGAAGTGTGAGGGCTCCAAGACAGGTCGCGGTCTATTATTACTCCGAGGAATCGGTGTGCCTTCTCATACGTGATGGCCTGTCCGTTAATTCTAATTACGTAGCGTTCCATGTCCTTGCGTGTAAAGGCAACTAACGAGCACTTCTCAGATGACAGTTCGAGTCCCCTTTCATGAAGGTACTTCGAGGTTAGTGTGGCCGCTCTCTGAAGCCGGGCCCGTACATGCACACGTGTCACACCTGACGCCCAGATGCAAATGTCGTCAGCATATATAGAAAGACGGACAGACTGTGGAAGTGCATCGACGAGGCCAAGGAGTGCAAGGTTGAAAAGTGTGGGGCTCAGGACCCCGCCTTGTGGCACGCCACGAAAGGTGCAATGGTGCGTTGTGGCACCATCCTCTGTTTGTACAAAGAAAGTTCTGTCTTTCAAGTAGCTGCAGATCCATTTGTAGACACGGCCGCCTAGTCCAACATTCCCCAGCGCATCCAGGATGGATCCATGCAATACATTGTCGTATGCGCCTTTCACGTCCAAAAATATTGCCGCGGATAGTCTTTTTAGGCTTTTTTCCTGTTGGACAGATGAGAAAAGGTCCACGACGTTATCAATAGAAGACCGTCCGCGGCGAAAACCAGCCAAAGCATCAGGGTATATGTCGTAGTGCTCCAGATACCACTCGAGGCGAGTCAGCACCATCCTCTCCATCACCTTTCCGAGGCAGCTAGCCAGTGCAATGGGGCGATAGGAGGCCAACTCGAGAGGAGATTTACCTGCTTTGAGCAGAGGGACAAGGCGACTGGACTTCCACGAAGAAGGAATCAAACCATGGCGCCACGAGTCGTTGTATATGGCCAGAAGGGCACGCCGACCTGCTTGACCGAGGTTGCTGATCTTCATGTAGCTTATACCGTCAGGTCCAGGTGATGAAGAACGCTTGCATGCAGCCAATGCTGCCTCAAGCTCCTGCAAGGAGAACAGATTGTCCATCCTGGAGTCTCTTGGGACTGGCGTGCTTCTTTGGCTACTTGAGGTGAAAGTGGGCCCTTGATTGGCAATCCTAGTACAGAAATCTTCGGCTACCTCGATTTCACGACGCCCTTGGTGGAGAGCAAGGCACTTGAACGAGTGACGCTGTTGTGGTGATGTTCGCAGGCCGCGGACAACTCGCCATATCTGAGATGTAGGCTTGTGTGGGTCAAGCGACTCACAAAACGTTTTCCAGCGGAGAGACTGTAGAGCGTTTATACGACGCTTAATCTTCTTCTGTACGCGTCTTGCCTCTCTTAAATCGTAAATCGACTTAGTGCGCCGATACCGCCGTTCAGCTCGACGACGGATTGTTCGGAGTCGCTCCAGTTCCACGTCATGTTCGCAAAATTTTTTCGTCGGTGAAAAATCGTAGGCAGCGTCTCGAGCTGCGTTTCTGATTAGGTCTTCCAAATTGTCAAGGGTAGCCTCTGCATTGTTTTCGCAACCCTGCTCTGTGAGCAACCTGTACTGTGTCCAGTCGATGCGTCGAGAAACGGTGTTGTGCGTCGTGCCCAGGCCGTTGACTGTTATGTAAGTAGGAATGTGGTCACTGCCATGGGTTTCGATATCCGCAAACCACTGCACCTTGTCAAGTAGGCTTTGTGACACAAACGTCAGGTCGAGGCAGCTGGTATACGTCAGTCCCCGAAGAAACGTAGGACTACCGTCGTTTACACAGTGCAGTTCATTGTCCGATACAAATGAAAAGAGTCGCCTTCCTCGACGATCCGTCTTCTGGCTTCCCCATAATGGGTGATGAGCGTTGAAGTCACCAGTTATAATCCACGGCCCAGGTGTCGATGATAAAAGTGCACCAAGTCTCACAGTGTCTAAACGGCTGGAGGGTGAAATATATACGCCTACAAGCGTGAAAGTCAGGTCTTTTCTCTTCACTGTCATACACACGTACTGGTTTTTATCGTCCGGTGGTACAGCGTGTTCTATGTAGGTAAGATCGCACCTGACATAAATGATGACTTTGCTGCAGTCGTTTAAAGTAACAGACTTGAAAGCTTCATAACCAGATAACCGTATTGCACTGTGAAGACGTGGTTCGCAAATAACAATAATCGGAAACTGATGCCTAAATACGAATGGTCGAATATCTGAAATGCGGGGTCTGAGACCTCGGGCATTCCACTGGAAAATCGAAGCTTCTTTGACTGCTTTACGGAAGGGCTGCGGAGGAGGAGCCATGGTGGTTCTCCAGGCTTGACAGCACCGGGTTCAACGCGTCCACAGGAGAGATCTAGTGCTCCTATGGGCTACAACCAGACATGCATGGCAGTGTGTCAGGCATGCCTATAAAATCGTAATAATGATGAGACAGGCTTCAACAGCGCCAACAAAATATGGTTGAAGTGGAACAGCCAAATGTACTAACGGTTGCTAACTTAATTATTTGGTAAGGCTGCATTAATTTTCCAATGCTTATCTTCTTTCTGCTGGTATAAGGAACAATCCAACTGTATTCGCAAACACACGGAGCGGCCTGCCATATAAGAAGAAAGCAGGAATTTCCGACAGGACCTCCAAAATAGTTGCAGCATCGAACATAACATGCTACTTACCGTATGACTGTAGCACACAACGACGACAAAGAGAAAGCAAATGGGCGACCTGAAGCTCTGCGCTGTGAAAATGTATGCGGCGCAAGCTGCCATGATACTCAATAATCGCCGTGCATAGCACCTGTGACCAGACAAAACAGGCAGGAGCGCACGGCGAGCGGTGTCTTGTCGCTCTATGGAGGCTCTCTTTAGTGAACGTGCTGCGCAAATAAATCACATGTACCGAAACCATTCATGAGACGGTAGGAGTGAGAGAATAAGCGCCGTGTTGCTTTACGGCGATTCCCGCTAAGTGTTCGTAGTCTCCGCTTAGTGCGAAAGAAGGCGCTGTGCCTCAAGTCTCTTGAAGACTTCTGCTAGGAAATTTGCAAATAGAATAATAATAATAATAATAATAATATTAATATTATAAGAAGAAGAAGAAGAAGAAGAAAAAGAAAAAGATTACAGCATATCCGCGGAGTGAATGATGATGAGTGGGCGAAGCTCCGGGGCTTCATCGTATATTGTGCAGAGTTCCGGATTAATTTAGTTAACGCGCACGCTACGAATCCTTATGGTTCAACTACGCGCAAGTGAAATCGCCCACCGGCACTTCATTGCAAGTCAAGATCCAGTGCGTATACATATACATATATATATATATATATATCCTTGTGTCCGTGTCCTGCACGCCTCTTCTTTTGATTATGGTATATATATATATATATATATATATATATATATATATATATATATATATATATATGGGTGGCCGGTGAACGGTTCTGCAACGCGAGCAGTGGGTATTTCTCAATCAAGAAACGCGCTAGGAGACGCTCTCTCGCGGGTGAGGGCGCGTTCTCCTTCTTTGCGAGCTGGTAGAGCGTTCATCTAAGAAAGAGCGTTTCCTTAGTCAACGCGCGCCTTTCGCTCTCTCTCTCTCTCTCACGAGAGAGCACGCGCCGAGGGCGAGGGCGCGTGCCTCCCGGTAGATGCTGCCGGTTACGCCTGACGCGGGACAAGGTTAGACTAAGAGGAGCTTTGCCCCTAAAATTTTATTTCGACTCTTCACGCCGCGAATAATAACAAACAGTAACAGCAAGAACGGAAACAAATAAAACTATGGCATGTAGAAAGACTACATGCCCCGCCACGGTGGTCTAGCGGTTATAGCACTCGGCTGCTGATCCGAAGGTCGCGGGATCGAAGCCCGGCCAAGGCGGCTGCGTTTCGATTGAGGCGAAATGTTGAGGCCCGTGTGCTGTGCGATGTCGGTGAACGTTAAAGAGAACCCTAGGTGGTCGAAATTTCCGGAGCCCTGCAATACGACGCCTCTCATAATCAATGGTGGTTTTGGGACGTAAAATCCCAGAAATCAATCAATCAATCAACCAATCCGCCCCGTAGCCTCCTGCTTTTTGCCGAACAAAGTTGTCCGGTTCTGGCGCACGAGCGCGCGTTCCGATTTCCACTGCGCTAAGGGCCCCGGCTGTGCCAAGCAGAGTAGTAGAAGCATTCCCATCAGTCTTCTGTGCACATGTTCTAGAAGAAACGAGAAAACAAAAAGAAAAAAAGAACGCCTGAGCACTCCGTACCAGCGAGGCTGACGGGTGCGGCCCGGATGTTTAGAAGTGGGTTAATCCGGACGGCGTATTGAAGCCTTTCTCGATTATATACGTCGAATCAACGCTATGAAGGTGGTTGGGCGGCGAAGATGACTACAGCTACAAAGATTACCCACTGTGACGTTGCTTGAATTTCACACGCATTTTAACATTATGCATACCCTCGGCTTATTCAGCGAGAGCTGCTGGGTTTTGCCTATGGCCCTGCTGAGAAGGCGTTTTTGTTCTTTTCGTGGAGCATTATATTCACGCTGTTCTTCTGGCTTCTTTGCGTGGTCTACCAATGGTAGCCTGCAATAAACTGAAAGAGTTGCTAGACCTACCTCTGCTCTAGGAAACGGCTGAGCCGCCGCTAGAGTCACGGACACCAGGCACGCTCGGCGTTGGCAGCAGCTGTACGCACCCCACTGTGGCCTGCTTCAATATTCCTCTCTACCTTGCTTCCGCTATGCTGTGCAACCCCATACCGACGGCTCGGCCAATGGCGCGTGCGTTTGGGTGCAACGTAGAGAACGACGTAACTGACCGCGCCGCCAATGGATAAATTTCTACAAACATGAGACAAATACATTTTCGTTTTGCTTATACAGCTTTCGCTGTAAAATCGCGACACCCTGTGTAACTGGGAAAACGTGCGACCTGGTGAGGTGCGAAGCATGTGGTGATTCACCGGTGCTTTCCACAGACGCGTCAATCCCTGCTAATTGGTTTGCTTTACTGTGGCCACGACGACACCTTCAGACCGGGCTCATCAAGAGAAATTCGTTGAAAGCGCTTTTGACAACACTACGCATGCAGTGCCAGACTACACAGGCGAAAATGTCAGATGCCCGTGTACTCTGTGTTCTCAGTGCTCGTTAAAGAATCCCAGCCGCTCAAAACTTCCAGAGTCTTCCACTACGGCCTTACAATTCTTCCGTTCGCTTTCATTCGCCTACCTCCTCCCTAAGACGCTGACCGGTGCTTCCGACATAGGCTGCAGAAAATCGTGCCGTTTCCTTAACTGTGCCAAAATCACCATCGTGGATTGCAGAAAATTGTGTTCTTTTGTTAACCGTACCACGGTTATTATCATCGCCTCGACGGCTGCTAGACATTTCACGGACGCTTTTGATTGGATGCGGCACTGTTGACCAGTTTTCGGGCAAACAAAAACAAATCGGCATTACCGTCGAAGAGATATCTGAGCGGTGTTTTCGGGGTGAAACCGGCTTTTCGTCTCCAGTTCTGCTGCACTTGTAGCCCCAGTAACGCCTTCCGATTGCGCGCCTGTGATTTCCTTAACCTGTCCTAATCCCAGTTGTCTGACGACTTTGCCAACGTCACTTTCTTCCGTGGACGCACGGTATTCACATACGCTCCTCAACTCTCAACTACCCCCCCCCACACACACACACGCACACCCCATACAGCCCTGTAGGTTAACTTGGCATGGCTTATTAAATAAGTTGACCGCGAGATCAACTTCGCCTTCCAAGAAATGGTAGAAGTGGGAAATTTAAGTGAAACGAGTCTTTCTCAAAGCCTCGCCTGCTTGCTTGCTTGAAAAACGTTTCGCTCGTGTATATATACATGGAAAAATTTTTAGGTGACCGAGAGGGGGCCACCTCTGGACAGTAACTATATCTGGGAGAAAATTGATGTTGAGTTTCGAGTCTAGGGGGGTTTTCTTAATAAGGGCGTTACTGTGCGTGGGATTCTCGGAAACGTTGTGCGATCGGCGGTTGCTTCTTCCGGGCCGCATCTGCGTAATATTTGCACTTGAATCTCTCTTATCGCTTGGTCAACCCCGCGATCTCTACATGTATCAGTGCGCTCGCTCACATTGTGAGCGAATGTTATGCTTCTGTGAAAAAGAAGCAACGAGAATGCGCAGCTAAAGTCCCTAGACATCAACTTCCCGCTTTAGCGCAGCCATGTGGTGTTCGTAGAGCATCTTTGTTTTTCCAAGTACAGGGACGAACCCTGGGGGCCAGGGGACGCCTCGCTGACAGACTTGACACTTTGATCCCTGGATTGAAAAGGCCTCTGGCCTGCCAGTGGGTGAGGCTTTCTCTAGGTTCCCGTGAAAAACAAGTGCGCCGCAGGAGGCCTGGGCTATCGGTAGCTGTCCAGGACTTAGAATGCGCTTAGTGGGCCAAGGCGCACAGAAGCGGCGCGTTTCACCAGCAATAGTGTATAGAACGAAAGTGGAATGATTCCGAGTACATCGTACACTACTATGGCAAACCTCGGTGGAGCTGTCCCTAATGCCTTGAGTGCACGACTAGTAAACACGGCAAAAAAGGATAGCGCTGACGTCAGCTTTCTTGTGTGGTGGCACTTAGTCGTTGGCTGAAAACGCTCGTTGGCTCCCAAAGTGCACAGAAGGTGGCATTACAAATAAAGACTTGGAAGCTGCTGTTTGGATTCGTACAGAATGTGTTGAAATCCGTTTACATGCGGGCTTTCTAGCCTTTAGCGCGACGTTATTGTGGCAATAGGAGTCGCATCGTCAGGCACAAAGAAAACGGTCAAATATCCTTCGGACAGTTGTGTGCACAGTTTCCTGGGAAGACCAGGGTGATGTCATTTGACTCGTAAGCTTTTTCGCTGTAGCTTTACTAAAGTGACCATTGTCACGGCGATACGTTTGTTAGTGTTTTACCACAGTATTCCCCCGTGCTTCTGCCACGCACTCCCCCTCTATGGGTGCAATTTCAAGGATAAATTCTAGCCAAACAAAACCACCTCTTTAATAGCATACCGGAAGATGTTTTCTTGCTCTGCCGGCCACGGTGGTCTATTGGCTATGGCACTCCGCTGCTGTTTCAAAAGTCACGGTATCAAATCCCACCATGGCACTGAATTTCTGTTAAGGCGAAATGGTAAAGCCCGTGTCCTGTGCGCTGTCAGTGCACCTTAAGGAACCCGACGTGGTAAAAATTGCCGACGCATTTCACTACGGTGTCTTTCATAATATTATCGCGCTTTTTGGGACGTCAAACACTAGACATTATCTGTCGTCTCTGAACTGTGTAATTTACCTGCTGGCTAAGTGATAGATAATATTGCCTTATGTACGCTGAAGAGTTTTATACGCGCGGTATTGCGAGGCAAGGTAGACTCGCAGTTGTCGCATCGTCGTTGTTCAATGCTGCCTCCATAAGTTTCTTCCTACCGATTTTTCGACGTTCAGTGCTATATACATTTGTGTGCATCTAGTAAGAATACACCTGCATGGTTTTCATTGAGTTTAACCTCCAAAATTTATTCAATATTTCTCTCTAGTCCTGTTCCACACCACACAAATATTGTTTTGCAAAGAAGCGCCGCGTTGCAATAGTCATCTCTTGGAGACAAAAAAGATGTTTTATATCCACCACCTTATCCACATCATGTTTCTGATCCAAGGAACGAAGTGAGATACCCGGGTGTGGACATTAGGGAGACCTTGCTGGCTGCAGCCCTTTGAGAAAGAGACGATGCCGACTTGGAAATACCTGCGGTGACCCTTTCTCCAGATAGTCACTGGACCTCCTGAGTCACCCTGTGGGATATAGGGTGGGAGAGGGAGACAAGAGGTGCAGGAATGAGTAATCAGTATAATTTTGAAGCAGCTAAGAAACACACGCTCAACAATGGACTACAACTCGACGGTGCAAGTAATAGCGAACAGACATCAAGTTGCCAAATAAGTTCTCTTCAGGAATGATCATACGGATGCAGCGCCGCTAGCATCACTTACACCCCTAGGAGATGGAACTTGTGCTATTATTTCGCAAAGATCACTTACGCTCGTCAAAGCTGCGACGGACATAGACAAACCACTTGACAGTTTGGCTAGAGCGCCTGAAATCGTCGTTCGCCTATACGGTTGGTCAATCAAAGCATCCATGTTTCTGTGATGATAGGTGCAAGTTAGTTTAGGTTTCGTCGATGCAGAGTAATATGCTTAAGCCGTGTAGTACTGGCCGAAATGTCAGCGCGCTAATGTTTTGGTGACAATGCCTCGCAAGTGAATACTTTCCTCTAAGTCGATACTCTACATATTTCATCACTAAAGCATGACTACGTACACTCGATGATACCTTGGATGCTCGGCTCAATATGCCGGACAGTGCGGTATGTCTTGTACATCAAAACTCAAGTCATCCTTGTAATGGCACTCTACTTTGCATTCCATTTTTGCTTTCATGTACAGGTGGGTCCGCTATCAGACGGATCACGCGCGCGTGCGGCCGTGCTCCCCGGAATTCCAGTGCATCCGACGCTCTTGCGCATTGAAGCGAAGCTACTCAGGCGCACATGGGCCGAAAGTATGTGCCCTTCATTGTCTGCCACAGTGCTGGAGCGCAAAAGAAGGCGCGTCAAACAATGTAATGCTGCGGCTCGCGGTATAAGATCGTACTCTTCAGCTGAGGCCGCTCGTGCCATGAGTAGCAGCGGTTCTCCCCAAGTAGGTTTAAAAAGCTTTTTAACCTCCTTGGTTCGCTCACTCATGGCAGCGCCTGTGTGTGGGAAGTAGGGTGAAACTTCGAGAAAGAATGTGTCATCTCACGTTTCTATAGCAACCCGTATCTTTCTTTTTTCGGAAAATCCAAATTCAGTTGTAGACGCTCGCGTGCTGGCACACTCAGCGCGTCTGACCCAAGGAGGTTAAAAAAAAAAGAAGCAAAGCCTCCTTGGTCTGACCAAGTTTAGGACACCCATGGAACTGACGCTTTCCGTCTCCGTCGAAGATTTACTTTCGGCTTTTATGATTTGGCGCAAAGTACCGGTTGCTGTAGCAACCGCAGCGGATGTTTTTTCTGTCTTCCGAGCTTCATGGCAACGCCAGTAGGCATTACACTTTGCCTGTTGCTACTATTGTTATTACTCTATCTGTTCAGCCTCGTCTTGGAAATAAGCCGTGGAGTGTCTTCACCAACAGGCACGCGCTCAAACGTTATCGTGTTTAAACGTGTGCACGCTAAGAAAATATAATAATTTCACACAGCGCAGCTAAAAGCTACGAGGTGATATTACAGGCTTTTATAGTTCAGCAAGAAAGTGAGGAAGTGGTGATGATGTGTCCTGAGAAATACACTATGGCGATTTTGTCCTCCTCTGCTTACAGAGTTAGAACGCGAAAACAAATCGTCGCACGTTAATTTTATTAATAATCAGGTTCAATAGTTGTCTCCTCCGGGCTCACCCTAGATAAGCCAACAATCTGTACACGCCAACTCCGCGGGGCAGATTGTGCTTTCACAAATTCTTTTGGGTGAAAGACGTATGTGTCTCATGCAGAACTGGCCCTGAGAGACGGCTGAATTACGTTGTCCAACACCCGATGTCGCCGAAGATCGAACAAATATTGGCACACAATTAAAGAAACCCATAAGGACACTATGGCATGGCTAATCTCCTGTAAAACTTGATTGATGACTGACTGAGCGAAGAAAGACAATGTCAGTTAATCATTGCTTAAGTAATAATTCATATTATTAGGACCACCGCTCCAAAAGGAGTTGTGACACACGTGAGAGGGAGTTGAAAAGAAAATTGAAAAGAAGATTGCAGATGCGTCTTAATAGCTTGGGTGATTCGCTATCTCTTAAGCGGGGCGGGCCGGGCCCTCACCTTTGGGCATACGATACGGTGCCGATAAGTCGTGGGGGCACTCGCGAACATTTGAGTCAAATATTACTGCACTGCTCGCCACCATTTCGCAATTTTGTTTCACACACAGCTGGAAAGCGCCTGCTTTCCTTTCAAAATTCACTTCACTTTTTCCTTGTTCTTTCAGAGAAGTACGAAGATCCTTATTTGTTGCACTCAAAGGGAACAAGTACAGCTTAGCAAATTATCTTTCCGTCGTCATGAAATCACGCAATGCTATTTCTTCTGCCTGACGCAACGCATTCGGTGCCCTCAGTAACGTCATTTGTTATAGAAGAACGGGCGCTTTCCAGTTGCGTTTGAAACGAAATTGGCAATGTCGTGGTGCGTGCCGCGCAGTAGTGCTTGATCCACATATTCACAGAAGCCTCCATTACTGACCAGTAGCATTTTCTGACTCCTCATAAAGAGATGAAGGGTCCCTTTGGGCAACAGCATCGGGTCCACTAGAAAATTTTCAAGAGCGTTTAAATTACCTTAGTAAGTACCGCTTTTTCCCTGAGTTCTCCTTAGCAAGCTTGCAGTACAATGAACAACTTTGCAGGAGTCAAATCGTGCCCGTGAGATCTCATTTAACAGCCAATTTGGGATGCGTCATAGCCTTAGTGTCTAAACCGTCGCTGCCGTGTGTGAGAACCAACCGCATAGAAAAGCATAAAAATTTTTAGGCTGGGAGGTCTGATTGGGTAGATTTCATGTATCGGCAGGTGACTGAACACCAAATAACATATTAAGGTATTGCTTGCTTCTAAAGCAGCTCTGGTATAATTGCTGCATGTCCTGATTTTTAAGATAGACTGAGAATATGTTGGTCTTTGGTCGTAACATGAACAGAACAAAGCATGAGGAGGAAACACTTCACAAAGGGAAATATTATTCATCAATTTTTAAAGACTTCTTTGGAAGTTTGACTACGTGTTAATTATTTGCCCGTTACTTCGGAAAACTAGTACTTGCCTGACAGACACCCTTGCCATTTGTTCTTGTGCATATAATGTCGGCGCCAGTGAATACACCCTGCTGCAGCCACGGGTCTAAGGCCGCTGAGCACTTTCGAAAGGGCAAGATTCTCGTCTTGAGATAGCGAAGCCGGTCCGTTCTCTGTCCGTCTGTGGGGATTGAAGCAAGCATTAAACTTGCAAATGTACCGCAGTACCACAGGATTACTGTTTATTTTCTATTGAACTCCCTCCCATGTAGCCATCGCGTGGCCCAAGGACGTGCAGTACATTGGAAACGGTTGGTAGAACTACCTGTGTAGTGCGGTAGACATTACAGTTTATGCCGATTAGCTGCAGTAGGAAGCGCTACGGAAGATTCTCCATGCTGGTGTGTCAGCTCTAGTTCTGCAGTAACAAAAAAGTGCTTGAACGATTGTAATGGTACCCTTGAAGCCATACCATGTGGAGCATGTCCTGACTGTGCAGTTCTTCGGGCGACTGGCTTTGCTGGTACACAGCTATAAGAACACAATGGCGAACGAAGGAAGAGGACGATGCGAAGCGCTTAATGCAGCGCTCGTCGTCGTCCACTTGTGTCTTTCGTCTATCTCCATGCGCGCACCGTCCACTGATGCTGTCTTTTTACTATAAGGGAACAGGAGGTTCTCTTCGGCAATGGGAGTACGTACCTTCTGTCGTTTTTCCCCACCCAGCAGCGACCGCTTCCTTGTTGACCAGTTGCAGCCGCCGCATAGGCAGGCAGATTGGTTTGACGAACTTGTCGAACCGTAGCGGTTTCGTCAACTGGAAGAGAGGAAGCCAAGGTAGTTTGCTTCAAAATATTTCTTTCTCTAGGCAGCAAATTAGCGATGCGTAGACTATGGTAATTATATAAATCGGGCTGATTAATACTCCTTTTATGGGTGACGATTATAAAAAAAGTATAGTGTTTTCCCCAAGTTAAAATGCGGGGGTACTGCATGGTCACTTTAGGCAACATTAAAATGTACTAACTCAATAAAATTTGGCGAAGATCAGGTAGAACTATGTATATTTGGCTATATTTAACTACATCTATGTTGTGACGAAAATGTGCATTTAAGCTGGCCATAGATGGTGTCTTCTGTAAGGTTATTTCGCAACCGAGCTCTCTGTGAAGCAGAAAATGCTTTTTTTTTTGATGCGGTATGATTGACCACCCCGGATACCTCCTGGAAGATCAGGACTGAATTTTCCTCTATCTATAGGTTCAGCTTTGATAATAGAAACAATCGAGGACATCTACTTTTTGCCACAAATTATTCTCAGTGAGAATGAGTAATTTTTACCAATGGAATGATTGATTAATTTCAGGGGTTTTACGTCACGAAAACTGTCAATCAATAATCTTTATCGATAGCTTGGTTGATTGATTGGTTTGAGGGATTTTGCTTCCCAAAGCTAGATACGATTATGGGACACGTCGTAGTGGATCTGTCCGGAAATTTTGACCACCGGGGGTTCTCTAGCATGCACTGTCATCGCACAGTACACCGGCCTGAACATTTCACTTCCGTCGAAATGCAACCACCGTGGCCTGGATTCGATCCCGCGACATTCGGATCAGCAGCCTAGTGTCACAGGCACTAGGTCACCATGGCGGAGCTGAGTAATTTTGTACTTATTCGGCAAAATGACGCCTGAGCACTTACCTTTACAAGGGCGATGTCGTTCGCGACGGTGGTCATGCTGAATCGAGGATGTGGTATGACATCTTTGGCCTCAACCATCGGACCATCCTCTAAGTAAGTGCTGTTGTATCTGACGTCAACGGCGACAGGACGGCGGTGCCTTAAAAAAACAAAGTAGGTAGCATGAAGTGCATATCTCTGTAGCTAACAAATGAGCGTTCAAATATTGCTTCATATGACATGCTATATTGATTACGCCATAATATACAAGTGACGAAAGAATGATCTAGCTATCATGCTCTTGGCTCGGTGGGTAAGTCATAGCGCAAGCTCAGGGGAAGCTTCTTACTATACCTGCAAGTCTGCTGACCGAAACAGTACAAGTAGAAGGAATAAATTATACATTAGCACAAACGAAAAAAGTCAGAGAAGCTATATACACGCGGGAGAGAAGTTATGCTTAATGTCTGACTGATTGGCCTAGTATCGAATTGAATAAATTGACCTCAGTCTTCTTACAAGCAAAAATAAACGTGACCGCGATATCTGCGAACTCTGTTATTCTTATGACTGAGGTCTTTCTTAAGAACCCAGAGCACTGATGCCTGTTCTAGGAAAACTCTAATGCAGCAGTTCGTTTTTCTTAATTGACGTAGGCTCGGAATAAGGTAACCGTCGGTCAGACAGTCAATGAATATTAAAGAAAGATGGTAATTGATTAACTTTAATGAGAACTTTCGCCCACCTACAGTAAATGTAGTAGAAGAATAGGTCTCATAATAAGGCGCTGTCAGGTAGGCGGATAATGTTTAAGTAAAACGCACGCGTGTTTGAGCACTTTATCAAAACGCTTATCTTTCCTGTTAGTGAAAGGAAAATAGAAAGATGCCATATGCTGATAAATTTTTCCTTATACTTACCCAAAGTTTACGCAGTGTGCTGCGGTTAATATGAACTTGGATGACAGTATCGTACCTCCACATCCAAGTTGCTTAAATAAACGAGGTTTGACCTTGTAACTTGATACTATGTATACCTGCGCAGAAAAGCATATTCATTACGCCAAGCAGCAGGACTAACGAAATAAAAAAAAAACTCAGAGCTTCTTGGTCACAGAAGAAGACTAGAATGGATGATAGAATTATAGAATTGTAAATGTTAGCCTAAGTCACTATCCCGCTGACGTCAACAACTAGCCCCTGTACTTATTAATATTTACAGGCGCGATATCCTTAGACTATAAAGTTGAGCGGATTAGTCGCTGCCACTTTGAGCGGCACATTCGAATAAAACTCGCAATGCCACTCAGGAAGTTAGGACAGGATAAACGTATAAACAACCAGTAGAAGGTGGTAAAAAATCAAAGATTTTACCTTTTCTCAGGGTAATTTAGGACAGCAAGCTGGAGTACGCAGTCTGGTACAGCTATAAATACTCAATTTAGCACTGTGAAATGCCCTTTGAGTAGAAAGGACGATGAATGACGCTAGCGCAACCTCGATTACCAGCGCTGTGTAGGGAAAAGTATAGGAATAACAATCTAAGCGGCTGGTGGAATAGATACACAGCTGATCAATACGCTTAGAAACAATGCTGCATATTCCATTGCACTACTTCTCTAAGATAGCATGTTTGAGCCTCAAGATCGAGTACATATTAAGAGAGAGAGAGAGCGAGCGAGATAACTAGAGTGAGTCGAGCGGCTTCGGCACTACACTGTCGCCGAAACTGCGCCCATCAGCCTTTGAAACGCTTCAGTACAATGCGAAGACAACCCAGAGTTCGTCGGGTCCATTAAAACTCGACTCTAATGTTGTCACAACAGTAAACTTGACCGTTTTTTACGCATCACGCATGCAGTGTAGCGCGAGCAATTGCCACATAGCAGTAGAGCAAATGCAGGAGTGCCAGACACGCTTGTAGCCCTCCGCATCTCTATCATGTTCTCGAGTAATCCTCTCTCTGCAGTTGTAGATAACTGCTGTTTCGTCCCGCAGTGGAATACATTCACATTTCCGCCATGACAAGACTGCGTGGACGTATAGCTATGAGCAAGGACCTTTACTAAAAGCGTCTACGGGTTCTGAAGTCCGCCTAAACACGCCTTAGGCGCTGTCCTGCCCCTATGTCCATTTGCATAACATAACGAGACGCTCAGCACGTCTCTCTTCTCGCGTGATCCGCCGCCTTTAGCCTGTTCTGTACATACTCCTCAAGTGCGGTTGTTTGCAGAGAATACGCCTGGCGCCCAAAACCTTGAGGCACCCTTCCCTTTGGCATGAGGCTTACCATTAATGTGTGTAATGGAAACAACACTTGCTGGAGGAGGACGCATAGTATGGACACCTTCATTTCATATAGAGAGTGTAAAATCTTCGGAGAATTTGAGTCACACATTATCCAAACTGCCCGTCTGCCTCATGGGGGCTCCGTATTCATGCGGACTCTCCTCCTTTACTCGGGCGTTTAATCCTTGACAGGATTTTTGAGGAATTGATGAGACAGTGTCCAACTCGAGTTTAAAGGGAACTAATCTGTAATAAAGAAGTACAACCAGTCCTACTCCTCTGAAATATGAGTCAACAGCTGAGCGGGGGCAAGGTTGTTAACGCCGCAATCGCTATCATATGGTGTTATTATTATGGCTATCACTGTCGCGCATTGGTGGGCTGACGCCAAGGATGTGGGTAGTTGGTCGAGGGCAAGGGCTGGTCTGCTTTACCATCCCCTCGATCACTTTCATGCATCATTGTTACTGTCATGTAGCAGTTTGCGGTGTGCAAGGGTGCAGTGAGGGGTGGAGGGCGTCTTTCCTTGCTTCTTTCTTCTTTCTTTCTTTCTTTCTTTCTTTCTTTCTTTCTTTCTTTCTACATAGTACTTCGCATAAATATTATCATGTAATAGTGATGGTAGAGGACAGAGTGCAAGAGATTTTCCTTTCTGCGTGACAGCCCCGCTGGCTGTTGACTACGAGCGCTGCTCCCAAGGGATCCGCCTTGACCTTAAAGAGATCAGCCGTTAAAAGCTGTTGTCCGTGATGCTTGGCCAACTAGCCTGAAAATCCATCCTGTTAAAAAAAATTGTGAGCTCTGGGGCTGTAATTCATGTGCAGCTTACGTCACATACCGTTAATAGCGAGCTAAAACACAGTAAAAAGCCTTCCGTACCCCAAGAAGTACATGCACGTCATGCACCCGCCATAGGTTTCGGACAGGGGTGCTGGGATAGTTCGTCGATATAAGTGCACGTTAAAAAAGCCCGCGGGGCCGAAATTTCAGCAGCCCTCCACTACGGCACTTCTCATAATCATAGCTGATTTTGGGACGTCAAGGCCAAAAAATCAATCACTTGTGAAAGTTCGTATGACGAGTTATGTTAGCAAGAAGGCTGCTTCCGTTCCATACATCCAGGACATCTTTCATACCTTAATAAAACACACATAGTGTGGTTTGGTGTGCAAGTTGCATTATTTATGTAGACTGTAAAATTAGTGAATCACTCGTAAAACTTGATGAAGGGTGCGGGTGCGCTACAAGGGAAGCTTTCTTCATACAAGGTTATGTGTCCTCAGTCGTAGGATGAGGCACATGAAATGCTTTTTTCTCTCTTCTTTTATTAGCGTCTGGTTAAGGAAAGGTCGGAATATATGTCAAGATGGAGTCAAGGAAACAATTGTTTGAATGCGGCTGCTCACACGAATCTGTCCATGATTTCTCCTCATTGTGAATGTATTCCTCTGTCGGTGAAAACTACGCTGGCATTCAAGCTCAAGAAACCACTGAAACACCCAAAGAGGCATCGCACTGCTGAGCTCGAACTTTCAGGTTAAACTCATGCCTACCGAGGCCACATTTTGATGGGCGCGGAATCCAAGAAGAGCCGTGTAGTTATAACGTAGTGCAGGCTAAAGAACCTAAAAGGTCAAATTTAATCCCATGTAGAGCAATGTCTACGGCGTGGCTAATAGCCATATCATGGTTCTGGCAGGTAAGAGCAGAATAATTTAGTTATAACGCAGAACAATTGGAGTTCGATAAAAATGGAGACTGTTGCATTAGCGACCCTCTGACAGCGACGAGCAATTGAGAGGATGGCATGTTTTGATAACTGCTGCTTGACCTGGTGGCACATTTTATGTTTTGGGATCAGGTGGTTTTCAAAACGCAAGGACGAGACGTTTCAGAAAGGTTTAGCGGTAATGGGTGCTGAACGAGTAATACTCAGGTGAAGGAGTTTGGGGCTTGCATTTTTGTCGCAAAGTGCTGGTACACCTGATACAAATAATTTAGAATTGGAATACAGCCCCCGTGTCGTCGTCTAATGCGTATTTATTTGGTGCGGCATATAATTTATCCGGATATTGACATCTCATTCAAAGACACTAAACTTGTTGACTTGATTCTATGGATATGCCTTGATAGAAAGGAGAGGAAGGGGGCGAGGTCACCAGAGAGAGAAGAGGACAGAAATGGCACGGAAGTTCATTAGACGCACGTACGGTTTGCTGGCTTGTACCGAGCAAAGGTATGAAGAAAAGGAAAGCAGATTGCGTGAAGGATGTCGCTCAAAAGGAGCTTCTATTTTGCCTGCTGCTCTCTAGAAGGAATATTCGATGAGGTGCTGAAAGAGGAACGAATAGGCCTGGGTTCATCTAGATTTCGCGCGCGAATGCCATGTCGTAGTGAAGCTCATCTTACTATCCATGGCATACGAATGCGTCCAATTTTCTTGCCATTGATGATTCTGCCGAGTGGCCTTGCAACGCCGCAACCTGCGGATATCAAGCAATCGTGTAATTATGCTGTCCAGTTAGCATTTGCTTGGTATTCTTGCTGTGCTTATGCAAGGATGAGGTGTGTCACGATATCCTCGAACACTTCCTCATAACTATATCATTCCGAGCTGCAGTCGATAAGAATGATACATATATACAATATAAATTCGCGCAAAATCCACATTTTTGAGTGAAGCTATCTGAAACAAAAAAACTATTCAAATTAGCGCAGCAGTGCATTGTGACTAATGTAATTATCATAAAAAACCTGCGGGTCCCATGCACTGTGGGAAACGGTATCATGCCAAGCTGTCAACAGTGAAAAAGCTTATCACGAACTGTTTGGCATTCAGCCAACTGCTACGAGCACGATTAAGGTTTTTGCGCAAAGCAAACGTATCCACTCATGCATACTCTTCACTAGGATTAACCAGTAAGGTCGACAATCCATGGCTGAGGAATAGTACGTAATGGTACGACGTAACGTTCGAACTCAACATCTACATATTATACGAGTAAAAAGAAAGGAAAAGTGACATAGGACGAAGGGTAACACAACCATAAAAAAAAAAAGAAACAAGCAGGAGGCCTCGGTTGCAATTGCAGATCTCGAAGTGCAGGGGTCCGCGCCTTAGGTACTTCCTATGGAGAACTTTGCTAATGCAAATCTGCATTATGAGTGCATAGAACTCCTGCTCGCATGGTCAGATTTATATATAGTTCAAGTAAAGCTGTGAATGCTAAATGTAGGTAATCGAAAACCTCAGCAAATGCGCTGCACTCTTTGTGAGAATGTGCGTAAGAAGAGAAAATAAAAGGAACGATCTTGTATTGGAGTGCGTTACAGCTTTACGCCTGTGCAAGGCGCAACATTCGCCGTATTGCGGAGAACGTTTTCCTAGTCATGCTACGTTTTTAGCGATCGGGCGAAGTTTTTGCGACATGTTCGACATTTATACTCAATGCGGCGCATCACTTTGCATTGCATTATGCGTTTCTGATAATCAGTGGTGCATGCCACGGGCACAGTGTTTCATTGATATGTGTCCAACAAACAGTGACACATTTTACCTTGACCGCATCTGCAGCACATGTATAGTGGGACGCGCACATTATCGTGTTCATGTGCAATCCGCCGGAAATGCAATGCGGTGAGATGCGAAAAAAACTGACCAACATGAAAGGTGAAGTGCCACTTGAACAGCGGAAATATCTGCATTTTCCGCTTACTATTATGTGAACCTAAAGTACCCCCATCTTGCATAATTTGAGGCTACTTGTTACTCCCCTTTCTTGTACTCTTTCAATCAACAGGCATTTTTACCCTATCAATCTTACGAGTCTGCCAACGCCTTAACTATGTTCAAATGAAATATTACAAGAATGCTGGCTGGATACCCTCTAACGGAAAATGGTTTCAATTGCAATAATATTTTCTACGGCACCTGGTGGGTTGATGCTGTCCAACATCACCTGCAGAAAGAAAAGTGGATGTCACATTTATAGAGCAGTAAACTGCTTGATGCGAGAGAAATTTCATTATGGTGCACCGAAAACACATCATGTAAAGCATTACCAGTATCTGGATGCCTCGTATAGAAAGGAACAAATGTTAAATCTCTGATGACATTAGAGTTCATCAGGCAAGCAGCAGGGCTGCGCAGTATGGCCAAAGTATATCGCGACACTATATTTCGGATACTTTTCAGTATCTGTATTTCTGCATTTTCTGCATCGCTATGTCATTCAAAAATGCATTGTGGGCTAAACATACGACTGGCTCTTCATCTCTGCACATCATCATCACTTGTAAATTTTCCCCTATCTACATGGATCATCATCAGCTGCTTGGCTCGTTCTCCATTTCAGTCGCCATAGCTCGAGGCTTGGCTGCAATAAGAGCAGTTGCTCACAGTATTTGTACCCTGGTAGAGTATCTTAACCGGTCACCGGTCATAATCAATAAATTTTTATCTTCTGCCACTGTTCCATCTTCATGGAAGAGAGCAAAGGTGCTCCCTCTTTACATATCTGGTGACAAGCAGTCTATATCGAATTATAGACCGATGTCATTGACTTCTCAGTCATGAAAGATGTTAGAACACATCATTCATAACCACATCATGCTCTTCTTGGAACCACACCAACTACTTTCTCACACAAAGCATGGATGTAGGCGTGGTGCCAATACCACAACACAGTTATTTGAATTCACGCATATTTTTCTGAACCTTGGTCTTAGCGGTCAGGTTGACGCTATCTTCACAGACTTCTCAAAGGCATTTGATACAGTATTGCATTCTAAATTACTTGTTAAACTCGATGTCATATTAAACAATCCTCAGTTCATTCACTGGATATCTAGCTTTTTGTCATCCGTTCTCATCTCGTTTCTTGCGTGTCAACCAAATCTGCTGCTATTAATGTAACATCTGGAGTGCCCGAAGAGTCGGTTCTCGGGCCTCTACTATTCTTAATTTACATAAATGACTTGCCTCTTTGCACCTCCTCGTCTATTCGTTTTGATGCCGATGATTGCGTTTTGTACAACGTCAATAAAACACACAAGTGACTATTACTGCTTGCAGAGTCATTTGCTGGGTTTTGCAATTGGCGCAGGACTTGGCAGATGAACACCTACTTCAAGAAAACCATGCTTAAGTTTTTTTACAACAAATGCCCTGTTTTAATTACGCTTTCGATAACCGTGCTATAAATAGGGTTTTTGAATAAATATCTCGGTGTCATTTCGACTCATGATATGTCATGGTCTTAGCACATAGACTATATATGTAATAAAGCATTAAAAAACTGGGCTATCTGCATCGCACTCCAAATCTCCGAAGGAAACTACCTTGTCTTATATAAATCGCTAATTGGTCCAATAGTTGACTACGCAACTGTCGTCTGGAACCCGTACAAGCAATGCGACACCAACAGGCTAGAAGTAATCCAGAAAAAAGCGACAAGGCTCGTATGGCATTATGAGCGTGAATTTTAGGGGCGAAGCTCCTTAAGGTGTAGGCTTGTCTGCCGTAGTTGTCCGTCGTAGCCACCTCGTCTAGTTCGTGAAGTGATCACTAGATGGCGTTGGTGGCGCTCGCTCCATAGAGATACATGGTAAAGGCTAGTGTGACGGGATATCAGTAGATGGCGCTAGCGCAGCATAGTTGACGAATTAAAATACGAGATGGCGCTGTGGCGCTCGCTCTATTCAGATGTATGGGAGCGCATACTGTGATGAGCGATCACTGGATGGCGGGTGTGAGCACGCCTCTCATTGGATGGAGGCGATTGTTCGAGATGTTTCGATGCAGTGGGATGGGAGACCGCTAGGGGTGAGAGCTATAAAATGCGCTCGCTCTTGAATGATCTCAGAATGATCACGAGATGGCGATGCGGTGCTGCTTAGCTAGTACGTGAGTTTATCAGTAGATGGCGCTATGGCACTTGCTGTTTCGTTGTCGCGTCGTAGCCACGCTCGCACTCGCCCTCGGCGCGTGCCTCCCGGCGCGCGAGCTCTCTCACTCTTCCATCTACTGTCTTGTGACAGAGAGAGAGAGCAAAGGGCGCGCGTTCACTATGGAAACACCCTTTCTTCGATGAACGCTCTAGAAGCTCGCAAAGAAGGATAACGCGCCCTCACCCGCGAGGGACAACGTTGAGGCAGGCAGCGTCTTCTAGCGAGTTATCTTGATTGAAAAATACCGACTGCTCGCGCTGGAGAACCGTTCACCGGCCACTCATATATATATATATATATATATATATATATATATATATATATAGGCACTGGATCTTCACTTGCAATGAAGTGCCGGTGGGAGATTTTAACGCGCACGTAGCGTGCGCGTTAACTAAATTAATCCGGAACTCGGCACGATCTACGATGAACCTCCGTAGCTTCGCCCACTCATCATCATTCACTCCGTGAATATGCATGGATTTTTTTCGCCGTCTTCGACTCTCTCTTCACTGAACTTGACTCCACTCTCGTCGGGTCGCCGAATAAACACATTGAAAATTTTCGCATAGCATCGTGACGTCTTCAGTGAAACTGGTAAATGACAAGGACAGCATAAATTTTGCACCTCAGTCAACGACGAGAAGGAACCCCAGGTGGTCGAAGTTTCCGGAGACCTCCACTATGGCGTCTCTCATAATCAGAGCTGGTTTTGGGACGTTAAACCCCACAACTCTATCACCCACTGTTCCTGTGTGGGAAAACCGTATTTGAACAGTGTACCTATATGTCAGTGCCATCTTTAATGCAGGCTATTCCATGGCCCAAGCGTTAAAAATACCCTTTTGGTACGCTTTGTTTCATTTTTTCGCGAAATATTCATCGTAATAACTAATTCTGACATTGCGGCTGCAAATGAGTCGTTCTCAAAGATCTTTGAGAACTGTTGGTCTCGACTCAGAATATCAGATTAAAGTTATGATTTCATTGTGAATGCGTATATATATATATATATATATATATATATATATATATATATATATATATATATATATATATATATATATACATACATACATAGAAACAACGTCTCTGAGCCACTAAGTAATGGGGTCAGAAAAGGCATAGGGGAAATTAAAATAGTTTTATAACTCTGGTATAATATTCTTAGTAAAAGTTGAAATGAACAAAAGTGTACGAGGAAACGCACGTGTCTTCGTCAGAAAAGCAACTTATGACCTTCGGATAACTAGTCCGATGCTGAGCCCAATGAGCTACGAATGCGGACGTTCTCACGTCTGCTTTATTGGGCGTTTATGTGCGTATAGGGTGGTCCACAAGGTCGGGAGTCCCGCGCAGGAGAGGTTGGAGATAAAGTAAAACTCCGTGAATGTGACGCCGAACTGCCGCTTTTACATGGCAAGTCTGCGAAGCTTTTTCGGATTCCTTGATTGCGAAAGACACAAAGACGTCACACCTCCTCGCATCTTCAAGGACCTTGCCTTCAGTCGATCCCAAGAAATATTTGCTAGCAAAGTACTGGCAAACACAGCCACTACCCTGGACATAATCCATTAATGGCAGACTGTCGCTGACAAGAGGAGAGACTGAGATAACTGTGCGCTGCATATGCACCTTGTGGCGCTGTTTCTGCACCGCAAATATCGACGACCTCGACCTGCACAGCCCTGCTTTCCGCCCTCATCGAAAAAACAGCAACAGATTTTTACATTCTGATCTGGATTCTCTACAAATGCGTATACTTGAACACCCTGACCGACTCCTCACACTAGCCCACTTTGGAGTTTCTAGCGGCCTGGCGCGCATGATTTATTGTTTGCCTAGCTGCTCTTCACTATCCTCTCTCCCCACCAGTGACCTTCGGTCCTCCTTTTCCTAATAAATGAATTTCATCATCATCATCGTCACGATCATATGCGTATAATCCTGTGATTGTTAGGCAGCGTCACTCGTAGCCATGGCGTAGTGGGGGCACTCCTTTATCCAGAAGGTGCCACGTAGAGCGTGACCTTCTAAGGAAATGACTGCTGCCCAAGAAATGCTCGCATGTTGCCTCCAGGCACCAAGCCTGCCAGAGCGAGAGTTATTATTGTAGCTTGGGCCTGGAGCACTCGTAACAGGCTCCGACGTAAATTTTATGAGGAAATGGTGGGGGACCATAGTTTTTCTATTGCTTTTTGGGCAACCACACTTTGCATATCGTTCTTTTTTTATTTTAACCACAATAGCGTGAGGGTATTCGTGTGCCGGAAAATATGGCGTCGATGTCGCCGTTGGCGTCCATGGCAGAAATAACCATTTCGAAATACAACCGTTCCGGGGCTACTGACCACACCAGCCTTAGACGCTGGCACAAGTGCTTTAGTGTACAAAAATTTAATGGTTCAATATATTAGAATAATTGAAAACTGCTACTTCGCTGAAACCTACACACATTGATAGGTGGGAGTGCAATTTGAGTGTGCAAGAAAAGATAATTTTCTAAGCAAGAAACACGAGTAGTTCTGGCGTTTTGAGGGAAGGTGCTAATTTTAGTGAATGTGCTACAGGGCGCAGATGCGAACGGTGCCCATCGGCGCTGTAGCGTTCCGCTCATGAAGGCTAAGGTTAAGCATCCTCCAACTTAGTTTGTCCAAGGAGGATGTAAGTTGTGATGTCAGAGAATATTGGGACACCTACTTCTTTGAATTGCCTTATATCACGACGTGGGTTGTCGTTGCGATGCCGGCGCATTCGTTTGTGGCAGCTGTCTGTCGTCAATTCCTTGCGATGCTTGTCCTAAGAGGTGTATCTGCTCTTAAGCCTGTGATCCACTTACCGAAAGTGCGCTGGTACCTGTCGAATATTCGGCATTGCCGATTATTTGGGTCAATAGCAGCAGCGGCAGTTTAATGGCTATGTCACCTGAGGGCTGACCTCATGTGCGCGGGATCTAATCTCTGCCACGGGGTCATCGTTTCGATGAAGAAGAATTGCTAGAGGACCCTGTACTGTAATGTGAGTGTGCGTTAAAAAAAACACAGGTCTGTTGAAATTTGCCGAGCATCCTACCAAGGCTTCAGTTATAATCATAGCGTGGTTTTGTGATGTAATAGCTTAGAGGTTGTTATTTCTGTCAATACCACCATTGCAAGTGTGCAATGATACTTGAAATATTCGTGTTTTTCGTAGCTATACTTTTTGACATTCTCTCGTGACCAAGTAATCGTTTATGCACGACAGGAAATATCGAAGTGTGTTTTCTTGCAGATGTACACGTAATAAAGCCCTAAACGTGTTGCGTATTTTGAAGTGACATTGATTGGTTGCTGAAAGCTTGTATATGTTTTTAGCTTAAGTAAAATAGAGAAGTACCGTGACACCAAAAAAGAGACCAGAGTAGACTTATTTGCATAAGCGGAACACTTGCCTAGAAAATTATCATAATTGCGTGAATTTATTTAGTTAGAACTATGAAATTTCACACAACAAACCATGCTCGACCACGAAGAACACAATTGATGCAACGTGCACGGTAAACTGGCGTTTCTTACGATCAACGCCCTCCAAATGAGCCGATGGAGGCGAAATGTGGAGGCTTGTGTAGTGGGCGATCTCAGTGCATGTTAAAAGAACCCCATGTGGTCGAAATTTTGAGAGCCGTCCACTACGGCGACTCTCATAATCAGAGCTGGATTTGGGATGTAAGACCCCAGACATCATTAAATCGTAATGAGCCGCACCCACTTCCCTTACGCACAGTCGTCAACAAGTTTGCCACACTCGTCTTGATGATGTTTATCGCGCGTCTAGTTTTCACTGCTTCGCCCTGTGAATAAGAGAGGGGTGCGCTAGTACTGAAGTGTTTCAATAGAAGAGCGCTGCCCATACTAAATTTGGTAACATTCCTATCACTGTTAAAATTGTTCTTCAATATTCAATCCCAGATGAGACCCCTTTGGCAACTATCTTCGCCTAAATAACCCTGTTGAAGGCAGTGCAATATCATAGGTTGTGAACTAGCCAAAAATAAAGGGTTCACATCAAGAAACCAAGGCTACTTTAACACGCCGATGCACAAATATACTATGCACGACTGACTGTGTCCAGAATATACAAAATTAACATTGCTGTGCCATATTTATTTGCCCTGTGTTCATAAAGATGTTATATTGATCACTGAGGCGCGGGTGAAGGGATTTGTGAGCAAAATGAGTAAGGGCTACATTAAGACAGAAAAACCGATCCCCATTGCTTTCAGTGTGGCACTGCAGGGAGGACGATATACAGCTTTTTTCACAGTTTACTCTGCAACTCTATATTTGCTGAATAATCATTTGGAATGCCGTCACGTATCTGCTTATGAAGTAGTATTATTTGGCGGTGTTTGGCGTGCTAAAGCAAGCTACGATTATGGGGCACCCCCCGTTTTGGAGGGATCTGGTGGAATTTTGACCACCTTGCGTTGTTAACATGCACTTTAAGTAGAAGGGTGTATTGGGCATTTCGCCCAATCGTAATGTGAACCGCGGTGGTCGGGATTTGACCCTGGGACCCCGAGCTTCGCAAACCAAGATCAAGATGCTAAGCTGCCACGGCATTTATAGACCACGTTATTTTTGATCTCGAAAGCGCACTTGGAGGAGGCCCGCGTAAACTTTACCCCATTAGTCACATGTGAGCTCTATGAGAACAGGTGCTCCGGTTTTGGCAACGTTACAGGGGCGGCTGAGTGAAGACTGGCGGCCAACATACGATAAGTACGGGCCAAACGTTACTATGGGCGGGCTGTTCACGTTACCCGCAGCCGCTAACAAGAGATGCCTGGCCCCCTAGAGGTGATGAAAATCCTGGTCTAAATCTGGCAAAGCAATTCCCTAAACACTCCGGCGATTACACCGCTTTCTTACAAAATATTTTCGAAACAGTTTGCCACCACATTAGGCGAAAAAAAGAACAGCTTACCTGTGACGTGACAAGGCTTGACAGTATCACTAGCGTCGGCGCTGACACCATCATCGTTTTGATAAGATAAGGCCGGTCATTCTGCGGTCTCGTTCATGATGTCGGAGATAGCTGGAACCAGTGCGTTTTCTTTGCAGAACATTTTGAAATTACATTTACCATCTTGCATTGATAACGGTCTGCAGATATGCAGCCAAGTAAGAGTTCACTTGTACACCACACATCGGCGGTCACGTTTGCGTGACAGGTGGCTCTAAAAAAAGGCGGCATGACCGGAAAAGGATTTATTCTTTCGACCGTCGAGAGCCCTGAAAATTGTGAAATTTTTTACCCTGCATCATCGCAGTTTTCTTTCTTTCTCATTTTGTCTGCTCTATGAATATTGCCACTATATTTTTGTATTTCTTCACAGGGCAGCGCAAAGGTGCATTCACTATTTCTTTTAAAAGACGACGCTTCGTTCTGAGGTAACAAGAATATAAGAGGTGGTCAGATTTCGCAAAAAGCTTTCGCCTGTGGCGCTTTTACTGGTTCCTGAAGCGATAATTCCATGAACACCAAATAGCAATAAAAATTACAGCGGAATAGAGTTTGACAGGCGTGTCACGAATTTCGATAAAATATTGAGCGTCGCAGATGTTCCGACGTGCGGAGTCCATTCAGCATCTGCTCGGAGCGCGGCTAAATGGTCGCATTAATGGATGTGCATTTCAAAACGAACTATTTGAAGTGCTTGTAAGCTGGTTCTGTGGCGCAACTTGGAGGAGGACGTTAGCAGGATAGCAAGGAATGGATCTCTACTAAGAGCGCATAATCTTACTTTCAATACGGCGAAAACCTGATATATTGCCTTGTCGTCTTGCCTTAGAAAGTTGTTCCCATTATCAGAAGTATGTGTAGAATACAGAACAACATCTCATTATGCAAAATAATGAACCAATAACACCACACATTGGTCAACTCATGCGAATAATAGGTAGTGAAGAATGATCGTGATTGTGATAAACCTTTTGATACCTAAGTATCATAAGAACCATCAAAGGGGAAAAGCAGGTCATAAACCATAGTTGTCTCATGCTGTCATAGCCAAACACAAAGTATACAGATATGACATGTGATAAATTACAGATGCAACTCGCCTTTACTCGCTTGATTTCGTGCCCGCATATAGAAGTGAAAACTTCGTAGAAATAAGTGCAGAGCGTTCGCGTTGCACTTAGTTCTACAAATGAGTGTCAGTAGCAGAGAGGATTGGCGTGTGGCGCTTACACATGTTGGGATCTTTCTTTTGTTGGACGAAGCAGGCTTTCCAGAGTTTAATAAGAGAAATCTTACTGTTTCCACTATTCACGTTCTTGTACCCTGTGTATGGCGCAGAAAGATGCTAGGTCGTTTCGGCACGAGTTAAACAGACTTTAGCTAGCTTTAACGCGAGTGCTATACGGAGCTCTTGTCGCGGAAAATCTGTGTTGTCGGCGTAGATGACGATGGCGGAAAAACTCGTCCCGATTAATACCACTGTTTCCCTATGCAGCCGACCAAGCAAGCATTCCGTCATGGCACGGCGGCTTTAGTGGACAAAATTCATGATTGATATCGAAACTAGAAGAGAAGCCCAAGGGAAGATGGAGAGTTGAATCGATGAAAAGATTGTCAAAACAATAGAGAACCGTCAATGTCGCCTGAGGCCAGTGACATTCCTCGTTCTACCTCGTTTTGAGACACCTCTTCATGATTGGATGTCTGATGTTTAATGTCCCCCTAAACCACGCTGTGATTTTGAGGGACGCCGTACTTTAGGGTTCCAGGAATTTCGACCACCTGGAATTCCCTAGGATGCACTGACAGCCCACAGGACACGGGCCTCAACATTTTGCTTCCATTGAAATTGAGGCGCCGGGGACTGGATTCCATGCCGCGACCCCTGGGTCAGCAGCCGGGTACTATAGCGAGTAAAGCACCGTGACGGGGCTCGGAATGGTTTTAATGTAACTGCGTTGTTATTCTTGAATAAAAATACACCAATTTCTCTACGTGAATTTTGTCAAAGAACTTTTAAACCTCGACTTAACCACTACGCACATGATAGGTGGGACTGTAAGGTGAATGTGCAGGACAACGTGATTCTGTTACGACGAGGTGATGCGAAGGGGGTCCAATGAGGCTAGAGCGTTCACTTTGAGGGACAAAACTTAAGCGCCCTCGAACAGTTTTGGCATATTGCGGAAATAGCGATAGAAGCTACAATAAAGCCTTAATAGTGCAGAGAGCAGATAACAGATGGACAGTAAGAGCGGTGGAATGGACACCAAGAGAAGGAACACAGAACAGAGGCAGGCGAAATGTTAGATGGCGCCATTAAATTAAGTCCGCCGGCATGAATGGGAACCAACAAGCTTAGGACAGAGCGAACTGGAAATCGTTAGGAGAGGCCTTTGTCCTGCACAGGACGTAAATAAAATAGGCGGATGATGATGACCGTGGTGGTGCTTCCTAATTTTTTCGTATTTGTATAATTATCTATCTTCCTTCAATTGAACTCGATTGACAAACGTTTACTCTAAAAAAAGGTTGTTGGGGAAGCAGGTGGGTAGGGCGCCTAGTCATGGGCTCCACTGGCCTCAGAAGACAGCCGTGCAGTCCGCCGTGAAAGGTAATACCAGTATCTTTAAGAATCGCTGCTAGTGAATGGCTCACACGCTCCCATTTCATATGCGAAAATAATTTCGTAGTGATTTCTTCAGACGGATCAGAATATTTCTGCATTCTTTGAACAGCAAACTACATACTTAGCGTTAGAAAATGCGTGGGGTATTTTATCCGCAGTGTCTATAGAGTGTAGATAGATGCTCGTTTTCAGCAATGCCGGTACTTTTGAAAGTCATTTTGACCGGCTGAACTCGCGGTTGTGTTGTGTGACACATGTGAAAGGCCGTTTCAGAAGCAAATCTCATTGGTAAAATACAAATACCATGCATTTATTCACTTGCAGTGAAATAGCAGTCCAGTTTTTTGTTGATCTGGCTGAAGCTTTATTGTGCTATGAGTATGGACAATTCGCATGATAGCCAGAACATCAAGGATGTGATGCAGCGTAACAAGCTTACTTGAGGATAAAAATCATATACTACTTGATATGCACATGTGCGTTCGTTGCTTTAGATTAGTGGCGTAGAAATATTCTCGGTTGCTCAGATATGGGTTGAAACTGTTCTGGTAACACATATGGATACACATCTGGGGATTGAAACTAGGCGTTGAAACTTTTCTGGAAACACATCTGGAAACTCGGATGAAGCAGTCCTTACAGTATTTTTTCATCTTATGTACTTATACGGGCCATTTATGCCAATTATTTATCATTGCCTTCCCATTAAAACGTCTTTGATAGTAGGGCGTTGTTGAGAAAAAAGATTTCAGCAATCATGCCATAGATTAATAAAAACATTTTACGCTAGAACTGCTCGTACGACAACATAATAGCTAATGCTGACGCTGGGCACATGAAAGTCGTGAGAGCTGGAATGTCACACTGTTGATGTTTGTAAGAGTCAAGACAGAAACCTTACCTGCGACACCGCCGAGATCCACGATATAACTAATATTTGCGTGGGTAGTTACACAAAATTAATAAGGAAAATATTTATCCCTTAAATTGTTCGTCTTGAGTGTAGTTATCGAGATCAGAAAGTTTCGGTTGTTGATAAAATATCACAAGGAACTTAAAGGTGGAACACTAAGCACCGTGTCGGAACATTTGCATGACTTATACATCAATGAATCACTTGTCACTTTTTACTGCTTGATAAGAAAGTTTTCTTATAAAATGTACGCATCAAACTTGTAGTACTTGTACATTAGAAACGCTTTCCTTACATTTGAATGAAGTATTCACTAGAAAGGCGATCGTCTACGCAGTCTTAAACATTTAAACCCAAGGCACGTCCATTGCAAGCCGTAACGAATTGGGAATAATTCTTAAGGGACGTCCATAGTGCTGAAGTTAACGCCACCATCTGTGCTGTCATATATATCACTCAAATGCCTGCGATCTGACATGTAAGAAAGGCTGGTCCACTTCGAAATTGCCGGGGATGATCCGGGGTTTAACAGCTGGAGACAATTTTACAGGCTAGTGAGAAACCTGTCAAACGAATCTGAGAGGTTTACATATCTGAAAGATATTTAAACCTGTCACTTACAGGCAGGCTATAGAATTCCAACATTATCGGCAGCAAAAGAGTTTCATTCAGAAAGTCCCCTGTCGGGAGCTTTAGAAGATATAATAGCCAAGGAAAACTGGACAAGTTATTCACTGCTTGTCGAGTTTTCCTTGGACAAGCCAAGGAAAACTGGACGAGCAGTGAAGCTTTAAATGCCTAGACATATTGTCACGTGGGCGTGACACACGCAGCACTCGAGGCGAAGCACGCAGGGCTCAAGATGATGTCGGGCGAACTGTTTATTGGGCGAACTTGTGCCCAGAAAAACAAGGCCAATCACAATTCACAGCAACAGCAGCGTGAACAGTCGTCGGTCTACGGAAGACTGACAAATGGCGTAATGCGTCGGCTTTTATACCCGCGTCATAACATGTTGTCGCATTATCTCTGGAATTCCAGAAGTTACTGAAATGTGCGCGTCAAGCATGCAAAGTTTCAACAATAGTCGACACGGTTCTAGAAGTGGCATGCAAGATAAAAGCGGCGGGCCTTGCGCGTAACAGAAAGTGATAACAGCGCGCCCCGCAAACAATCAAGACGAGCGCGCGTGTCACAGGGAAGCGATAACGGCTTTCCACTTGAATCAAAACAACCGCAAGTGTCAATATCGATAACTCTACCAATATTATACTTATTCTATATACTAAGAACTATGAATAATTCATGTAATTATACTGCAAGCACAAAATCCTCTTATTAATGAAAAAGCTGAATTACTATGTACACCCTTTAACAAGACTCCTCTCACAATGCGCAACGGCTGCGTACCGGCACACATATTGACACAAATCATAATGCCGGCTACTTGAAGATATTCCAATTTTTCCTGGGTCTCTAATATGCCCAAGTGAATGTTAGCAGGCGTGTATTTATTTTCCTAATACATTGACCATCTCACCAATTTGTTACACTTAGCGTGATTTAGATTCTCAATGTCTTCAAGTACATTTAACAAAGTGACAAAGTGACTGGCAGTTTTACGTTGCAAAACAAAGTACTCTGTAAAATTTAGTAATTTCTTTTCTGCGAGGAGAACAAATTCGGCACAGGTGTTCATCACGAGAAACAGGAACATGCCGTTGTCTCAATTTTTTAAGACCCATTGTCCATTCTTCCCTACAGCTACAAAGCCAATGGCCTTCCACTTTACCTTTTAAGGATGCACTGACATCTATTACGTTCCAGCCCAGAAGTGATGGTGAAGGATGATGGTGATGATGATGATGATTGCGGTTCGGTTGAGGAAAGCACGCTAATTTCTGCAGGCCATGTCGGGAGCACGACTGAGCGTTTGTGTTTGTAGGGGAAAGGGGAGTGAAATAGATAAAAGTAGAGAAAAGCAGTAGTGGGGAGCTCCGGCTAGTTTAACAAACTGGGTTGTTTAACGCGCACGGACAAGCGCAGTACACAGGTGTCTGGTAATTTTGCCTCCATGCCCTGAAGAGACCGTGATTTTAAGTGACCGTAACCTAGAATGGGAAGCATTTCAGACTCTCATTGTTTGTAGGTTCGTATCACGAGATTATTATCATCATCATTTCTTCACGTCTCTTGGAGACGTGAAGAAATGATGATATTATGCAAGCTATTATCCTATGCAATGCCCAACGTGCGGCATTCGCACGCGCGCTCCTTTTTCCTCTTGCGCATATAACCTCAGTCCATCACTACACGGCAAAACTGTAACTGGAGGGCGCTCGTATTCAAGCAGAAGGAGAAGAACACACGTCGCCTGTACTAAGTTTTATCACATCACGATCCTCAATACCTCTTCGCGACTTCCCTGTGTAAATTACCGCATTCCTAAGCATTAATTATTTCAGCCCCCAATTCTTGGCCAATCCCCCACAGCGGGCGTGAGCCATATATTATCAGGCGAAGAAGATGGTAAAGCATATTCACTTAAAAAGGAACACATTTTACCTGTTTTGATAGTGGAAATGCACAAACAGTCTACACAGTTTTTTATTTTTCTGCGTTTTACTTCTCTGTCCATTATTATTATTAGGGGCGAAGCTCCTCTTAGTCTAATCTTGTCACGCGTCAGTTGTCAGGCGTAACCCGCGTGCTGGGAGGCACGCGCGTGCCTCCCGGCGCGTGCCTCTCTCTCTCTCTCCCGGCGCGTGCCTCTGCTGTCTTGTGTGAGAGAGAGAGAGAGACAGAGAGAGCGAAAGCCGCGCGTTGGCTATGGAAACGCTCTTTCTTGGAGGAACGCTCTACCAGCTCGCAAAGAAGGAGAATGCGCCCTCACCCGCGAGAGACAACGCTGGCGCAGGCAGCGTCTCCTAGCGAGTTTCTGGATTGAGAAATACCGACAGCTCGCATTGCAGAAGCGTTCACCGGCAACCCATATATATATATATATATATATATATATATATATGCACAGGATCTTGATTTCACTTTGTGCATAGTTGAAGCATGAGGATTCGTAGAGTGCGCGTTAACTAAATTAATCCGGAACTCGGCACGATCTACGATGAACATCCCGAGCTTCGCCCACTCATCATCATTCACTCCGTGGATATGCTGTAATTTTTTTATTATTATTCTTTATTCATCATGTTGTGGTATTCGCACAATATACCAACTAAATGTTAAGCACATCAGGTCTTGGTCAATCCCCCCAAGTGGGTATACGCCAAATGTGAAGGATCATCATCATCATCATCATCATCATCATCCCGGCGAAGCTGGCCGTTAGTCCACTGATCATGGCTTAAATTTTGCTGGGTAGAAGTCAACTGTACTTGGCGTTATGTCGATTAGAACGGCGCTATGCCTAGGTAGGTCGTTTTTAGAACTCCGTACAACTTAGTAGTACAGTGAAATGTAGTCGAGTAGAGCGAAGTACACCCTATTGGAAAACCCAGCGCCACTGGGAGCCAGCGTCCAGCGCCATGCCGGATTATGGGCCCAGTGTGACGCTGTATAGTGGCACGCTGATGCGCCACGGGATACTGGGAGGCGCGGGTTACTGGCATGCAAAACCTCTTTAGATAAAAAAACGTGGTGCTTCCCTGCCATGCATGATAAATAATACACAAATATAAAAAGCGAAAGGACGCAATATAACAAAAAAAGAAAGCGCTAAAAAAAAGGAACTCCCGAGACCAGGATTCGAACGTGGTACCTGTGTACTGCCAGCCTAGAACACTACCACAGAACACGCTAGAGTGTCAATAAACAGATTAGTCAGCGGTGTGACGTGCCGTCAGACTTGTCGTTTGCAGTGGTACACACAAGACCAACGCGCTTTTTACGCGCAATTAAACCTCCACACCTTTGTCAGACAAATAAAACAAGCCGCCGATCACGCATGACATTCGAATAATGGCGACAGCAGTCAGTACATCATACAATTCATATCTAATACCTACAAAATATAACTAGACCGACGGGTAGGGACTATCGGCTGTTACGGCTTGAACTCGATAGCCTTTTCTTGCTCTTACGAATAGTCGACATGTATTTAGATGCATTTTGTGTAGACTATAATGCCGCTCGATAATTGAACGTGTACTTGAAGTGGCACTCAGCAGTTTTCTCGCTCAAACGGTGATATTTCAGAACAGCGGCAGTACCAGCGTCTGACATACACTGGTTCATCGAAGCTCACAATTCTGTTAATCGCTTCGCAAAAAGGAAGCGCAGTGCAGTGGGAAATCTCTCATCATCTTTGTTCAGTAAGCCTTACTGATCGACAAATATGTGTTATTGCATTTTAGTCAGAAAAGAGTGCGGCAGCAACTTTCCGTGGCATATATGTGCTTGCTCAAAGTGCGTCGCTTCGATGCTCACTGCTTCATCTTCAAGCACGGCGAAGAAATAAAAATCATTGGTTCAGGTTAACCGATGCCAAGGTAATTTTGATTCCGATGCCAAGCAGTAATTTTGATTCGTCGTAGTAGCGTATTCTTAAGGCTTGGAGTGCCATTCGCGTGTAGACGGACTCGGCCGGTACGCTATGCCCAAGCTTCACTGGGAGCATACTGGGACAGACCGATCGGGGCTCGGCGGCTTGAGAAAGCTAAAATTATTGTATATTACCTCAAGAAGCTTTCTGGTATGATTAATTTTTGTCGCATCTAAAGTAACCGAAGGTGCAGCAATCGCCAGAGGTGCATTTGCAGCGTGGTGGTGATCGGTGGGTATTTTTGTTTTTTTTTTTCTGCGTGAGTTGGGATCGACACTTTGAGAGCGTCATTAAATTTCGCGGCGATGTAAAACTTCACTGTTATTTGCACCGACTCCTCCAAACAAGTGAACACTACAGCAGAACTATTACCAGAGTGGCTCATATAGACGCAACACTGCGTGTCTAAGCAAAGTGCGGGGAAAATGCATGCACAAACGTAAACATTCACAGCTGCTAGCGCTTACTGCGCGCGGACGCCGTATGCCGCATTGCTGCACACTGTAGCTCGCAGCGATGAAGTACGGCCAAGCCGTAAATGTTCCCAGAGGCTTCACACCTAGTGAAATCAACTGAAGCTGGCTCAGTGCAGAGCGTGCGCCTGTGAAACCAGCGCCAGCGTCTCTGGGCTGCTTCCAGTGTGTTCCGCACTCGTGCCAGCGCGCAGCCTCCCAGTGTACAGCGCTTTCCAGCGAGCCTCTCACTGGTACCAGTGACATTCCAGCTATGCCAGCTAGTCCCAGTACAACGCCAGCGCGCACCAGTGCAAGCCAGCACCGCCAGCGTCCCAGTGTGTACGGCCCAATGAAATATGATCGTTTCCAGCGCGTTTCCAGTGCTCCCAGTACAGAAAACGTACTGGAAATGCACTGGAAGCACTGGTTTTACAATAGGGCAGTGAAGTCGTACGAAATTATAGGGACTTCTATAGATGATCCAGCAAGGCGTGTTCCCGGTCGGATCGAGATAACAACAAGTATAGTCATGTTCCACACTCTCGACGTGTTTGCGATGATCAGTAGAAGCGCTGCTGTGATCTGGCCTTGCACCACCTAGTGCAAACTAGGTGGTTCTAGGTGCGAAGCAGCTTATGGTCGGGGCTATGTCCCTCCCTCCAGCCGCCGTGTGGCGTCACACCCGCACTGCGCTTGCGCATCCTCCTCCCCCTACTCTCTTTGTCTCATCTACACTCCTCTCGGCATTCCTCCTCTCCTCTCCCAACTGCACGTGTTGACTATGGAAACGCTCTTTGAAAAATTAGACGCTAGCGAGTGGACGTTCGTCCCTTGTTGACACTAGTGCCTGCCGCCTTGGAGGAGCAAAATGGCACCGCCTTACTGGTAGCGCTCTTCCTTTTCCGCAGTTATCCATGGGGCCTCTGTATTTACTATGCAGAGATGTGCAAGATGTAAAAAAATACAAAGAACACCACTCCAACACTCCATACAAATGGTTAACCAGCGAAAGTGAACCGTGTGGCCCCGTTGCTTAGCAGCGGCCTAATCCCGACGGTGCGCTCAATCATTTCTCTATTAATGGTTACGTGTTTGTGTTTCTTAACAAGTTTGCACGGACGTCTTGCTTGGGTTTACTGCAATATTTATTTCATATGCTGCACACCGTGCTTCGCATGGCCACGGTCGCAGAGGAGCGTAATATGCGGTTCATTGTGTTTAGCTCCCCCGAAAACTTCGATTTGGCCTCGCGAAGGCGTTCGCTCCATTGCCACGTTCTTGCTTCTCTGCCCGCAACGGCGCAACCTCGGCTAGCTGTTCTCGCTTGCAGTCGATCTCTCGAGTTAGCTCGGCTATCCAACATAGCTTGCTGTCCTGGTTAGCAGTATCCGCCCACCATTGGCGTGTTTTCTTGCGCTTCGCAGTTTAGTGCGGCATGGAAGGCAGCCTGCACCCTTTGTACGCTCTTGCATATGGCGCTTTGCCACGCGGGCCTGTTCTTGTGCTCGAACTTCAGCACCGACCAGGCGAGGACGAATTCTCTCACGGTTTTGCTGTCGGTGCTATTCTTTGAAAGCTGGCTAGGGTGTTAGTACGATCCGTCGCCAACCCTTGTGAATTTATTAGTTGAAACTGCCGCGCGGTCTTGGGGGCGCGGCTGCGATGGGATAAAGCACGCCACTCACGACTCACGGGCGTGTTTTCGGGGCGAGCGCGGGGAAACGCGGTCGCCTTGGGCAGCAGAGGCACGCGTCCCAGTATGACGTGCTGCAGTGTACCTCTCTGTCCAGGTTTTGCTATGCTTCGCGGCGCGATAGCCACGGCGCAGCCAATGGCGCGCGTGCTTAGCTATAAATTAGAGAACGTTACTGGATGGCGCAGCCAATCGAGAAGTTTCTATGCACAGGAGACAAACGGATTTTCGTTTGTCTCCTGTAACAAGGACTGGGACAACACGGTTTGTAACCAGAACTGGGACAACACGATGACCGTGCTAACTTCGTGTCTGGGCTAAATAAGATACGATTACCGTCAGTCTTATGTAGGATTCCGTTGTCTTCTACTTTTATGTAATTTGTCCATTAATGATGCATTATCGTTACCTAATCAACTCAGGCTCAATGCGTAGTGGTATAGTGATCATACTGCTTTTCTTTTGTTCATGAAACCAATTTGTTTATTTCTCTTGTAATCTCATAGTTCTATTGCCAGACTCTAGATTGTTTTGTTTCGCGTTCCACATAGTTAATATGCAGTGTTATTAGCGGGCGAAGGTCGCCCCTCGACGTAGGTGAAGCCTCTCATTGGTTTCTATGCACTTATTAACTGCATTCACGACGAGCGAACTTAAATTCAGTTCAATTGAATTTTATTCAAGCTAGTTTCGTTGAGCAAAGCTTAACATCGTTTTATGTATCGCATTCCGAGGTCCCATAGTTAAGAGAACTGACTGGGCGGAACCTCGCAATACTAAACGACACATGTATGTTATGTGTCAGGTGCAGCATGACAACAAAGAAACACAGTCATTGAAACTAATAGGAAGGATAGGAAGAACGCAAGATTGAAAAGAAACGGAAGCAGAAATCAGTGAGACCGACGAACAACAGAACAAGAACAGGCATGGCATATTATTGTATGATTATGATCTGGTGAAGAGTATGATCCGGTGAGGAGTGTTGACGACACAGGCGTCATTAATTCACCAGAACAAAATTGAAAAACAATAACATTAAGCGCAAAGGTAATAGAGTAATATTGAACGGAAAAGGAATATACAACACAATGAATACAAAACGATACACAAATTGCGGCTACGAAACATGAATTCGTATAGAATCCATAGCGTAAAATATTCAAATGAACGAGAGAGGAGAATCAAGTTAAAAAATAGCACATTAGTGACCAGTGTAATTTCTCACATAATTTGTCAAGACAGTGTTACTTATGTAGGCATTGGAGTGTGTGTACAAATGACGATGATTTAATTTCGTATGGTATTGAATTCTAGAATGATAGGCTTGAAAAGAGAGCTGTTACTTTTCAGTAATTTGTTGGAACGCGGGGAAGAATGAGTCTCATTTGCAGTGAACCTAGCAATGTCATTTGCAGAGAAGCTAATGTGCAGAGAATCTAGATTGTCATTTGCAGAGAACCTAGTAACCTAGCTCTGATCAGGTCACCGATTGAGCCAGCTGTCCGCCGTCATGTCCCACGACGTGCCAACCGATTCTTTTACTTCCGCCCTCTCTGCCCAGACTGCTGCATCCCCTCTCTATGTAATTGTCAACGTGCACCTGGGCGAACCCCAACTTTTCGCTGGACTCCGCGGAGAGGACGTTCAGGATTAGCTCGACGACTATGATCGGGTGAGCGCAGCAAACCGTTCGGACGATCCGCTCAAGCTGGACCACGTCTCCTTTTACCTTACGGGAGTGACGAAGACTTGGGTTTTCGACCATGAAATCAATTTTCCAGAAAAGTTTTGGGTACACTAGCCATTCAATCTTCGCTCGTAAAGGAGATGCGCGACACTCAGCGACGGCAACTTAGCGATCCCTACACCTCCTACACCGAGGATCTCCTCGCCCTTTGTCGGGGTGTGAATGCGGTCATGACCGCACCAGAGTTGGGCACGTAGTCAGAGGCATTGGTGCTGTCGCGTTCAATGTATTGCCCAACCACAACTCCAACAGCGTCGCCGATAGTTTCGCTACAGCCAGCGTCTTGAGGAACTTGAGTCTGTTCGTTCGCAACCGAACACAAGTGATGACTTCACTGCCGCTGACCCCTCTTTGGGTACGATGATCCGCTCCAGTTTCCTGGCTTCGCCGTAAGCCATCTACCTCATCATGCCTCGAGTGCCACTTTGCGAGACGTCCTAAAGGAGGAGTTGGCGTCTATGGCTGGCACTGGTTACACGGAACCTCTGAACCCGAGGCCCCAGCCAACGTACGCTCAAGTTACCGGAGTCTCGGCACTCATTGTACAACCTATGCCTCCTAAACCGGGCCAGGCCCACTTGGCTGCTATTTCTACAGGCGCACCTAGCCCACAACCTTACACGCAGTGGCGCCCGACACGTCGAATATGTTATTACCGTGGTTATTGGTGCCATATTTCACGCTTCTGCTGTAAGCGTCAGCAGGACGAGCGTCGCGGATACAAAGTATCCGAACGGGACGACTTTCCTTTGGGAACCTGCTTGCAGCACGGTCCCTATGCTTCGCCTCCTGCCGCTCTGGTTTGCCGAATGCAGCGTCTGATACAGGCTCTAGCGAGCGTCCTGCGAGACGCCGTTCCCCGTCACAACTTCGCCGTTCTACGTCTCTATACTCGGCGACAGCTTTCCTTGACAGCACTGTGGAAGCTACAGAGCCGAATCGCCTGCATGCGCGCGCGCCAGGAAATAGTACCTATTTTATTTTCTGATTCTAATGGCTACTTGGCCCGAATAAATAAAACGTTCTTCATTAAAAGGATAGAACAAGTATGGGAAGCTGTTCATGGAAAACAAGTTATCGTGCGCCCTAGTTTTTTTTCCTTTTTTATTTCTTGGACGGCGCCACGTTTTCCGCACACCTGCTGCGTCTGCTGCTTGCTCTTGCAGTAAACATGGCGTCCCCGGTGCCGGCGGTACCGTGTGCGGCCGCGAACTCTCCTTTGAGTTCTCCGAGGAGGCTATACGCTAAGTGTGACAAGAAGTGGGTCTCCAAGCAAACGAAGCAGGTTATCTGCAGCGTCTACGCTGGAGTAAGGCGCCGTGAGCCCGAGCTGTCGACGAATTCTGTGTGCCGGACTGTCGCCGAACTCACCGGAGTGAGTATGCGAACGGTAACACGAATCAAGGCTGAAGCTCTGCGGGCCCCACTTTCCTCTCCAAAGCGTAAGAAACTGGATATCTCGGGCGAAGCTGGGAAGCGCATGACCGCCAAGACGAGGCTGCTGTGCTACGACACGTTTGCGTTGGCAGTATTGCGGCGCAAAGTGCACGGCTACTTCATGCGCAATATGTATGCACTCTCATCAAAGTTTAACTCTGACATTCCCATTTTGCATGCATACATTTTGCTAAACACACTAGCGCTGCGAGCAAGCGAAAACCGAAACTGGAACTGAAATCGGCTGCAAGCTGCCGGACTACTTGCGTAGTAACACAAATGTGCGGAGGCCCCGCCTCCGTAGCCTTCGCTCCAATGTCAAGAAAAGCTGTCGCCGAGTATAGTGCGACCAGTCTCCCAATTCGCCGATCGCCGTCAGGAAAAATAAGTCATGCAGCTTTTGGTGGAAAAACTGCATCGAACGACAGGACAGAAATTCCTGCAGCGCCCCCGTGTAGTGTGATTTTGGTTGCGGTCGAGTGGAAGCTTTGATCGACTTGGGTGAATTTGTATCAGTTATTCAGCGTGACTTGTGTAGGAGGCCACGAAAAACTACCACCCCTTCTCATGGTCCCACACTCATCATCATCATCATCATCATAATTATCATCATCAGCCTGTTTAGGTGCACTACAGGACGAAGGCCCCTCCCAACGATTTCGAATCCACCCTATCCTGAGCGAGTTGGTTCCGCTTTATGCGCGCAAACTTTTTAATTTCGTCGCTCCATCAACCTTTTGCCTACCTCTGTTGCGTTTTCCCTCTCGTGGTATCCATTCCGTAGCTCTTACTGTCCACCTATTATCCTTCCTCCTCATGACACGTCCTGCCCAGATCCACTTCTTTCCTTTAATTGATAAGATAATATCGGCTACTCCTGTCTGTTCTCTGATCCATTCCGCTCGTTTTTTATCTCTTAGCGTTACCCCTATCATTTTTCTTTCCATTGCACGTTGCGTGCTCCTTAGTTTCATCTCTAGTTTTTTCGTTATTCTCCATGTTTCTGCACCGTACGTTAGTACTGGGATAATGCAGTGATTGAATACTTTTCGCTTTAATGAGAGCGGTAAGTTTTCGGTCATGATTTCGTAATGCCTTTCGAATGCGCCCCAGCCCAGCCTTATTCTACGGAGACTCTCATTTTCCTGGGTAGGAGTTCCTGATATTAACTGTCCCAGATATACATATTCGTTTACACATTGTAAGAGTTCATTGTTGATTTTAAATTCCTGTTCCTTAGCTAAGCTATTGAGCATAACTTTGGTCTTTTGCCTATTCATTTTTAATCCAATTTTAACGCTTTCCTTGTTTAGGTCATCAATCATGTTTTGTAATTCGTCACCATCATAGCTAAAGAGCACAATGTCGTCTGCAAATCTTAAATTGTTTAGCTTTTCTCCGTCTATTCGAATGCCCTTTTCTTCCCAGTCTAGACGTTTAAAGACTTCCTCTAAACATGCAGTGAATAGCATCGGGGATATTGTATCTCCCTGTCTCACACCTCTCCTGATCGGGATTTCTCTGCTTCTCTCATGTAGGAGTAGTGTGGCTGTGCAATCTTTGTATATGTTGTTTATGGTTTGCACGTATACGCCAGGTACCCCTTGGCGATGTAGAGCTTCTAGAACTGCTTGTATTTCTATGGAGTCAAATGCTTTCTCATAGTCGATAAACGCCATGTAAAGAGGTTTGTTATATTCCGCATACTTCTCAATTACTAGGTTGATAGCGTGGCTGTGGTCCATTGTCGAGTAACCTTTCCTAAAACCAGCTTCTTCTCTCGGTTGGTTAAAGTCGAGTGTTTCTCTTATCCTCGTAGAAATTACCTTTGTAAATAGCTTGTATATTACTGGGAGTAAGCTGATTGGTCTGTAATTCGTTAAGTCCTTTATGACACCTTTCTTGTGGATAAGGATTATATTAGCATTTTTCCAGCTGCGCAGTACGCTACATGTCTTGATACATTTCGTGAAGAGCGATGCAAGTTTTTCAAGTACAATATCTCCTCCGTCTTTGATCAAGTCGGCTGTTACACCATCGTCACCAGCTGCTTTACCGCGGGACATGCCTTTGGCAGCTTTTTTTACTTCGTCAGCAGTTATACATGGAATTTCGGTGTTCTCATATGGTTCTATTTCTATTTCCACACTCATCTCTGCTCAAGAGGACGCCATTCGCCCTTCTGCTATGTGCACTGCTCGGGTTTACATCGATGGGCTACTGCATTACGTACAATTCGCAGTGCTGCGTCCCTGTTCCCACCATGTTACGCTTGGCTAGGATTTCCGACTTCTGCACCATGTGCTTCTCTCTGCTGCCGAGAGCGTGTTCTTCACGTGGACGACACCGACTATTCGTTTCATGCAGGTCATGCACCACTTTGCTTGCTGCAGAAGATATGAAGATATCTCCGGGCCATCAGAGGATTATTATCATCACCTCTGTTGTGTTGGACAGAGTTGCCATGTTCGCACTTCCGTACGAACGCTGGCTCACAAGAGGAATTGCTTTCACCACAGGCCTGGTTCAGTTTGCCGATGGATCCGCCCACCCTTGAGCCCCAAACCCAAAAAGTGCTTATCCCTAAAGGCGCCACACGGGCTTGCACCACTGGTTGTCATTATCTGTGTTGTTCCCCTGAAGAAAGCTTCATGTGCAGTTCCTTCTGTAGGAAGTTCCGCTTCTCTATTTGTTCTTGCAGCGGCCATTAGTCCCGTCCTGTCGCCTCTACTGTCGCAACAGTTGCTTGCCTTACTGCGAAAGCACCAAACTTCGTTTGAAACACTACGCTTCACTAGGACAGACCTTCGTTACCATGCATCGCATAGAGACAGACGGCAGGTCCATCGGGCGCCGCAGCCCTTGCCGGGTATCGCTAGAAAACGGAAAGTAATCGAAGAAAGCGCCGCCGACATGCTGCAATGGAATATTATACACCCTCTACTAGCCCTTGGTCATCCCCTGTCGTATTGGCGAGGAAAAAAGATGGCTCTGTACGATTTTGCATGTACTACAGAGCACTCAACATGATCACGCGCAAGGACATATGCCCTTTGCCGCGCATTGACGACGCCCTAGATTCCCTGGAGGGGGCAGAGTGTTCCTCAAGTCTTGATTTACGTGCGGGCTATTGGCAGATACGTATGCACGAGGACGACAAAGAAAAAAAACACCGTTTTCAACACCAGATGGATTTTACGAGTTCAATGTCATGCCATTCGGCCTCTGCAGTACTCCCGCGACATTTGAGCGAATGATTGACAGCGTTCTCGATGCCTGAAATGGAAGACTTGCTTGTGCTATTTGGACAACATTGTTATTTTCTCATCAACATTCTCGCTGCACTTGCAAAGTCTTGACGAAGTTCTTATGTGCCTTGCCAACGCCGGCCTCGAGTTGAACCCAAAGGAGTTCCGCTTTGCAAGCAAAATATTAGTGTTAGGTCACATTGTGATCAAGGATGGCAGTTGACCCGACCCTGACAAGGTTTTCGCAGCTACGTATTTTCCGTGTCCGGAAAAGGCGAAAGACTTGCGAAGTTTTTTGGGCCTAGCTTCCCACTTTCGCAGATTTATACGTCAGTTTGCCACCATCGCTTCACCTTTACGTAAGTTACTTCGTGCTGGTGCTACCTTCACATGGTCACCTGAATTTGAATCAGCGTTCGCGCGTCTCAAGCGCGCCCCTACATAGGAACCCGTACTTTGCCACTTCAATGAATCTGCATGTACACTCTTGCAAACAGACGCAAGCGGATGCGGCATTGGTATTCTCTTACAGCGTGACGAGTCTTCACGAGAGAGTCGTAACCTACGCAAGCTGAGTACTGACTACCCGCGAGGAAAGTCCCACGATCACTGAGCCAGAATGCCTGACTCTCGTTTGGTCCGTCCGGAAGTTTAGGCGTTATCTTCACGGACCATCATGCATTGTGCTCGTTTTCGACGTTTAAGTACTTGTCCGGACGCCTTAGTCGTTGGATTCTTCGTCTGCATGAACACGACCTGACTATTGCGTGATACGCCGTTGAATGCTCCCACTTCATGTGTTTTGTTCTTAGGAGCTCCAGATGTGATTCTTCCGGAAGATCGCGACTCGTTTCTATCTCATCAACATGCGGACTCATTGTCGACGCATAGTAGAACGCCTTCAAGGAGCCTCGCCGCCTCATAACGCCCGCATTCGTCTACAGCTAGAGCAGTTCAAGCTCTACCATAGCGTCCTGTACCACCACGACAATCACCCTGGCGGTCAACGCTTGGTGCCTGTCCTGCCTCGCTCTCTCCGGGCCCATGTGCTCAGAGCGTATCACTATAGAGTGTATTAGTAATCACGACGACATGACTGCTGGCCATCTTGGCGTGACAAAAGCCTAGGACAAAATAAAAGGTCGTTTCTTCTGGTCCGCCTTATCTACTAGTGTGGTGCGATATGTCGCTTCCTGCCCACTTTGTCAACGTCGAAAACTGCGTGCGTCTGCTACAACCGGACAACTTCAGCCGGTGCCATGTCCTCGGAACTATTCGAAGCAGTCAGAATTGATGTGTATAGTCGTCTTCCGGTGACGCTCACCGGTAAGAGGTGGATGGCAACAGCCGTTGACCACTTGACATGGTACGTGGAAGCAGCTTGCGTGAGTTCTGTCTCAGCTTCTGAGGTCACTGACTTTATACCTCAAGCCCTAATACTACGTAACGGTGCTCCTCGCCTACTCCTGAGCAACTGTCGCAAAGCGTTCCTGTCGCAACTGGTAGACGAAGTACTCAAAGCATCTGGCAACAATCGCAAGTCTACGTCGAGTTACCATCTCCAGACGAACGGCTTGGCTGAGCGATATCATGGAACGCTCTCCGACTAGCCATATATATACAACCAGGCCACAGAAAGTGAAGCACAAGTGTGCCTTTCGTGATTTTAGGGTACAATACCGCTGTCCAACGCACAACCGGATACTCGCCCTTCTACCTTGTTTATGGCCGTTCGCAGTCTTTCTTCTTTGACGCCTCTTTATTCGCTTCACCCATCAAAGCCTCTTTATTGTCGTCTGGAGAATACGTGTCCCGTCTTTTGCGCTGTCGCCAGCTCGCCCGCATGAATACCGAAGCAAGCCAACAGAATCGCAAAAGTAACTATGAAGCCTGTCGTCGCGTCGTGTTCTTCAGGCCTGGCGATGAAGTGCTTCTGTGGACACCAATCCACACTCCTGGCTTATGTGACAAATTTCTGTTTGGCTTCATCGGCTGTACACCGTCTTACCATAGACATCTCCCGTGAACTAACGCGTAGCACCTGTCGTTGTAACCGACAGTCGCTGCCGTGCTACTGAAGTGGTGCACGTTTCGCATATGAAATGTTTCACAAAGCGAGCTCCCTCTCTTTAAGCTGCGGCGAGGATGACTGCTCTCACTCCGGGGAAATTAGCGTGGGCACTTAAAAGGCTCCTCTTCGTCATCGGTACATATATCATCATCACAAAGGATTCTTCTTTGGGTGTGGGTAAGCATATGGAGTCTATTCGGCGCTTTGGGCACGGCAGGTTCGCTGCATTATCGAGGCCTAATAGATACACAATAACAACCGCATCCTCACAATATATAAGTGCATTCGTACCTTGTTACTGTCTTGGTAGAACAGAAATAAATCAGGGATGTACAAAAAATGTAACCTCTCCTTCCGCCGTGGTTACAGCGGACACCGTGACTGTCGTGGCGAGCCGTTCAAGAGCTTCGCTGTTAGAACGGAACAAAACCCTCGGAAGCAAGAGTAAATGAGAACATTTTGTCAAGCTTAGACTATGAAATGTGTGCTAGAAATAAGAAAACATCGTAGAAAGATTCTGAAAAACTCCGATGCATGTAACACGGTTATCGTGCCCGTCACCTGCCTAGACATCTGCAGCAAACTTGATGGTAGTGCGGCGCCATTGGAAAATCTCATACGGTTCATGCGAATCCATATTGAATGTGTGTCAAATGGGTCGCATGGCCCAGTCGTATGCCACTGTTATGCTTTGTCACTTTAGTATTCTCCGCGTCATCATGAAATTGTGAACGGCTTCATATAAATTTAACCGTCGTTCGGTGAAACAGACGCGATCGGAGCATGAAGGACGCTATTGTGGTTCCCGCCAAACAGCCGTCAAAAGAATTTAGCAAGACTATCATGCAATGTTTTGGTGCCTTAAGTGTAAATCACAGTCCTCTTAACGAACAGATCACAATATGTCAGAGGCTTGGCGCGCTTGCGTTAGTGTAGAGTTGTGAAGAATGGGAACAGGAACACGGCAGACATATAGACAATGAACTTTTATGAACGTCCTGAACACGAAGTCCACGTTTATTCAATGAATCTTTGAGATTTTAACTTAAAAATGTGGCTTATTTATTTGCAAGAGACGCCCCTGCACTTGCGACTTTGGTGTTATGGACATTTTTATTCTTTGGCAGCTGCATTGAGGCAGTAAGGCATACTGAAGATAATTTCCGTCTTGCCTTTCATATCGCTTACGGCTCTACGTAACGCACCTACGTCTACCGTTGAACCAGCTCACGGTAGTTGTACATGCTAGCTGAAGTCTTAATCTTATCTTCCACTGTTGGTGCGGGCCATCGAGGAGGTCGCGAGTTTCTTATTTGCCGCTTAATCCAGCTGAGCTTCTATGTGTGTGGGGGAAGAAGCGTAAATTATAGCATCAGCGCTCAATAATCCTCTAGTCAGCACACCCTTCGTAGTTATCTTACGTTAATAGTTCAGATGTGTCTACGTTCTATTGCTTTATTTGCATGCGCATCAAGATTTATGAGTATTGCACGTGGCATTTAGTGAAATGCCACAGCGGCTCGTGTGGCATTACCGTGAGCTACCTGTACAAAGAACAGTAGTGGGTGTTTCCTGCGATTCTTCATCTGCGTTTCCCAGTTATTCATTGTCTATTTCAATGCTCGAGCTGCGTGAGCTGTGGCTGCGTAGCTTCTTCTACGTTCACGTTTCCGACAATCGCCATAACTAGACACCAAATCGCAGAAATGGGCGAACGACGCTTTTGTACAACACGTGAAACCAAATATGTGCACAGTTAGTGCCCTCGTACTGTCGCACAGGGTAAACTGTGGTATCTGAACAGTGAGTCACTCGGCAGGGTGTGCAACAACCATAATTTTATTATATATCTTTACCAACTATTAAAAGGTCACAGTCTCTTCTTCCAACCGATGCTACGTCTACTGTTGAACCAGCTCACGGTACTTGTCGTACATGCTAGCTGAATTGTTAATCTTATCTTCCACTGTTGGCACGTGCCATCGAGGAGGTCTCGGGTTTTTTATTTGCCGCTTAATCCAGCTGACGTAGTTATCAACGCGGGCGTACATGTTAGGATCATAGCGCCTGCCGCATCCATTGCTGTAGGAGACAATGCCAACCTGGACAGTTCGACCATTGCTCGCTTTCACTGCGAGTGGTCCGCCTGAATCCCCCTGAAAAGTGATGCGTCGTCAATGAACACGATAGAAGAGAAGAAATAATAATAATTGATAGAATTTTACGGCCTAACTATTATCATCATGTACATCCCCTATGGAGTCCTACTGAGTAATTCTGAGCATCTCTATCGAAATTCAGGCGCCGTCGGTGCGATTCGAACCAGCTACCCTGACCTTCGTAACCCGAAGTTCAAGCCGCCAACTACCACGGTTGTTGAACAGTCGAAATAGTACCGTGTCAAGAGAAAAACACAGCAAGTACGACAGAGTACAATACTATACTGTAGTAACCGTCGTGAGCGTAAATTATCCTACGCGATATGCGATGAGAAGGAAGTCTCGGCTGAGGTAGGTGCAGCGACATGATAAACAGCTGTCTTTAAGAACCGACTTGGCGGCCCTTGCTTTAGAACTAACCATACTATCATGGGAGAAGATTCTCTCTATCCATACTTATAAACTTGAACACGTAGAAATTTCTAATGGATAAGATGGCCGCGTTTTTTTACAAGAAAGAAAGATACACACAAAATAAGACATATCGAGTTACGCTGTGCTGGCTTTCAGTTCTACTCGTTAAGCTTTACCTAAAGTGAGTTCGTATGAAATTTCCACTTTACATTCAATTAAGACGTAGGTCTATTGTGTTGCTGAGTGGAGATTGACAAGGGCTAAGAACACATGACATTTAACATGTAGAACGTTATACGGACAACCAATCAAACAATATGTAGCAGTAAACTCATGTCGACATCGGACACGTGACAAGATGGTATGAAAAACTTTGTTGGAGCCTGAGCAACCAGTCTGGGACTGATGCGGGCCGCTCCTACGTTAGGACAGAGAGACCGAGCCCCTCTGCCACCGCGAGGACCCTATGGACAGCCGGGAGATGGTCCCCCAGCACTTCACTCTACAACATGCGCTGCCACCACTGTTCACCTTGAGAACCATCACCGGCCAACGCTGAGTAGCATTAGAGAATATCGTCTAAATTGAGAAAACCCTCCACACTTGCTGCAGTAGAGTAAAACACCGCAGTCCGGATTAATTTCATTCATAACGACCGGGTGCGGGTACGTCCGTGCCTGCGTAAGTCTTAAAGTAACCGCCTTTTCCCTGTTTAATGTAGAATATGGCCGCGCGAACAACCTGTGCAATAAGTAATAGTGCTTGGTGATCTCGTTGTAGGCTAACAGCTGGTCCCTGAAGTCTTGAGCGTGTTATAGAGACCCCCACGGAGTACACGGCACGCTAATCCTCATTACTCCCTTTGCGCCACGTTGAGATTTAGCGAGGCTCTCTCCCCTGACCCTATGTGCTCTGGGAACCACGGCACTGTATGCTGAGCCCAGCTACGGTGGTCTAGTGGCTACGATACTCGGCTACTGATCCGAGGGTCACGGGATCGAATCCCGGCCGCGGCGGCTGCATTTCGATGGAGGCGAAATGGTGAGGCCGGTGTGCTGTGCGATGTCACTGCGCGTTAAAGAACCCCAGGTGGTCGAAATTTCCGGAGACCTCCACTACGGCACCTCTCATAATCAGAGCTGGTTTTGGGACGTTAAACCCCACGAATAAATCGGAATTGCATGCAAAGTGTTATCCCTATAATATAGCAGTCTGTAAGCCTGTTCCGCGATATTTCCCCCGGAGAAAGCTTTAATAACAGATCGTGAGTCACTAAACACCAATACCATTGCTGAAACAATTAGTGCTAGAGCAATAGTCACATGAAGAGCAACCCCGGGAACCCCGAAATAGACAGCAGCGGCCATCTACCACGACCGCTCAATAGGCACCTTTCCCACTAAACCATACCGCGTCAACAAGCACATACTCCTTCTCCTGATGCTCTGCCTTTCGCAACAAAGTCCCAGCTCTCTCCACCCGCCTCCTTATATTGTGCACACGGGGCGCATTCCGTGGAAACGGCGGTACGATAATGTTGGCCCTAAGGATCATGTTCAACTCGTGTTAGCACGTCTCATCACAGGGAGGGCGACTGCTAGGTACATTAGCGAATAGGAGAACACAGATAACACAGATAAGTTCACGAAGTAACACAGATAAGTGTCACGAAGTTGCGCAATCAATATTTTTCTAAGCACATGACGCCAGGCACTTAAAGAAGAGATCAATACACGCATGCCGTGCACAACTGCAAAGGGACGCCTCGCCATGGTGGTCTAGTGGCTATAATACTCGGGCGCTGAGCGATTGTGGCCGGGTTCGCACCCAAGCCGCGCCGGATGCATTCCGATTGACGCAAAATGTCGAGGCCTCTGTACTGCACGATGTGAGTGCAATGTCTTTAAAGGTCCTGTGCGAAAGGCCCCTCAGTTGAAGTTTGCGGAACAACGCTGCTCTTTCGTGGTCGAATTACGGAGTAGCCATACGAATTCTTCAACGTCGACCATATCCCCACAGAAGGCGCAGAAGCGGGACTACAGCGTCTGTGATAATGAAATCGTGGTTTTGGCACGCAAAATCCCCGAAATGAATCACTTGCGTGGGACAGTTGTTGTCATGGCATCAACCATCAGTGATGAGGGGAAAACAAACTTGCGTAGAATTGTAATAAAGGGAGATGGATGTTGCTTCTAAGCAGCACACTACATTGTTACGAGCAGAGCTTCACTGATGCAACAGTTCGGTTTTGAGTGTATTAAAAAGGCTGTCATTGTTTCGTAAAATCTTGTACCATGTTCCACAGCACCGACATAAATTGCATACGATACGTTCTTAAATTTCCCCTTGCCTAGGCCCCAAGTAGAAAGTCGCTGTAGTAACATGCCGCAGTAAAGGCTTGTCCATTTCATCTGTACTCGGACAGCGATGGACTGGACCAATTAGATTTGTCCAGTCCTTCTAGTACCGAGTTGAATGGCGATTCACGGACTTGACATTCCTAAACTAATCGCATCTATTCAAGGCGGTGTTCGTTTTTGTCAGTGCTTAGCTAATATTGTATACCTATAGGAGGCTTCAGACCACCATAATCGTACAGCAAGACGGCACTTGTATCCATGAGGTCTCGTTAAAGGAGAACGAACATGATATAAGATTCTATCTATCTATAGCCCTCATTAATGTTCACTTGTCTTGAGGGTGTGCATGTGTTTATAAAACAAATTATTTTGGAGCTCTCACTGATGGCCTGATTTAAAACGAGATTGAGAGACCATTAAGGTAAGCTTTTTGATATGAATGGCATGGAAGACGGACCTGTTTTTAGAGAGGCGGATTAGAGAGTTTCTGACACTGTTATTAATCGTATATCGCCATTGAAACGCGTTTCAATGCCGCGCTTGAGTGAAAAATAAATAACAGCTTACCTTGCAAGTGCCCTTCCCAGAATTTAATCCGCACAATGTGTTCCTCTTGTTTAGAACCTCTTTCTGCCTAGGGAGTACCAAACCCGCTTTGCATTTTTTGAAAGGCAGGATTCTTGTACGCGTGTATAATAAATCTTTATGTGGAGTGCCATCTAGTGAAATCAAGGGAAGGAAATGGAGGAAAATAAGTGCTAGCATTTGTACATTTACTGCGGCAGAGCTTAATTATTAAATACTTTACTAGATAGGCAAAATATTTGGGTTAAACAATGTTTCCTAGGCTGCGTTTTGACACAAAAGAGTCGGCTTGCTTTTCTTTTTCATATTACATCTTATAGGCAATAACAAACCGCGAAAATCTGAAACATCAACACACTGGCCTTTGTAATAACCATTGAATGTGAAAATTGGCCTTATCAAAAGGAATACGCGAACATGGAACACATTTTCACTAGCTAGAAGTACTGGAAGCGCTTCTCAACATAAATCAATAGTTACTTTATGTCTAGTTCCTAAGTTCCTACTGGCAATCCCTACTCCTCGGAGATACAGCCTTCTGACCAGCTTCCTGTCTAATACAATCAACGTGTTTGCACCGAGAATAGAGGTGACTTCTGCACTGACACCTAACTTCAGCTATGCATAGCTAGCAAGTTCATAGCTCCACCGACACCTTACTCCAGTACATAGCTAGCAAGTAGCAAGCATAGCAAGGATAGTAGTTCTTCCAAAAGCTGTTTGATATTTAGTTCCAAAACATTGCCTAGGAACCGCTGATATTGGCGTCACATGTGACCCAAGGAGGGATACCGCGTGGCGTACATTGGTTCAGCTTTCATACATGAAGTTTAATATCGAATGTTCCAGGGCGTGACATTCGTGCTAGCCTTATTGCTGATAGCGCAAACAGATATTATCATGGATACACGTCGTCTCAGTGGATATGCTTACAGAACACATGAAGGGCAATGAATCGCATGTTGGGATAAATCTGTGAAATTTGGAGGCAAATGTAGCAGCGTAAAAAGATGAAAAACCTAGTGGCTATCAGAAATGCCTGCCGGTGGCCTTCTTGCTGTATTGGACGTGAGGGTCGAATGCCATTATAACTTCCGACTATTATTCAATAAAATATGAAACGGCTCACAGTGTAATTGGGGTTACAAAACTACGTCCATGTAATAAGGAACACCGTCACACCTCAATAACAGTAGTGGCCTCCTAGGAAAGCATCATGAACTATTCAACGGCAGCACTTGTTAATAATGAACACACACACACACACACACACACACACACACATATATATATACATATATATATATATATATATATATATATATATATATATATATATATATATATATATATATATTAAAATGTGCATGTTGGTCTTCAAGCAGGCCGCGACGTTGCCTTACAGACTGCTAGCACGAAGGTAGATCTGGGTCCAGGCGAGCGCGCGCAAGAGCATGGGTAACAACCACCGATCGTCGTCGTCTTCTGCATCCAGGCGTTCGGGCGCATGTCATACATCTTCACTACAATATATATATATACGATCAGAAAGTCACAGAGAGAAACACATTATTTAGGATTTAACGAGGTCTCCTTACGAGGGCTTACAATCTGCTGCCAGACGACCTCGGCCCACCCGCTCGGTATTATGGATGCGCCGTACAGACGCAGATGTCATCGAGCACTGGCCTTTGCTTCTTGGACGCACTTGTGTATCCCAAACCCCTTTTTTGTGAGCTCTCCCCTTTCCACCCCCGTTATGGATGTTCGTAAAGTGTACTTAAAAACCATGCGCCCGTGAAAAACTTTCATCTTTGAAAAAGGCTGGTCTCCAGCCGAAACGTCAGAATAAATCCTAAATAATATGTTTGTCACTGTGACTTTCTGATGCTATATTTATCCCGAAATCCAGGAAGAACTTTTCTGAGATTCTATATATATATATATTAGACGCAGCACGCCAATGATATTCTACTTATTGGCCGAAGTTTCGCTCAGCGCCTGCCCCAAACGTCGGCCAATAAGGGAGAGTCTTTGAAGTGTTACGTCCCATATTTACATTCCTGCAGAGCTGAATCTACCTACTTCGCGGAACCTGATATATATATCTTTATATATATATATATATATATATATATATATATATATATATATATATATATATATATATATATATATGTGTGTGTGTGTGTGTGTGTGTGTGTGTGTGTGTGTGTGTGTGTGCAGAACATGTTCCGGTGTGCCCATACTTTAGAAATCATAAGCATTGTGCTTAATACCTGAGATATGTTTGCGAAACGCCTACAACTTGACATCGGACGGACGCTACAAGAAATGCTCAAAGAAGGGAAATCAGCCTCGCAGGGAACAAGTCGAGCATTTGTGTGCAAGCGATCCAAATAATCATTATTGCGTAAAGCCGTGAGCAGGATCAGATGACACTTTGATGCAACACTTTCTAGTCACACACGCTCTCAGCGGTTGTTGGAGTTGCGTCTACGGCTCTACGGAGCATGAGTGTGCAACGCTGTGTGTGCTTGTGGCCCATACGGGGGGCAACGTTCTACATCAATGTCTGCGTCACAGAATGGACAATACTCCGTACCTTAAAGCAGTTCTGCGTAGCGTCTTGCTAGCACCAGCGTGGCGCTTCTAGGATAGTCCACACACATCACAAGGTCTATGAATTGGTTTTTTGTGGCAAATATTGAGGGTTTTTTCTATTATATTCGTGAATGTGTATTCAGTTTATTTCCTGTGCTTACTATTCATTTTTTGGTCCAATTGTGATAGAAGGGTCTCTCACAGTTTTTACTTCTGGCCCTCCTTCTGAAGATACCTCAATACATGTATCGTGTTCTGCGGTTCATTTATAAACTTGAACTTGAACATGCGGTGTATATATATGTGGACTGCACGGTAACTGACGTTTGTTTTTGAATTCCTGACTTCGGACACCACCACACGGGACAAACATCTGCAGGCAGTCAGTAGCTACTTGTGCTTAAGAATGACTAACATTGTCGCTTACGAATTTTTTGCGTGCGCCCAATGGGAAAATACACTTGCGCCAAGGGTGGCAACAATTTCACCTTTAGTTATAGCTACTGTTCTTACCATGTGATGAATTTGACATCTGCATTTTGCCACACGGGTAAAGAATGTCATTATAACATTGTTACTCGCAAAATTTTTGTTAAATACAAGCACTGGTTTAAGGTATGTACAAGAACAACGCACTTAACTGCCCGCAGGCAACTGCGCACGCTATTCCATACGCGAAGCATACCTGCAGTTCGATCCTTATTGCTTAGCGTATATTTGCACAAGGGTTACTTGCTTTCTGACGTAAAGCCCCATCCAGAAACAACGGCTCGCTTCCCAGCAAGGTGCATCCTCCTAGTAGGCAGGCAAATGGGTCGAACGTAGTCGTCAAACCTTAGTCGCTTTTCTACCTGCATATCGCAAGTGCACAGACATGTCGTCTTGAAACACGCCTTGTAAATTGCACCGCAAGAAAAAGAAACAACGGAAAGCTCAAGATGTGCTCTTTACTAGCGTAAGCCATCGAATAGCCAATACAACAGATATCAGGAGAAGTGCTTGGGTATTAGCAGCGAAATAACTAACAGAAACAGCAGGGGTTCACGACAGTGCAAAATTTCATAAAATATGGCAATTAATTATTTTCACCTAACTTTTTTAACATAGTGGCGCATCTGCGCTGAGAATAGGCCACTTCAAACAATTTCTTGGACGCGTTGTTTGGTTCATGGTTGGCGCTTCACTGCAGCGTTTTTCTCTGTAGATACATACTAGAATGAACAACCCTTCACTTCATAGAATAATAATTCTCTCGTACCTTGACGCAATAAAATAAATTTTGTTGGATGCGCCTTCATTTCTTTTACATTAATATACAACCTTCCTTTTACTAATGGTGCATTTATTTCATAGTCTCTTTTCTCGAACAAGGAATGCTGCTTAAGAAATACCTGCAGATCCTACGCACTTTGGGAATCGGGTGCCATGCGAAGTATTCTGCAATGAAATTGCGTATGCCCAGCTGTGGGCCATAAAGCCATACAATTTTGGCAAAACAGGAGGAGTGTCTGTGAAGAAAGCTGTGAGTACGTGCGCAGTTGAGATGGCTAACCAGGAAACTCGACAGCACCGTAGCGATTCGATTGGAGCTCATGGTAGAAGGTAGTGTAGGTACCAGCATTAGTGCACAGCATAAACATACGTTTTGTCGAAGAGAAACGCACTCATCGAAGTGTTCCTACAGGATCGAACACTCCCCCCAATGGTGGGCTAGTGGCTATGGTACTCGGCTGCTGATGCTGATCCGAGGGTCGCGGGATCGAATCCCGGCTGCGGCGGCTGCATTTCGATGAAGGCGGAATGTTGAGTTCGGCTTTTTCGGCTAGTTGGTTGGATGCATTTGAAGGAAACATAGCGCTAGCAGACACGGGCAAGGCGCTCTTGTTGTCGTCTTCCTTGTCCGTGTCTGCTAGCGCTATGTTTCCTTCGAAATGTTGAGGCCCGTGTGCTGTGCGATGTCTGTGCACGTTAAACAACCCCAGGTAGTCAAAATTTCTGGAGCCTTCCACTACGGCGTCTCTCATAATCAGAGCTGGTTTTGGGACGTTAAACCCCACATAACAACAGGATCGAACGCTTTTGTACAAAAGCATGCCGAGTGCTAGTAGAATACATCTATCGTCTATTACAATGTAATGAACGCGCTTAACAAAGATTTGAAGCGCAGATGACATTCCACAAGCCAGATCATTACAAGTGATGGCGCATTACCTTTACTTACACCATTCACCGTGTAGAAGGAGTTCCAATAGACTAGCGGTAGCGTACTGGATTAGCAACTCGCGAGCTCGAGATCGGTACCCGCCTTCCACTTGGGAAGTTGCCCTAGGAGATTGCAGCGTGGTTATGTGTGTGTGTGCGTTTGATATGCCTACATTTCAATCGCGTGCTACGGCAAATGTTATGCTTTTGCTCTTATTAAGTATGTTCTCATGATGAGTGTCGATTTTAGTTCGCTGGAGATACACATGGACTCTGGGAAAATCGAACACCTGCAGCGCGCACCCGAATACCACAGACCGAACACACTACGAATGTATGAGGGTGGCGATGTGGGCTTGTTGGTAGAGCACCTTGAGTTTCATGGTAGCGCACGACAAACACGTACAGCAGGAAGGCACATCTGAAGGCACATCAGGCACAAGAGGAAGGCACATATAGCACTGTGGTGTGTCAGATGTGCGTTCCTGTTGTCAGTTTTTGTCGTGCGCTATCATTAAACTAAAAAAACTACGGAATGGATCATATGTCATAGCAGTATCCTTAGTCGTGACGTAGGCAACGTGTATATCATGTTAGTGATGAAAATAGAAATCATGCATGATCTCCTTACGTTCATACAGCACCACCCAAATTATTGTTTTTATCAGGCTAGCAAGACGCCTAAGGGAGCACCGAGACGTAGATGGCTACATAGACTGATACGGTGAAAGTCGCTAAGTTCGCCAGGAAATGCTTCGCATTTAAAACTGCAAACTGGTTTCGATGGACTTATTTCGACGTGGATGTCGTGCGTTCCATTCAGAAAAGATACCACAAAAGCCACAATGTGTCTAGTTTTATCTCGATGCACAACTGCTGTAAAGCTCAATCACAGCCCCAGAATAGGCTCGAGGAGGGACGTGGTCATCGAATATTGATATACGGTGCTCATTTATGTTACCCTTTATTAGTACCTCGCTCATTTACTCTAATAATGCCATTCTTAACGGAAATGGTGTTCTAGTTTTGTCTACATTTTGTCTAGAAACCGTCATAAGGTAGGACCTGCCCTCTATTCTTGCTAAGGGGTGTGTCATATGTGTACTTGAAATGTTTAAACATGATCTTTAAAGGTTATTATCTGTATAGTAATTCCTGCCAATTATAGCTATAGGTAAATAATCCTATGCACGGAGTGTATCTGACTTGTGTTTGCTAATTTGAGTGATATTTCGTTTTTATTGATCCCTCTATTAGCATGTGTCAATGGGTCCAAGCAGTCTGGTGTATTTCTATGTTCTGCATCTCCAAATAAATGATTTATACTATTGGCATTCCAAATATTATAATAAGGAGCAACCAAATTGTAGAAGCGCCCCAGCTATCACCTCATTGTTTTTCATTAAACAGCTTCCGATATAAGAGGCACGCACCATCCCTTCCGATTGAACAGGGCCAGTTGTCTTCTAGAAATTCTGTGTACTATAAAATGTGACGAAGTTGTTCAGTAATTCCAAGTTTTCCCCCTGACGCTGCTCACAGAAGCGACACACAAAATGGTTGATTGGGAAGGGCATTGGCAAAATGCAGGCCTCTTCAAAAAGGCAGAATCACCGAATTTAGAGAAAAAATCAGGCATAAAATCCAAAATCTGTAATGACCTGCAGGAATGCCCAAGAAAACCTATCCGTGGACAGAGATTTGATCGATGGACGGTACTGAGAAAGTGTATCTCTGGCTGAAGTAAAGCTGCTAGCTGCGATGCTAACGAGGGAATGTTTACACGTAGCCGGGGTTTTGCTGCAGGCATACCGTATATGAAGATGTATATGTCCTGAAATGAAGTAGCAACCACGCGGCACGTATTGCCTCAAATTAAGCTACGTGTGTTAGCGCATGCTGAAAGTTATAGCATCAGACAGAGACGCACGAGTTAAAAATAACGATAGCCTATGTAAGTTATGAAAACTGTTGCTTCTTCCCCCATGGAATTCAACTTGCAACGTGTCAGAAATATCAAGGTATAAATATGCCTGCAACAACTTACCCTGACGAGGGCCACGTCGTTCGAAATCGTTGCGAACTGAAATTTTGGGTGATGGATGAAATCTTCAATCCACGTAGTTGGACCCTCAGTAAGGTTCGTTGTGTTGTAATAAGCGACAGCAAATAATGGCGTTGCGTTCCTGTAGGAGAAGCATTGCTGTAAATATATTGCTGGCATGTCAAGCTTAGTGAAAGATGTGATCGTTGCCTAGCTCTGGAATCATGCGAAAAAGCTGCGCATCTGATTGAGCTCCAGACAGCTAGAGACAAGTTCAGGGGTGGCCGCGCTTGTTAGTGTTTTATTTCTTATTAATATTGTACACAGATAAATGGGGATACATAAAAAACACTGGAAGAGGCACACGGCGCTAAGTAATTCGCTGTGTCTTTGGCCCTGTCGTGTGCACGTTTCCTCCGTGTGCCATATTAATAAAATCATTTAGGTACACTGCCGGGAAACACTATAATAAAAAATATCAAATATCAAGTCCAACTTTTTTTTTGAGGGAGAAAATGCCAGCGTCCTAACCTTCAATGCGTTCTGGCACGGCTAGACTTACCAGTAATGAATGCAGTGTGCTGCAGTCAGTATGTAACGTGGCGATATAATACTGCCGCCACAAACAGAGACCATGGTGTCGGTTTTGTTCAATCGGTATTGTACTACGATGTGCACCTGAAGTGGGGAGCAGTATATCATAATATATCCCTGTTTATAATCGGATTTAAATAAAGTACTGATTTGGCCGACGTCTATCAGGCGACGTTTTCACAATGGAGCAATTCACTTCTGATTGCATAGTGACGCTGAAGAAAGGATTGGTTGCAGTTACTACGTTGCCCATGACTAGAAGCGCGTCGCACAAAATGTTCATGGCTGGTAATTTAATGTATTCCAATAGTACACATATATATCAAGGTCGCCAACATGCGTGTCCTTCGTTGCCAACTACGTTTTCGCTTAGGAAGCCATGTCTTTTGACACCAACTAACATCCTGGCCCCTTCACGGGGTTGCTTGAAGTTTGAAGTTTGAAGTTTATTTGGCCTTTTCTTTGGTACGTGTATTTACACTTTTAGGGACCCAACAAATTTGTTAAAGGGTTCCTAACGGCATTATAACAAAAAAACACTAAACGGCAATTGTCATTAGCAAAGCACTAAATAGTAATAATATAAAAAACACAAGAAATAAGCAAACCCATAATATAGTTATATACCAAATGGTCATCGTTACTAAACCATCAAAACACAAATGACGCGGTAATTTGACGTAATGAGTACAAAAAGGTTGAAATATGTGATATCTATAAGTGCGAATTTGTATGCATGTGAAAATCAACACTAGAAATCTCTTAGCAGGACAAATTGTTATGGAGCGAAATTTTCAGTTGTGCTAGGAAAGAGCGACGTGACGGGGCTGTCTTTAGGTTAGTAGTGAGGCTATTCCAAATGGTAGTTCCTCGGAATCCCGAAGTTTGACGACCATAATTAGTATTTATTTTTGGTAGTAAAAGTCGGGTGCGTGAAAAGCACCCGTTAGCTCGAGGTGACAGACGAAGGGACACCGACAGTAAGTTGAGACTACCGTGACGTATTCTGTATATCATAGATGCGATATTATTGGTAACCAGATTGTGTACACTTAATACATCGAAATTTTGAAAAAAATCGGCGCCTCTTATATTCATACTATTAGGCATTACTATAGAGCTCTTTTTGGATAATTAGAACTGATTTAAGGTGAGATTTGTACGTGCAACACCATATAGCAATGCAGTAATTTATGTGTGAATGAATGAATGCATAATAAAGATTAATTAGTATTTCTCTTGAAAAAAAATGCCGACATTTAAAGGGAACATGCAATCCGTATGAGGCTTCCTGAACAACGTTGCGAGCATGTAAATGAAATTTTAGGTGAGAATCTATGTATACTCCCAAGAATTTTGTGTGATTGATTAACTAAAGTGTGAGGTAGTGTTGTACCATTTATAGTGAAAGTGAAAAAAAAAGGCAGAATTCCTAGAACATTTGCTGAACCACTCTTGCATCCGTCTTATTTTTTTTTGTTCGCTGCAGTTTTAGGTAAAGGAAGCTTATAAATTATCAATTCAAAGTAGAAATCTCCAAAATTTGTGTTCAAAATTTGGAGTGTGAGCAATATGAATTCGAACACATGGCTTTTAAAGCAAAGCGAAGTAATAATGGCGGGGTTTTTACGCACCAAGACAGCGATTTCATTATGACGTGCGCGGTAGTGTGGGATTCCGAATATTTATGCACCCTTGGGCTTTCCTCGTCATTTAGTGCGTACTGACATCGAACAGTTCGTTCTGACGTAGTGTTCACATCTAACAGAGTTCGAACACGTGCGTATCGAGCGAGCGACAACATTTGAGGACCATAATCGCTGACTCATCGGGAGCAGTGGCGGCATAAATTCCGGACACTTTGATGCGACCATGTGGGAGAAACACGTAGTAATGGCGAAGGCAGTACAGTCATCAGAGAGGAAGGAAAGAAAGCATTGAAATAAATAAATGGGGGAAAGGCACCTGTTGTGGATCTGATCAGACAAGATCTCTTGAAGCATGCTGGGAAGATTATGCGGAAGAAACTGGCAACAATATTAGGTTTCCAGTATAGGCAGTGCCTGATGACTGCGAACGTACAAGAGTTTGAACAGTGGGAAGATGAAACATGCCGGTCAATTTACTTTTTGTTCTCGTCAAGGTGCCCACTAAGGTAATTGCTGGCATAATTTGTTCCACCTGAGATATCAGTCAACCTATCGGACAAGCAATGTTTCGTAAAGGACGTTTGAAACGCACCATATTCACGTGGTCTCTCATGTGATAGTGAAATGCTCGGAGGCGTAACCAAAGCCTATGTGTAGCCTTCATAGATTACAGCAATGATTTCATTTCGTCAATACCTGAGCAGTCATGCAGGATTGCGGAATCAGGGGCTGGACGACCATTACGTAAGCATATTTGAATCTATCGAGAATGGATCCCCAGGCACCAGAGTCTTATAGAAAGTGAGGAGTAAAAATTGTGGGAATATTAAGCTTCGCCATTAAGAGTTGAATGCGATAGGCATGCATGACCCCATCTCATAGGGCTGTCTTCAGGTTGCTATGCTCTTCCGTCACCTAGCCAAGCAATTGTCACGACGCCACTTGATAGAAAGTGCAAGTTACTGCGTGGACTGCCTCGTCGTCTTGCGTCATTTGACATAGATGCGCCATCAAAACGCGCGGATGAAGAAGCCACCATTCCAATGAAAACTGAGCTAGTTCGTAGGAGTTCATCCTGAAGTAGGTGCTAGGCTATAAAAAACATGAAAGAAGAAAGCGCACCTGTTCTATTTGTCTTCCTCTTTGTCCATGTTTCGTGGTGCACAGCACCCACCTTAGGGTGAAGAATGTAGGAGGATATATGGGGGGTGGCCGAACACGTAGCGCATGGAGCTAAGGAGCAAGAGGTCTTAGGTTCGACTCCCCGGTCGCCGAAGGTTTTTGTATTCTTTATTTGAAATCGCATTTACCTCGCATTTCCGCTCACGGACAACGGTGATTTTTAACTCACAAGCAATGACGCCGACACTGACACTTGTATTTATGGGAAACGAGGTTTTAATGCTATCGATTCACTAGCAGTAAGCTACGGAGTCAAATATGAGGTAGAATCTCACCAGTGTTATTCATAGCGTGTTTACAGGAGGTATCGATAACAGTGGATTGCGAACAAGTGATGATATGGGAGAGTACGCGCATAGAAAAATCCATAGTTGCGCTTGTTATTGGTGGCTGAACATATTGGAAAAAGACCGCCACAGCACCGACGACGAAGTAGAGGAATGCACAGCTAACCTAGGCGTTCTGTATAGGCTAACACTCACGTGTATCCCAGCACATTATGCTCTGCCAATGCACACCTAACTTTCGTCAAGCAGAGCTGTTGGCTATATGCCGAAATCAACTCTTAGGGGGGATTAATTATGATCCTAACAGTGAAAAAAAGGGGTGGGAAGCGTTAAAGCATTCCATCTATTACTTTACATTATAGTGAACTAGTACTTTCAGATAGTTCCAGGTAGCATGGAAGCAGTCTTTGAAGTGCTGTTTTCTTTTGCGAAGTCACGTATTTTTCATGGGATTTTCGTTATGGTCCCATGGGTGTGAGCCCATGTCTTTTATGTGTGTAACTGAATAACTATCATATGCGAGTTAGGGCTGGCGTGCAACTGTTCGAGTGTCGTCCTCGTTGCTGTGACGCTGTTTTTCAAGACGTTAATTGGGACACTGTCTTTTTCAAGATGTTCATTGGGAGATTGTCTCTGTAGACTTTCTCAGGAATCATGGGGTTGAATTGTAAATCACGATTACTTAACTATTCAGGAAAAGATGAACGGTCGGCACGAAAATTGATACGCAGAAAAACAAAGCAATCCCTAACAGTACTCTAAGAGTAGAGTGCATTGATATATGGCGAGGCAATAGAAGTAGTGAGGGCATACATCTACTTGGACCATGCAGTGACTATCTGAGTATGAGGCTGAGAGAATTCGAAAAATAAGAATGGGGTCGAGCCCATTACATTCAGGAGGCAGCCTCGGAAAATGAACAGCAGTTTACGATTGTCCCTCACCAGGAATATATAACAGCTTAATCTTAGTGGAATTTGCCTACTGGGCACAAACTTGGAGGCCTACCAATAGGCAAGAGCTTAAATTGACGGCAACGCAGCAAGAAAAGCCAACGAAAATAATAGATGTATTGCTAAGGGTCAAGAAGAGAGTAGAGTGGGTCAGGTAACAAACATGTTTTACGACATCCTGATCAAATCAAGACGAGGAAATGGGCCTAAGAGAGGCACGTAAGGCGAAGCCAGTAAAACAGACGGTCAGCAAGAGTAACAGAGTGGATCTCTAGAGGCGACAAGCTTGGTAGCGGGCTACAGAAAGTTGGCGGGGCCGATGAGATCATAAAGTTTACGGTGTTAACTCCATGGCGACTAGTACAAGACCGAGATAGCTTAAGAAGTATGAGAGATACCTTTCCCCTGCAGTGGGCGTAGATCTGCTGATGATGATGCAGGCGACGTGGTCGCGCATACATAGTCATGTCCACTTACCATCCAGGGCATTTGAGTCCTATGGGCCTTTTTGCCGCCAAGAATCCTGGCATGGGCGGGCTTCGATTTACCGCAGTCTGGGCAATAATTCATCACATCACGATGCAATTGCCTTTATTTGCACGTTTCTAGAATTAATGTTATCCACACGTGCTACGATAGAATTCGTTCTGTGGCCTTTTGTAGCATAAGGTAGTCTTTATCGTTGTTATAATAGAAACTCACAGTAGAAAAAAGCAGTACTGGCTTTGGCATCTACTAATGTGCTTCAAAAGATTGAAGTATTGGAGAAAGGTGCTCGTCATGTAATAAATGGTAGTGCCTAAGCGTAAGCTCGTCAATAGGAACATAAGCATATTACAAGCATTTAGGAAAAATTCCAAATCAAACAACTGTATTGGAGCCGGTTATGCAAAATTTGATATTTCTTTGCATTTGAGTGAAAATCTCTTTGGAATCATGTAAGGGTAAAGGACGGCTTCCGCGCAGGACGTTCACTAAGCTTAACCTAAACTATGAAAAATGGACAGACACCTACATTATAGGGTCGATACATAGTGATGAAGATGCTGCGTATACATCGTCACCTCTCTTTCCAACCATAATTTTTGCTTCTGTAATGTGCCCGCCATGTTATAGCTAACGCATTTTGCCATACGTGACGCGTCAGGTGAATTCCGGCTAGATGCTCCTGATCTTGACTACTTCGTTCTCACACCTGCGTTTTCTAAGCGCACGTATCTGGCTGCTTTAACCTGCAGAGAACCAACCTCTTCACTGAGCCACCTTTTGGTAATGCAGACAAGAGCTTTAGCAGAGAACAAGTTATTGATTACTTTTAACGAAATAAATCTAACTGCAATTTTCCATTGTTTCAGTCCCTCATTTTGAGGAAGAATCAAAAGTTGAAATAAATTTGTCCCGCAATTCTCTACAAGTTTAGACGTTCACACCTGAAAGCTGCATATAGAATTTGAAGCGGCGATCCTAAATTTCACGCGGTGGCGTGCAGAACTGAACAAAGTTTTGTAATAGCTTGTGGCAGGCATGTGTAGGTCCTGTGTTTCCAATCAATTTGCTGGTTGCCTCTCCACACACGCCACGTTATGTGTGCTGCACGTTCGACCGTGGTAAAAGACGCTTTACTAAATACGACCTAGGAATCAATTGTTAATTATCACTTGACGTCTTGATTACTTTTGCTAGGCTGCAATTTAACTGTAACCTTCAACACTTTACTGTGGAGGAATTGGTATCATAATCACTAATTGGTTTTCCGCAGCGCGGACGAGACCGTATTAAATCCTTTAAATTTAGCACATTTAATAACGATAAGCTTATTTGATAAGATAGGGCCGTAGACATAATGATGGAATCATCATGCGTGTGTAAAGGATGGTGGTAAACGTGGTAACGGAAGGCACTCTATAAGATTACACATATATTTTAAAGGAAAATGAATGTATCTGGTAAGCTGTCTCCTGCGAGGCAGTTTTCGGAGAAACATGACAGACATTGCGACTTACCGGGGCCGTTTATACGCTCGGACAAATTCTGCAAATAATACAGTAATAAATAATCATTTGCTTGAAATCCACGAGGAACTGTATAAGTATACTACTGACTCCGATTGCAGGGATAAAATAATATTTTCTTTAAGGTGTCGTACAGTAGTTGGAAACTCTCTCCAAGTTCAGCACTGTTAGCCCCACTACAGCCGTTCTAATTCAAACATTCCTTGTTTGTTTCAATACATGTTGCTGCATGTATATCAGTTTGGGCGTCGCAACAGACGTATATCATGTTAATTTAAGATCGAACAGTGAACATCGAAGTTGTCACAGAACGCAACTACGGGAATCGGAACTGGAAAATGAACTGGAGGAGAATTTATACGCATATCTGTAACTCTGATATGAATAATTTCGTTGATTTCATTTTTCGATACCCGGTCACGTACATGATATTATATAACGTACTTTTACTACCCTCGCCTTCCCTTGATCTCTGCGTTTTTAAAGCTGGCATGTCCACTACTTAATCTGCTTTTGCTAGTTCACATATGAAGGCGTTAATCCCTTTACTGGCTCCTTCGCAGCGAGGTGTGACTGAGTACAGTTGTCTCCTTTTACTTGTGTCTCTTCCACTTTTTGTACACGGAAATTGGCAAGGAAGTGTAGGTGTGCGCGACTGTAATCTCATATCGGTGGTAAAATGAATACATTTATTTTACACCATTATTGTTCATAATAAAAATCGCATGAGGCGCATAACAAAAATTCTCGTCCAGGGATCCAACGTGCTCGATCCAACTCTTGATCTACTGTGCTTGATCCAATAACACTTGGTCCAATGTGGTAGTGAAATGGATATGGTACACAGGGCGCATACGTATGTGTTGCAACCGAACCAACGACCATTGGCATTAAAACCCCAAGGTCCCGAATTCACACCACAAAACCGAGGTAGGAAGGTTTCGCATTGCGACTCTTGTGCTAAGAACTTCTAGGAAATCAGTGAACTACACTAAACTACACTAAGCGTCGGTCGATGCTGTTCTCGAATGTCGACCGCGCAAGCCATAGCAGCTGAAGGCCACTAAGGTACCTGAAGACAACAGCACTTGCACGAGCGACTATAAGAGTGATGTTGTATACCATGGAAGAGCCACTGACTGACTGACAATGGGCGATATGTGCTCCTTTTATCTCTTCCCTTTTCTCTTAACTTTAAATCTCCCTCATCCCCTTCCCCCTTAAGGAAGGTAGTATACGAGTTATCCTGCACTGGTTAACCTCCCTGCCTTGCCTTCTCTACTGTTTCCTTCCTTCTTTGCTCTACTGCATAAATTTTCAGTTGAATTTCACTGTACAACCAGTAATAAGGCATCAGCTAGTAGATGCTCATTAACATCCCTCTCGTTAAAAAGAGACAAAAGAAAAATTTGGCAAGTTCGAAGTTGTGAAACCTTAAAACATGGATTTTACGACTGGGGCACCTCCGGGTGAACCTAACTGACCACGGTATATACCAGGGTTATTGAAGAATTTTGGGGTTGTTTGCTCGTAAAGAGAAATGTTTTTGTTAGTAAATGTGGTTGTGGCAGATTCAGTTTTATACATCGCTTCTCCCGTGTCCTTATTATTCGCGTTAAGCTGCGAACACCCTTCTGAATGCTGCACCGGCTTCTTTTCATCTGTATGTAGGGTGGGCGCCTGCGAATCGCCCTTTCACAACAACATCCGATTCACATCGACGGCACTGATTTGTATGGCTTTCAGCGCAGAAGAATGTCAAGGCCTGACTCGTATTTTTTTGTTGATTGATGATGCTTTCTTGGGTTTTACGTCACAAAACTAGCTGTTATTATGAGAGACGCAGTAGTGGAGGGCTCCGAAAATTTCGGCCACCAGAGGTTCTGTAACGTGCACTGACATCGCACAGTACACGGCCTGAACATTTCGCCTCCATCGAAATGCAGCCGTCGCGGTCGAGATTCGATCCCGCGACCCTCGGATCAGCAGCGGAGGACCGTAGCCACTAGACCACCATGGCGGGGCTTATTTTTTTTTTTTTGTCCGTCTTAGCCTAGAATATCAATGTCGTGACGGTAGTAGTAAATATGTAAAGCAATGTATGTCCGTTTGGCTGATAGCGAGCCTCTTTCACTTTCTTCTTTATGCATTGACAGGTAAACATGTGCTCTTCCGGCTTTCTCACAAGTAGTGGAGACTCTTACACTCGTGTAAGCAGAGCCATGCCACATCTAATTAATCACTCCGGGCAGCAATCTAGAATCGCCTTTGTGCTCGCATTAATAGTTCGTTGAAAGATGTCATCACTCCGACCAATGGACCAGCAGCACCCCCTCTGTTCATCAGAACCAATCGAGCGGCGGCACGTTGAAGTGCTTACGTCACTTTATAGTCTCTTCTTTTGCAGAACACTGCTGGACGATAAACTAGACAGCATAGTGCTGCATGCGTTTAACTTTGTTTTTGTTTAATTAACAGGAAAGAAATCGTACTTTTTTGAACAGTCCTTGTGAGCATTGGATCGTGCCGTATTACAAGTGTTTAAGCGTACAAATTTATGGCGGCCATTGCAAAACTTTCAGTGCCAGCACATTTCATGCGTATAGGTGAATTAAGGGAAGAGCATCGTGCTGCTTATCAGACGAAGCCAGTGCTTAAAAATCACATACTTATAGAAGAAATAAGGAGTGATTTTAGTACCAACTGCATGCGCAATGAAGGCAAAACTGTTAAACTTTCACAGAACGCATATGTACATCCTGAGATAGTGAAAGCAGAAAATTGTCCTTAAACTTACCACTCCCAAATGGAAGAACGCAGTAATATGGAGCAGAAATCCAATGAGCTTCAAGGCACCCATTCCTGACATTTGTGCCACAGGAAGGAAATCCGACGAGTGAAGAACTACACTCACCCCTTGATAAAAATACTGTGACTTAAATGAAATACAAAGCAAAAGGTAAGCGATGGTCGTTCTGAAAATGCAGAGAAAAGCTCTGTGCACCTGACATCTTTCTAAATACGTCTTCCACAAGCATCCGAAGAGGCCCTCGAAGTCGGCTTCGACTGAACGCCAATCATAAATTTGCCCCCTTTTATGGATAACGACGTTACAATGCCTCCTGAATAGTGACTGTCGGGAGAAGGATTTATACGTTGAAAACGGCGCCCACCAATGTCAGCGTGATTGATTTACGAAGATGAATCTCCAGAAAAAGATTGAAATACGAATTTAAAACGTAATTTTGAAATGCTTGAGGCTGTTTGTTGTGACTTACTCTCCTTTTCTGACGTTCTCACAATGCGATTAATCGCGTCCTCTGAAAATTTCCCTACTGAAACAACAATGGAGCGGAGAAAATTTTCTGTACGCCTACTTTCTTGAACTTAAAGGAGCATATAATTCATTCGTATTGAATACTGCCAAAAAATCAACTTCTTTTTCATATCTTCATTAACGGACAGAGAGAAAGCACTTGAAGACCAGATTGTTTGGAAACGACTGTCCGCTAGTTAGCCCTTCGTATCGCACCGGCAACAGATTTTGCCGACAAAATTTCGCCATTTCCACGAAGTGAATGGTGATGAGCGGGCGAAGCTCCGGAAGTATTCTGGTATACCGCGAATCCTCCTTAGAATATGCCCACTCGATAATCATACAAACACGTGACCAGAAACACCGAGGTGTGGTGTGATTGTATATACAGTCTTCATTTTCTTCGTGCAGCAATCATCGTTCGCACACCTTGAGTTCCCACCGCCCCGTTGACGAGTCCGTCGATGACGTCGACGTTGGTGGTGATCACGCACGGCTTGTTAGGGACGATGAAAATCTCTTTAGGAAGGTTGGCGTAATCGGTGTGCGACATCTTGGCCACCTTCTCCTTTGCCTTGTACATGGCTTCTTGAGTCGTGCAACCCAGGCTGGCGAGTGCTAGCGTGGTTACGAAGGTGCGACGGCGGACAAGTCTCGACCCTAAGGAGCTTCCCCTCTAAAATAATGGTTTGAGGCCCCGCGAGGTGTCGGCGTAGCGAGGCACGGGAACGCGGGGAGCGGGAATTTTCGGCCTTCTGTAATTCTATTTTTACGCTCCCACGGCGGCCAGAGAATCGCTAGGGCCTTCGTTATCCATGAGTTTGCTGGTACCGCGCGTTGACAAGAGGGCCGACGTTTGTAATGAGCGTGGATATTAGGTGGCGACTTTGGGTAGCGCAGAATGCCGACACCTAAGGACACATGAACAAAGCAAGGGGAGCGTCTCCGGCATACTGCAATCGCTGTGCTATGCGGTAAGAACTGCTCCTCGGACGCGCATACCTGAGCGTCTACAAAGAGGGACTGCTGACAGAAGCGTCCTTTCACCTGACACTTCCGGCGTGAGGGCGTCTGGTCGGTGTCATAATATTTCCACCTGGAGTGTGTAACACTGTGTAGGTGGAATTGAAGCGGCAATAGCTAACGCTCGTTGCGGTAATGATGATGCTTGTGGTTCGGTTAGGAAAGGACGCTAATTTCTGCAGCCCATGTAGGGAGCACGGCTTAGCGTCCGTGGGGGTGGGGGAAAGGGAGTGAAAGAGATAGAGAGGAGAGAAAGGCCGTAGTGGAGGGCTCCGGAAATTTAGACCACCTGGGGTTCTTTAACGTGCACTGACGTGCACATGTGTTGCTGGTTAAGCTGTGCGACGCCCTCTCCGATTGTTATATTTTGTGCATGTTTATATTTTGGTTACTATATTTTGGGAGAGGTTGCGTGTACGGCGTTATACCTTGGAGGCGGGCCACCACTGTTGGACTGGTGCGTTTTCTACTGGTGACCTTCTCATACACAAGGATTGGATAGATGACCTGGGGAGGTGGGGCTGTCAAGGCAGAAAAAGTCGTCTCGGGGCCGAGTAAAAGTACTGAATTTTCGAAATCCTAGAAATTCGGGTAGATGGCGGTCACCTTTCGTCATATTTCGGATGGAGAAGTAAGCCTCGTCTGGCTGTCCCTCTTGCAAGTCTGAATGCAAGATGAAGTACTCATTTCGTGAGCTTGATGTCAGCAGCAATGATTGGAGAAAAGTCGGTGAGCTACGACAACTTCGAAGACTACATCCGAGCCCCCTGCTTGAACACCAGTCCACAGGCCGGCGACGGGACCTACATGTCGATGGAGCCCTCTCAGATAAGCAAGGGTTCCAGCAGTTGCGACTACGTGTTGGAGGCCTTTAGCTTACGAACTCCTTTACCCTTTGCATAGATCGTTTCTCGATAAGTTTGATTACCATGTTAGTGCCTCTGTTGTACCATGCAGTTATTTTTTCCCTTGATTGCTTGTCTGTTTAGTATTTTGACTAGTTAGTTCGAGCTGTATATTGCAATCATGTTCCTGTAATAAATTACATGTTTTGTGAACTTCAGAATGCCTCTTCCGTTTTTTGTTCCCGGTGCCAGTACCAAGGCCGTTTGGATAAATTGTTATTGAGATGTCTAGCCAAAGATACTATGCCTACATTGGGGATAGTGGACATAAAGAAAGAATATTAGTGTTTCGGACAATAAGTACGAGACGGCATCCAAAGCTTCTTCAATCTCCTTTTAATATTGTTACGAAGCTTTACAATGAGGATTAGTGCGGAACTCTACAAAGTGAGAAAGAGGAGGAGCGTTCGTGAAACGCTTCCGCGTGTGTGCCGTCAGCCATCCTTGTCGGTTCCGCCAACACCTTGTAAATAATCACTTTGCCTCTCTTGCATCTCCGTCACATTTGGTGGAAAGTGCTGGGTACGACACGCTTCACAACGGAACTCCACAGGTGTCGTGGTATGGAGGGTTTCTCTACCATGGCGGAAGGAACAGCTCCTGAATCCACCCCTGTGGTTTCAACTGTCGTACTTAGGCATCCTCGGGATCCTGGCACGTTCAGCGGTTCTGGTGGTTCTGATTTTTAGTAGGCGTCGAGGACAGCGTCGCAGATTGCGAACGCGTGAGTACGCTCAACTGATGGGGCCCTACTCTCATGCTGGCCAACCTGATATTTTATGGCAAAGAAACCGCGAAAGTGTGGTTTGAAAACCACTAAGCTGAACTCGGAAGCTGGGACATCTGCAAAGAGAACATGCTGGACTTGTCCGGGAAGCCCGTCGGGCGTAGGATAGCAGCGATGAAGGTGCTCGCGTCCCGTGCGCAGAAGTCTACGGAGTCTTACACCTCGTGCATAAAAGACTTGTTAATACTGCGTCGCAAGGTCTACGCCGAGATGCCGGAGGCCGACAAGGCTGGCTATAATCTCAAAGGATCGCAGATGACGCCTTTAACCTTTTAATAGTGTAAGAACTACTCGGCCATAGACGCCCTCATCAGAGTGCCGGCGCTTTGAGCAGGCTAAAATTCGGCGCATTAAAAACCGTATTTATATACGTGCTTTTATGTCCAAAAACCAGGATTTGATTCTGATAGAGGCCGCAGTTCGGAGTTCCGGAGATTTCGACTACATGGGGTTCCTAACGTGGACAGAAATCGCAGAGCACACCGGCCTCGACATCTCGCCTCCATCGATATGTAGCCGCCGCGGTCGGGATTCCATCCAGCGGACCTCGGATGAGCAGTGGCATACCATTGCCACTTGACCACCACAGCGGGGCACTTACGTGCATGGGCCATTAAAAAATATGATTTGCGATGGAAATTTTTTTGGAAGAATATTACTGGTTATTTTAAGCACAATATGCCATGTCTGCAACGGATTGTTTGATAGCCATATCGGCTACGGATCCAGATGCTTGCTCAGAAACTTTCGTAAATCATTCCAGTGAAAATAAAGCAGTATTATTCTGCTTCTACATACACTCATGGAAACCATATAATTGCGGCGTACGAGGGGTGCATGAGTTTATCGGCGTCGCACAGGAGAAACTGAAAGCCCGTGAGCCAGAAAGAAAGAGACGCATACAGACACATACAAATCGCGGGATGCGCAGCAGGGCATAGCGCACCTGCCTTTGCCCACTACCGGCATCATTGCCCTTAGCAATGATGTCGGTAGTGGGCAAAGGCAGGCTGCTGCAAATATGGCGCTACTTGATAGGTCATCATAGTAGCGCCATATAAAAGTTCACAACAGTTATAGTACGATATTGTAGCGGCTACATAATGAGAGTAGCTGTGCTTATTCTGAACGCAAACCAACATCCTTGGCCTCTGCTCACTGCTACACGTAGTGATGACAATGCTGCAGGAGAGCGACAGCGAGCTTGACACCTCGCCTCAGATCAGCTGTTTACTGAGATTTCGTACGCGTTGAACTGGCCTTATTTGCATGGGCACACTTTCTCAAAAACTCAGCTAGCCATGGCAAAAAAACAGATGGTTGAACAATGGCATTTATTTTGGGGTCATACCTGCCTGCGCGGAACCACTGAGTGCCTCACTTCTTTTGTCCAACAGAGCAGTATGTTATTTTGCGTTTAATTTAAGTTCGACACTAGCTTAGCGTACAATTACGCTCGCTTTGATATTACTCTAGAGAGCTATTGCTATTATACTGCTCTAACTAGCTCCAATTTTATGCTGTCGTGCGTATGGGTGATGTCATATAAAGCTGCGAACATATTCGGGTTACAGTATAGCATGGCTTGACCTCTACATTCGCTTGCGCACATACTTTAAGCGATTCACAAAACTTAAGTTTGCCTACTGTTTTTATTCGGCATAGGTGGCATTAATGTGCTTCCATTTGTGTTCCTTATGCCTTCTTATGGTTTGTTTGGTCTGACTTGGCCTGTATCAAATATTATAGCACAAATAGGTCCATTAACACCTGGTAGCGTGGTAAATGCAGAAGGGAACAAATATTTAGGTAGAAGTCTCAGCAGGTGGTCTGAAAACAGCTTGCGAATTTCCTTTTTTACCCAAAAAAAACCCCGCTGTTAACCCAAAATAAGCCATCTTGGTCGTCGGGCGGTAAATATGCATGATATATCACTAAATAGGTAAACTTATCCGCTCAGCGTTCGAAAACTTAGAAAGCGTACTGCTCGTAAGCTCGAGAAATAATTCTTTGAAATTATGTATCTGGAGGGGAACCTCTACGAGAAAAGCCGCATTGATTGGTCAGCGGGGATAGACAGCTGAAGCCCATATATCTGGGAAGCACACGACGAACTTGATATCGTCTTCAATGCAGACGTAAAGAATGGCATTAGCTGCATTTTATTCCGTACAGGCGTACTCTGCGGGAAATACGGCTATATTTAGTTTGCTGTGCTCCAGATGCGTCGTTCACCGCTATGAACCCACGATCACGTTTGTTGTGCCGAGAGGTTTCCGAAGCGGGAAATGTACATGTTGTACATTCTATGCACATAGATATTCGCTCACATGTATACGAGCAGGTACATATAGCACTGATATAATTCAAGCAGCACATTTTGAAACACCGAGCCAACTGACGAATGGCAAGCCGAGCCTACAAAACACCCAATGACCTTTCGAGTTACTTTGGAAATTTTTGTCCGGCATAAGGATGATGGTCACAAAAACGCTGGTTAGTTGGTTGGTCGGTTGGTTGGTTTGGCATGAAGTAACCCAGTTTCTGTGTTGTAACCTCCTGTAAATTCAGGCAATACGCCGCTCGTAATTTCGTGTTAACATATTAAATTTTAACGAAGACTTATACGCTTTATGTTCTGGCTTTCCTCTTCCTAAGATTCTTATACATTACTGGGTGCGATGTATTCAGCAACTATTTGATTGTCAATTTAATATCTTTGTACACGGATTAGTGGCAAAACATATTGCTGCAAACATGCTGTGAACGTGCTGCTTTATCGCAGTTGAACTTTTTGTGTATGTGGAAGGGCTGATTTGTGCCATACATTTTAAGCAGGGCGATGGCACTATGGACAGTGTAGTGCTCATAGCGCATTTGCAAAATTATCACAGCGGCCAGAACTACAGGGCCCTCCTTGTGTCGTGTTGAATTGTAGTACATGTCTATCCTCTGTACCTCTTTTTTTTAGTTTCCTGGAAATAATGTACAGAGTTGATTAAAATTATTTTGGTGCACTCATGGGTGTCTGTGAGAAAACCAAGAGGTAATCTTACAAACTAGTTGCGGAAAACAGAATAATTGTATACAATGGTTTTGTGGTAGTTTATTCAACCTTATTCAACTAGAAAACACTATTACCTCTTTGACTCCTCAGTGAAGCTATTTTCAGGAAAAACTATGACAAATTCACTGACGCAACACCAAAGTGAGGCGCTCTGGTAATACGAAATGGAACGGCATCGAATGAGAGGCTAACAAAAAATGGAGAACTGCACGAGTGGCTGGAGTTTAAGCAGTTCGAACTGCCCATGAAATTTCACCGGAGGCGTTATGAATAATTAAACATGTTGCACAAGAAAGCCATGTCTACTTGCTATGGGCTCCCGCTCACTCCGCCATACCCGGTAAAGAGGTGGCGCACGATCTTGTTCGAGGGCTAACTGACCCAGCCTCTGGCTAACCGGACGTCGGTTGGAAGTGGAACGTCCGCTGAACGAGCTACCGAGAAATTACACAGTACTATAGAATGCATAGGCGGGTATACCCTCTGCCACATCATTCTCAATAAGGGCCAAATGGTCGAGTGGCGACAGCTTCAAACGACAACATTCCGCAAAGCGTTGATCCGCAGTCTATACTACTCAGAACTTTATTCGAGCAAATGTAAGCACTCCGACGTTATGGCTAGCCTAGACTACATGTAACTGTAAGCGAATTCCCCGATTGGACGCAGCCTCAGACCGAACGCGATCGCAGGATGCTCTGCTCAGCCCAGCCCCCGAAGACCAGCTTCGGGCCAACCAGCGTGCCGAAGATGCCGCCTGGGCCAAGAAATTATGGCCGACGTCTAGGCGGGGAAGAGCCCACTCTAATAACTTGCCAGGCACAAACTAAAGCTGCGTCTCTATCTCTCCACTACCGTGAAACCTGTGGAGGTGCGAATAATGCGGTGATGGGTGAGTTTCACAAAGAAGCATGGCCATCTCTGCTGATGGGCTTGTTTTACCGTGGCCACTATGACGGCGACGTTAGACCCCGACAGTCTGCGCTAATAACTACTAATTTTTTAAAATAGCTTCTGACCAACCCTACGCTTACACTGCCTGACTGAACAGCCTCCATGATCGGATCGCGGTGACGGGCGACAGGCAACACCGAGAGCGAACCAAGAATGTAGAGGAAGGGAGCCGAGGCTACTTTATAAGTAATTTTGTTAGCTAAACACCTTTGTTTTACCCCGACGTCACTTATACGCACATTATAATGCGGTGTAGTGAAGATACAAGGCCCGTTTGTTCCACATGCATTGCTTGTGGTCCCGGCGTGGTGGCTAAACATTCCGGTTCATATCATAGCATACACGGTAGTTGTGGGTTCGAATCCTAGCGGGTGGAACTATTCTTTGAGAAATATGTGTTGACACTTGTGGGTCACATTGTCTACTTTAAGGCTTGGTTTGCTCAAGCTGAGGCCCCTTCTTGCATATTAGCATTTTTTACAATCGCCATAACTAGAAAACGGGAAGAACATAGCAGAAAGACGATAACGATGCTTTTATACGACAGCTGCAACACAAACATGCACACAATTGGTGCGCCCCTAGTGTCACATAGCGTAAATTGTTGTTTCAAAATAAGGGTTCACTTGGCAAGGTGTGAAGCAGCCGTAATTTATTATATATCTTCACCAAAAATCAAAAGGTCATCGTTACTTCTTCGAACTGCTTCTTCTTGTACTGTCGAACATGTCCTCGGAAAATATCGAGCATGCTCACAGAATTGTTAATCGCATCTTCCACTGTCGGTACGTGCCAGCGAGGAGGTCTCGGGTTTCGTATTTGCCGTTTTATCCAGTGCACGTAGTTATGAACGCGCGCGTACATGCCAGGGTCATAGCGCCTGCCGCATCCATTGCCGTACGAGACAATCCCAACCTGGACAGTTCGACCGTTGTTTGATTTCACTGTGAGTGGTCCGCCTGAATCCCCCTGAAAAGTGATGCGTAGTCAGTGAACATGCTAGAAATAAAATAGGAAATAATAATTGATAGAAGATTACGCGCTAACACCAGCTTTATCACGAAGAACGTCCCTTATGGTGTGCTATGGAGTAATTCTCAGCATCTCGGACTGTTTAACATGAATGAAGATTTAAGCGCATGGGTAGTTCTTGCATTTTTTCACCGCTATTCGGGCGCCGTTGCTCAAATTCTATCCTGCTACCCTTAGCTTCCTAACCCCATGACCAAACAGCCAACTACCACGGTGGTTGAAAAGATGAAATCGTACTGAGTCAAGAGAATGAGCACAGTAAGTACGAGAAACAGTACAACAATACAGAGTAGGAGCAGTCATGAACGTAAATTATCTTACGGGAAGTGCGATCGGAACGAAGTCTATGCTGAGATAGAGGCAGCGGCGTCACAAACCCCTTGTCGTTAGGAATCCACTTGGCGGCAATTGGTTTACAAATAACCATAATATTATGGGAGGAATTTCACTTTAGTCACACGTGTCATTAGCCAGACTTAAATATTTCTAGCATATAGAGATGGCCGCGTTTAGTTAGAAATTATACAGAGAAGAAAAAAAGAACGTTTCGTCTTAGCTGGCTTTCAATTGTGGTCGTTAAGCTTTAGCTATATTGAGTTGGTATGAAGTTTCTGCTTTACGTTCAATTAAAACATGCGCCTATTGAACTGTTCAGCAGCGAATAATAAGAAGGCTGATAAGGCATGACACATCACATATAGAACCTCACACGAATAACCCGTCAAATAGAATGTAGAAATAAACTTAAGGGAACATCGCACACGTGACAGGATGGTATGAAATATTTTATTGGGCCGTGAGGAATCAGTCTAGGACAGATGCGGGCCGCTCTTAAGTCGAGACAGAAAGACCAAATCCCTCTGCTACCATGTGGGCCCTCAAGACAGCCCTGATTTGGTCGGCCATTAGTTCATCGTGCAGTATCCGCTGCCACCACTGTTCATCTTGAGGACTATCACCGGCCAACACCATGGAGCTACAGAGCATATGGCTGAAGTCGAGGAAACCTCCATACTTGCTACAATAGAGTGAAAGCCCGCAGTTCGAATTATATTTATTCATGACGGCCAGGTTAGGGTACATCCGTGCCTCCAGAAGTCTCATTGTAAACGCCTGTGGCCTGCCTAATTTAGAATGCGTCAAGTGGAGCGAGATATCCAGCCCCCTCTCCCACCCCCCTCCCCCTCCTCCGAGGGAGCGCACCGTACACTAATCTTAGGGTATCATTGTTTCATAAAATGTTGTACCGTATTTCATAGCACCGACATCAACTATATAACAAACATTCGTTCATTTTTGGATGCCTAGGGGTCTTGCCGCTCACTTAAATGCAACTGTCCGCTAAATTAATCAGAGTGCTATATACGTAGTCTGAGCGCCAAATTTTTTAATGTAGACGCCAAACACTTAGTCCAGTTGCCAACGTTTTTAATCCAAGCGCAAGCGCCAATAGTCCCCGTGACAGTGAGTTTAAGAGCCGCATTATTCAATTCAATTACCAAAAACGTTCAATTCAAGCACTAATCAAATTATTTTGTAGACAGAAAACCAAACACTTATACAAAAATTCGGCGTTTTTTACTTGCACGGATGCTAAACGCATATGGTCATAGAGCCCGTGGTGAGGGTGTAAGTTAATTAAGCACCAACTGAATTTATACTCATGCTCACCGCAGCATGTCGCACATATTGACTGCCGTCTGTTAGCTGAAGATTCTAGGTATACTTCCTTGCAAAAGGATTAGGAGGCATCTGCTTGCCCTGGTTGTGACACTTCGAGTCTACGTTCCCCCATTTCTTAAGAGGAGTTTATAACTGCTCGAGGTAGTATAGCACCACCATGTTCAGTCCACCATGTTGAGCCCCACCACCAGCAGCTTTAATTCATGGGGCACTTAGTTTAGTACATTCAAAAGAAACAGCTAGTATGCGATGAAAACGGCAGTACCGTTCAAGTATTAAAAAGCCGCTCTAGGCACACACAGCAGTAAAGGCTTGTCTAGTTCACTTACACTCGGACCGTGAAAGGCTGGAGCATTTATGAGATTGATCCAGTCCTTCACTCCCGAATTGGATGGTGCGTCACGTACTGGACCTTACTGGAGCAATCGCATCTATTCATGGCGTGTTCATTTTAGTTGGTCATTAATGACTGTCCTATAACTACAGGAGGCTTCACGTACAGCAATAAATAGAGCAAAACATCAGTTGTACCAATGAGCTGTCGTTGGAGAATCAGAAACTAGATATATTCTTCCATGGAACAACAACCCTCTGTAATGTTCACTTCTCTTGAGGGTATGCATATATTCATAGAGCACATGATTTTTGGAGCCCTCATTGAGGGCTCGATTTAAAACAAGCTTGGGGGACCCTTAAGGTGATTCATGGGACACAGATGTGTTCTGAGAGCGGAGGATTAGAGATTTGCTGACACTGTTATTAACCATCTACCGCTGTGGAAACGCGTGTCAATGCCGCGCTTGACTGAAAAATGAATAACAGCTTACCTGGCAGATGCCTTTCCCAGGATTTAAAGCGCACAATGTGTTCTTCTCGTTTAGAACCTCTTTCTGTCTGGGCAGTAGCAAACCCGCTTTGCATTTTTTAAATGGCAGGATTCTTATACGTACGTACAATAAATCTGCAGAGGCAGGGCCAACTAGTGAAATGCAAAGGAATGTATAGAGAAAAATAAGTATTAACAATTCCACCTTGAATGTGACAAAGGACTTCATTATTATATTAAAAACTAGGGATAAGTAATTTTTTTTGCTTAATCTTCCTTAGATTGCGTTTTGATACATAAGAGTCGGCTTCTTACTTTTTCACATCACATTTTATAGGCAATATGAAATAATTACACCGGAAACCCTTTGAAACACGAACAGACTGGCCTTAACTTCCAATGAATGCGAAGTTTGTCGTTATCAAAAAGAATACAAGAATAAAGAATTCTTTTTCACCAGTTCCGACCGACTGAAAGTGCTTCGCAAAATATATCAATAGTTCCCTGATGGTGCAATCCTTAAGTTGCTACTGGCAATGCCTACTCGTCGGAGATATAGACTTCGGACCGGCTGGTTCTCCCTTACAATCAACTTTTTACGCTGAGAATAGAGGTGACCTCTACGCCGACACCTTAAACCAGCTGAACTGAGAGCTAACCAGAAATAAAGTATGACAGAAAACAACAAGAAATAAAGGTCTTCTAACTACTGATTGATATCCAGAGTGGAAACACTGCCTAGGAGCCGCTGACATTCGCATGCCACGTGAGCCTGGGACACTGTCACACGTGAACGAGAGTCCACACGGTAACTGGTGTTTCTTCATGAATTCCTGCCTTCGGACACTGCCCAACAAAACAGCCATCTGAAGTCGTTCTGTAACAGCTTGCGCTGCATAATGGCCTAAATATCGTCCCTCGGAAAATTGTTGGCTGCGAGCAGTGGGAAAATACACTTGCACGAACGGTGGCAACCATTTCACCCTTAGTTATCCCTATCTTCTTTCCAGGTAATGAATTGAAATTTCTGCATTTTCAACATAAGCAGGGAATGTTGTGACAAAGAGTTACTGCCAAAATTTTAGTAAACACAAACAGCCCGCGGGTAACTGGGGACGCTGTTCCATACGCAAAGCATATCCCATGCAGGTCGACCCTTATCACGTAACGTATATTTGTACAAGAGTTACTTGCCTTCTGACGTAAAGCCCCATCCAGAAACCACGGCCCGCTTTCCGTTAAGGTGCATCATCCTAGTTGGCAGGCAAATCGGTCGAACATAGTCGTCAAACCTTAGTGGCTTTTGTACCTGCGTATTGAAAGTGAAGAGATTTATTTACACAATTCACCGAGTGGAAGGAGCGACCATAGCGTCGTCGTAGCGTGCTTGATAGGCACCTTGTGGACCGGAGTTCGATATCCGCCTTCCGCACCGGAAGGAGCCTTCTGGGATCAGAACGTGTTTTTGTGTCTGTGATAGATAGATAGATAGATAGATAGATAGATAGATAGATAGATAGATAGATAGATAGATAGATAGATAGATAGATAGATAGATGCGGTCAAAGTCGCTCAATTTCTCCGAAGAATGCTTCGCATTGAAACCTGCGAAGTCGTTTCGGTGAGTTTATTTCGATCTGAATGTCGTGCTCTCCCTTCGAAAGAAACCTGACAGAAGCAACAATATGTATAATTTTATCTGTTTACACAACTGCTCTAATTTTCAAGCACAGGAACAACATACGCTCGAGGAAGTACGTGGGTACCTGATATTCAGGTACTGTGCTTATTTATGTAGCACTCTATTAGTGACACGCTGAATTAAGCTTATAATACCATTGTTATCTTCACTATTCTTCGGACTTTGTCTATATAAATAATAAGATTGAAATGTCATACTAATGTTGTACAGTACCTTCCCTGGAATGCTCTTGTTACCTGGTGTGTCTTATGAATACTTGAGATGTTTGAAGATGACTTTAGAAGGTATCAGTTGCCTTATAACTACTCCAATTTATAGTTATACGTAAATACGCGCACACACGGGATGCATCTGACTTGTTTTCTATATATTTGAATATTTTTCTTTTTTATGAAACCCACCACTACAATCTGTAAATGGGTCCAAGCAGTTTAGTATTTTTGTGTGTTTGACATTTCCAAACAAAGAAATTATATAATTGGAATTTCGTTAACATAAGTAGAAGCTCCCAAATTTTCGAAGTGCCTAATCTCTAACCTCATTGTTCATATAATTACAGTAACTTACAATATACGAGGCACGCGCCACGACTTCGGATTAAGCACGGGCAGTTGTGTTCGTAGAATTCTGTGTACTACAAAAGTGACGAAATTTTTTAGTATATCCAAATTTCAACCTGACGCTGCTTACACTAGTGACCCACAAAATGGTTGATTAGGAAAGCTTTCTGCTAAGTGAAGGCCTCTCTAAAGACGCAGATTCACCGCCTTTACAAAAAAAAAGCAGATATATAATCTAAAATCTGTTGTGAGCTGCAGTAATGCACAAGGAAACTTATCCATGGAGAGTGAGTTGATCGATGGACGGTATCAAGAATGTATGTCTGTCTGAAGGTAGGATTCTAGATGCGATGCTAAAGAGAAGTTTACACGTGGGCCAAGTTATGCTGTAGACACAACTTATATGGCGATTCGTTTGTCCGCAAATGAAGCAGCAAGCTTGCGGAGATTGATAGCTCTATTTCATCCACGTGCATACGCACATGATAAGAGTTGATGAAAGAAACTGTGATGAAAGAAACTTGTTGAAAGAAACTGTAGCTTGTCTTCCAAAGAATTCAATGTGCTACGTGTCAAAGATATCAAAATATAGAATGGCCGGCAACAACATACCCTGGCGAGGGCGATGTCGTTCCACATCGATGCAAACTCAAAGTTTGGGTGAGGGATGAGATCTTCAATCCACGCAGTTGGACCTTCACCAAGGCTGGTTGTGTTGTAATAAGCGATAGCAAAGATGGGCGTCGCATTCCTGTAGAAGAGGCATTACTATGAAATGTTGGTCTTCTGTGCATTTTAGTGAAAGGAAAAATGAGCTTGTTTGTTGCCTAGCTCTGCAACCATGCGAAAAGGCTACGCATCTAGTTGAGCTCCAGACAACTAGAGGCACCATGTTCAGGGTGGCGCGGGCTTGTTAATATTTCATTTCTTAGTAATATTGTGCACAAATAAATAGGGATACATAAAGAACACTTGAGCAAGCACAAGGCGCTAAGTAATTCCATGTGTGTTTTGCCTTGTCGTGTGCCCGTTTATTAGGGGCGAAGCTCCTCTTAGTCTAACCTTGTCACGCGTCAGTCGTCAGGCGTAACCCGCATGCCGGGAGGCACGCGCTCGCCCTCGGCGCATGCTTCCCGGCGCGTGCCTCTCTATCTCTCCCGGCGCGTGCCCCCCGGCGCGTGCCTCTGCTGTCTTGTGAGAGAGAGAGAGAGACAGAGACAGCGAAAGGCGCGCGTTGACTATGGAAACGCTCTTTCTTAGAGGAACGCTACCAGCTCGCAAAGAAGGAGAACGCGCCCTCACCCGCGAGAGACAACGTTGGCGCAGGCAGCGTCTCCTAGCGAGTTTCTTGATTGAGAAATACCGACTGCTCGCGTTGGAGAAGCGTTCACCGGCAACGCATATATATATATATATATATATATATATATATATATATATATATATATATATAGCCACTGGATCTTAACTTGCGATGAAGTGCCGGTGGGAGATTTCACTTGTGTATAGTTGAACCACGAGGATTCGTAGTGTGTGCGTTTACTAAATTAATCCGGAACTCTGCACGATCTACGATGAGCATCCCGAGCTTCGCCCACTCATCATCATTCACTCCGTGGATATGCTGTAATTTTTTTCGTCTGCTGTATTGAGAAAATGATTTAAGTGCACTAAACAGGAACATAATACTTAAATAAATATGAAGACCACTTGTTTACTTTGTGGAAAACACGCAAGAGTCCCAACTCTAATGTAGTTCTGCGTAGGCTCGACTTACCCGTAGTGGACGCAGTGGCCTGCCGTCAGTATGTAACGTGGCGATATAATACTGCCCCCACAAATAAGGTCCAACGTCTCAGTTTCATTCCATTTATATTGCGCTAAGATAAGCACCTAAATTGAACAGCAGTATTTAGTAACTTATCCATGTTTGCAATCGCATTTAAGAAATCTTATAATGCGGCGAACGCTTACTAAGGAAAGTTAATACAAAGGAGCAATTACCTCATTGCATACTCACGCTAAAGAATTGACTGGTTGCAGTTATGACGTTTCCTTTGACAGAAGTGCTTTACAAAATATTTTCATCAGATTGGCTAGCAATTTAATATATTCTAATAGTACAAATGTATACTAAGGTCACCAACAGTGCTATCCTCCGTTGCCGATTATACTGTCGCTCAGGAACCCATGTCTTTTGACGCCACCTTAGATTATGGCCCCGTCATGGGGTTTCTTGGTACTCTTTATAACGGGCACGCTTTTTCCTTTGTGTAAACTGTCCGATATCGTTTTTCCATTTATAGTGAAAGTGGAAAAATAGTGAGAATTCCTAGAACATTTGTTGAACAATGTTGCAGCCATTTTTTTATTCACTGCACTTTTAGGTAAAAAGGATGTTTGCAAATTCTTTTTCAAAGTAGAAATCTAGAAAACTTTAAGAATCTGTAGTGCTAGTTCACACATGCTGATATTGCCCCGCCACGGTGGTCTAGTGGCTATGGTACTCGGCTGCTGATCCGAGGGTCGCGGGATCGAATCCCGGCTGCGGCGGCTGCATTTCGATGGAGGCGAAATGTTGAGGCCCGTGTGCTGTGCGATGTCAGTGCACGTTAAAGAACCCCAGGTGGTCAAAATTTCCGGAGCCCTCCACTACGGCGTCTCTCATAATCAGAGCTGGTTTTGGGACGTTAAACCCCACATAACAACAACACATGCTGATATTGTAAGCAATCGCAGCGAAATGTGTATAAACGCTTGGCTTCAGAAGAAATGCACTCTAATAATCACTCGAGTTTCACGTACCAAGGCGGCGATTTTACTATCAGGTCCGCCGTAGTGTGGGACTCCGTTTTCTTAGACACCCATGGGTTTTCCTCGCTTTCTAATGCGTACTGATGTCGAACAGCTCGTTCTGACGTCGTATTCGCGTCAAAATGACGTCGAACGGAGATATAACACGCGTGTTTCGAGTCATCAGTTGAAGACCATAATCGCATAATTGTGGGTCCGGCAGCGGCATGGCATTCGGTTGCTGCAGTTACGTCTTTTTCGTCTGGCAGATCGCCGCTACCTTCGATGGTCGCAATTTCGTCGGATATGTTGGACCTGTCTGGCGCTTGCGCAGTTCATCAGCTGGTTTTCATTGCTCTTCACGCGCACCCATGGACACGTGTACATCGCTGCTGTGCTTGGAGTGCCCGTCTCCATTACGCCCCGGCCTTCCGCCCTCGTCAAGTTGGTGCTCCTGCGCTCTTCCTGGCTCAACCGGAAACTCGACTGTCCTGCCACAGTTTAAAAGACCCTGCACAAGCGCTCTGCTCTTCAGTGGGTCCGGCAGTGGCATGGCATTCGGTTGCTGCAGTTACGTCTTTTTCGTCTTGCAGGTAGGCTATGCTTATGACTACAAATGTTATAGAAGTGATGATCGCTTCCTTGTATTGCTGCCGGACCCTGGCCGTCCACTGTCTTCGCTGTTATGTTCTTTACACTCTTCGAGAAAACTGTTGTTTCTAGCGGGTGACATTGAGTTGAACCCCGCGCCAAACACCGAAAAAATGTTAACTGAACAGTTAGCTGGGCAGGCTCGCATAGACATAGCTGCCCTATCTGCTAAGGTTTCATCAATCGACGACCGCTTGACCAAATTAGTCTCTTGCCACCAGCAGCAAAGACATAGCGCAGCGCCTGCATGAACTCGAGCAGACCGTAATTACCCTAAAGAGCACAATAGAGAAAGTAGATATGAAAAACGGAATAACTTGGTCATCCACGGCCTGCTTGAAACGCCACAAGAAACCCCGGACACACTGCTGGCCTCTGTCACTGGCCTATTGTCGGACAAACTGGGTGTTCACTGCGACGTTATAGAGCGCTGCCATAGACTTGGCGCTCGAAGGCATGACAAAGGACGTCCTGTCATAATAAAACTGCTTGACCACAGGCTTAAACTAGAGATACTCAAAAATTCTCGAAGACTCAAGCACACTAACATATTCATAAACGAGGATTTCTCGGCCCGTGTCCGGCTCTTGCGCAGAAATCTATGGCAGCATTCGACTGACTTAAGAAACGGCGCGAAATCAGCTCAGCTACGTTTTGACACCTTGGTTATTGATAACGTTCGCTACAAATGGGATGACTCGAAATGCTGTATCCTGAAGGTTTCCGGATCGCGACGCACTGTCTGACTGCCTCCTGATCAGGAGCTCACCGTTTTGAATGCTAACGCAAGAAGCCTGGTCAATAAGGTCGTAGACTTCAAGTGCCTCGTTGAATCGCACAACCCGACTGTAATCTGCGTGACGGAAACCTGGTTACACGACGGAATATTAGACAGTGAATTTTTGCCTAAAAATTACAGTGTACTGAGAAAGGAGAGAACTGGCGGTCGTGGGGGTGGCGTTGCGATTTTTATAAAGAAACGCATTGATTTCTTCCTCCTGCCCGACCTGCCAGGTACTGAGTCGCTATGGTGCAAAATCATGGTCGGAACTTTAACGGTTGCGTTAGGCACAATTTACCGCCCCCCTGATATGAATACTGACATTTTTGACCTTGTAAGGAATTACATAGCACAGCACAGGCTACACAAAGGGAAACTGGTCCTAGCTGGTGATTTTAACCTCCCGCATATTGACTGGCAATCACTCAAGGCAACTGGTCTGGTAACAAACCGGTAACAAACAAAAACAAAGTCCGGTAACAAACAAATAATTTCTAACTACAGGCCAATTTCATTGTTATCTACCACATGGAAGTTACTAGAACACATTGTACACAAACACATTGTTAAGTACTTAACTGAGAATAATGTGATCTCGTCCTGCCAGCATGGTTTCCGACCGGGTTACTCGACAATCACGCAACTCGTCGAGTTTTCGCATGACATTGCTTCGGCACTTAATAATGAAAGTCAGCTGGATGCTATATTTATAGATTACGCCAAAGCTTTTGACTCGGTCTGTCATAGAAAACTTCTTCTCAAGCTTCGTGAGGTAATAAAAAATGACGCGCTGATTTCTTGGATCGCTGATTACCTGCATCGTAGACATCAGTATGTTTCTTTTAACAAAGCAAAATCCAATACCGTTGAAGTTAAATCCGGCGTCCCTCAAGGCTCTGTTTTGGGTCCGCTTTTATTTGTCATTTATATTAATGACGTCGTGAAGGTCATTCAAAACACGCCAGTTAAACTACGTGCCTATGCAGATGACTGCGTTCTATATTCTGTAATTTCCAACAGTGCTGACCAGTTCCTATTAAATGAGGTTTTTTCTAGGTTCTGTACCTGGAGCGATTCCTGGCAACTATCTACTAATCTAACGAAGACAGTTTCTATGACTTTCTCCAATAAGGTCAAGCCGTTACGCTTTCCTTATGGTTACAGTGGGACAAACATTACACACGTAGATGAGTTTAAATACCTTGGGGTGACTTTCACACATAATTTGAAATGGCAGAAACACATAGACCGCACTCACTCGAAAGCTCTTCGTAAACTATTCTACTTAAACCGTACATTGAAGGATGCTACTAAGAACTGCGAATTAACTGCATATAAAACCCTAATCAGGCCAATCTTGGAGTACGCGTCGGTTGTCTGGTCCCCATACCTCTCTTGTGACGTAGCCAAGTTGGAATCTTTGCAAAGGAAAGCCATAAGGTTTATATATAGCAGATATGATCGCCACTTTTCTCCTTCATCACATGCACATAACTTATCCCTCGAAACACTAGCACACCGACGCACGTGCGAACGGCTTGTCACTCTACATAAGATTGTACATGAATCATCGGTAATCGCGGCCCCAGTTTCATTTGTGAAGCGTCCTACTCGAGCTACTCGAAGCTATCACCCCTTTAATCTTGTCTCATTCCGCCCACGTTTAAATAGTTTTAAATACTCATTTTTCCCATCCACAGTCGAACTCTGGAATGGTCTTGACGGCGCACTTCGCCAGTTACCTACCGCACAATTTGCAGAAAGAATTCATCAGCATGTGCCTCTGGAGTTCTAATGCGTGGTGCGCTATTTGTATATTTGTGCCTCTTTTCTACCATCTAACAAGTGTTTTTGATGCAATGTTGATTTGTTATATGCGCATTTGTATAACTTGCTTTTTTATATGCTTGTTAAATCACGCAGTTTAGCGTTCCCTTGTATGCTAATTTGTTTTATGTTATGCCTGATTTCCAAGCAAATTCTGTACCCACCCCTGCAATGTCTCGCAAAGAGACGGCAGTATATGTAAAAAAATAAATAAATAAATAAAGAAATAAATAAATAAACTGCCCAGGGGCAGTAGCTGTATCAATTCTGAAAATCATGATGCGACTAAGCAGGAGAAATAGTAATGCCAAAGGTAGTACAGTCATCAGAGAGGAAGTAAGAGAACACAAGATCTCTTGAAGGATGTTGGGTAGATTGTGCCGAAAAAAACTGGCAACCTGTCCTGGTTGCCAGTATAGCCAGTGCCTGATCACTGCGAACGTGGTGGAGTCTCTGAGCAATGCGAAGATCATACAGGCCGATCAGCTCACTTGTAGTTCTCTTCAAATTGTCCACCTAGCTAATTACTGGCATAATTCGTTCCGCCTTAAACATCAGTCAACCTATCGAACAAGCACGGTTTCCTAAAGACCATTTAAAATTAGACAATATTGACATGGTGAGCCATGAGGTAGCGAAAGGCACGCACCTTAAGAAAACTCTATAGGTAGAATTTATAGATTACGAAAAATCATTTCATTTCGTTACTACCTCAGCAGTCATGCAGGACAGCGGAATCAGGGTCTAGACGATCATTACAGTATGCATATTGGAGTCTATCGACAATGGCCAGCCAGCCACCATAGTGAGCAGTAAAATAAAATTGTTCTTCCCCCTAAGAATCGGGCCCAAGCGACAGCGATGCTGGCCCCGTTGTCATCGGGCTATCTTCAGCTTGCCATGCTCTTCAGTCGCCTAGCGACACAATTGTGACCACACCACTTGTTGGAAAGTGCGAGTTACTAGCGTTACTACGTGGACACTGACGTAGATGCGCTATCAAAACTCGCCGATGAAAAAGGCAACATTCGAATTAAGACTTGAGCTGGTTGGTAGCAGTTCAGCTTGAGGCAGGTACAGCGCTACACGAAACATGATCATAGAAGAAAGCGCAGCTGTCGTATACGTCTTCATCGTTGTCCAGGTTTCGTGTAGCCCTACACCCGATTCAAAATGAAAAAAAAAGGCAGCAAGATATATGCGGGATGGCCGAACGCGTAGCGCATCGCGCTCAGGAGCAAGGGGTCCTAAGTTCAAATCCCTGGTCCCCTAAGTCTTTTTTAAGCTTTATTGGAAATCGCATCTACCTCGCATTTCCGCTCACGGGCAACAGTGCTTTTTCTCTCACAACCAACGACATCAACGCTGACATTGGTATTTCTGCGAAACGAGCTCTTTACGCTCTCGCGCTAATAACGGAAAGCTAGGGAGTCAGACAGGAGATACAACCTCACCAATGTAATTCACAGCACGTTTACAGGAGGTAGTCGGTACATTGGATTGCGAACAGGTGAGGATGTGGGAGAATACACTACAGAAGATTCAATAGCTGGGCATATTGGTGGTGAATGAACTTTTTGGAAAAAGAGTGCCACAGCAACGACCACGAAAGAACAAGAACGGAACGTTACCACGCGTATTCTGCACAGGGTAACTAACACTCACATGTGTCACGGCACATTATGCAGTGCCGATGCAGGCCTCAAGTTCGTCAAGCAGAGGCGCTCGCTATACGTCGAGCTCAACTACTAGCAGAGATAAATTAGGATTGTAACACTTGTACACTGGAAAATAATTGTGGTAGGTGCGCAAGCTTTCCATTCAATAGTTTACATGATATTGTTGTAGTATTTTCAGAGAGTGCGAGATCGTGTGTAACCTGTCTTACAAGTTGTATTTTCTTTTGGCGAGTCAAGTATACTTTATTATTTTTATTCTCTTTTTGGTCCCACGAATGTCACGTCGTTTCTTTTATGTTTGTAATTTTAAATTAAACTCTCATTTGCGAGTAAATGATCGTGTACATCCGTTCTTTTTGCTTGATCGTCGTCGCTGTGACGCTGCTTTTCAAAATGTTCCATGAGAGAATATCTCAGTAGCCTTCCAAAGGAATCGTGGCAAGAAACTGTACATTATGATTACTGAACCAGATAGGCAAAGAAGAACTGTCAGTACGAAAATTAATATGCAGAAAAACAAAGCAGTCCTTAAGAGCATTGTAAGAATTGTGGGGATTCATATATGGTGAGGCAGTGGAAGTGGTGAGGGCACACACACACACACACACACACACACACACACACACACACACACACCACACACACACACACACACACACATATATATATATATATATATATATATATATATATATATATATATATATATACTTGGTCCATGAAGTCACCACTGATCTGAACATGAGGCTAAAATAATTGGAAAAATAAGTATGGACAGGAGTCCATTACATTGAAGGGGAATTCTAAGATAATGAATGACAATTACGATTTTTCCCCAGAAGGAAAATCTATAACAAATTAGCCCTACTGCTACCTAGCTCCGAGGCATACACTTGGCGGCTCACTATTAGGGCTCCGCTTAAATTGAGGATGTCGCACCGAGTTATGGAACCGACAATTATAGATGTAATATTAAGGGTCATGAAGAGAGTGCAGTGAGTGAGGTAACAAACGTATATTTCGACAATCTGATAAAATCAAGACGCGGAAATGGGCCTAGGAAAGGACATGTAAAGCCAAGCCAATATAACAGATGGTCGTTAAGAGCAACAGAGTGGAGCTCTAGAGGCAACAAGCATGGTAGAGGGCTACAGCAAGTTAGCTGGGCCGATGAGATCACAAAGTTTACGGTGTTAACGCTCTCGCAACTAGTACCTGACGGCGATAACTTAAGACGTATGAGAGATACCTCCCCGTGCATGGGCGTATGCGTGCGGCCGACGTACTCACTCACACATAGCCATATCCACTTACCATCCAGGGAATTTGAGTCCTGTGGGCCTTTTTCCCGCCAAGAATCCTGCCATGGGCGGGCTTCGATTTACCGCAGTCTGGCCAATAATTCAACATATCATGATGTAATTGCCATTATTTGCACGTTTCCAGATTTCATATTATCTACACATGATTGGAAAGAATTATTTCCGTGGCTTTTTTGTTTAACGTAGTCTTTATCGGTGTTATAATACGAACTCAGAAAATAAAAAAAAGAGGGACTGACTTCGCATCTACCAAGGTTCTTGAAAAGATTCAAGCATTCAGGCCAATAATGCAAGACATGATGAAGTAATTGCCTTTAATTCCACATTTCCATAATCAATATTGCCCACACATGATACGATAGAATTCTTTAGATGGGCTTTTTTGGAATAGCGTAGTATTTATTGCCTTAATAACATGCGCCCAGCGAAAAAAAAAAGGATTGACTTAGCATGTACTAAGGTGCTTCAGAGAATTCAAGCATTGCACAAAGATGCTCGTTGTAGAATAAAGCGTAGTCCTTAAATATTAGCACGTCAATAAATACAAATTCAGGTTACAAACAAAAAAATGCAAATCAAGCAACTCTATTGGAGCCGGTTGGGTAAAATTTCCAATTTCTTCGTAGTTTTGTAAAAGTTTCTCTTGAACCAAATAAGCTGAAGGAGTTCTTTCTCCGTAGGACGTTCACTAAGCCTAAGCCGAACTATAAAAGTTCGACCAGTACCTAACTTATTGGATAGGTACATAGTGATGGTAATGTTTCGTCTCTCTTTTTGTCTCTTTGCGACATTAATTTCTGCTTCTGTGATGTGTCTTCCTTGCTATGGTTAACGCATTTTGGCATATGCGATATGTCACGTCAGTTCTGGCTAGGTGCTCCTCATCTTGCGTTTTTTTTCCAGGTTGGCTCGCCACTTAGACCATGCCATGTGTGCTGTAAAAACCGTTTACGAAAAGTTACGTGGGAGGTAATTGCTGATTATAACTTATCTTGATTGCTTTTGCTAGGCTGCAATTTAACTGTAGCAATCAACACTTTACTGTCGATGAGTTGTAACTATAATCACTTATTGGTTGTCCGCAACAGGGACGCGGTTGTCTTAAAGCCTTTAAAATTCGAACATGTAATAGCTTAACCTGAATTAACAAGAAAGCACCGTAGACATAACGATGCGCATCATCACGCGTGTGTAAAATGTGGAGGGTAAACGTGGTAACAGAACACACTACACAAATTACACATATATTATAAAGCAAAATTAATGGTTTTGGTAAGCTGTGTGCTGCGAAGTGGTTCTGGAAGAAACATGACAGGTCTCGCGACTTACCGGGGCTATTGATACGGTCGGAAAAGCTCTGCGAAAAATAAGAAATATTCCTTTATTTTTCATCCCCACGAGCTATATAATTGGTCTGGTCACTTTTCAGGAAACTTTTCATTAAGGAATCACTCTTTAATTGGAAACGTTCACATTGCTCAAAACTTCTACCGACAACAGATCCGTTCTTATTCAAACGCTCCTTGATTGGTTCAATAGATGTTGCGCACATGCACGTCAGTACAGGCTTCACAATAGGCGCATATCATGTTCATTGAGGGTGCATAGTTAATAACAAATTTTTCACAGAAAGAAACCACAGAAAATCATTCCTCTGAAGATGCTTGTTGTAAACTTCGAAATTAACTGGAGGAGAATTTATATGCAGATCGCTTGCTCGGATACAAATAATTTAGTTGATATGATTTTTCCGATACGCGGTCAAGAGCATTATTTCAGACAAAGTATGTTTACTACCTCCGCCTTGCCTTGAACATCGTCCTTAAAGCTGCCATGTTCATTATTTATTGAGCTTAGGCTGGTTCTCTTATCCAGGCAGGACCGTTTGCTACCTCTTTCGCAGCGGAGTGTGACTCTCCTGAGTTGTGTTACTGGAAGTGGTACCAAAACCAATCACCTGTGTCTCATTAAATTTGTATGAAACGAAAATTGGCAAGGAAAATTGGTGAGGATGTCTGTCTGATATCTCTGATAGGTGGTGACATCAATACATTGATATTTACAACATGATTGACCATGATGCAAATCACATGAGGCGCATACCCAAAATCCTCGTGTGGGATGTGCGCGAATCGCAACACTTCACCCAATGTGCTAGTGAAAGACATCGTACATAAGGTCCATAATGGTGTGTTGCAATGAAAGCAACGGCCATTGGCATTTCCTCTCAGATAATTTTCTCATTTTCTCTCCCCCTTTTCTCTCAACTTTCAATCTCCCCCATACATTTCCCGGTGTGCTGGGTAGCTTACCGGTTGTCCTGCACTGGTTAATCTCTCTGCCTTCTCTACTGTGTCCTTCCTTCCTTACTGTACTACAAGAATTAATGTGGAATTTCACTGTACAACCAGTAATAAGGCATCAACTACTTGATGTACGTTTGGTGACTTCGTCGCCTTGAAACATGAAAACATAGACTTCACACTTTACAACCAGGGCAACCCCTGGCGATTGTAACTGGCTACGGCATATACGAGGGCTATTCAAAAGGTTGGGGTCGTTTGCTTGCAAAATAGAAATATTTTTTGCTAGTAAATGTGGTTATTGCAGATTTAGTTTTATGCCACGCTTCTCCCCTCTCCTGAATAATGGCGTTAGGCTCTGAACTCCAGTCTGAACATTGCACCAGCTCCTTCAGTACATCTGTACGTAGAATCGGCGCCTGGGAATCGCCAGTCCACAGCAACTCCCAATTCACATCAACGGTACTGATTACGGTGGCTTTCCGCGCAGAAGCATAGTGTCAGTGCATTGAATACTTTTTTTTTCTTTCTTAGCCTAGAATATCCACGTCATGACGCCAGGAGTGAAGGTGGAAAGCAACCTATGTCTCTTTTGGCGATAGCGATGGGAAAGGGTCTTGTACTTTCTTCTATGCACAGGCATTGACAGGTAAACATTTCCTCTACCCACTTTCAATAGTGGCTACATTCGCACTCATGTAAGGGGAGCTTTGCCGGAGGTAAACTGACCAGTTCGGACACCAATTTGGAATCATCAATATAGTGGCATTTAATTGTTCGTTGAATGATTTAGCACTTTCGATTGTGCACCTGCAGTACCGCGCGGTTCATGTGGTCCAAATGAGCCACCACACGTTGAAATACTTGCATTATTCTACAGTCTCCCCTTTTGTGGAATACTACTGCACAATAAATGAGACGCAACTCTTCATGGGTAGCGGCAGCCGATGGTGTTTGTACACACAAAAATCGTATCTCCCAACATATTTCTAGAGTCGCGGTATTGGTGATTTTCGCGAGCATTATTCGCTGCATTCTTTTCCGGAAAAAAAAAAGCAAGAACTGGATCCAAACAAGAAGCTGGATGCAGTATGGAGTGTTTAAATATGTATTATGTAGAGCTGCATGTGTTTAATTCTTGTTTTGATGATTTATCAGTAAGCGACTCGTACTTTTTCGAATAGCCCTTGCGATTAATAGATTGTGCCGTGTTAGAAGCATTTAAGTGCACAAGGACTATGGTTGTGAATGCAAAGCTTTCAATGACCACAGATTTCTTACGTACAGGACAGTTAATGAAAGGGAATCCTGCTAGTCATGACATGAAGCTTGTACTTAAAACTCACAATCTTATAGCCAGAATGCAGTAATATTCTCGTGCCCACGGCAGACGCAATGAAGGCAAAGCTGTTAAGCTTTCACAGAACAAACATATACATCCTGAGATGGTGTCAGAAGAAAATTGTCTTTCAACTTACCATTCCTAAATTAAGTAACATCGCAATATGGACCACCAATATAACAAGCTTCAAGTCACCCATTCCTAGCACTTCTGCGAACGAAATCCGACGCGTGAAGAGCTAGACTCACCCCTTGTTAAAAAGCTGGTTCCATTAAAAGAAATACAAAGCAAAAGACAAATCGTGATCGCTGTATAAACGCAGACAAAAGCTATGTGCACCTGAGATATTTCTAGATACGTCTTCCGAAAGCATCCGAAGTGACGCTCAAGGGCGGCTTCGACTGAAGGCGAATCGTAAATAAGCCCTCTTGTATGTATAACGGCGTTACAATACTTCCCGAGTACTGACTCTCGGGGGAGCGATTTTTACGTTCAAATGGTGTCCCATCAATGTCAGCATGATTGATTTATGGAGATGATAGCGACAAGAACGAAAAGTAAATTTGAAAATGTAATTTTAAAGACCTTTAGTTCCCTTGTTGCGACTTATTCTCCTTTTCTGGTGCTCTCACTATGCGACTAACCACGTCCTATGTACTTTGCTGGTGAAGAAAGATGAAGTGGAGAAAATTTTCCCTGGGCGGATTTTCTTGAACACAAAGGAGCCTTAAGTTCATTCGTAGTGAATACGGCTCAAAGATCAACAACTTCGCTGGCATTTTTCCCTAAGGGCGGAGACAAAGCACGTGAGAAGACCAGTTTCCTTGGAAAGAACTGACTGTCCGCTACTTTATTCCTTCGTATCCCAGCGGCAATAAATTACATAAAAAAAGGTAATGGCACTGTGAATCTCGCCTCTGTTGTTGCACCTCGAATTATCAGTGCAGTACTCCGTGCTACATTGAAGTTTCAGGATGTACCTAATAGAAGACACTATGCCCATATTGGCTACTGTGGGCAAAAAGGAAAAGTAATAGCTTTTTCCACAGTAAGTACAACATCGCGTCCACTGTTTTTTAGTCGCCACGTAATGTGTTTAATTCTTTTGATTTGTTACTAGTAGCATGATAGAGCGATACACGAAGAGGATTGCAAGGCATGCTGTTTTTGAAAGAAGTAAGCACTAGTGATTTCTTTTCTATATACTATGTTTGTCAACGTATGTTGCTGCCAGGAACGCGGTGTTCCCAATTTTTCCGTGGGACTCTTTGCGTATTAGAGGGTTGCTTGCATGGTGCCACTTCTATCGATCTCCGCTCTGGATATTGCTAAATCGCTATGGACTCCGGGCACCAAGAGAAAACGGTGTTCATTACCCCAGAGGGGCTTCACCAGTTTAACGTCACGCCTTTCGGCTTATATAACGCCACAGCTGCTTTCGAGTGCATGATGAACTCTCTTCAAGTATTCAAGTGGTCTGCATGTTTACCTGATTTAGACAGTCCATGAAGCTTCTTAACGCCCCAACGGCTGGTCACCTAGGTGTTACCCTGACCTGGGACCGGGTGCGCAGCCGCTTCTATTGACCTTTCTCGCGCACTCAGTGCGGCGTTGTGTCAATGCCTGCGAAGGCGGCCAGCGCCTTAGGAAACCATCAATCCTCCCTGTAGCGTACCTTCAGCCCATCGACGTCCATCTGGAGCCCTTGTTTATTGTGCTTCGCGCCTGATGCTTCAGTTCCTCGCGCCTGATGCTTCGCGCCTGATGCCTGATGCATCAGTTGCTTCGCGCCTGATGCCGAAGTCGCAGTGCACTGCGGTTACGGCATAGTTGCGGGAGCTGAAGCTCCCACCACTAACTTTCGGATTTTCTAAAGTCGTGTTTACGACATACACCTTAAAATAAATCGGATAAAGAAATCTTCCAAACGTATTGTTAGCATAGCAAACAAGTCCGTACCTGAAAAGAGGGTTCAGCATAACGAGACAATTATATTTAAATTAGGGATCATAAAAAAGCAAAGTTCACGTTCGTGCAACGCTGTGTAAAAAAATTGAGAGTAAAAGACACAACGGCCGAAGAAAAAAATAAGGAAAAGGCATCCTCTGCCTGTGTGTCTGTCGTACTGTTCATGAATATCTTTCACGGCCACACGGGCTTTTGTCAAAACCTTTACTTCATTCGTCGAAAATAAAGTAAGCGTTGGTGAGATTATGGCGCACCAGGTGATAATAAAAATAGATGAATGACATAAGTAAGTTTATTGATATATAAACCCATTCGTACTTCATTACTGTTTTGGTAGAACTGAATTAAATAAGGGATGTACGAAGAAATGTAACTATTCCTGACTCCATGGTTATAGCGAACACCGGGACTGTCATGGCCAGCCCTTAAAGAGCTTCTCTCTTAGAACGGACAAACGACCTCCCTTACTGTACAAAGGTAACTGTACTGAAAACAACAAGCCACAGTGAATGACAACATTTTCTCAAGCTTAATTTCCACATACGTGCTATAAACAAGCAACATCATATAAAGGTTTCGATGAACTCTGATGCATACAACATTGGCAAAGTGTCAGTCCTGCGTCAAGATAACTGCAAGAAACTTGATGGTAACCCACAGCTATCGAAAAATCGCATACGACTCACGGGCACCAACTTGATTCATATGGGTTGTTTCGGGAACATTGAATATGTGTCATATGTGCTGCATGCCGCCGTCCTGTGCCACTGCCACGTTTTGCCACTACAGTATTCTACGCGTCGTCCGTGAACGCATGCATAAAATTTTTTTCCGTCGTGCACTAGAGACATAATCAGAGCACGAAGCACGCTATCACGCTTCCCACCAAATAGCCGTCAATAGAACCTAGTAAAGTTATCATGCGATGTTTTCATCTGTTAAATGTAATTCCCAGTTTTGTTAACCAACAGATCACAATATTTCCATGCTATCGCCAACTTGTGTCACTATACAGTGCTCAACAATGTCAAAGGGAACACGACAGAAATGGAGAATAAATTTGTATTAAGGTGTTGAACACGAAGCCCATCTTAAATAAATGACTATTTCTGATATTACCGTATGAATTTGACTTAATAGTATTCAAGAGGGACCCCTGCACGTGCACCTTTAACGTAATGAACATGTGTATTACTCAGCAGCTCTATTAAGGCCGTATGGCGTGCGGAAGATAACCTCATTTTTCCTTTTACATTGTTCATGCATGTACATAACGTGAGCATTTCTGTGTATTGTGGAAGAAGCGCAAATAATAGCATGAGTGCTTAATTATCCGCTAGTGAAATCGCTCTTCATAGTTTCTTGTGCTATTAGTTCAGACGTGTCTACGTTGTTTTGCTTTCTTTGCATGCCCATCAATATCTATAAATTTTGCACGTGATATTTATTAAAACGCCCCATTGAAGTATGGTTCTATGGCGTTAGCATCAGGTACCTCTAGGAAGAACAGTAACGACTCTTCAACTATGCTGCCCCAGTTAATGACTGTCTCTTTCAGGGCCCAATTGGCGCGAGCTATGGCTGCGTAGCTTCTTAGAGGTCTTCGTTTTCCACAATCGCCAGACCTGGAAAAAGAAAATGTAGCAGAAATGGGCGAACGATGCTTTTATACCACAACACGTTCCACCCAAATATGCGCACAATTTGTGCACTCGTACTGTCGCTTAGTGCAAATTGTGGTTTATGAAAGTGATTCATTAGGCAAGGTGTGCAACAAGTATAATTTTATTATGTAATATCTTGTAAACAATAAAAAGTTCACTGTTTCTTGTTCCAACTGATGCTACGTCTAGTGTCAAATATCATCACGGTACATGTCGAACATGCTCACATAATTGTCACTCGTAACTCCCACTGTTGGTAGGTGCCAGCGAGGAGTTCTCGGGATTCTTATCTGCCGTTTTATCCAGGGCACGTAGTTATCAACGCGTGCGTACATGCCAGGATCATAGGGCCTGCCGCATCCATTGCCGTAGGAGACAATCCCAACCTGGACAGTTCGACCATTGCTCGATTTTACCGTGAGCGGCCCGCCTGAATCCCCCTGAAAGGTGAATGCGTCGTCAGTGAACACATTAAAAATAAAGAGGAAATAATAGTAATTCATAGAAGACAGCTGTTATCCTGAGGTACGTCCCGTATGGTGTGCTACTGAGTAATATTGAGGATCTGGGACTTTTTAACAGGCATGCAAATTTAAGCACACGGGTAATATTATATTTCACCACAACCGAAATGCGGGTGCCGTCCGCTCTAGCTATATAGCCATATCTGGTTATCTCGCGTATGGTGGCTACTGACGCTGTTCGAACAACCGTGGGTCTGCTTTTAACGTTCATTTAGAACTACGGCTCTTTGTTTTTTAGAACTGCGGCCGCTTGTCTCCGCGGCAAGTGCTGCGCAATGGTGAAGTACTGCTCTGTGCCTCAGTGTACTTCGTCCGCTCGTGAAAGAGGCGTTGGCTTTCACAACTATCCTAAGGACCCAAAGCTGAAGAAGAAGTGGATGGTCAAGCTCAGAATGGGAAAGCGCCCCACGCCTTCATCGACCGTGTGCAGCAAACACTTCGCGGACAGTGACTTCTGCTACCCACCGTATACGCGCCACTCTTCGGAAAGTTTGTGACCGTGTTTAAGCGCCTCGCCAGTACTTAAGCCGTTTATTGCACGCAGGCTATAAGCATAGGCGACTTACACCAGGTGCGGTGCCGTCCCACAACCTGCCGCGAAGGCCCCTAGACAAGGAGCCGACGACGCGGCCTCCGAATCGCCTCGCGGGTAAGCGCGCCTCGTGAGCTCAGCTGAACGGCGCAGGATGTATATGAGACTACGGCTGCGTCTGGATGGTGTACATACGTATTTTACCTACGAAGCCACGAAGTCACCTACGAAGTCTATTTTCATTTATAGAAATAATAGAAATGGTGCCGCAATTAAATATTTCATGGTGCCAACATTAAACATTCAAACTAGTCTCAATAGTGACCTTGCCTCTTAATTTAGAAACATTAACACAATGCAAAAGGCGATATGAGCTCGACACCAACTGCAGACCAGCAGTGAACATAAATTCTATGTTATGTTACACGTTGACATTGTCTCACTCTGCTTTGCACGAGCAGCGAGCACTGGCCACTTCACTGCTGTCGATCACGACAGAGACGTTGTGCGGTGGGTTGGTGAGTCCACTTGTTTGGAGGACGAGAGCGGCGACGGTGATGCGACCTCCGTTGACGGCCTCGACCGCGCATTCAACAACGTGGCCTGCGTCGTACACCGCCTCGCCCTCGATGAGACACCGCGACGTTTCGCAAACTTTATCTACATACTTGTAGATGCTCGAGAACGGCACGCTTACTGTAATATCGAAAGAAACACCCAAACTAATTAGTATCGTACGGCGGAAACAAGATAACAAGCGCGAACACTCACACATAGTTTCACTTTCTTACGAGCAATGCGGTCGGTGGCATCGGCGCACTCGTCGGCCATCCGGGGGATTTCTTGGCCCTGTCGATTGGGCCGCAACTAAAACAAGTTCAAGATTACACTCGAAAACAATCGTTGCAGGCGTTAGTTGACCGTCGCGAGGCTGTTCGTTCGACAAAGTTCTCACGTGAAGCAGACGATACGCGTACAGGAGCAGCGGCTGCTGCAGCGCGGTTGAAATCGGAGTCCCCGCTCTGACGTCACACGCGAGAGGGCGCCACTCCAAGATCTCGAGGCCAATAGCCATATCTAGCCTCCACCTTATTCTCTCTAGCCATACATATCAACTGCATGACTGAAACAGTTCTAATAGATAGAGATGGTCGTGTTTACTTATAAACATAGATACCTGCAAAAAAAGCATCGAGTTAGGCGCTGGTGGCTTTCAATTCTCCTCGTTAAGCTTTAGCTAAATTGAGTTGGTATGAAATTTCCGCTCTGCATTCAATTAAAACCTTGGTGTATTAAGTTGTTGAGCAGGTAATAAATAAGGCTGATAACACATGAAATGTGACATGTACAGCATTATATGCATAACCAGTCACACAGCACACAGCAATAAACCCCAAAGGACGTCGGACACGTCAGAGGATGGTGTGACAAACTTTGTTGGGTCCTCAGGAATCGACCCAGGACTCATGCGGGCTGCTCCCACGTTGGGACAAAGAGAAAGTACCCCTCTGCTACTATAGCAGGCCCCATGAACAGCCGTTACTTGGTCCGCCATCACTTCACTGTGCAGCATCCGCTGCCACCACTCTTCAGCTTGAGAACCATCACCGGCGAACGCCGAGTAGCGCCAGAGCATATGGTCTAAATCGAGGAAACACGCACACTTGCTACAGTAGACTGACACCTTGCCGTCCAGTATAATTTTATTCATGACGACCGGGTTAGGGCAAGTCTGTGCTAGCAACAGCCTGTCGCCGGTTTAATATAGAATGTGGTAGCGGGAAGACCCTCCGCCCTAAGTAATAGCGCTTGGTGATCTCGAAGTAGGAAGTAGGAAGGCAGGTGCTGCCTGAACTCGCGAGCGAGAGATACAGCCCCCTCAGGAAGTGCACGGCACATCAGTCCTCGTGCCTCCCTGTGGTCCACCTCGTTGAGGTTAGGCTGGGCTACATCCAATGACACCGCGTACTCCGAGAACCAGGTTACTTCGTGCGAAGTGATATCCCTACCTTGCAGCAGGCTGTAACCCTATTCCGCAAAAAGCCACCTAGAGAAAGCTTTAATCGCAGATGACGAGTCGCTAAACGTCAATTCCCTTACCGGAAAAATTAGTGCTAGAGCAATGGTCACCTGCTTAGCGACCCCGGGATCCTTTGTATGAGCAGATGCGCCATTGCGAACACTCCGTTTGGGTTCTACCATGCAGAATAGGCAGCCTTCCAACTAATCCATGTTTCGTCAACAAACACGTACTCCCCCTCCTGATTCTCTGCCGTTCGCAGCAAATCCGCAGCTCTTGCCATCCGTCTCCTTGCATTGTGCACGAGGTGCACATTTCGTGGGAACGAACATACGTTTAATATTGGCCCAAAGGTTCCTGTTCAACAAGTGTAGCCTTGTCCCATCACGGAGAGAGCGGTTGTTAGGTGCACCAGTGAAAGAGAATAATCGGTTCCTCACACGTGACAGTGCCACAGATAATTATCACGACGTTACGGCATCGGTGTCTCTTTAAGCGCATGACGCCGGGAACTCAAACAACAGATCAATACACGCATGCCGTGCACAACAGCAAAGGGACGACTCGCCAGGTTGGTACAGTGGCTATGATACTCGGTCGCTGATCCGACAGTCGCGGGATCGAATCCCTTCTGCGCAGGATGCATTTCGACTGACGCGAATTTTTGAGACCTCTTTACGGTGCGATGTCAGTGCACGTTAAAGAACTCCAGGTGGTCGAACATTCCGGAGCCCTGCACTACTGCGTCTTTGCTAACCAAAGCGTGGTTTTGGGTAAGTTAATTTAATGCAAGGGGACGATTTTTTGTGATGGCAGCGAGCATCAGTGACAAGAAAGCATAGATATGCGTACACTAATTATAATGAAGGGAGATGGATGTCGTATTCAAGTAGCACACTATATGGTATACGAGCAGAGTTTCACTGGTGCCACAGGTTCAGTTTTGAATGTTTTTTGAAAAAAGGACTATCACTCTTTATGAAATAAAATTTCAATAATTATATAGCACCACAACAGCAACATATTCCACCGACATATTCGAACATATTCCGCCATATTCTACAGCACCGACATATAGTACATACCCTAGGTTATTTGATTTCTCTGTGCCTTGTCACCAGTTAAAGTCGCTGTAGGCACATGCCGCACTAATGTCTTGTCCACTTCATTTATATTCGGACCGTGAAGGACTCGACCAATTTCGAGATCGGCGGAGTCCTTCACCGTCCCGAGTTGGATGCTACTTCATGGACTGGACGTTCCTGGACCAATCGCATCTATTCATGGCATTGTGCATTTTAGTTAGCCATTAGCTAATGTATAAATATGGGAGGCTTCACGTACAGCCTTAACGTAAAGCAAAACATCAGTTGTACCAATAGCCTCTCATTGGAGAAGCAGGAACTCGATATGATCTTCCATGGAACCTCAACCCTCTGTAATGCCCGCTTCTCTTGAGGATATGCATGAAATACCAAAAAAAAACAAATGATTTGTGGAGCTCAATCAGTGCCGGATTTAAATGGAGATTGAGGGACACTTAAGATAAGTTTTTTATATGAATTGGGCGGAACACGGGCGTGTTTTGAGAGTGGCTGATTGAAGAGCTGCTGACAATGTTATTAAACATCTATCACCGTGGAAGCGCGTGTTAATGCCGCGCTTGATTGAGGAATAAATAGCAGCTTACCTGGCAGCTGCCTTTCCCAGGATTTAAAGTGCACAGTGTGTTCTTCTCGTTTAGAACCTGTTTCTGCCTCGGTAATAGCAAACCCAGTGCGCATTCTTCGAATGGCAGGATTGTTGTGCATACGTATAATAAATCTGCAGATACGGCGCCATCTGGTGAAATGAAGGGAAGTGTATGGAGGAAAATAAGTATTAACTATTCTACAGGGAATGTGATGGAGTTTCATTAATAAATAATTTACAATTTAAGAAAAATACCTCGATTAGCCTATGTTCCTTTGAGTGCGTTTTGACACATAAGAGTCAGCTTCCTTTTTCCCTTTTCACATTACATTTTACAGGCAATATGAAATTATGAAACCAGAAACCTTTGAAACACGAACAGACAGACCTTAAGCACCACTGAATGTGCAATTTGTCCGCTATCGAAAAGAATACGGGAACGTAGAACTCATTTACTAGTTATACCAACTGAAAGCAATTCTGAAAATAAATCAGCTGTTCCCCTTATCTCAAATCCCGAAGGTGCTACTCGCACTTCTTACTCGTCGGAGATATAGCCTTCGGACCCGTTCCCTCCCCCTTATAATCGAATTTTTGCATTGGGAATAGAGGTGACGTCTGCGCTCATACCTAACACCAGCTACGCTGATAGGCAGCAAGAAATAAATGGATAGTAGTTCTTCCAACTGCTGATTGACAGTTAGAGCGGAAACGTTGCTAGCGAACCGTTGAATTTGACTTCACTCATGACCGAGAGATAACGCAAGGGATAAGCTGGTTCAGCTTTCATACACTGAGTTTGAAACAGTTGGTACTGTCCTTATTCCTGATGGCGCAAACACTATAATTAATACACGTTGTCTGAGTGAATATGTTTATTGAACACACGTAGGGCAGAGAATGGCATGTTCGGATAAAGCTGAAATTTGCAGGGATGTGCAGCAACAGGTAAAGTTGAAAAATCTAGGGTCTATTAGAAAGGCCTGCCGGTGGTGTTCTTGGTGTATTGAACGTGAGGATCGAATGCCATTATAACATTTTACTAATAGTCAATGAAATAAAAATGGAGCACAATATAACTGTGGTTACAAAATGGCATAGCGTTTTATGCAATAACGAACTCAGTCACACCTCAAGCAAAAGTAGTGGCCTCCTAGGAAAGCCTCATGAGCTATTGAACAATAGTACTGCCAACACACACACATATATATATATATATATATATATATATATATATATATATATATATATAAACATTACTCTGAAGATGGCTGGTCCTTCGGCCGCAACGTCACAAAAGTTACATTATTTTGTGGATTGTGTGAAGCTGTTCTCCCGAAAATATATATACGGGCTGAGGCAAATCTTCTTTCCGAGCCACATGGTGGGTACCGAGGTACGTTTGCGAAAGACCTACAGCTAAAGATCAAGAGGACACCACACTCAATTTTCAACCAAGAGAAAGACGGACTCGTGGGGAAGCAGTTAAGCGTTTTTTGCAAGCGATGCAAACAATCATTATTGCGTAGAGGAGTGAGCAGCAGCAGCAGACACTTTCAGGCACCATGATATACACACACACATGCACCTAGCGGTTGTTCTTGCAGTTGCCTGTATGGCTCTACGAAGCACGAGTGCGCACTGCTGCGTGTCCTCGTTGCACTTAGTGGGGACTGCCTTGTACATCACTGTCTACGCCGCTGACTGGACAATATTCTGTACCTGAAAACAGCTCTCTGCAGCGTATTGCGAGCACCACCGTGGCCCGGCTAGAATGGCCCACACTCACACGAAGTGTGCCCGCGTTTGGACCACATGGTAGCTGACGTTTGTTTTTGAATTCCTATCTTAGGACACCTTCCAATAGAACAGGGATCTGCAATCACTCAGGAGGGGCCTGTGCGGCAGACCGGCTGCAACATTTTCCCTCACGATTTTGTTGGCTGCGCGCAATGGGAGAATTCATTTGGACCAATGGTGGCAACCATATCACCTTTATTTTTTTCTAGTGTTCTTTTCAGGTAATGAATTTATGATCTGCATTTTTCTTAAGTATCGAATGTTGTGACAATATTGTTCCTTCCAAATTGTGAAAACAAACACCGGTTCAAGGAATGTGCAAGAAACGCGGACAAAAGAGCCCGCAGGTCACTGCGGACGCTGTTCCACATGGTAAGCGTATACCTTCAGCTCGACCCTTATTAAGCAACGTATTATTGCAAATAGGTAACTTGCTTTCTGCAGTGTCGCCCCATCCAGAAACCACGGCTCGTATTCCATCAAGGTCCATCATACGAGTGGGCAGGCAAATCGGTCGAACATAGTCGTCAAACGTTAGTCGCTTTTGTACCTACACATGGTAAGCGCAGAGATATGTGATCTTGAAACACGCCTTGTATACTGCACAGCAATAACAAAACAATGCAGAGCTGCTGAAGACACCCTCCTCACTAGCCTATGCGATCGAATAGCAAATAGAACAGATATCAGGAGGGGTGCATGGGTGTTAACCCTGAAATAATGGTAACAGAAACACTAGCATTCGACGACGCTGCAAAATTCCACCAAAGATGGAAATTACATATTTGTTACTGAACTTTTCTTACATACGAATGAGGTATGTGCGCTAAAAATAGGCTGCTTAAAACAATTTCTTGAAGCGTTTCTGGCCCACCGTACGCGCTTGACAGCAGTGCTTTTCTGCATAGATGTATTCGAGAATGACCAAGCGTTCACGCCATGAATAATAGTGTCGCACCTTTACGCAAGGACAATTATTTATGGATGAGCTATTCTTTTTTTTTTAATTTTATAACGTTCATTTTTACTAATGTCGCGTTTATTTCACATACTCTCCTTCATTTTACGACGCACTGCCCCTTGAGGAAAACCTGCGCATCCCGCGCACGATGTGAGGTGCCATGCGAAGCAGTCTGTGATGAAACTGCGTATGCCCTATTGTGCGGCATTAAACGACAAAAATATTAAAAAGCAGGATGAATGCCTTTGTGGAAAGTCATGCGTAAGTGTGCAGTTAAGATTGGCTGAGTGTAATTAAGATTGGCTGACCAGGAAACTCGACAGTACCGCAGCGATTGGATGGTAATTCATGATCTAACGTAATGTTAATACGCGCATTGTCGCACAACACAGGTTTTGTCGAAGAGTGTCAGTGCACTCACTTATGCTGCACTTTATTAGTAGTCACTGAATTACGCTAATAATACCATTTTGAGATTAACTGATTTGGCGAATTCTGTCTAGATTTATAACGGATATTAAACCGTCCTAATAATCTAGAAGCTTCTCTGCAATTCTCTTGTTAAGCGATGTGTCATATGTGCACTGAAAATGTTTAAACAGGAGTTTTGTAGGTAATCATTTTCCGTGTAACTGCTCTCATTTATAGTCATAGGTAAATACGCCTGCGCACGGGACGTATCTGACTTGCTTTGGCATATTAGAATAATATTCATTTGATCCAGCGATTTATCGTTGTCAACGGGTACAAGCAGTTTGATACTTTTGTATTTTTACATTTCTTTATGTCCATAATTCCAAAAGAAAAAGATTGAAGTATATTACTCGAATCTCAAATATCGTTAGGAGCCACCAAATTGTAGAAGTGCATAAGTTATCACGTCATTGTTCATGTCATTAAAATAAGTTTCGATATAACAGGCCCACACAACCAATTCGGATTGAGCACGGCCTGTTATCTTCGAAGAACTCCGTCTACTGCAAAAAGTGACAAAGTTGTACGCTATTTTCAAATATCTACCTGACGCTGTCGACACTAGCGACTGACAAAGTGAGTAATTGAGAAAGGTTGCTGCTAAATCAAGGATTCTACAAAGACGCACATTGACAACATTTCCAGAAGAGGGCACACATAAATTCCAAAACATGTAATGAGCTGCAGTATCGCCCAAGAAAACTTGTCCATGGGCAGTGGTTTGATCGATGAACGGTACTGATAATGTATGTCAGGTTAAATTAACGAGTCTAGCTCTGAGGTTAACCAGGCAATGTGTACACGTAGGCATAGCTTTGGTGGAGACACAACATATATGGAGATGCCTCTATCCGAAAATCAAAGTCTGGAACTTGGGGAGTATGATGGATGTATTTCAGCTGCGTGTGTAAGCAAATAATGACACTTACAACAGCAGACAGAATCAGATTTGTGGAAAATACGATAGATTATGTAATTTAGAAAACCTATTGCTTTTCTTCCGAACACTTTAGTGTGCTACGCATCAGAGATGTCAAGATATAGAGTGGTCGTGCACAACTTACCCTGACGAGGCCGACGTCGTTCCACATCGATGCAAACTCAAATTCTGGGTGAGGGATGAAATCTTCAACCTGCGCAGTAGCTCCCTCACCAAGCTTCGTTGTGTTGTAAAAAGCGAGACCAAAGAATGGCTCCATGTTCCTATAGAAGAACCATCACGGTAAATATGTTGCTCGTCTGGGAACATTAGCGAAAGGAAAATTGAGGATGCTTGTGTCCTGGCTGTGAAAACACGCGAAAATGCTACGAATATGAGTTCCAGACCATTAGAGACAAGAAGCTCCGGTGTGCTCGAGCTTGTTAGTTTCGCATTTCTTAGTAATATCGTGCACAAATATATAGGGATGCATGAAAAAAATACTTGGACACACTGCGCTAAGTAGACATGTGTGTTGTGCTTCTCATGTGCCCGTTTATTTCTCCTGCAATATCAAGAAAAGCTTTGTAGAAAAGGAGGAAGCTGGGGCTAAAGGCTATAATGCCTGATGAAGGCCTCGGCTCTCCTGTACAGTCTGGTGTAAATAGACACACACATATAACTGATAATTTAACAAAAAAGTAACAATATAAATAAAGTTATATAAACAATATAACATTATAAACAATATAAACAAAAATATAAATGCAAAATCAGCTGCCCTTGCAGCTGATTATAGAAATACATTTTAATAAAAAATATCAAGACAACTTGTTTTCACTTTTACGAGACACATGCCAGTGCCCAAACTTTCAAGGCGTTCTGCACCGAATCGACTTACCCGTAATGAATGCAGTGTCCTGCCGTCAATATGTAAAGGGGGGTTATAATACTGCCACCACAAATTAGGGGTGTGATGTCACTTTCATTCCATCTGTATTGCACAGCGAGATGCACCTGGAATTAAGAGCAGTATTTCGTAATATATCCAAGTTTGTAATTGGATCCAAGCAGAGCCATGATGGGGCCGACGTTTAAGAAGCGAGTTTCAGTTATCTTCCCATTGCATACGGACGCTGAAGTAAGGATTGTTGCAGTTAACACGTTACAAATGAGAGAAATGCTTCACACAAAATTTTCATCGGATTAGCTGGTAATTTAATGTATTCCAATTGTACAAATATCTACCAAGTTCGCAAACTTGCATGTGGTCTGTTGCTGATTGCGCTGCCGATCAGGAAGGGATGTCTTTTGACACAAGGTTACATTCTCGTCCCCTCATGGGGTTTCTTGGTAGTCTTTATAGCGAGTGCGCGTTTACTTTTACCTATACTTTCAAATAGCGTTTTACCATTTATTGTAAAAGTGGAAAAACACTTAAAATTTCTAGAATATTTGCTGAAACCAGACTTGCAGACGTTTTCTATGTTATGCACTGTAGTTTTAGGCAAGAGAACAATTGTGTGCAATATGGCGTTGCCAAATCAAATTAAGATCGTATAATGAACCTAAATACTTCACAAATTTGGCTTGGAGAATTATTTCCTACCGATAATGAGGAGAAACGCTAACTGTAGCATTCAAAGAAAAAACAATAACAAGATCCTTGCGTACGTTTAAAGTCGTGTAATTTGAGCGTACCATAAACCTAGGGTTCCTAATACGATTGTGAGACTGGATTCAACGAGCGAAAATCACCAGCAGAAGCAAAGAACAGGATGCCGTCTGCGCATACACACGCTTCAATGTTATTGTGCAACTGTACTAAACATAGCACAACGTTAAATAAAACTATAGATAAAACAGAACCTGAAGTGATTCCTCTGGAGTGTTTATATTTTGGTGAGGATAATCCACTTTGTAACAAATAACATTTTCTATCCTTTACAATTCATACAACCAGTTAATACAGCGCGAAAAATTCAAGTTTTCTAAGCCATTGAGAACGTTTAGATGTTCTACACTGTCGTATGCCTTAGCTAATTCTAGAGTTACTATTGCTGCATATTGTCGCCTGTGACGAGAAAGCTTAATTCCCCCTTCTAAATCTACATGTGTGTACAATATGCAGTATCCAGGTCTAAAGCCAATTTGACATGGGCCCAATAGTTAGTAATCTCCCCAAAATTCAATGATTCTAATGTGGAGCAGCCTTTCAAATAATTTTATAACATGTGAAGTTAGTGCGTTAGCCCCTACATTTAGAATATGCATATCTACTCCCGGTTTTTTTAAGCAGAGGGATAATTTTCGAGAGTCCCCAATCTGGAGGAGGAGATTCTGCGCTACGCGAAACATGGACAAAGAAGCAAGCGTACCTGTCCTATGCGTCTCCCTCTTTGTATGCGTTTCGTGTAGCGCTACACCCCCATCAAGATGAAGAACTCCGCAGGATATATGCGGTGTAGCCGAAAATGTAGTGCATCGCACGCTGGAGGAAGGGATCCTAGGTTCAATTCCCCGGTTGCTGAAGGTTGTTTTTCTATTTCTTTATTTTCATATGAATGTACCTCTCATTTAGTTCACGGATGACGGTGATTCTTCGCTTACAACTAACGACTCCCATACTGCCACCGGCGCTTTTGCGAAACGAGCTCTTTAACGCTACCGCGTTAATATCAGTAAGCTTTGTCATCAGACAGGAGGCACAATTTTGCCAATGTGATTCACAGCACGTTTACAAGAGGCGGTCAGAACATCAGAAGGCGAACAGGTATTGGCGAATACACTGGCTTTATGGCTTATGGCTTTTTGTTGGTGATTGAACGTCCTTGAAAAAAAAATATGTGGCTGTTCTCTCTTTCAGAAGAGCCAGTGTAACACGAAAGCTGTATGTGTCTTCCCCTAACGAGTTCAATGTTTATTGCACATCGGAACGAACTTCCCAATTTCTAATGGTGTTTCGATACAAGGGAACCGATTCACGTGAATGAACCCATGTTCACGCATCCCCTCTATAAAATCCAGGAGCACCCCCTTGTGCTAGCTCTAGGAGTTTACGGAATAACTGGGAACACTCGATATTAACGTAAATGACGCGGGACACAGGTATTAATCATATTTACTTGCGCGTACACGGAACCGCCAAAGTCATTGCATGCTATGGCTTAACACAGCAGCTTTCTTGCCATCACGCTCAGAGAGAAAGTTGTGGGGAAACGCTATCGAAGACGAAAGGTGGCCGACGAAGGAGCTCCGCCCGCGCACTTTGGAATGTTCCTGGAACGGTTGGCCACCCAGGAGAGGTGAAGACGTGTGAGCGCATCGTGCTTCACTTCGCCTCTCCCGCATGGCGCCACCATTCCACGTGCGTTGCAAGGTACGCCCCGCACTCGCGTCAAGGCATACGGAAACAAAACGATAGGAAATACAATAAGCTGAGTTCGCACAGCTACGAGTGTGTGCGCTGACACCTCTGTGGTAGAGAATCGGGTTAAAACTATCGTGTGTTACGAACTTTCCTGATAAAAGAGCATCACAGCAAAGACGACGAAATCAGAGGAACGGAACGTTAACATGCGGGTTCTTCACAGCGTCACGAACACTCAAATTTATCCCAGAAGCTTATGCTTTGTAGATACACACCTAACTTCGTCACGCAGAGGTGCTCGCTATACATCGAAATCAGCCAATACGGCAGATAAATTAGAGTTGTAAGAATGGAAAACAGGCTTTTCATTTATTAGTTTGCCTGATAGTGTAGTAGTATTTTCAGAGAGCGCAACATTGTGTAGCTCCTGTCTTACACGTGCTCTTTTATGCCGAGTCGCGTGTTTATAAGTACTATTTTCTTTGTGTTGCCATGGGTTTGGGGTAGTTCCTTTTATGCGCGTAACCTTGAATAAGATATCATTTACGAGTAAGCGCTCGTCTATGGGTTCTTCTTTCGTCCTCGTTGCTGTGACGCTGCTTTTCAAGATGTTCTCTGAGAAAATATCACGGTAGCTTTGCTAAGGAATGCTGGCCCTGAATTTTAAATATGATTACTGATCTAGACATGCCATAGAAAAAGGTTGCTACGAAAATTAATTCGCAGAAAGGCAAACTTGTCCTCAATAGCATTGTTAGGATAGAGTGGATTGATATATGGCGAGGCAATGGATGTGGTAATCGCAAATATCTACTTGTCTCGTGCAGTGACTACAGATCGGAATATGAGGCTGAGAGAATCGGAAAACTAAGAATGGCGTGGGGCGTCCATGAGATTCAGCAGGAATTATAAGATAATCAATGCCAGTATAGTGATTGTTCCTCACATGGAAAATCTTGAACCGTTTAATCTTACTTGTACTTTGCTACGGGGAACAAACTTACGAGGCTCACTAATAGGGCTCAGCCTAAATTGAGGAAGACGGGTGACGAAGAGAGCGGAGTGGGTCAGGTAAGAAACGTGTCTTACGACATCCTAGTAAAGATCATGACGCAGAAATGAGTCTAGGGAAGGCATGTAAAGCGAAGGCAAGGTAACAGGAAGTCGCGAAGAGTGACAGAGTTGAGATCTCTAGAGACGAGAAGCACCGTAGCGGGTGTCAGCAAGTTAGCTGGGCAGATGGAATTATGAAGTTGACATTATTAACGCGCTCTCATTGAGGACGGGACCGCGATAGCTTAAGACGTATGAGAGATAGATACTCTTCCCCTTCAATTGGTGTAGACGTGCTGATGATGATGCGAGCGGCGTGCTCACACATACATAGTCATCTCCACTTACCATCCAGGGCACTTGAGTCCTATGGGCCTTTTTACCGCCAAGAATCCTGCCATGGGCGGGCTTCGATGTACCGCAGGCTGGCGAATAATTCAAGACATAACGAAGTATTAGCCTTTATTTGCATGTTTCCTTAATCAATATTGTACACATGATACGATATAGTTCTTTTTGTAGCCTCTTCTGGCATAACGTGGTGTTTATCGTTTTTATAATACGCACTGAGAGGAAAGAAAAGTAAAACGACTGATTTTGCATGTACTTAGGTGCTTGAATAGATTCAACCATTGGAGAAAGCTGCTCGCTATGTCATAAATGGTAGTGCTTAAATATTACCACGTCAATAAATAGATATGTATATAACAAATATTCAGGAAAAAAATTACAGCATATCCACGGAGTGAATGATGATGAGTGGGTGAAGCTCGGGATGTTCATCGTAGATTGTGCCGAGTTCAGGATTAATTTAGTTAACACGCACGCTACGAATCCTCATGGTTCAACTATATGCACAAGTGAAATCTCCCACCGGCACTTCATTGCATGTCAAGATCCAGTGCCTATGTATATATATATATATATGGGTTGCCGTTGAACGCTTCTCCAACGCGAGCAGTCGGTATTTCTCAATCAACAAACTGGCTAGAAGACGCTGCCTGCGCCAACGTTGTCTCTCGCGGGTGAGGGCGCGTTCTCCTTCTTTGCGAGCTGGTAGAGCGTTCCTCTAAGAAAGAGCGTTTCCATAGCCAACGCGCGCCTTTCGCTCTCTCTCTGTCTGTCTCTCTCTCTCACAAGACAGCAGAGGCACGCGCCGGGAGGCACGCGCCGAGGCCGAGCGCGTGCCTCCCGGCACGCGGGTTACGCCTGACGACTGACGCGCGACAAGGTTAGACTAAGAGGAGCTTCGCCCCTAAAATTGTCGATACATCTACTGTTGGAGATGGTTATGTAAAATTGGCTATTTCTTTGTAGTGTTGTGAAAAATTTCTTTTGAACCAAATAAGGTGAAAGAGTACTTTCGCAGTGGTATGTTCACTAAGCTTAACCTAAATTTTAAAATGTAGACAGACACCTACATTATTTTAGACATACAGTGACCACAATGCTGCGTATACATCTTCATGTCTCTTTGCAACATTTTCTGCTTCTGTAATGTGTCGTCCATGTTATGCCTTATTCAGGTATATGCTATGCGTCACGTGAATTGTGGCTAGTTGCTCCTGATCTTGTATTTACTTCGTTCTCACACATGCATGTGCAAAGCGCGCGTGGATGGCTGCTTGAAACTGGGGATAACCAACTTGCCGTCTGAGTAACCTTTGCTTAATGCAGACAATAACATAACACATTACAAGTAATTGGTTGCTTGTAATAAAAAGATTACTGCAATTTTTATTGTTTCATTCCCCACATTTTGTGGAAGAATCGAGCTTTGAAATGAGTAAGTTTTTTACGTCGTTCTCTACAAATTTACACGTTCAAACACTCGTGCGAAATTTCAAGCGGCGATGCTAAATTTCACGCGGTAGCGTGCAAAACCGAACAAGTTTTTTTACCATAATTTTAGGCAGGAAGGGCTAGTTCCTGTATTTCCTGGTCGATTTCCATTGCCTCGCCACTTAGGCCATGCTGTGTGTGATCCACATTCGACCGTGGTATGAAAGCTTTACAAAATGTGACGCGGGAAGTAATTGCTGTAATTGTTCATTATAACTTAATATCTTGATTACTGTTGCTGGGCTGCAATTTAACTGTAACCTTGTACTCTTTTGTGTGGAAGAAGTGCAATTGTAATCACTTATTGGTTTTCTGCAGGGCCGACAAAGATGCCGTAATGGTTTTAAGATAGAACATCTAATAGAGATAAGCTGGAATAAAATGAAAGCGCCGTAGACATTATGATAAGTATGGTGACGAGTGTCGAAAAGGTGCTGGGTAAACATTGAAACAGAAGTCACTAATATATATATAAATATATAGTATCAGAGAGTCACAGTGACAAACATAGGATTTATTCTGACGTTTCGGCTGGAGGCCAGCCTTTTTCAAGATCTTTCAAAAAGGCTGGCCTCCAGCCGAAACGTCAGAATAAATCCTATGTTTGTCACTGTGACTTTCTGATAGTATATTTATCCCGATAGCCAGGAAGAATTTTTTTTGATACACACACACACACACACACACACACATATATATATATATATATATATATATATATATATATATATAGTGAAATAGCAGACACGACTTCGCAGTTATCGTTTATTACCAGCAGTTTTGACCGCGTGTACGGTCTTTTTCAAGGCTATGCCTTGAAAAGACCGCACCCGCGGTCGAAACTGTTGGCAATAAACGATAACTGCGACGTCGTGTCTGCTATTTCACTCCAAATACGTTTGGTTCATTGAGGACAAGTTCTCGTGTATATATATATATATATATATATATATATATATATATATATATATAGGTCGACAAGATTTTCTTCTGGCTACCGTGAAAGAATTATAAGAACTTTGATGTAAACTGCTGCAATGTTAACAGATAAATACTTTATTCCTAACGTTTCGGCTGGAGGACCAGCCTTCCTCAGAGCTTTAAGTCGAATGAGCACGACGGCCATCCGAATGCAAGTGCAAAGGCAGAGTTACAAGTGAAAGGAAGAGGGAGAGGAACAAACAAACATACAAACGAACACATAAGCAAACAAACACCAACGTGGGTGGCTCAAAGGGAAGGAGACAGACGTCATGAGGAGAGGGCAAAAACGATCTAGATAAGGAAGACCCCGGAGTTGCAACGGCTGGTTCTTTAATCGTTGCCACGTGTGAACTATCGAGTCACGTGAACGGGATAAGGGCTTGAGTGACAAGGCAGGAATGAGAAACAAGCTCGGTGCAGGCTTTGTGCGAGGAATGCGAAGGAACGAAAAAAAAGGAAAAGGTGAAAAAGGAGAGAAAGAAGGAGTAAGTGGGCCACCCAGAATAATGAGCCTGCGGCAAGAGTCGAGTAAGACGAGCAAAGCGCGGCGGCATGGTTCCACAGGGGCGACGCGCTCCAGCTGCATGTAGTTTCTGGCCTTCATGAACAATAGACAAGGTCGGGCGCAACACAAACGAGGGAAAAAAAGAAAAAGAAAGGGGTGAGGTGGGGTAAGAAATAGAGGAAATGCTCGTTAAACACATTGGGAGTGATATTTTTCTTTATGTACTGTCGACACCAGTTTACCTATACCCAAATAATAAATATCATTTTTTGACTCTTACGATTGGTCGCGGAGGAAAGCGAGCTGCCCTGGGCTCTCGTTAATTCCATGCGAGAACGATCTGAATTCATTTACAAAGAAGGATTCGCACTGTTCGCGCTCTTGTGTGTGCTGAAAGCCGAATTGTAGAAGCACAACGCTGATGCGCTCAAAAGAGTGACCGGGCAAGTTTATGTGTTTGGAAAATAGCACACTAGGAAGGCCGGCAACATGTGCCCTGTGATTGTTGAAACGCAGGCGGAACGCTGTTTCTGTTTGGCCAATATATTCCTTTTTGCAAACATCACATTTGATTTTGTATATGATGTTGCTCGAATCACAATTAAGGTCATCCTTAATATCATAAATAAAGTCAGAATGTGAGGCTTCGGCCGCACTTGTGGTTTATTTATGTGTCTATTATTGATGTATTTGTTTGTTGGTTTGCCTCTTCCTTTCACTTGTAACTCTGCCTTTGCACTTGTATTCGGATGGCCGTCGTGCTCATTCGACTTAAACCTCTGAGGAAGGCTGGTCCGCCAGCCGAAACGTTAGGAATAAAGTATTTATCTGTTAACATTGCAGTTTACTTCAAAGTTCTTATATATATATATTGTAAGGAAAAATCAATGTTTCTGGTAAGCTGTGAGCTGCGATGCTGTTTTTGGGAGAAAAATAGCAGACCTTACGACTTACCGGGGCCATTGATGTCGGAAAAGTTCTGCAAAGAATAAAATACTAAATATTCCCTTATTTTTCAGCCCTCATGAAATATATAAGAGGACAACTCCGAATGCGAGGATAAAAGAATGTTTTCATTAAGGTATCACACTGTAGTTGCAAACCGACGCATAGCTAAACGCTCCTACCCCCACTAGATCCGTTCTTATTCAAACGTTCCTTGCTTCTTTCAATACATGTTGCGTGCGTGCACATCAGTTTCTAATTCACAATTGATGCATATGATGTTCATTTAAGAGCGCACAGACTACATCGATATTGTCATACAAAGCAACCGCGGGAGATAATTGCGCTGAAGCTGCGTGTTGAAAGCTTCTAAATGTACAGGACGAAAATTTATACGCATATCGCTTGCTCGCTTATGAATAATTCGTTGACTTGACTTTTTGATATCGGTCGGTACATCGTTATACTTAAGGTATGTTTGCCGCCTTCGCCTTGTCTTGAACTTTGTTTTTAAAGCAGGCATGTGCACTAAATAATCAACTTTGGCTGGTTCCCTTAATATGGCGACAACTTTTGCTGGCTCCTTGGCAGCGGAGTGTGACTGTCCAGAGTTGTGCTGCCAACAGTGGTACCAAAACCACTTACTTTTGTCTTATTCACTTCTTATACAAGAACATTTGCAGAACAAGAGTACAACAAACTTTCACAAAACACATATGTACATCCTGAGATGGTGAATGAAGAAAATTGTCTTTAAACTTACCATTCCCAAATTGACTAAAGCAGCAATATGGAGCACAAAACCAACTAGCTTGAAGTCAGCCATTCCTGGCATGTCTGCCACGCGACGGAAATCCGACGCGTGAAGGGCTAGACTCATCCCTTGATAAAAAGTCTGGTTGCATTAAACTAAATACAAAGCAAAAGGTAAGCCATGCTGGCTTTGGAAACCCAGATAAAAGCTCTGTGCACCTGACATCTTCCTGAATACGTGCTCCGCAAACATCCGAAGAGGCGCTCCAAGTCGGCTACGACTGAACGCCAATCATAGCTGAGCCCTCTCGTATGGATACCGGCGTTACAATGCATCCTGAATAGGGACAGCTGGGAGAGTGTTTTGTACGCTCAAATGGTGTCCCACCAATGTCAGCATGACTGATTTACGGACGTAAATCGCGAGAAGAAATCTGAAAAAACAAATTTCAAAATGTCATTTGAAAATAATTCAGGCAGTTTGTCGTTACGCACTCGTCTTTTCTCATGCTTTCACTATGCGACTAATCACGTCGTACGGAACTTTGCTACTGACCCAACGATGAAGTTGGCGCTGGGAATCTCGCCTGGGTGAAAGTGAAATGGGTGAAGCTAAGAATGAGGCACACGACGATACGAAGCTGTTTCACGTATATAGGTGGTTTGAAGGGTTTTAACAGCCGCAGTGTTGCTTCGGTCAGGTTTGATGCCATATATGTGGCCCGACGTGCCCGATGGCTAAAGTTTGTCGCTCACTGAAGCTGCAGTTATTTCCATGAATGATGAGGCCAGCCTTTCCACTACATTACAAAACAGCATCTCTCATTCATTATATCCGAAAAGTGGACGTCGGAAAATCACAATATCATCGAAGTAAAACATGTAGATCTTCCACTCGAACCCTTGTATTGGAGTGTCCATAAAACCGTCTTCCAATGGAAAAATGTGAAAGGTGTTTCTATGTACCAGTCAAATACTTTCACGTAGTATATGAAGGTTCCATAGAGGAGCATATTATGTATAGTATTCAGAGATTGCGAGAAAGCATTTCGCTCGGCCGACATCTGAACAATCATGCAGGCTTTGCGAAATCAGGCAATATAAGAGCATTACGCAAGGATACTGGAAGACATCTAAAAAGTCTCCACAGCATCTTTAATCCTTCGCGATGAGAGCAGTGAAATACCTATAGGGTAGGGCGTACAACAAAGCACATAATCTCTCCGGTGTTATTCACAGAATGTTTCCGATAGCTATTTAGGGCATTGGATTGGGAACCTGTAGGTGTAAGGTTAAATCGTGAATACCTCAGTCACCTCAAATTTGTGGATGACATTGCTTTGCTAAGTAACTCGCGAGACTAATTACAAAGCAGGATTACAGACCTAAAAAGGCAAAATATAATAATGGGTGGGAAAATTAGTATGCAGAAAACTGTAGTAATGTTCAAAAGCCTTAGACGAGCACAGCGGTTTGAGATAGGCGGCGAGGCATTCGAATTGGTACTCAAATATATGTGCTTAGGTCAGGTAGTTACCCTTGATCCTAACCGCAAGGCTGAGATAATTAGCAGGATCAGAGTGGGGTGAAGTGTATTCGGCAACCATTCTCAGATAATGAATGGTAGCTTATGATCTCTGAACGATGTAACAAGCAATGGAATGGGAAATTTTAGGTTTAACATTAAGGTACAAGAGAAGAGCGGTGTGGGTTAAGGAAGAAACGCATGTTAGGGACATATTAGTAGAAATTAAGAAGAAATGTACATTGGCGGGCCGTGTAATTCGAACACAAGGCAACCGTTGGTCGTTAAGAGTAACAGAGTGGATCCGTAGAGAACGCGAGTGCGGCAGGGGGCGGCAGAAAGTTAGGTGGGCAGATGAGATCGAAAAGCTTGCGGGGATAAACTGGGTACTCTTAGCACATGAATGGGATAATTCGAGGCCTTTTGAGAAAGGACTTTGCCCTGCTGTGGGTATAGGTGGGCTGATGATGATGCCGATAGTGATGATGATGAGGATACATGCGATTGCAGTTACGCTAAGTCGTAATCGTCGATCCAATCCTCTGCATCACTCTACGGGAGCGCTTACTGTATAACCTGAAACTGCAAGCTGAAGGGACTTTCCTTTGATCCACCATTGTTTTTCTGTCAAACAGTGGGATACCATCGTGGTCTATAAGGGAGATTCATCCGACTGCAGAACAATGCTGAGACGAGCTGACAATTATGAGGTGAGGAATTCAGCAAACAGCGAATATTTTATTAGTGTGAGGTTATTCAATTTTTGTGACGCTGATAACAATACAATACGCATGAGCACGCGCTTCATGGAAAATTATATGAGGGACCCAGTTTGTTTAGATTTAAAATCAAGCTTCCGAAGCAAGGTCCTTGACCAGGCTTGTGAGTATTCATCCATAAATAATGACAGCTCGCTCTAAGGACAATAGCATCATTACGACGACAAGACGCACAAACGCATATCACTTCTGTGCTTGTGTGCCCTTCTTCGTCCTTATATTTAGAACAAGCTGTAATTCGTTATCAAGGCTCCTCGAAAAAGCTGAAGTTTCTGTAAGGGGAACTGTCCTTTAAAAATGACAGCAACCACCGACCATGCGTGTGGACGCGTGGCTAGCCATTAGTACACTGGCCAACCTCAAGACAACATGCTAGGAAATTGTGAACAACGGTACGGTCTACAATACATCCAAATAAGAACCAACGTTAAAAGATCATATATGGACTTGCCAGTCCTCAGTGAGCGAGGGTTTTAAGCGGATATTCTAATCAATCTTTGGTCCTAAACATAATTTAAGGAGGTACTGAAGGAGAACGACATATTTAGAATAATAGATGAGTACACTAGAACGTCCAAGACATGGACATAATCTGCACCGGAGCTTTTTCCCGTCGAGAAATTTTCATAAACGCAGGAAACGTGTTGCGCCACCGGAGGGATATTGCAGTAGCTCGCGCGGTGAAGTAGTCGAGCCTTAGAACAGCAATACTGCAGGCCTCATGCATTGTAGTTATCGATATCATGCGAAGGAGTCAAAAATTGCGCATGGCGAACTGTCTCACATTCAGCCAAGTGCTGCGAGTAGAACGAATTCTTTGTGCAAACTGAGCGGTAGTGTGCAGAGTACGTGCTTACAAGGCATGTAGACAGCTCTGTACCGAAAGGAGGGTGGCTGCTGCTAGGGCGCAACGTCGCCACTGACGTTAGTGAGCACATGCATGAATAGCAGAAAAGATATGTGCGATACGGTACGTCTATGTCCATATTATAAGCTTCATTTGCTGGTGTGTTGCTACTCCCCCTCCACGGTGGTCTGATGGCACTCGGCTGCTGACGCGAAGTTGCTCTTCCCGCTGCTACACGTAGTGATAACGGTGCTGTATGAGAATGATAGCGAGGTTGACACCCTCGTCTCACATCGGCTGTTTACCTAGATTTCGTCGGCGTCGGACTGTTCTTGTTTGCATGGGCAAAGTTTAGATGGGCACAGTAGCAATGATGGAGACGAACTACAAAACATGATTGATGGCCTAAACAAGGAAAGTATTAAAATTGGGTTAAAAATGAATAGGCAAAAGACCAAAGTTATGCTCAATAGCCTAGCTAAGGAACAGGAATTTAAAATCTTCAATGAACCCTTACAATGCGTAAGCGAGTACGTATACCTGGGGCAGTTAATAACAGGAAGTCCTAACCATGAAAAAGAAATTCTCCGTAGAATAAGGATGGGCTGGAGCGCATTCGGAAGGAATTACGAAATCATGACTGGAAACTTACCGCTCTCTCTAAAGCGAAAAGTATTCAATCACTACATTCACCCAGTACTAACGTACGGTGCAGAGACGTGGAGGATAACGAAAAAACTAGAGATGACACTAAGGAGCGCGCAACGTGCAATGGAAAGAAAAATGATAGGGGTAACGCTAAGAGATAAAAAACGAGCAGAATGGATCAGAGAACGGACAGGAGTAGCCGATATTATTGTATCAATTAAAAGAAAGAAATGGACCTGGGCAGGACATGTCATGAGGAGGAAAGATAACAGATGGACAGTAGGAGCGACGGAATGGATACCAAGAGAGGGAAAACGCAACAGGGGCAGGCAAAAGGTTAGATGGAGCGATGAAATTAAAAAGTTTGCGGGCATAAAGTGGAACCAACTCGCTCAGGATAGGGTGGAGTAGAAATCGTTGGGAGAGGCCTCCGTCCTGCAGTGGACCTAAACAGGCTGCTGCTGCTGCTGCTGCTGATGATGATGATGATGAGTTTATCGACGACTGAACCTAGCCACGCCCAGAAAGGAGACGGTGAGATTGTGTGGGACAATGACATATTTTGGGGTGATAAGTTCCTGCGCGGAACCGCTGAGTGCCTTACTTCTTTACTCCACAGCATAATCTGTGATTTTGCGTTTCATCTTGCTTTGAACCAGTTTGGCATACAATTACTTTGGCTTGGAGATTACTCCAGAGAGCTATTACTATTATATAGCTTTAAACTAACTCCAATTTAATACTCCCGTGCATCGGGGACATGAAATAAAAAGCTGCGAACGTTTGTAGTTTACAGTATAGCATGGCGCGACCTTTACTTTCGCTTCCGTACATACTTCAGGTGATTCACAAACCTTATGCTTGCTTACTTTTGATAATAGGCACATGTGACATTGATGTTCTTATACTCCTGCTTCTTATGTCAAGATTTATTTGGTCTCACTTGGCATGCAACAAATATAGCACTGAATGGACGCCCCATTACAAGCTAATAGCGTGGTAAACGCAGTAGAATTGAAAACATATTCGCGTGGACTGAAGTCTCAGTAGGTGGTCTGAAAGCACTTGCAAAATTCTTTTTCTCCGAAGAAAAAACTTCGCTGTCCAGCGAAAATAAGTCAGCTTGATGGGCGGGCTGTAAATATGCATGACAGATCACCAGACACGTAAACTTATCCGAGCAGCATTCGCAAACTTGCAAAAGGTACTGCTTTTAAACGCGAGAAATAATTCTTTGAAATTGTGTATCTGACCCTCTACGATATATTCCGCTTTGATCTATCAGCGGTGATAGACAACTCAAGCCCATATATCTGCGAAGCACACGAGAAACTTGACATCATCTTCAAGGGAGACGAAAAGAAAGGCATTAGGTGCATTTTATTGCAAACAGACGTACTCTCAGGGAAATGCGGTTGTATATGAGTTTGCTGTGCTCCAGATGCGCCGTCCAGCCGTCCTAAACGCACGATCACCTTTGTTTGGCGGAGAGGTTTCCGAAGTGGGAAATCTACATGTTGTACATTCTATGCACATAGATATTCGCTCCCATGTATACGAGCAGGCCCAAATAGCACTGATATTATTCAGGCAACACACTAGTAAAAACTAAGGCAACTGACGAATGATGAAGATAAGCCTACGAAGAACCCAACGACTTTAGGATTTAATTTGTAAATTTTTGTCCGGCATGTTCGGCATATGTATGATGGTCAGAAAAACGGTGGTTGGTTCGCTGGTTAGTTTGGCATGAAATACTCCCGTTTCTGCGCTTTCACCTAATGGAAAGTCAGATAATACGCCACTGGTAATATCCTGTCAAGATATTAAATTTTATCTAAGACTTATACGCTTTATGCTCTCGCGTTGCTCTTTCTAAGATACTATACATTACTGTGTGCGTTTAAATATTCGGTACACCTCTTACTTTCAATTTAATTTTTTGTACATGGGTTAGTTGCACAACATATTGCTGCATACATTTTTTGAAAGCGCTGCTTTATCGCAGTTGAATTATTTGAGAATCGTAAAGGGGTGATATGTACCATATACATTAAGGAGGGCGATGTCACCTTGGCGAGTGTAATGATCATAGCGCGTGTGCAGAATTATCACAGCGGCCAGAACTACAGGGCCATCCTTAGGTGTTGAATTGCGATAAGTGGCCAACCTTGTCCCTTTCTTTCTTGCCCACACTATCCTGGTGGGGTGTCTAAGTGACAAAAGTAGGAGCCGAACTTACCAACTACTTGCGGACAACAGTGACTGTCCAGACTGATCCTGTGGTAATTTATTCTACCTTATTCATATAGAAAAAAAAAGCGATTAGCTGTTGGCCTCCTCAGTGAAGCTAACTTCAGAAAAAACTATATGAAAAATACACTGATGCAACAACAAAGCGAGGCGCTCTGGTGATCCGAAATGGAACAGCCTCGAACGCGAGGCGAAAAAAATGGAGAATTGCAGGAGTGGCTACAGTTTCAGCAGTTCGAACGGCTCATGAAAAGCGTCGAGTTTCCTGCTGAGCTGGTGTTCCTTGACGTCTGAGGCGCGAAGTTCGAAATCTTCCCAGCGTGTTGCTAACATACCAGCGCTAACATCCCAAGCGCAACACCAAAGCACGTGAAACCCAAATAAGCGCACAATTTGTGCACTCGTACTGTTGCATAGTGTAAATTGCGGTTTCTGAAAGTGATTCACTAGGCAAGGTGTGCAACAAGCGCAATTTTATTATGTAATATCTTGACGAACAATCAAAAGGTCACTTTTTCTTGTTTCAACTGGTGCTACTTTTACTGTCGGACGTGCTCACGGTACATGTGGAACTGCTCACAGAAGTTTTCATCGTATCTTCCGCTGTTGGTACGTGCCAGTGAGGTATCGGATTTATTATTTGCTGTTTTATCCAGGGCACGTAGTTATCAACGCGAGCGTACATGCCAGGGCCATAGGACCTGCCGCATCCTAGGCCATAGGAGACAATGCCAACTTGGACAGTTCGACCATTGCTCAATTTCACCGTGAGTGGTCCACCTGAATCCCCCTGAAAAGTGATGCATCGTCATTGAACATGTTAAAAAAAGAAATGATAATACTTGGTAGGATGTTACGCGCTAGAAGTAGCTATTATTATGAAGTACGTCCGGAATGGTGTGCTACTCAGTAATTCTAAGCATCTGGGACTCTTTAATATGCGTACACGTTTAAGCACACGGGCAACTCTTGAATATCGCCTCCGGCGAAATTCGGGCGCCGTTGCTGGGATTCGAATCCGCTAACCGGACCTCAGGAGACGCCACACCAATCCGCCAACTACCACGATGGTTTAAAAGACGAAATCGTACAGAGTCAAGAGGAAGAGCACATCAAGGACGAGAAAGAGTACAACACTATGCTGTAATAACTGTCGTGATCGCAAGTTATCCTACGTGAAGTACGATCGGAAAGAAGCCTTAGCTGAGATAGTGACAGCGACTTCGTAAACAGGTGTCCTTAAGAACCCACTGGACGGCTCTTGGTTTCGAGAAAACCCTACTATTATGGAGAATATTCACCAGAGCCACACGTATCAACTGCACGACTCAAACAATCCTTGTAGATAGAGGTAGCCGTGTTTACTTAGAAACAAAGATCACAAAAAAAGGATTGAGTTCGGCGCTGGTGACTTTCAGTTCTCGTCGTTAAGCTTTAGCTAACGTGGGATGGTATAAAATTGCCGCTTTACACTCAATTAAAACCTGACTCTATTAAGTTGTTCAGCAGATAATAAACAAGGATGAGAACACATGACATGTCACACATGCAAGATTATACGGATAACCAATCACACGGCATGTAGCAATAAACTCAAAGGTACATCGGACACATGACAGGATCGCATGAGAAACTTCATTGGGTCCTGAGGAATCGTCCGGGACTCATGCGAGGCGCTCCCACGTTGGGACGGCGAGACCGAGCCCCTCTGTCCCCACGCGGGCCCCATTAAAAGCCGTGAGTTGGTCCACCGTCACTTCACTCTGCAGCATCCGCTGCCACCGCTTTTTTTATTGATGTAAAAATAAATTAAGGAGTTGTTGTCGCCATTTTTGGTGACGGCTACCCCTTTTGTGATAGGGATACCTATCACCGCTACTTGCGCTAGTTTCCTCAATCGTTTAAAATAGCCTCTAAGAAGGTCGCTCCTCCAGCTTACGCTGTTACTGTCCTGCCGTTCTGCGAAGGCCTGGCTCATTTTTGTTCAAGAAACACATTAGTATAAACTGATTGAACTGATGAATGAGAAAGCCGATCCTACAAAGGGCCAGATGACCTTTGGAGTTTAGATGTTCTTGTCAGGCATATGTATGATGGTCGGAGAAACGCTGGTTGGTTGGGTGGTTTGGCAAGGAAAAAGCAGTTTCTGCGTTTTCAACTTGTGTAAAATCGTGTAATACGACACTCTTATTTCGTGGCGACATATTAATTTTTAACTGACTTACATCATTTATATTCTCGCTTTCCTATTTCTAAGATGCTTATAAGTTACTGTGTGTGAAATATTGTGCACTCATTTCATTTGCAGTTTCATTTCTTTGTGCCCAGATTAGTTGTACATCATACTGCTGCACACATGCTTTTAAACCGTGGTGCTTCATCGCAGGGGAAACTTTTGAGCATGGTAAAGAGGTGAAAGGGAAAATTAGCATCCACCCGTTTTGTAGTACAAGGCTACAAGGAAATCCATACGGATTTCTCAGAAATGAAAGCTTCCTAGTTGCCGAAAAATTCGTCCTGATCCGGGGTTCGAACACGGGACCAACGCCTATCCGGGGGCGCCCGCTCTGCCAATTGAGCTAACCAAGAGGCTAGCGATTGACAGCGCGAGGACCAATCCATCGAAAACTCGAAGCACATGGGCCTCAATATATGCCAAATGAGCAAATAAATGGCAAATATCGCATATATTCACGCCCATGCGCTTCTAGTTCTCGATGTATTCTCCCTCGCGCTGTCATTCGCTAGCCTCCTGGTTAACTCAATTGGTAGAGCGAGCGCCTCGGTCAGGCATTGGTCCCGGGTTCGAACCCCGGAGCAGGACGAATTTTTCGGCAACTAGGAAGCTTTCATTTCTGAGAAATCCGTATGGATGTCCTTGTAGCCTTGTGCTACAAAACGGGTGGATGCTAATTTTCCGTTTCATAAAACGTTCCTCCACCTTGCTGGTTTGCTCAGAACTCATTTGGCATGGTTAAGAGGTGGTAATATGTGCCACGTACGTTAAGCGGGGAAATGTGATCTTGATTAGTGTCGTAGTCTATGTGCAGAATTATCCCACCTACACGATATGCGAGGCGCTCCTTAGGTCTTGTTGCATTGGAATAAATGTCGACCCACTGTACGATTTTCCTTTCACTAAAAGAGTATAGGCGATGCGCAAAGCGCCGACGACGCCATCTGCCGCCACGGCTCGGAAGCGTTGGTGGGTCCGAGCGAGCAGTGTTCCCGCGAGCGTGTACGCGTGTGCGCGGATGGATGTGTTTTCATCGTGATTTAACGACTCTCTCGGGCTTCAGAGATGCCGAAAAATAACTGCTGCGTTGTCGGCTACTCAGACACACACAAGAAATCGCCACGAACGCACTTATACAGATTTCCGGTGCTATTTCATGAGCGAGAGCGACGGCGGCGGTGGATTGCGGCTGTACGACGCAGAAGGCAAGCAATCGCGCTGTTTACAGGAGTGTAAAGTCCGAGGACTTCAATGAAGAATAAACCAGACTTCGAAGTGCGGCGGAAGACAATACGCCTGAAGAGCGCCGAGCAGCGAGACCCTACGATGCCTTTTTTTTTTCTAAAGAGAAAAACCCAGAACATCACGCGCTCGCGATCCTACTTCGTCTTCTTTCGCGCCCGCTATTTCTCTTTTCTTGTTAACAGCAGTGTTAGAACGATTGTCGTGTTTTATTTCTCCATTTATGTCGCTACGTCTTCAGCGAACCCTACTACGTTTACACTTGGTCGCCTCGCCTGCATTGTAGACGCTACAATGCACATGAGGTTGTTAGTACTGATAATACTCGATGCCTAGGCTCTCTTGAAAAACGAATGGCGCGAAGCGCAATGTCAGAGAATGTGGGGCAGGTGACGGCTCCTTTACAAAAGCGCCGTGTAATCACACGTGTGCTGCATGAAATCGGCTGCATTCTACCTATTGATGGCACTGGAATGCGATCAGCGGTGCAGATTGTTCGCTGTGCGTTCACCTCAAGTTGCATATTAGCTGTAAAACATGGCACCTATGCACATTTAAGACTTTGACGATCGCGTAGAATGTAACGCCATTTTGCAACACTTGGTAATAGCTGCAAAAAACCTAGCAAATACGTAGCCAAGCTGCTACGACAAGCTAGGTGACCACCAGCTCCGCAGTGACTCAGTCTCGCGCCACTAGCGCAAGCTGCCGAGATATATATTCACAAGCCCCGCCATGGTGGTCTAGTGGCTATGGTACTCGGCTGCTGATCCGAGGGTCGCGGGATCGAATCCCGGCCGCGGCGGCTGCATTTCGATGGAGGCGAAATGTTGAGGCCCGTGTGCTGTGCGATGTCAGTGCACGTAAAAGAACCCCAGGTGGTCGAAATTTCCGGAGCCCTCCACTACGGCGTCTCTCATAATCAGAGCTGGTTTTGGGACGTTAAACCCCACAAAACAAAACAATATATTCACAAGTTTATCGTGCTGGTTTCAGTTTTACCAACGCTGACCCTTCGCGTGGCCGCACCCGTGAAATCCATGCATGCGCCGGTGCGACAGCGATCCCTCAAAATCTACTATGTCAACACATGGCAAGTAAACGATGCTACTGTGTCGAAAAAAAAAAGACGTTGGTTCACGCGTCAACGCATGCAGGCATTAGTGATCGGGACGTTATAAAGAAAGCGGTGCGATGAGCGCCACTTCGTAGGGAAGCTTGTTGACGCTTGTCTGTGGCAAACACTTGGCGCGTATGGTGCATTGTCGTCCCACACAGCCGTGACATCGGACACATGTCCACTATTATAATGTGCAGCTCCTTTGCACACACTATCGCCGCAAAAGTAATTATCTGGGACGCGCACAAGCGGCAAATCGCACGCGCGCACTTTCGCGATGCTTGCAGTGAAATGAGGCGTCTGCTACGCGACCCACCACCGGTTCCAACGGCCGCCGCTACGCGGCTTTCAGTGGCGCCCCTATAGGCGCTGCGCATGGCGTATACAGTGGTGAACAAAGCCTTCCTGTTGCGCTTACGGGTGCCTATATGGTAAAACCAAGAGACAATCTTATAAACTAATTGCGGACAACAGACTGTGATGGGATTCTCAGAAATAGAGCAAGGTACGCTGTGTCTGAAGAAGGTCACTTCACAGCAATATGGCGAGGCTGTTCTGTCTCAGGACTTTATGAAAAAGCAAACGATCATGAACAAAGGACGACCAACACAATAAATAAGTGGACCGCCACTCGTTTGAACAAAACGAAAAAACCATACAATCTAACACCCCACTTTAGCCATCGCGAAGCAGTCTCACCGAGGCTGGTCTCTTTAGATGCGAAAGTCCTACGCAGGTTAACCATCAGTGCGGACGGGAGGCCATCGTTGTAGCTTGTAGACGAATGGTGTTGCGTCACGTGGATGCTACCCTGTTGCGGGCCAGGAACGGAGACGACGCGCACCGAAGCCACGGGAAGTCTCGCCCTACCACTCGTGGCTTCACGAAACAGAGCAACAATCGGGACTACGCCCGACCGTGTTGCCTGTAGTTCTTGTTCTCCTAAGTCGTCTTGAAAGACGGAGGTGAGCTGAGGCTACGCAGAGTCGTGGTCCACGTCGCGATGGTCTCACTCGTCCAGACAACACTTTGGGCTGCACCTGACTATGCTGTTGGTGGCTGGGGCGGTTCGTTGGGCGTCGCGTGGTCACAGCGTCAGAAACTCCCTGCCAAGCGAAGCCACACACTCCGTCTCTTGGCGCACACCAGACGCTCAGGATTACGTCCGACTGCGGTTCCAGCGGAGAGCTTTCCACTCACGTCCACGCTGGTGGAACGGCACCTTGCTCCTCAAACCTGGCGCCTCACGTACATGCTCTCCACACCACCTTCGCTTCGTTTGCCCTGGAAGTCGCTTGTCTCGGCCTCTCCTAATCTTCGTCCGCCTCGCGTTGTGAACCCGCGTGCCTGAATGACCGCTTCTTTCATTGTGCCTTCGCCGCAACGCCAAACGCAACAAGCGCACATCTCCATCGCTGAGTGCTTGTATAGGCGTGTCTCATGGTATTTTATTCTACCATATTCAACAAGAAAAAAACGAATTTGACTAAAATATGACAATGGCACCATAGCATCAACAAAGCGAGGCGCACGAGTACTCCCAAATGGGACAGCCTCGAAAGGGACGCAGAAACAGAGAGCTGCAGTAGTTGCCGCAGATTCAGCAGTTCGAATGGCCCATAAAATTCGTCGAGTTTCCTTTCTTCACTGGTGTTCCTTGACATCTGAGGTGCGAAGAGCGAACCCCAGTTTATTGCACATTGTACATTATAATGGTGCAAGGAACTATTTATGGCCCACTCAAATGTTAAAAGGCAGTGCCGTTGCGCGAAGCAGTTGAAAAAATAAGACAGAGTTTCACTTTTTGAAGTTGGGCGGAGAGCTATTATAATCCTCGATTGGACAGGCTAAGGTGAAGTAGCCCCGAACTACACGCTCTATATGAAGTGCTTGACAGCGACACTGTTGGTAGAATTACGCCTTACATTTATTTAAGGCAGTGTTCCTTCACAATAGTTACCATTCCTTGCGCTTAATTCACGTGAGGTTAAAATAAATGCACCTCTTGGCCACCTAATACACTAATTAACCTTCATTCGGAAATGGGGCTCCATATTCACATTTCAACTAGGGTGTGGGAGGCTACTCTAACGCTTGGATGCCTCGAGATTCTGTTAATGTAGACGCACAATGTACTATACCTACGTTAAGAACAAAATACTGACCATGTATTTCGCAGGGCCGTGCTAGAGGGTGACGCTACGTGTAGGACCGCATAGATTAGCGGGAAACACACGAATGAAACGCCACAGTCAAATCGTACCAGTGCACAATGATTGACCTGTACTCCGTGTAATTGCGATAGCAATTGCTATAGCAATTTTTCGGTTTGATAACTACGTCCTGCGCATCGTATGTTATACCCGCGGGTACGTGAGGGGGCTGCGAGCACGGCTGAAGCAAATATCAAACAAGCCCGACCCGTCGCTCAGAGGGCGCATGCGATAACATCACCCATCGGGACGCCTGTCGTCGAAACAGGAGGAAATGCCCCGGCTGTCTCTTACGAGCATGAAAAAAGCGAGGGAGGGTAGAAAGAAAAGGGGGAGGGGTTTTCGCTCGAGCAGCTACTCTGGACATCGCCGTCGCTGGTGCGCGCATTATCTAGCCAGCCATCAGCGGGCGGCTCGTAAACCCTTCTACGCGCTGTGCTCTCGATGCGAAGAGAGTGCGAAAAGTGCCCCTGCATCAGCGGTATCCTCTTACACCAGCGATTTCTAGAGTTACGTGATATCGTATCCACAGGATTTAGCTGCCAGGCTCACTTCGTATAACATTTCACATAAGGCAGTGCTATCGCATTCATTGCTTCGCCCTTCTGGAGAAACTGCGACATTTTTCTGCCGACGCCGCACTTTTGTCCACAGGCAAGCCTAGACACCTTCGCTCTAAAAAGTACTTTATCCGCTTTTAGCGTTAACAATCTCGTAGTACCTGCCTGTGCACCTAAGCTAGTTTCCACGGAAGCCCTTGTCGTTCCTCCAACCTAATTATTTTCGACAGGTGGTGACGTTCTTTCCAATTCTCCTCTATGATACTCGCTGTTTGGCACTGCCTCGCTGTCAGAGACATGAAAGCAATACGATGTACGCTTTTTGGTTTGAACCGAAACAAGATGTGTGGTATCCGAGGTTTCAGGCACTGGCCAGACAAATCGGAATTTACTGAACACCTCGTTAGCATTTTCCACTTCGGCGGGGGCCCGTGTGGGTAGAGAGGTCGGATAAATGATACATAAATTCTTTATGCATTTCCCATGACTATTATATCGTATTGTTCACGTCTCTGATGTAAAGTGCGGAAGAGTGATATGTACTCCCTTCTCTGAGAGCAGCTTTGAAACCATGGCAGATGCGAGTCATTATTATTCTTTTTTCACGCAAGTTCGTCTTCGTTAACACCTGGCCACTGTTCGCACCTCAATATTTAGAACCGCTTGGGATTAAAGTAAAACGCACATGTGAGAGCATGGTTCGGTCAATTAACGTTTCTGGTGTGACGGGGGAATTGCTATGAAAAAAACTTTCAACTCTGTTAAACTGAAGAGGTGTTTCACTGTTCCCGTATGTAATTATAGGCTCTGGCCCATTTTCTTCTGCTGAAATAAAAAGAAAGGTAAAGCAGACGCAAATTTCCATGCCGACATGGCTTCTCTTTTGATGGATCTGAAATGCACGAGGACCATTCTCTGCGCGGTGTCACTGCGCGTTCAAGAACCCTTGTTCGAAATTTCAGGAGGGCCTCACTACTGCGTCTCTCATTTTCCTAGAACCATTCTGGTTCGAGGAAAATGCTCGCTTGCTTTGTATAAAACCCGTTCAGCGGAAAATCACTGGAAATAAGGTCTTAAGGAGGTGGCAAGCTGATGTCTCAGCGCTGTCGCTTAGACATGCAGCGCGCAGCTGGAATGGAATGTTTTACAATGGTTCTAGGTATATCAACAATTAAAAGAAAATGACCTTTGATCAACCGGAAGAACCAACGAGCAGTTTTGGTAAGGGTAAATTCGAATTGCATTCTTCATGTATAACTTATGGAGCAAACAGACAATGAAGCCTAGGAATGAGCCATTGCCTGTTTGCTCATTAATTTGTTTCATACAAATAAAGAACGAGCCCTTGACCCCTTCCCTTTTGTTATTCTTCATGTATGACGTATTTTCTATAGCATTGTTACGTGACGCTTAAGGACGCCGAGTGCCTACATGCAATGTGATTTGTGTCTTCAGGGATCTAGGAGACAACTAATAATGAAGAGGGTGACGTACCTGGGGTAACCATGGTATCATTCCAGCATGGTCAGCGTAAAATATACTCGCTGTACAAATGGCTGCGGCTTAGCTCAGCTAGAGCCGGCTGTTCAAACGAAAGCTTGTTGAGCCGTGTTGCTAAGCTCATATAGGCAACCACATATTTTGAATTGCTTGCATGGTTTATTCACGATTTGGTTTTGCGATAGCGACTAATGTTCTATGCTCGGTGAAGCAGTTTGCGCCTGTTTCAAACTTGGCAACAGGGTAAGTCGACCCCATCGGCTCTATCTGCAACACCAGGTCAATGAGAAGCAAAACATCTTTTTGGCGACTACACCTGCACTCGAACACGCTAAAAAATACAGCGCTACTGCAGAACTTCATCTTGGAGGCATAGTGTATGAAGTGTCGGCAAACATAACAGGGGAGCAGCATATCGCAGCGTACTACAGGGGAGGATACTACAGGGGAACATACTACAGGGAAGAAGCATATCGCTGCATACTCTAAAAAGAACGATACGAGGCAACCTTCATATGTGGCAAAGTAGGACATTGAGCGGTCGTATGCCGGCAACCTCACTCTCAAAGATTCGTATCATATGGAAGTGACGAAGAAGGAGAAAAGCATTGCTGCGAGCCGAAATGCTCCCTGTGTGGAAACAACTACTTGTCTCTTAACCCACAGGCTTATGTGACACCACTTACAGCACGTCGAACAAGGCATCGTCATGATCTTTCTTTCACACCATACAACACCAGAACTAACCTCTTTAAATTTTCCTTCTTCCCACGACGTGTAAACGATTGGAATAACCTGGACGTATCACAAATAATAAACGCAGTTTGTATTGAACATATGTCTATTTATTGTTATCACTATTGTCGCGTTGATTATTCCTTCGTTCTTTTTCTGGTGTTACAGCCCCCTTGCGTTACTGTACCCTAGTGAACAATGTGAAAAGGAACACCACAGACAAAGACAATGAACATTTATTAAAGTCCTGAACACGAAATCCACGTTTAGTAAATGATTATTTATGATAACATGAACTTGTGAATTTGAATTAATAATTTGGAAGAGACGCCACTGTCCTTGCACCTTTGATGTCATGAACATTTGTATTTCTTGGCGGCTGCATTAAGCCGCATTACATACTGAAGATAATTGATATGGCTTTCATTTTGCTCATGGCTGTACGTAATGGAACCTCATTGTGTGCTGGTGCATAATCGTAAATACTTGCATCCCAGCCTATTAGATCTGTTGTCAATTCTCTCTTTAGAGTTCTCTTGTTCTAATATTTCAGACGTGCCTACGTTGATGTTCTTTATTTTCGTGCTCTTCAAGATTTATGATTATTGCAAGTGGCATTTAGTGAAAAGCCACAGTGAAGTATGGCTCGTTTGGGGTTACCGTCAGGCACCTGTACGAACAACAGCAATGGGTGTTTCCTGCGATTCTCCAACTATGTTGCTCAGTTAATGATCGTCTTATTTGAAGGCTCGAATTGCGCGAGCTGGGGAAGCGCAGCTTTTTTCAGGTTCACGTTTTCCACAATTCCAATACCTCGAAAAAGAAAAAAAGAATAGCAGAAATAGGCGAACGACGCTTTTATGCCAAAACACTTGCAACCCAAATATGCCCACAATTTGTGCTCTCGTGCTGTCGCAAAGGGCACTCTGTTTATTGTCTATTCCTCTGTCTCAATAAAAGGTTTTAGGTGCCTGAGGCAAAACGTCTTTAATTGAAATATGTCGAATTTTTTCAAGTTTTTCTGTAGGCATGATGTTTCTTTTAGCGACTGTCGCATTTTTTTACGTTTTTGTGTGTACACATCTCGTGTTCTTTTTGCGGCTATTTCTGTTGAATCTGTACAGTACATTTTGTACTGATTTATGTGCTACGTACGGCCTGCGCTCCGAGGTGTTGCAGGAGCAGAATCCTTATTCAGGCCGCATGGCCTTTAGCTTCTGTTTCCTTTCTGTTGCTAACACGAGAAATAAACTCCATTCATTTGAGTTCAAAATTGTAGATTCGTAATACTGATTCAACAGGCAGGCTGTGCAACAACCATTACTTTATTATATTATAGCTTGACCAACATTCAAAAGGCCGCTGTTTCTTCTTCCAACTGATGTTGATTCCATTGTCTAACTTCCTAACGGAACACGTCGAATATTCTCCCAGAATTGTTAGTCTTATCTTCTAGTGCTGGTACGTGCCATCGAGGAGGTCTCGGGTTACTTATTTGCTGTTTTATCCAGCGCATGTAGTTATCAACGCGGGCGTACATGCCAGGATCATAGGGCCTGCCGCATCCCTTGCCGTAGGAGACAATCCCAACCTGAAGAATTCGACCCTTCCTTGATTTCACTGTGAGTGGTCCGCCTGAATCCCCCTGAAAAATGATACGTTGTTAGTGAACACGTTAGAAATAAAAGAGGAAATTATAATTGATAGGCTTTTACGCGCTGAGAGCAGTTATTATCATGAGGTATGTGCCGTTTGGAGCGCTACTGGGTAAGTTTGAGCGTCTGGGGTTATTTTAATTTTTTTATTTTATTTAGTACGTACTGACAATTTAATTAGGGATGATTGCAGGAAGGACACAACTTATAAGTATACAAAGGTAAAAAGAAAAAAATGGAAAAAAGGCATACATTGCAAAAGGTACAAAAAGGCATACATTTAAAAGGTCCAAAAAAGGTATATATTGCAATAGTAGTTAGTGGCATGTGGGTAGCGCTGGAAGTACAAATGGTAAGGTACATCCATAAGGAACTTTGCAAAAAAAATATCTGTAGTTTTATGTTTGTGTATCCCCTAAGTACTTTTCAAGTAGAGAGTGAAAGGCGGTTACTGAGGAGGTATTGGCAATATTGGAAGGCAAGTTGGTCCACTGTCTTATGGCTAGCGGGAAGAAAGTCTTTAAAACAATTAGTATAAGAGCGATGGTCATTTATGGTGTATGAATGCTTTAGTCTAGTTATTCTTGTGTCTGCAATAGAGATGTATTTAGAACTGTTAATATTTAGCTTATGAAATAATTGATGAAGCAATTCAATCGGGCGAGCGTAGCGCGGTTTTCAGTTGTGAGTAATCCGGCCGAATTGACCAAAGCACTTGGAGGGTCTCTTAGTTGATATTTATTGAAGATGAATCTAATTGCTTTCCTTTACACTTCCTCTAAAATGGTAATTAATTTATTAGTCAATTCAAACCATGGATAACATGAATGCATGTTATCCATGGATAACATCATCACATGGATAACATGGATGCAAATTTAAGCACAAAGGTGGTTCTTGCAATCCGCCTCCATCGACATGAGGGCGCCTTTAATGGGATTCGATCCCTCTACCCGGAGCTTCGGACCCCTAACACGAAACCGCCAAGCTACCACGGAGGTTGAAAGAGGAAATCGTGCAGAGTCATGACAAAGACAGAGCAAGTGCGAGAATGAATTCTCGTTAGCGTAAATTATTATACGCAAAGTAGGATCGCAACGAATTATCGGCACGAGAAGGAACTCTCGTGAGCGTAAGTTATCATAGGGGAAGTACGATCGGAACGAAGTATCCGCTGAGATAGCAGCAGCCAATTCAAAAACTGCTGTCCTTAAGTATCCATTCGACGGCCATTGCTTTAGAAAGGACCATACTATTATGGGCGAAAATTATGTCTAGCCACGCGTATCAGTGGAAGACTCAAACGTCTCTAATAGATAGAGATGGCCGTGTTCACCTAGAAGAAACAAAGAAACAGAAAGAAGGCATCGAGATGGGTGCCGCTCGCTATCAATTGTGGTCGTTAAACTCTAGCGAAATTTAATTTGGTATAAAATTTCCGCTTTACATTAAAGTAAAATGTGGGGCTAATAGCTTGTTGAGAGGAGAATAAAAAATAGAACACATGACATGCCACATGTACAACATTTTACGGATAATCAATGAAGCAGCACGTAGCAATAATCTAAGGGGACATCGGACACGTAACAGGTTGGCATGAAAAACTTTGCTGGGTCCGGAGAAATCGGTGTGGGAATGATGCAGGCCTCTCCTTTGTCGGGACAGAAAGGCGGGGCCCTTCTGCCACCAGGCAGGTCCTATGGACAGCCGTGAGATGGCCCTCCATCTCTTCGCTGTGCAGCATCCGCTGCCGCCACTGTTCTCCTTGAGGACCATCAACGGGCAACAGCTGGTCCCTGAACTCAGGAGCGAAAAATACGACCCCCTGGGGGAGTTCACGGCACCCTAATCTTTAGCGAAACGCCAATGGCCTTAGCGAATCAATTAGTGCTAGAGCAATAGTGGCCTGCTGAGCGACCATGGGACCGTTCGTATAAGTAGAAGTGCCATTCAAACACTACCTTTGCCATCTACCACGACCACTGAATAGGCACCTTTCGGACTAATCCACGCTTCGTCAACAAACAGAGACTCCAGCTCCTCATCCTCCGCATCTCGCAACAAAGCCCTAGCTCTCGCCATCCGCCATCTTTACATTGTGCACTGGTTGCACACTCCGTGGAAACGGATGGACCATAATATTCGCCCTAAGGTTCACATTCAACTCGTGTAGCAGCGCCCCATCACTGCGACAGCGGTTGCTAGGAACACCAGCGAATATGTGCATCACTGGTTCGTAGGTTACAGCGTCACAGATAGTTACCACGAAATTGCAACTTCAGCATATTTATAAGCACATGACGCCGGGACCTTGAGCAGGAGAAGGACCCACGCATGCCGCGCACAACACAACTGCAAGGGAGGCCACGCCATGGTGGTCTAGCGGCTATGGGCCTCGGGCGCTGATCCTAGGCTCGCGTAATCGAATCCTGGCCGCGCCGGATGCATTTCGATGGACGCGAAATGTCCAGGCTCGCGTACTGTACGATGTGAGTGGACGTTGAACAACCCCAGGAGGTTGAATTTTCCCGAGCTCTGCACTGCTGCGTCACTGATAACAATATCGTCATTATAGGACGCAAAAGACCCGAGAAATCAATGAGTTGCGAGAGGACAATTTTTGCCATGGCACCGAGCATCGGTGATAAGGAGAAAGCATACATGTGCATATGATAACAATAATAATAATAAAGGGAGTTGGATGTGACTCCTAAGTAGCGAACTGAACGGTTACGAGCAGAGTTTGACTGATGCCACAGGTTCGGTTTTAGATGTATTTCAAAAAAGGCTATCATTTATTGATAAAATGTTGTACCATGTTCAACAGTACTACCGACATAAATTGCATACCCCACGTTTTTTTAATTTTTCCATACTTAGACCCTACTATAAAGTCCCTTTAGGCACATGTCCAGTTGACTCATAATTGTACCATGAAGGACTTGACCAATTATGGGATTTGTCCAGTCCTTCACAGTCCCGAGTCGGATGGTAATTCACGTACTAGACCTTCTTGCACCAATCGCAACTCCATTCATTACATTGCTCATCTTAATTAGTCATTAACTAAGCTTGTATAATCTTAGGAGACTCCATGCACACCATAGACGTAAAGCAAAACGTCAGTTCCATTAATTAGCTCTCGTTGCAGAAGAAAGAACTTCATATATATTGTTCTATGCAACCACAACCCTCTGTAATGCTCACTTGCCTATAGGGCATGCATAAATTTATAAAGCATATAATTTTGGAGGTCTCATTCAGGCCGTGATTTAAAACGATATTCAGGGACTGCTGCGGTAACCTTTTTGAAATGAATGCCACGAAACAGCCACATGTTTTGAGAGCGACGAATTAAAGCGTTATTGATACTCTCATTAAGCATCAACCGCTGTGTACACGCGTATCAATACCGCACTTGATTTAAAACAAAAATAAGAGCTTACCTTGCAACTTCCCTTCCCAGGATTTAAGGCACACAATGTGTTCTTCTTGTTCAGAACCTCCTTCTGCCTATTGTTTAATAAACCCACTTTGCATTTTTTGAATGGCATGATTCTTGTACGTACGTATAACAAATCTTTAGACTCAGTGCCATCTAATGAAATGGAGAAATGTATGGAGGAAAATAAGTATTAACAATACTGCATTAAATGTGACAAAGAGCTTTATTACTATAATGCAAAGGACGGATAAGTAATTAGGATAATCAATTCTCGATTGCGCTTTCACACATAAGAGATGGCTTCTGTTTCCTTTTTCGTATTAGACGCTACAGGCAATATCAAGCCGCAGAATCTCTGAAACACGAACACACTTGCCGTAAATTTTACGTTATAAAAAATATACGCGAAAATAGAACAACTTTCCGCTAGTTCAAGCGACTGGTACTTAGTGGGGACAACCTTGGACATCACTGTCTTTTTTACTGACGGGACAATATTCTGTAAAAAAACACTTCTGTGCAGCCTTGCGAACACGAACATGTCCCTGCTAGAATAGCGCAGACACACATGAGGTGTGTATGGGTTTGGACTACGCGCTAAATGACGTTTGTTTATGAATTCCTAATTCGGACACCACCAAACAGAAGAGGCATCTGCAGGCAGTCAGTTGCTGCGTGTGCTGCAGGATGACTCTAATATAATCGCTCACGAGTTTGTTGGCTGCGTATACACTTGCACCAACGGTGGTAACCATATAACCTTTATTTAATCGTGCTGTTCCTACCATGTAATGAACTTAACATCTGCATTTTTTTACACAAGGAGAGAATGTTGTGATAATGTTCTTACTCCCGTAATGTTACTAAATTCAAGCACCGGTTTCAGGTATGTGCACGAAAAACGAACTAAAGAGCCCGCAGGTAACTGCGGACGCGAAGCATGCTTGCAGCTCGCCCTTTTAACGTAACGTATATTTGCACAAGGGTTACTTGCTTTCTGACGTAAGGCCCCATCCAGAAACAACGGCTCGCTTGCCAGCAAGCTGCATCATCCTAGTGGGCAGGCAAACCGGTCGAACATAGTCGTCAAACCTTAGTGGCTTTTCTACCTGCACATCGCAAGTGAAGAGAGATCTCATCTTGAAACACGCCTTGTGAATTGCAGCGCAAAACCAAAACAACAGAAGCTCAAGAAGACATCGTCTTTATTAGCTTAAGCCATCGAATAGCCAATCAAACAAATATCAGGAACTCGCATGGGTATTAACAGCGAAATAAGTGCAAAAGCAACACTAGCGCTCCACGACAGTGCAAAATTTAAATAAAAGATGGAAATTAAGAATTTGACTTTCAACTTTCCTAACATATCAGCGGCGTACCTGCTCTGAGAATAGGCCGCTTAAAACAGTTTCTTGAAGCGTTTTTGGTTCACGTGTTCGCGATTTCGCGTTTTCTCCATGATATACGTATACGAGAATGAACAAGCGTTCATACAAGAGAATTCTGTCCTACCTTTACCCAACGGTATAAATTTTACTTGATACACCTTTATTTCGTTGTTATTAATTTTATAACGATCCTTTTACAAGTGGCGCGTTTACTTGATATTCTCTTTTCTTTCTTTCAAACAAGCAATGGCGCTTAATGAAATCCTGCGGATCCCACGCACTGTGGGAATCGGATAACATGCGAAGCAGTCTGCGATGAAATTGCCTATGCCCAATGGTGCGGCATTCAACCACAGAAGTGGTACAAAATAGGATGAATGCCTTTCTGAAAAGCCACGAGTAAGGTTTATAGTAAGGATGGCCAAACAGGAAACTCGACAGCGCTCCAGCGACTGAATGGTAGCTCATGGTACAGCGTAATGTTGGCAGCCGCATCAGTGGGAATCTGTTTTGTCGAAGAGAAATGCAGGCTACGGTACACTGATGTGCATATCATAAACGCAGGTCATTGAACTGCTCCTACGGGATCGAATATATTTGGACAAAAGCATGTCAAGCGCTAGTTCAATATATCTATCGTCTGTTACAATGCTATGATCACGCTTAACACACATTCGATGAGCAAATCAGGTTCAGCAAGTACAACTAACAGAAATGATGACCAGTTAGATTTATTTACACCATTCACCATGTGGAAGGAACTGCCATAGCGTAGTCGTAGTGGGTTTCCTTGGCACCTCGTGGACCAGTGTTCGATACCCGCATTCAACTTGGAAAGTTCCTCTCAGTGATTAAAGCATGTTTATGTGCTCGTCTCATATTTGAGCATTTCACTCACGTGCTAAGACAAATGTTACGTTTTTGTTGTTATTGATATGTTCTCATGATACGTTATGTGTTCGTTTCTGTTGGTCGGAGACGGACATGGACTCAGGAAAATTGGAACACCTGCGGCACATGCCCGAATACCACAGGCCGAGCGCTACGAATAGGAGCCATGTGTGATAGCAGTATCGTTAATCGAGACGTAAGTAACGTGTATATCATGTTAGTGATGTAAATACAAATTATTCATGATCCTCATTCATGCCTGCCACACCACCCAAACCTGGGTCTTTATCGGGCGAGCGAGCCGCGTAAGCGAAAACCCAGGCCTAAATGGCTACATAGATAGATAGATAGATAGATAGATAGATAGATAGATAGATAGATAGATAGATAGATAGATAGATAGATAGATGGATAGATAGATATGGTGAAATCGCTGAAGTTCGCTAGGAAATGCTAAGCATTTAAACATGCATAGCTGTCTCGATGAGTTTATTTCTACCTGGTTGTCCTGCCGTTCCATTCAGAAAAAAACATCACAGAAGCAACGATATGTCTCGTTATGTCTCGATACACAACTGCTGTAACGTTCAAATACACGACCCCAGCATATTGTCAAGGGGTCACGTGGGCATCTAATATTTATGTGCGGTGCCCATTTACGTTGCACTTTACTAGTAACTCTCTGAATTACGCCAATAGTATCATTCTTAAGTGAACTTGTGTTCTTATTTTGTCTAGATTCTTAAAGCACATTAAACAGTCATGACAATGTAGGGGCTACCCTTCAAGCCTCTTGTTAGGTGGTGTATCATATGCGTACTTGAAATGCATAAACATGACTTTTACAAGTTCCTTGCTTTGCAACTCCTCCCATTTCTAGTTACACGTAAACAAGCGTAGGCACGGGATGTATGTGATTTGCCCTTGCACATTCGAATTTTATTTCTTTTTTATTAAAGTCACAATACTCCCTGTCAATAGGTCAAAACTCTTTGGTATTCTATGTGTTCTACAATTCCGAATAATAAAATTATAATTTTTGAAATTTTAACTCACATAATTAGGAGCCACCAAATTGTCCAAGTGTCTAAGCTATAACTTCAATGCGCATGTCATTAAAATAACTTACGCTATAAGAGACAAGCATCAACACTGTAGATTTAGCACGGCCAGTTATCTTCGAAGAATTCTATGTAGTACACTATGGGGCATAGTCGTTCAGTGTTTTTGAAATTTGCGCCTGACGCTGTCTACAAAAGTTACTCATAAAATGGGTTATGAGGAAAGTTTTCTACTAAATGAAGGCCTCTACGAAGACGCATATTCACCTCATTCGGAGAAAAAGGCAGACATAAAGTCCAAAATCTGTAATGAGCTGCAGTGACGCCCAAGAATACTTATCCGTGGATAATGATTTCATCGATGGACTGTATTGACAACGTATATGTCTGGTGGAAGTAAGGATGCTACTTCCGACGCTAACGACGCAATGTTTACACGTAGTCAGAGTTTCGCCGCAGACACAACGTATATGGAGATGCCTTTTTCCGCAAATGTAGTAGCAAACTTGGGGAGCGTGATGGCTCTCTACCAGCGGCGTGTGTAAGCACATGATGAAAGTTATAGCAGCAGAGAGTGCCAGAAGGTTGACAAGTAACGATGGTTTATGTAATTTTTGAATATCGTTGATTTTCTTCCAAATAATTCAATGTGATAGGTTACAGACATGTAAAGATATAGAGTGGCCGCCAAACTTACCCTGACGAGGGCAACGTCGTTCCACACCGATGCCATCTCAAATTTTGGATGTGGGATAAAATCTTCAATCCAAACCCATAAACTCCCACGATACTTGGTTGTGTTGTAGTAAGCGACCCCATAGAGTGGCGGGACGTGCCTATAAAAGAAGCATTGCTGTAAATATGTTGCTCACCTGTGAATTTAAAGAAAGCGAAATTGAGGTTGTTTGTTGCCTAGCTCTGGAACCATGCGAAAAGGCTACGAATCTAATTGAGCTCCAGACAACTATTGACAATAGGTTCCGGGGCGCTCGGTCTCGCTAATATTGCATTTATTCGTAATATTGTCCGCAAATAAATAAGGATGCATGAAGAACACAGGGAAGATGCACACGGCGTTAAGTAGTTCCGTGTGTGTTCTGCCTTGTGGTGTGCCCGTTTATTTCGTGTCCAATATTGAGAAAATCATTGAAGAGCATTGCGGAGCAACAATATAATGACAAACTATCAAGACCACTTGTTGCTCACATTGAAGAACAAAGTGCCAGCGTTCAAACCTCCAGGGCTTTCTAGGCTAGCTGGACTTACCAGTAATGAACGCAGTGTGCTGCCGTCAGTATGTAACGTGGGGATATAATACTGCCACCACAAAAGTATTTCTGGATGAGGGTTTCATTCCATCGGTATGTCAATTCGATATGCACCTGAAATTGAGAGCAGTATATTGTAGTATATCCATGTTTACAATAGGCTTTAACTAAAGTAATGACGGGGCGACGTTTTAAAGCGGCGTTTTTATAAAGGAGCAATTAACTTCTCATTCCATACTGACGCTAAAGAAAGGATTGGTGGCAGTTATCACGTTTCCCATGACTGAAGTAGTTCAGACAGACAGACAGACAGACAGACAGACGGACAGACATAGAACTTTATTGATGGAGTGCTTCAGACAAAATTTTTATCACATTATCGAGTAATTTCACGTATTCCATTAGAACAAATATCTACCAAGGCGCCAACATGCGTGCCCTCCATTGCCGATTATGCTGTCCTTCAGGGAGCCATGACTTTTGACACCAGCTTACATGCTGGTCCCGTCATGGGGTCTCTTGGTAGTCTTTACTATAGGTACGCGTTCCCCTTTACCTCGCCCTCGGCGCGTGCCTCTCTCTCTCTCTCTCTCTCTCCCGGCGCGTGCCTCTGCTGTCTTGTGTGGGAGAGAGAGACAGAGAGGGAGCAAAAGGCGCGCGTAGGCTATGGAAACGTTGTTTCTTAGAGGAACGCTCTACCGGCTCGCAAAGAAGGAGAACGGGCCCTCACCCGCGAGAGACAACGTTGGCGCAGGCAGCGTCTCCTAGCGAGTTTCTTGATTGAGAAATACCGACTGCTCGCGTTGGAGAAGCGTTCACCGGCAACCCATATATATATATAGGCACTGGATCTTGACTTGCAATGAAGTGCCGGTGGGAGATTTCACTTGTGCATAGTTCAACCATGAGGATGCGTAGCGTGCACGTTAACTAAATTAATCCGGAACTCGGCACGATCTACGATGAACATCCCGAGCTTCGCCCACTCATCATCATTCACTCCGTGGATATGCTGTAATTCTTTTTGTTCAGTGGAGATTTACATAAAAGAAATTCTTATAAATTCATTATTTCAACGTACATTTCTACAAGATTTGTATTGAAAATTTGTAATACTAGTTCACACATTCTGATTTCGTGAGCACTTGCAGCGTTGTGAGTATGAGCGCTTTATGTCTTTAGCACTTGGAAGTAAAAATCGCTGATGTTTTACGTACCAAGACGGCGATTTCATTATCAGGTGCGCTGTAGTGCGGGACTCCTAATATTCTGACACCCTTGTGGTTTCCTAGTTACATAATGCATATACTAACCTCGACCAGTTCGTTCTGATGTCGAACTAACGTCGATTCGATGAACTCTTTGGAAGCAGTGGCTGTATTAATTGCGGTAACTTTGATGCAACTATGTAGAAGCAATATGTAGTCATGACAAAGGCAGTGCAATAATCAGAGAGGAAGTAGACAAAGCGTTGAAAGAAATTTATGAAGGAAAGGCACCTGTTTTGGATCCATGTCACGCAATATCTCTTGAAGAATGGTGGGTAGATTATACCGAAGAAAATGGCAACCCTGTTAGGTTACTATAATACGTAGCGTCTGATGAGTGCGAACGTACAGGAGTCTCAGAACAATGCGAAGGTCATATAGGCCGATAAGCTTACACTTAGCTGTCTTCAACGTATCAACTAAGGTAATTGCTGGCATAATATATTCCACCTTTGATATCTCTCACTGTGGGTTGCCCCACCAAGGGGCACCAACAAGCCTTGTGAGCTGGAAAATACAGGGGTGCACTTGTACGTGCGCGAGCAATCCATTTTCTGGAAGAACAGCTTTGTAGTAGGTCTCTAGGCGATGTGAGCCAACACGCGGTGTCTAAACAAATTGTAGAGATAGATAATGGTGGAATTGTCAATGAACCTACTCTAATAACTGTTGCTAAGGAATAGCAGCAGTCATTGGTCGGAAGAGGTTAAGAAGCTACAAAATAAAGTGAACTTGTGGCAAGGGTGCAGTTTAAATTTAAATAGGGCTCAGCTTAAATTTATGATGACCTAGTAAGAAATGGAACCGGAAATTATAGGCGTAATGTTAAGGATCCAAAAGACAGTGGAGGGGATAAAGTAACAAACGTTTGTCACGACATCCTAGTAAAAATCAAGACGAAGAAATGGGTCTAGAGAAGGCACCAAAAGCGAAGGCAAGATAACAGGTGGTCGCTAAAGGTAACAGCGTGGATCTCTAGAGGTGACGAGCATGCTTGCGAGCGGCAACAAGTTAGCTTGGCAGATAAGTTTACGGTGTTAACGCTCTCGCAATTAGGACGGAACCACGACAACTTAAGACTTATTAGAGATACCTTTCCCCTGCAGAGGGCGTAGACGTGCTGATGATGATGCAGGTGACGTACTCACTCATACATGATCATTTCCTCTTACCATCCAGGGCAGTTGAGTCCTGTGGGCCTTTTTGCCGCCAAGAATCCTGCCATGGGTGGGCTTCGACACACCGCAGTCTGGCCAATAATTCAACATATAACGAGGTAATTGCTTTTATTTGCAAGTTTCCTTAATCAATATTATCCATACATAAAACGATGGAATATACTCTGTAGTGTTTTTGGGGTTAACGTAGTCCTTATCGCTGTTATAGTGCGAACTCACAGAAAAGAAGAAAATGACTGACTTGGCATTTACTAAGGAGCTTCAATAAATTCAAGCGTTGGAGGAAGCTGCTCGTTATGTCATGAATGCTAGTGCTTAAATGTTAGCATGTGAATAAATACATATGCATATTACAAATATTTAGGGAAAAATGCGAATAGATCAAATGTATTGGAGCTGGTTATGTAATATTTGTAATTTCTTCTAAGTTGTGTGCACATTTCTTTTTGAAGCAAATACCGTGAAAGAGTAGTTAACACTGAAAACATTCACTAAACTTAGCCGAAATTGATGAAAGTATAAGGACACCTAAATTATTTGATCCATATATAGTGATGACAATGCTACGTATAGATCCTCATCTCTCGTTACAACCTTAACTTCTTCTGCCGTAATGTGCCTTGCATGTTATAGCTAACGTGTTTTGCCATATGTGATGTGTCACGTAAATTCTGGCTAGATGCTCCTGATCTTGTGTTTGCTTCGTTCTCACACCTGCGTGCGGTAAGCGCACGTGGCTGGCTGCTTAATACTGCAGATAACCGACTTCTGCCCTCAGCCATCTTTGGTTAATCCAGACAAGAGCGTAACGCATTACAAGTAACTGATTACTTGTAATGAAACAAATTTCACTGGAATTTTGCATTGTTTCCACCGGCCCTTTTGAGGGAGAATCGACCTTTCAGTTCCATAGCTTTTTCCTGGAATTCTTTAGAAATTTACACGTTCATACTTCAAACTTTCGTGCTAAGTTTCAAGAGGCGATCCTATAATTGACGCGGTGGTGTGAAAAGAAATCAATCCATTCTTTTTCATAACTTGAGGCAGCCAGCCGAAGGTCCCGTTTTTCCAGGTTGATTTGCGGGTTACCTCGCCACTTAGGCCATGCTATGTCTGCTGCAAATTGTTACGTGAGAAGTAATTGTTCATTATAACTTAAGCTCTTGATTATTTTTGCTAGGCTGCAGTTTAGCTGTAACATTCAACACTTTACTGTGGAGGAATTGTAATTATAATGACTTATTGGTTTTCCACAGCGCGGATGAGGCAGTCATAAGGCCTTTAAAATTAATACAGCTAACAGCGACATGCTGAATTAATAAGAAAGCCGTAGACAGAATGATGGGCACCATCATGCCTGTGTAAATTTGGTGGGTAAACGTGGTAACAAAAGGCACTAGCTATTTTTATATATAAATTATAGGGGAAAATAAATGTTTCTGGTAAGCTGTCTCCTGTGAGGCAGTTTCTGGTGAAACATGACAGACCTTGCGACTTACCGGGGCTATTGATTGTCGGTGAAGAGTTCTGCAAAGAATACAGAAAATATTTCTTCATTTTTCATCCCCGCGAACTATGTGAGTGGACTGCTCACTTCGGTTGCAAGGAGGAAATAATGTTTTCATTAAGGAATCGCACTGTAATTAGAAACTCTCACCTTGTTCAACACGCCTACGAACACAAGGTGCGTTCTTTTTGAAACGCTGCTTGTTTGCTTCAATACATAATGTCTGAATTCCGATTAGTTTCGGTTTCATAATAGCCGTATAACGTGTTCATTGAAGAGCGCACAGAGAACATCGAAGTTGTCACAGAAAGGAACTGCGGGAAATTATTGCGCTGAAGCTGCGTGTTGAAAGCTTCGAAATGCACTGGACAAGAATTTATGCGCAGATCGCTTGTTGGGATATGAAGATTTTCGTTGCTTTGATTTTCCATACCCGGTCGCGTTCATGAGTTTATATAACGTAAGTTTACTACCTCCGCCTTGCTGTTTAAAGCTATCATGTGCTATTTAATCATCTTTGGCTGGATAACTTATTAAGGCGGAACCCTTTACTGGCTCCTACGCAGCGGAGTGTGACTGACCAGAGTTGTGTCACCTTCATTCACTTCATTCACCTTCATTCACTTTGTATCACACGAAATTGGCAAGGAATATCGGTACGACTGTGTGAGTGATATGTCGTATAGGTGTTGACAACAATGCATTCGTATTTCCGTCATGATTGCCCATAATGAAAATCACATGAGGCGCACACCTAATATCCTCGTCCACGAATGTGCGTGTATCGCAACACTTGACTCAATGTACGAGTGAAATTTCATGGTACCTATGGTCCGTAAATATGTGTGGCAATCGAACCGACAACAAATATCGCCGATATCCCAGCTTCACACCACAACGCCGAGATCTCCTAGGATCGCCTTGTACTAAGACCTCCTAGGAATTTTACTGCACTACCTTAAGCTGCGATGCATGTCGGTCGAAGCCCATTCTGGAATATCGACCACAAAGTCATCGCAGCTGAAGGCGACTGAGGCACTTCTTATATGCCTGATGACAATGTGCTTGCACAAGCGACTATAGCGATTATGTTGCACACCATGCAGGAAACACTGACTCTCAGTGACAATGTGCTCCCTTTCTCTCTCTCTCTCTGTCTTCTCTCTCAAATTTCACTCTGCCCCATACCTTTCCCCTTGTTAGGGGTAGGTTGTCCTGCGCTTGGATTCTACGACTCGGCCAACTCCTGCGGCCCGTTACTGGCCACGCCATATACGAGGTTTATTCAAAAAGTTGGGAGCGTTTCTCCTAAACAGAAATATTTGGTAGATGTGGCTGTGGCAGATTTAGTTTATAGAACGGTTCTCCTCTCTTACGAACATTATAGAACGTTTTTCCCCTACCGTAATCATTTTTGTTTAGTTCCGAACTCCTGTCTGAACGTTGCGCGAGCTTCTTCAGTAAATCTGTTGGCAGGATCGGGGGCTACGAATTGCCGGTTGACAACAACGCGCGGTTCAGATCGACGGTATTAATTTCCGTGGCTTTTCGTGCAGAAGAATGGTGTCAGAGCACTGACCTTTATTTTTCTTTCTGTATTAGCCATGAACGTCGATGTCGTGACGCCAGTAGTGAATATGGAAAGAAACCCATGTCCGTTTTGCCGATAGCGATGCGAAAATGGTGTTTCAATTTTTTACACATGTATTGACAGGTGAATTTTTGCTGTACCCACTTTCTAACAAGTTGTGGCAACTTTTACACTCACGAGTCGTGATAACCAACACAGTCGTCGAAGCGGAGCTTTGCCATAGGTAAATGGATCTGTCCAGACCCTGATCTCTAATCGCTAATGTACTCGCAGTTAACAGTGCGTTGAACGATTTCATCACTCTGAATAACAGACCTGAAGCACCCCGCTATTAATAAGATCCGACTGAGCGGCCGCCGCACCTTGAAGTGCTTACATTATTATAGTCAATTTCTTTGAAGAATACCGCTGGACAAGGAACTAGACGGAACTGTTCTTCGGTTCCTGCACCCGATGATATTAGTACACAAAAACTTGTATCGAGGAATACATTTCTAGAATGACTCTAAGGGCGATATTGAGAAGCATGCATTTTTAAATAAGTAAAAAAATTGGATCAAAAGAAGGAGCCTGTATGCTGTATAGAGCATTAAAGAATTGTTCCCTAGAGCTGCATGAATTTAATATTGTTTTGACTGATTTGTCAGGAAACGAACTGTACTTTCTAATAGCCCTTGTAATTAATAGATCGTGCGGTGTTAGAAGTGTTTAAGAGTACAAGGCTATGGTCGTGAATGCAAAGCTTTCAATGACCACAGATTTCTGACTTACGGGATAATTAAGGAAAGGTGATCCTGCTACCCATGACATGAAGCATGTGCTTAAAAATAACCATCTCATAGACCGAATGCAGCGTTATTCCGTGTCAACGGCATACGCAATGAAGGCAAAGCTGTTAAACTTTCACAGAACAAACATACATCCTCATATGGTGACAGAAGAAAATTGCCCTTAAACTTACCATTCCCAAGTTGAATAACACAGCAGTATGGAGCACAAATCCAACTAGCTTCAAGTCACCCATTCCCAGCACTTCTGTGAACTCTGATGCGTGAAGAGCTACATTCACCTCTTGATAAATAACTCTCCTCCTTAAAAGAAATACTAAGCAAAAGGCAAGGCACGCTGCCATGATTTCTGCAGACAATCGCAGACCATTTGCAAACGCACACAAAAGCTATGTGCACCTGAGATATTCCTAAATACGTCTTCCGCAAGCATTCGAAGAGACTCTCAAAGGTGGTTTCGACTGAACGCGAATCATAAATAATTTCTCTTGTATGGATAACGGCGTTACAATACTTCCTGTATGGTGACTGTTGGGGAAGCGAATTGTGCGCTCTAACGGTGCCCCACCGACGTCAGGATGACATATTTACGGAGATGAATAGGAGAGAACCAAAACCAAATTTCAAAATGTAATTGTGAAATGCTTTAGGCAATTGGTTGTGATTTACTCCCCTTTTATGATGCTGTGACTATGCGACTAACCGCGTCCTATGGAACTTTGTTACTGAAACAATGATGAAGTCGTCAAAAGTTTCTATACGCGTACTTTCTTGAACACAAAGGTGTCCTCATTTCCTTCACAAAGAACGCTGCTCAAAAATCAGTGACTTGTTTTACATTTTTATTTCCTAACGGGCAGAGATAAATCACGTGAGAAGATCAGTTTATTTAGAAACAATTGACTTTCCACTATTTTATACATTCGTATACGAGCGGCAACAAATTTCGCCAAAAAAGCTATTGGCGCTGCTAATCGCGCCTCTGTCGTTTGAGCTTTAATTATCGGTACAGTATTCTGTGCTTCAATGAGGTTACAAAATGTACCTAGTCGAAGGCATTATGTCCATTATCGGGATAGTGAACAAAAAGAACTAATAGATTTATTCCTGATTAAGTTCTAGGCGGTGTGCAAAGTTTCTTCCATCTCCTCGTGATATGTTTCTTTCTTTTTTCTTACCCGTAGCATGATAGAACGATGCCAGGAGAGCATTGAAATGCAAGTTATTCGTGAAAATTTCAGCACTAGAGCTTTTTTCTATATAAATTCTGTCTAGGTATGTTACTGTCAGGAACATGGTGTGTCGGTTTGTCCGTGTCCGTGACCGTGCGTATTAAAGGACACTGAAATGCACCTCTCGGAATTGAAGTTACAGGTCACCTTGAGAAGTGAAGCGAAGCAATGTCACATCTTTGTTCAGTCGCTTATAATAGCCTCACGAACCAAAATTCACATGTCCCCACTTCTCTCACGTATATTTTCGTAAAACACGCGCCCGTCAAAGTGCCGGCTGAAGCACACCTAGGCGCAAACTAACGGTGCACACGAAGGAACAGGCAAAGCAACATCGGCAAATACGCGAACGAAATGGGTGAAATTAAGAATGAAGCAAACGAAGATACGAAGCTGTTTGGCGGGTCGAGGTGGTTTGAAGGGCATTACCTGGCGCAGTGCTGCTTCGGTCGGGCATGATATATGTGTTTACGATATGTACGAATGCCAATGTTTGTCACTCACCGAAGCTACATTTTCTTTCGAAAAGAATGAGTATCGCGTTCTTACTACCTTACAAAACAGCATCCACTCGTTCATTATGTTCGCAACACGGTCGCCGGGAAATAACATCATAGACGTAAGCAATGCAGATGTTCCACTCGAGGCCTTGAGGTAAGGTTTCCGTAAATCTCTCAGTGGAAAAAGTGAAATGTGTACCTATGTATAAGGTAAAGTCTTTCTCATAATACTTCCAGGCTATATATAGGAGTTTACCCATGCCTTATGTATGTAGGCTTCGTAGATTGCGACCACGAATTTGACTCTGTTGGTACCTGAGAAGTTAGGCAGGCCTTGCGGAATGAGGGTGTAGACGAGCACTACGCAAGAATACTGGAAGATATCTGCAACGACTCCACAGCCTCCATAGTTATGCATAAAGAGAGCAGTAAATTACCTACAAGGAAGGGATTGACAAAAGCGGACACAATCTCTCCAATGTTATTCATAGAGTGTTTACAAGAGGTGTTTAGAATATGGGATTGGGAACAGGCGGGGGCAAGGTTCAATGGAGAATACCTCAGTAACTTCAGATATAAGGATGATATGTCTTGCTATGTAATTCCGGAGGCGAATTAAGAAGCATCATTACTGACCCAAACAGGCAAAGTAGAACGGTTTATCAGAATATTATTTGCACAAAACTAGGGTAATGTTCAACAACCCTGGGCGTACACAGCGGTTTGAGACAAGTGGCGAGGCATTGGAAGGGGTAAGCGAATATGTCTGCTTATGCCAGGTAGTGGTGCCCTGATCCGAACTATTAGGGTGATCCGAACCATTAGGAATATAGGAATGGTGCAGAGTGCATTCGGCAAGCGTTCTCAGATACTGAATGGCAGCTTATCATTGCCTGTGAAGAGGAAATTGTGTCACCGCTGTCTCTTGCCGGCACTCACCTGCGGGGAAGGAACTTGGGTGCTAAGAGGGTTCCGCTTAAATTGAGCACTACACAGCGAGCAATCGTACGGAAAATGGTAAGTGCTAAATTAAGATTCCACAAGAGAGTGGAGTGGGTTAAAGAACAAACACGTATTAAGGACATATTATTAGAAATTATGAAGAAGAAAGTAGTGTGGGCCGGACATGTAATGAGAAGTATAAGTAAGGCGTGGAAAGGGGCGGCAGAAAATTATGTGGGTAGATGAGATCAAAAAGTTTGCGGGGATAAATAGGGCACAGTTAGCACGGGACCGGGATTATCGGAGATATATGGGAGAGGCCTTTGCACTGCAGTGTGTATGCACAGGCTGGTAGTGATGACGATAATCATAATGATCATGATGATATATGACGTTGCAGTTACGTTCGCTCGTAATCGTCGTGTCAGTCCTCTGCATCACGTACGCAAGAACCAGCAAATATATGGGGGTCACGCTTTTTGCTGTCTATGATATAGAGGTGAGGCTTGCGGTGTCTAGACCGTGGCAGTAGGGTAGTTTGGATGCCCGTGTTGCGAGATGTTGGCTGACCGTGGGTGCAAATTCCAGCCTGGTCGAAGCTCCCGGCGTTGACCGGGCGAGCACAGGAGCAAGGATATGGAGCAGTCACATCCACTACATATGAGCATATGAGGTGGCTCTTGGGAGGCCGTTATTTGGTCCGGATGTTGGGAAGTGAACCAGCACAGAACGAACGCGATGGTCACATTCGCAGCTTTGAGCGACGAAGATAATCAAAGCTGTGATTATGATAAAAAGATGAATATGTGCGTAATATAAACGTCCACCATTACATGCAAGGTTTTATATGAGTACGACCTTCGTGTTGTATGCAATGGTTTTAGGAAAATCTTTTGCTCTCGCCTTATATCTGCAAACTGCAAGGACCGCGGGCTTTCCCGTGAGCTCCCATTGTTTTTCGGTAAAACAGAGAGATCCCATCCTGGACTATGAAGATTCCTACGGCTGTGGAACAAGACAGAGAACAGATGACAATAATGAACAGTGGAATTGAGTAAATTATGAACGCTGAGAATCCTTACCTGTTTCATTTTATTAAAATATTCATATCTGTGAATTTTTCAAAGGCGCACGCGTACATATGGGCTGGTTGTGTTCAGCAGCCTGAGTACAGTCCTACAACTTTGCATACAACAAAGTTGTCGGGGCATTGAAATGTTCTCGTCACGTAGCTACTTCGCGTAAAGGTCCCCTACCATAACGCTCAGTGAGGTTGCGATACGTAAACATTGTTTTAGTTCCCGTCTTGATTACGCGATCTTGTTTGCGTCTCTAGATGTACAGCGGGACAGTTATATGTACTCCCTTCTCTGGCAGCAGCTTTGAAAAAATGGCAGACGCAATTGATTATTCATATTTTTTTTCTGCGGAAGTTCGTGTTCGTGAAGAGCTGGCCACTATTCTCAGCGTAGTATTTATAACCGTTTGGCATTAAAGAAACACGCACATGTAAGTACATGGTTCTGAAACTTAATGTTTCTGGTGTAACAGAAAAAAATTTTTCGAAAGCAAACATTCAACGGGTTTGCCTGAATTTATTACGAACTGTGTTAAACGAAATACATGTTTCATTGTTACCAAGCACAGTTAAAAGGTATAGACCGTTTTCCTCTGCTGCAATGCAAAATAAAGAAAAGGCATTGGCAATTCTCCATGTCGACATGACTTCTCTTGTTATCGATGTCATATGCGGGAGGATCGTGTTCTGCGCGATGTCACTGGCTGTTCAAGAACCCCTGTTGTTCAAAATTTCCGGTGTCCTCTATTGCGGTGCATTTAAGATTTATATTAATATTTTGGGGCGCGAATCTCGAGAAATTATTATTGCATGAATTTTTTGAAAAAAAAAGGCAACGAGTTGGATGGTCAAATAGCTTATCTTGTGAATAGTATTTCTTCAAATCTGTTTCATTGTTTAAATCTCCAGGTGGAGGAGCGCGGCCGTGTACAGCTCAAATCGCTCGACGAAGTGGTTCGGATAACCAGCATAATGATGCTGGTTATCCGAAACACGTCCTCACATCAGCTGCAGAGGGCCTACTAAAAAATGCACAACGGACAGGTTCCGTCCAAGTGGATGACGCTAACACAACCATAAATAAAAGAAACGTTGCCGTCATTCCATATATTCATAAATTGTCTCACAGACTGAAGAAGATAGCTGAAAGGAGTAACGTTCCCACAGTTTTTTCAGCACCTAATAAATTGGTGAGCCTGTGTAGGAAGACAAGGCCAGATAAGACCACACGCAGCGCATGCGAAACGCAGCACAAAGAAGAGAATGAATTTGTTAAGTGTAGCACGGGCGTTGTTTATCAGATCCCTTTAACGTGCGGAAGGTCTTACATTGGGCAGACAAGTAGGTGTATAAATGACAGATTAAGGGAACATAAAAACAAGGTATGCAACGTGGCCCCGGATGGTTTCCTAGCCGTTCATTGTCGAAGGTGTACGCGTAAACCCAAGTTTAAGGAAACGGCTATCATGGGTAGATACCAGTGCGAGACAACACGCCTGATAGTAGAAGCCAATAACATCTCGAAATCTGGGGCCGTATGCGTAAGTAGGGCATCAATTATGCTGTCTGAAAAAGAACTTGAATACATGTGCTCTCGCTAAAGTGCTTTTGGGTGTGGTTTTCGCTGTTCCAGGTAGCAACATGGTTAAAAATGCGACTCATTGAAGGTGTTTTGTCATGTCCACGAAATATGTACTCCTGTCGCTTTAGGTGATTTCCATTTGTCATCGTTCACAGTTCTAAGCAGTGCACACGTGGCGTCTAACGTTTTTGAGGGTATATGTACGAGCGGGAGCTGCGGAAAAATAAATCAGTTGTTGAAAGTTAGTGCTGTGGTGTGTCAAGTGTGTCTCCCTGTTGTCCGTGTCCTGCGTGCGCTACCATCAAACTCAAGATGCTCTACCAACAAGCCCACATTGCCACCTTCATTAACGAAAGACTGCCCGTTTCTAAGGATGATGATGATGATGATGATGATGATGATGACGACGCGTTTGTGCTAGCGCGTTATGGCGCGTGTAAGAAGCTGATGTAGGACGCTGTGGCCTCTCCCCCTTACTAGAGTGTACTGCACGTTTCTAACGCGTTTGTGCTAGCGTCCCCTTAAACGCGAGATACCAGCGTTCGAATACAGTGTTTCTCACGTCTTTACATGATGATCGACTGGGCGAATTACACGGAAGATTCACGGTATACCGATGATTCCCTCCGGAGGTTCGCCCACTCATCATCATTCACCCCGTGGATATGCTGTGATTTTTAGGGGCGAAGCTCCTTATGGCGCCACCCGTTCGTCCCCATCATCGTTTGTAACCACCGCTCGTTGAGTCTACAATCCGGCCATAGATGGCGCTACTTGTACTATATAACGAGATTCCAAGAGATTCCCCCAGAGATCCAAGAGATTCCCCCAGTGGATAAAACCATGACGGAGAGCGAAACTAAGGAAGAGCTAGAACTTGAGAATTTCAACTGGAAAAAGGCCGAAGGAAAAATTCCAAAGCGCACTGCTCTGGGTTTAGATGGGGTCCCCGTTAGCCTCATTAACGAATTAGGACAGAACACTAAAGAAGCGCTATTGAAAGCCGTAGAAAAATGCTTACAGGAGAGGCAAATACCGGACAGTTGGCGAAAAAGCAGAATGAACTTAATCTATAAAGGCAAGGGGGAAAAGAATAACATTCGCTCGTATAGACCGCTAACCATTACATCGGTACTATACAGGATGGCCATGCAAGCAGTAAAATTAAAAATAGAAGCCTGGGCAGAACGTAACAATATTTTGGGAGAACTTCAGAATGGATTTCGAGTAGACAGGCGTTTAGACGATAACCTATTTGTTCTTACTCAGTGTATAGAAATATCTAACATAGAAAGGAGGCCGTTGTATGTGGCTTTTCTAGACATCACTGGGGCGTATGACAATGTTAATCAGGAAATATTGTGGGAAATTTTGGAAGGAATGGGCATAGGCGACGATTGTGTACAGCTTTTGAGGGAAATATATCGAGAAAATACAGTTTGCATAGAATGGGAAGGAATAAGTAGCAGAGAGAACGTTGATATTAGCAAGGGGCTGAGACAGGGATGTCCTTTGTCGCCGCTGTTATTCATGCTGTACATGGTTAGAATGGAAAAAGCGCTAGGAGATAGCCACATTGGTTTTAATCTGTCACACAAACAGGGCGGCGTGATGATTGAGCAGATGCTTGCGGGTTTATTTTATGCTGATGATATTGTCTTATTCGCGGACAGTCGAGATGATATACAACGGCTGGTGAATATATGCGGGAAGGAAGGCGAGGATCTAGGACTAGGATTTAGTGTAACAAAATGCGGATTGAGGGTATTCAATGATCCCAACGACCAGGCGGTATCCATACAGGGCCAAGAAATACCGAGAGTAAGCGAATACAAGTACCTTGGCGTATGGGTAAATGAGGGTGATAGATACATGAAGGTACAGGAAAAAGCCTTGGCAGCAAAGGGAAAGAGGAACGCAGGAATAATGAAGCACAGAGCGTTATGGGGACACAATAGGTACGAGGTGCTTAGGGGTCTGTGGAAAGGGGTAATGGTACCGGGGCTTACATTTGGGAACTCAGTGGTGTGCATGAGGCCAGAGATACAATCGGGAATGGATGTGAATCAAAGAACTGTGGGACCCCTCGCGTTGGGTGCTCACGGGAAAACGACAAACGAGGCTGTAAAGGGCGATATGGGATGGGCGAGTTTTGAGGCAAGGGAAGCGCAGAGCAAAATAAGGTTTGAAGAAAGGCTAAGGAATATGAAAGAGGTTAGGTGGGCAGTGAAGGTGTTCCGCTATTTATATAGAAAGAGCGTTGACACGCAGTGGAGAAAGAGAACTAGGAGGCTCACCAGTAAATATACGGCTCTAAGAGAACTGACAACAAAGAGCGTAAAGGGAAAAGTCAGAGAGGCGGAGAAGATTTACTGGAGGGCAGCGATGGAAAAAAAGCCGACTCTGAATAACTACCGAGAGGGCAAAAACGAAATAAAGAGGGAGGCATTTTATGATAATTCAAGAGGAAGCGCTTTATTGTTTGAAGCGAGATCGGGCTGCCTTAGAACGCGTGTTTATAAAGCGAAATTCAGTAAAGAAGAAAAATGCACATGCTGTGAGAAAGATAGGGAAACGACAGAGCATGTTCTGATTGAATGCGGAAATATCCACCCAGGTGTACGTTTGGGCACCACCCTACATGAAGCCTTGGGTTTTAGGGCGAACAACGGGAAGCTGAACATAGCCGCGATTGAAATATGTAAGAGACGGTTAGAATACTGGTGGCAGAAAACTAGAGAGAACGGACAAAAATAATTATATGGAAAAATATGGAATTTCTGCCATAAGGGGCAGGGAACTGGGCTATGAAATTCCGTTTTTGATATGGTATGATCGATTTGATTGAAGTAAATTTAAAAGGCATGACGAAAATTAAAAGAGAGAAAAAAAAAGTTCTTAAATCTTCTTACGAGCCTGGTGGCGCACATGTCACCGCCCCGTTACAAAGGGGAAGCTCATAGCATCCATCCATCCAACGAATGCATATACGCTGAGAAATGCAAAATCGCCCCACACTAGAGGCCGTTTTGTAGCAAAAGATAATAATAAAAGGTGAGTTTTATGAACACAGGATTTAAGTCACACGTAGGGAAGGAGAGAGAGACGATCGCGCCACTGCGATCGCGTGTTCTTCGGCGGCGTTTTGGCGCGCGCGCCAACAGAGGCTCGTCGACGGAGGATGGACAAGGCTGCCGAGCGGCGTGCGCGCAGGGCGGCGGCAGCTCGCGCTCGAAGAAGCGACCCCGCCCTGCGGGCGCGGGAGGCCGAAGCTAGCCGTGATTCTGCGCGGCGGCGCCGCGAGGACCCTCCTGTGTGAGCGCGGGAGGCCGAAGGTAGCCGTGATTCTGCGCGGCGGCACCGCGAGGACCCTGCAGTACGAGCGCTCACGTTACTCACGAGTTTCATTGAAGTGTGCGGCGAGGTATCTTTAATACATAAGAGCTTCGCCCACTCTCCATCATTCACCCCGTGGATATGCTGTCATTTTTTTGGCCATAGCTTGCTTTAGCCTGACGACGACGACAAGCCACGCCGGCAGCTTGAATACACAAGGTGCTTCGCACTTGATACTCACGAGTCAAGGACGCAGTGCTCTGCGTTTACGACACAGTTGTGGGCGATGAAGCTCTAGCCACAAACTTGATCGGCGATGGTTGTCGGATTTTTTAAACACGCGCTCACAACATTAGACCTTAAAACAATTTGGACAAGAAATCTTCCAAGCGTATTGCTAACATAGCAGAGGAGTACACACCGGTGAAGCGGGTTCAGCATAAAAAGACAATTACATTTAAATCTGGGATCACCAACAGCAAAGTCGACGTACGTGCAAAACTACCAATAGGAAAGTGACAGTAAAGCACACACCGGCCAAAGAAAAATGAAAATAAAGGCATTTTTTTTCCTCTGTGTGTCTTACCTTTCATGATTATGCTTCTCAACCATACGGGGCTTGCGTCAAAACATTTCCTTCTTTCGTCGAAAAGAAAATGATCGATGGCGAGATTGCCAGCGCACCAGGCGATAATAAAACAATTGAATGACTGCCATGTGTAGGTTTATTGGTATTTAAATGCATTCGTACTTTTGCGAATGCATTGGTAGGACATAAATAAATAAGGAATGTAGGAAAAAGCATAACTAACTTTTCCTACCTCCGTGGTCAGAGCGGACACCGGGACTGTCATGGCGAGCCCTTTAAGATCTATGATATCCCTATGATATCGTACACAAGCAAGTCTGCTGAAAACAACTACCAACAGTAAATGACATTTTGTGAAGTTCAGTTATGATATATATACGAGAAGCAAACGTCATTATGTCACGTGGTGGTGGCGCTAAAGCACGCTGAACTCATGACTTTCTCAGTGGAACTGTTTACTGGGTGAACCTGTGTTCAGCGAACTAACGCAGATCACACTCCAAGATAATGGCGGCTTGAATAGTCGTCGGTCGACGGAAAGACTGACAAGTTTCGAAATGCGCTGGCTTTTGTACACACGACATAACCCTGAACCCGCATTATCTCTGAAATTCTGAAGTCATGCAAACGTGCGCTTCACATGCGAAGATGGAAGAATGGTCGACACGGTTCCCCAGTTGATATGCAAGATATATGCGGCTCCAACAGCCCGTAAGAGAAAGTGATAGCGGCGCCCCCCGCAAAGAATCAAACCAATCGCGCGTGTCACAGGCAAGTGATAAAGGCGTTCCTCTTAATCAAAAGGAACCACACCTGTCAATATAAATTTCTAAGAACTCTGATGCGTACAACAGGGTGATAGTGCCAGTCTTCCGCTTAGTTAACTGCAAGGAACTTGGTGGTAATCCACCACTATCGAAAAATCTCATACGGCTTACACGAACGAGTGTGGTTCATATGTGTTCCTCCCAGAAAATTGAATATGTGTTACATGTGTCGCACACCGCGATTCTTTTACACTGTTATGTTTTGTCATTGCAGTATTCTTTGCGTAATCATGAAATTGTGAATGGTCGCATATAAATTTTCCGTCGTTCCCTAGAGATGCGATCGGAACTTGAAGGACGCTATAATGGTTCCCGCCGAACAACGGTCAACAGAATCTAACGAAATCACCATGCAATGTTTTCGTCTCTTAATTGTAAATTCCATTTCTCTTAACCAACAGATGACGATATGTTCGTGGCCTGGCGCCCTTACGTTACTGTACAGTAGTGAACAATGCGTAAAGGAACACGACAGACATATAAACAATGAACGTTAATGAGGTCCTGAATATGAAGTCCATGTTTAATAAATGGATATTTGTGATTATGACTTATCATTGTTACTTAATAACTTGCAAGAGACACCACTGCCCTGGCACGTTTGGTGTTAGGAACATTTGTATTCTTTCGCACCTGCATTAAGGCAGTATGCCTAACTGAAATAATTCGATTGCTCATGGCTGTACCTAACGTGACCCTCGCGTGCTGGGAAACAGACATAAATAATAGCATCAGTGTTTCATGATCTAAAGGGAATACGCTCTTCATAGTTCTCTCGAGCTAATAGTTCAGACTTGTCTCCTTTTTTTATTTTAATTGCATGCGCATCCAGATTTGGGAACGTTGCACGTGTCCTTTAGTGAAACGCCACAGTGAAATGTGGCTCCTCTGGCGTTACCGCCAGGTGCATGTACACAGAAAAGTAGCGTGTGTTTCCTGCGATTCTTCAACTAAGTTGCCTAAATAATGATTGTATAGTTAAAGGCTCTGTTTGCGCGAGATGTGACCTCGTAGGTTCATCAGTGTCGCGTTTTCCGCAATCGCCATACCTAGAAGCAGGAAAAAAGAATGCATAGGACAAAGAGGTGAACGATGCTTTTACACTACAACACGTGCACCACAAATATGGGCAGAATTAGTGCCCTCGTAGTATTGCATGGTGTAAGTTTTGCTTCTGAATAGTGAATCACTTGGCAAGGTGTAGAGCAAGCGTAATTTTATTATATAATATGAGTGTGAGTGTGAGTCTCAGTGTGAGACTTTATTCCATACATGCATACATAAATACATGGCTGAGCAAAAAGGAAAAAAAGGCCGCTCAGTCGCGGCTTGACGACAATCTTGACCAAAAATCAAAATGTCACTATTTAGTCTCCGAACTGGTGCAAAGTCTACTGTAGAACTCGCTCACGGAATTGTTCTTCGCATCTTCCAGTGTCGGTACGTGCCAGCGAGGAGGTCTAGGGTTTTCTATATGCCGCTTTATCCAGTGCATGTAGTGATCAACGCGGGTGTACATGCCAGGATCAGAGAGGCTGCCGCATCCTTGGCCCCAGGAAACAATACCAACCTGGACAGTTCGACCTTTCTTCGATTTCACTGTGAGTGGTCCGCCTGAATCCCCCTAAAAAGTGATGCGTCATGAGTGAACACGTTAGAAATAAAAGAGGAAATACTAGTAATTGATAGAATTTACGCGCTAAGCCCGGTAGTTATCGTATCGAACTTCCCGTACGGAGTACTGGCGATTAATTTTGAACTCCTGGAACTGCATTTCTGCATCGACATTCGGCCGCCGTTACTGGGATTCAATCCCACTACCCGTAGCGTCGGGACACCAACACCAAGCCGCCAGGCTACCATGGTGGCTGAAAAGACGAAGTCGTACAGAGTCAAGAGAAAGAGCACAGTAAGAAGGACATATAATACAACACTATACTGTAATAACTGTGACGAACATAAATTATTCTACGGGAAGTGCTATGGGAGTGAACTGTCCTTAACACCTGTCCTTACCAACTGTCCTAAACACCTGCCCTTCAATATCCACTCGACGGCACATAGTTTACAAGTAACCATACTATTATGGGAGAAAATTTCCTTTAACCGCACGTGTCGAATGCGAGACTCAAAGGTTTCTAACAGATAGAGATGGCCGCGTTTAGTGAAAGAAACTAAGATACAGACAAGAAAACAAACGTGTCGAGTTAGGCGCTGCTGGCTTTTAGGTTAGCTAAACTGATTAGGTATGAAATTTCCCCTTTAGACACCATTAAAACGCGCATATATTAACTCATTGAGCAGAGAATAAAAAGAAGGCTGAGGACACATGGCATGTCACATCTACAACCTTACACGGATAGCTAATCATTGATCATGTAGCAATAAACTTAGAGACATCGCACTCGTGACAGGGTGGTATGACAAATTTTATTGCGCCCTGGGGATCAGTCTAAGACTGATGCGGGTCGCTCGCACGTTGGGGCAGAGAGAATGAACCCCTCATCTACCATGGGGGCTCTCAAGACATTTGCGACTTGGTCCGCCAACACGTAACTGTGCAGCATCCACTGCCACCACTATTCATCTTGAGAACCATCACCGGTGTACGCCGAGCAGCTCTACAGCGTATGGTCTAAATAGAGAAAACCCCCACACTTGCTACAACAGACTGTAAGCCCGCAGTCCGGAATAATTTCATTCATTACAACCACGTTAGGGTACGTCTGTGCCTGTGGCCTGTCTAATTTACATTGTGCCAAGGCGAACACCCTGCACCCTAAGCAATAATGCTCGGTGATCTCGTTGTAGGTTAACACGTGCTCGCTGAACTCGGGAGCAAGATATCGAGCCCCCACCCAACCCGGGAGTGCACCGCAAACTAATCCTCGTGCCTCCCTGTGCGCCATCTCGTTGAGGTTAAACAGGGCTCTGTTCACTGACCCCAAGTGTGCCGGGAACCAAGTAATCGTATCCCGCATCTTGCAACAGTCTCGAAGCCTGTTCAGCAACTATCCTCCTGGAGAAAGCTTTAATCGCTGATCGTGAATCACTAAATATCAGCACCCTTGCCGAATTAATTAGTTCTAGTGCAACAGCCTGCTCAGCGACTAAAGGATCCTTTGTATGAAGAAAAGCGGCATTTATAATGCTTCCTTTTCCGTCTACTTCTACCACTGAATAGGCACCCTTCCTACTAATCGAATCCTGGCCGCGGCGGCTGCATTTCGATGAAGGCGAAATGTTGAGGCCCGTGTGCTGTGCGATGTCAGTGCACGTTAAAGAACCCCAGGTGGTCGAAACTTCCGGACACCTCCACTACGGCGTCTCTCATAATCAGAGCTGGTTTTGGGACGTTAAGCCCCACAAATCAATCAATAAACATGCACAAACTTCTCCCCGTGATCCTCTGGCTCTCGCAACAAGGTCCTAGCCCTCGCCATCCGCCTCCTTATATTGTGCTGAGGGGCGCACATTCCGTGGAAACGGAAGTGCCATAATATTGGCCCGAAGTACCAATACTGGCCCATAATATTGACCCTTAAAATGTACATTTCTGTAATTACATGTCTGTAAATGGCCCCAATACAAGCCTTTGGCTACGGGGCCATACAGTGTTTGCAATTGATCTGTATTTATTCCATGTGAATAAACTTCAAACTTCAAACTTCAAAGGTTCACGTACAACTAGGGTAGCCGCGACCCATCACAGAGACCGCGGTTGCTAGGTGCACTAGGGTAGAGGAGAATCGGTTGCTAACACGAGACTGTCACAGATAATCATCACGAAGTTGCGACATCAATATATTTTTCAGCACATGGTGCTGGGACCCCAAAACAGAACTATCCACGCATGCCGTGCACAACACAACAGCAAGGGAGGCTTCTCCAGGGTGATCTAGTGGATGTGGCACTCGGTCGTTAATCCGAGGATCGCGAGATCTAATCCTAGCCGCGCCGGATGCATCTCGACGGACGCTAGATGTTGAGGCCCGTGTACTGTGCGATGTGAGTGCACCTTAAAGAAAAACAGGTGCTCGAACATTCCGGAGCCCTGCACTACTGCGTCTCTCATAATCATCGTTTTGGGACGTAAAGTACCCCAGAAATCAATCATTAGCAAGGGGACAGTTTTATCATGGTACAGACCATCAGTTATAAGGGTAAATCATAGATATATGTCAAATAATTTTAAAGGGAGCCGGATGGCATTTCTAAGTAGCAAACTATTTGGTCACTAGATGAGTTTCACTGATGCCTTAGGTTCACCTTTAGGTGTATATGAAAAAGGCTATCATTATTTCATAAAATGTTGTACCATATTTCATAGCACCCACGTAAACTACATACCATCCCTTCTTTCGTTTCTCCATGCCTGTAGGTTTTGCCGCTCACTTTAATGCAAGTGTCAGCTAAATTAATCCGAGCGCTACATAGTCTGAGTGCCAAATTACTTAATGTATACGCCTACGCTTAGTCCAGGTACCAACGTCTTTAATCCAATTGCAAACGCCAATAGTCCTGGTGGCAGTTAGTTTAATCCAAGTGCCGCATTGTTTTATTCAATCACCGGAATGTTTAATTCAAACGCCAATCAAATAATTCTATACAAGAAAACAGGAAGCTTAGACGAAGTCCGATTGCCTGAATGCCTCAACAAAATTAACATGACACCACAACAGTATTTTTTCTACCACTGCTTGCTGGTAGTTATGGAACAAGGTATATATCGGTATTTACCACAAGCGTGTTGGTGTAAAACCTTAGAATAAGAATGCGGGTTATTGACTTCCACGGATGCTCACTGTATACACTCTAAATACTGGAGACGGTTTCGCAGGGGTGAAACGACCGAGCTACTCTTGACGGCATCTTTCTACACTAGCAAAACGTCGGGATGGAGTGAAATGTCGGTATCTCTTGGGGGATAAGAAAGTAAAACGCAATTTCACTCCTGCTCCATCCATGTGATGCTCGGATTAACACCACAAACGCGGCGGCTGGGGTGGGATCGGGCGATTGGTGAAGACAACAGCCGCTTTGTGAAATGTTTTTCGATGCAACTAGGACCTTCCTGTAGAAACGCGTACAGTGTACTTTTAGCGAACGGTGCCCTCCTCGACTATGAGCCTCAACCGACGGGAGCCATAGCGAGCTCCCTCTCCTGTTTTTTCCCCGATCGAACGGCCGTACCCGTGCCAGTGAAACGCCCAGCCTACACGACTCGGATTCTTCGCTTACATGTGCGAGACGAAGACGAATACACTTTCAGCGATACAGTAAGCTGTTGTGATCGTCGAAGGCTTGTTTAGGACCACTCACTTGATAAAACTTAAAAGCGTTAATGAAAACGCTTCGCTACGCCTTTGGCGTCGAGCCGTATGACGGCCATGAGCGCGTCGACGGTGGAAGTACCGTGACTGAGATCCGTCCCGTTCTCAAGCCTGCTAAGTACATCATGGTACCCTAGACAATTCTGAGCTGAGACTATATTTCATCTGTGTCCAGAATAACGAGGAACGAGGAGTACGCATTTTGTGATCGCTAGCGGTTGTTCGCCGTACAGAAGTTCTCGACGGACTCGAAAGGGGACGCCGTCGGAATGAAGCGTGTGGTAGCGGAGCACCCGGGTGCCGCTTTTCTTCGTTGGCGTTGATGAAATTCAGCTGCTATTATGTTCGTACTTGCTTGCTCATGTGCATTTTATATCTTCGCGAACCAGCACTGCGAACGCGCGTTTGTGCATAAAACAGAATGCGAGTTCATGATAGGAATGCGTTAATCTGAGAGACATCGTACATTCCGCGCGTTTAGATTAGAAGATCTGTGTGGCTAAAAGCAACCAATGAGCCAACGCTAAATATATGCCTGTTCTACGCATACTTTAAGTTGAATTATGCTGGAAAATATTTTACCACTGCCGTTACATAGCAGGTCAAGCATACTGGTTATATATATACCGGACTTTAGTGTAAGACTGAGTATCAAGAGTGTGCTGTGGGTTGTGTGCTTTGCTGTGGTTGTGATTGGCGTGTATGTGCGTTTGTGTCATGTCAGGCTGCATATTCTACGTTCACTCTGATGTAATTAAATGCCTGCCGGTTGCAGCATGCTCTAAAAACGCAGCGTTTGGCTTTTTTTGTCTCTGTTACTCCCTCTCGTGAGTGCCAGTACCACACTTGGTGGGGTAGTAGAACTCCCATCAAAATTGCATAGTAGGACGCCCCTTCGGAGGCGTCCTGCTATGTTTTGGCGAGAGTATCGGTACCCTGTCAGGTGGAGTGCTAAGTTCATGCCTCATGGGAGTTACTGTGCTCTGCAAGAAATGGGGTTGACCTACCCTGGAAAAGGCAGTTAAATTTGGGACAGGAAAGTACTCCCCCAAGGCGAGTGCCCACCACTCTTTGTTTTTTTAGAATGTATAGTGAGAGAACCAGCGGTAAGGGTTTAAATTAATTAAACACCGACTGAGTTTATACTCATGTTCACCAGTGCATCTCGCACATAACCACTGTCATTTGATAGCAGGAGACATTAGGTATACTTCCTTGCAAAAGAATTAGGAGGCGCCTCGTTGCCCTGATGAGTTGTGGCAACTTGCTGACTACGTTCCTCCATTTGTGAAGCGAAGTCTTGCCGCGCCGAGCACTGCTGGAGGCAATTATAACCGTAATATAAGTTTATAAATGATATGTTGGTGACTGCAATAATATTAGTGTAGTGTTCTAGTATTTCCTGTTACATCTTATTGCAGAGAAGCTACTTTAACGGTACTGCCGGTATCACCCCATACTTGCTCTTTCTTTTGTATGAGTGAAATTGAGTGCCGCTTGAATTAAAGCTGGTGGTGGTTCGACTGGACATGACGGCATTTAGATTAAACTCCCTTGCACGCGGTCTATTCAGCTGGCCCTTGAATAAAATACGTTGGCGCGCGGAGTGTGTGGCGAATAGAATAAATGCATTGGCGCTCAGATTATTTCGGTGGCTGCTCGCAGTAATTTAGCAGGCACTTGGAATAAAGGGAGCGAGAAAACCTGTGGACCTCAATTAAAACGTCGCTGTAGCCACAGGCCGCAATAAAGGCTTATCTGGTTCATTTGTACTTGGACCGTGAACGGCAAGACCAATCGTGAGATCGCAGTGCTTCACAGTTCCGAGTTGGATGGCGCGTCACCGACTGCACCATCCTGGACCAATTGCATCTATTCATGGCACTGTTCACTGTAGCCAGTCAATAGCTATTTTTTATGACTATAGGATCCTTCACGTACAGCACATAGAGCAAAACATCAATTGTAAATGAGCTCCCGTCGGAGAAGCAGAAGCTAGATATATTCTTCCATGTAAAACAACCCTCTGTAATGTTCATTTCTCTTGAGGGTATGCATATATTCATAGAGCACATGATTTTTGGAGCTCTCATTGAGGGCTTGATTTAAAACAAGATTGGGGGACCCTAAGGTGCGTCAAATGACATAGGACACAGATGTGTTTTGAGAGCGGCGGATTAGAGATTTGCTGACACTGTTATTAACCTTCTACCGCTGTGGCATCGCGTCTCAATGCCACGCTTGATTGAAAAAGAAAATAACAGCTTACCTTGCAGCTGCCTTTCCCAGGCTTCAGACTGCACAATGTGTTCTTTTTGTTTAGAACCTCATGCTGCCTCAGATTCACGAAACGAGCTTTGCATTTTTTGAATGGCAGGATTATTGTACGTACGTATAATAAATCATCAGATGGAGGTCCATCTAGTGAAATGGTGGAAAGGGTATGGAGGAAAATAAGTATTAAGAATAATACATTGATTGTGACAAAGGTTTTTTAGTATATTTCTAATTAGGGATAAGTAATTAATCAAACTACCTTAGATCGGGCTTTTACACCAGAGTTGGCTTGTGTTTCCTTTTTCATATAAGACGCTATAGGCAATATCAAACCATGAAACCGGAAACCCTTCGAAACACGGACTAGCTTTAATAAGTAATAATGAATGCGAAATTTGTCGTTATCCAAAAAATATTGGATCGGAGAATTCATTTTCACTAGTTCCAACGAATGAAAGCGCTTTTCAAAATAAATCAATAGTGCCCTATTGTACATTGCTTAAATTGCTACTGACACTTCGTACTTGTCGGAGGTACAGCCGTCAGACATGCTCCCTCTCTCTTACAATCAACTTTTTGCACGGAGAATAGGGATGACCTCTACGCTGAAACCTTAAACCAGCTTCACTGACAAGTAACAAGAAATAAAGGTGTAATAGTTCTTCCAACTGCTTATTGGTATTTAAAGTGGGAACATTGCATGGGATCCACAGATATTGGCATCCCACGTGAGCAACTGTCAAACGTGACCGAGGGTACACATGGTAACTGATGTTTATTCCTGGCTTCGGACACCGCCCAACAAAACGGGCATCTGAAGTCAGTCAGTAACAGCTTGAGCTGCATAATGACAAAAATATCATCCCTCAGAAATTTGTCGGCAGTGCGCATTTGGGAAAATACACTTGCACGAACGGTGGCCACCATTTCACCTTTAGCTATTCCTACTCTTCTTCCCACGTAATGAGTGTAACACCTGCATTTTCCTACATATGCTGAGATTGTTGTGACACATAGTTACTCCCAAAATATTAGTCAACACGAACAGCCCGCGGGTAACTGGGGACGCTGTTCCACACGCAAAGCATACCTGCACTTCGACTCTTATTACGTGACTTGTGTTTGCACAAAGGTTACTTGCTTTCTTGCGTTCTGCCCCATCCAGAAACCACGGCTCGCTTTCCAGCAAGGTTCATTTTCCTGGTGGGCAGGCAAATCGGTCGAACGTAGTCGTCAAACCTTAGTGGGTTTTCTACCTGTACATCGCAAGTGCAGAGTTATGTCATCTTGAAACACGTCTTGTAAATTTTTCCACAAGAAGAAATTAACGGAAAGCTCTAGAAGACAAGCTCTTTACTAGCCTATGCCATTGAATAGCCAATAAAACAAATATCAGCATAGGTGCATGGGTATTAAGAAAGAAATAACTGAGACAGAAACACTAGCGGTCCGCGGCACTGCAGAATTTCGTAAAGGATGGAAATTAAGTAATTGTTGCTAAACTTTTCTAGCATACGAGTTGCGTACCTGCGCTGAGAAGAGGCCGCTTAAAACAATTTGTTGAGGGGTTTTGTGGTTCACTGTGGGTGCTTTGCAGCACCGCTTTTCTCTGTAGGCGTATAGGAGAATGAACAAGCGATGAAGCCGTAGAAGAGTCATTCTGTCGTACCTTTAAGCAACGAAATATATGTTGATGGATGCGCCTTGATTTTTTTATACGTTTTATAACATTCGTTTTAACAATAGCGCGTGTATTTCAGGAGCTCTTTTTTATTTTAGGAACCAATGCAGCTTAAGGAAAACCTGTAGATCCCACGCACTGCGGGAATCGAGTGCCATACGAAGCAGTCTGCGGTGGAATGGCCTGTGCCCGAATGTGCGTCATTCAACGAAGCAAATATTACACAACAGAATGAATGTCTTTGATGAAAGCCATGAGTAGGTGTGTAGTCAAGATTTACTGACCAGGAAACCTGACAGCACCGTAGCGACTGGATAGTAGCTCATGGTAGAACATAGTGTTGGTACCATCATTAGTGCACCGCACAGGCATCTGTTTTGTCGAAGATAAATGCATTCTATGGAAGTGTTTCTACAAGATCGAGCACATTTGGACAAAAGGAAGCGCAACTGACGTTCAACAAGCACGATCATCGCAAGTGATGGCGCATTTGATTTATTTACACTGTTCACCGACTGGAAGGAGGTACGATAGCCTCACGGTAGCGTGCTTGGTTAGCACCTCGTGTGCCCGACTTCGATACCCAGCTTCCGCTCGGGAAGTAGCCCTGTAAGATTGCCCGTGTCTGTGTGTGTCAGTGTGTTTTATGCCTACATTTCAATAGACAGACAGACAGAGAAACAAACAGATAGATAGATAGATAGATAGATAGATAGATAGATAGATAGATAGATAGATAGATAGATAGATAGATAGATAGATACGGTCCAAGTCGCCGAATTTCTCCACGAAATGCTTCGCAATGAAACCTGCAAAGTTGTTTCGATGAGTTTATTTCGACCTGGACATCGTGCTTTCCCGGAAGAAAGACCATAGAACCAACAATATGCGTAATGTAATTTCCATACACAATTCCTCTGATTTTCAAGCACAGCAACAACACAGTCTTAAGGAGCTACACGAGCATCTAACATTCAGGTACGGTGTCCTATTATGTAGCACTTTATTAGCGACACGCTGAATTACGGTTATAATACCATTGTTATCTTAACTAGTCTCCGGACATTTTCTAGATTAAACTTTTTTAAGTAGTGTGTCATATGCGTACTTGATATTTTTAAACGTGATATATAGAAGTTATCGTTTGCTTTGTAACTCCTCCCAATTCTAGCAATACGCAAATACGCGTACGTGCGAGAGGTGTCTGACTTGTTTTTGTACAGTGAAATCATATTTGTCTTGACAAACCTGGGCCCAGTCTTTGTCAATGTGTCCAAGCAGTATGATGTTTTTGTATATTCTAGATTTCCATATAAACAAGCTATATAATTGTAATTTTAAATACTACAAGTAGAAACTCCCAAATTGCCAATATGTCCGAGCTATAACCTCAGTGCACATGTCATTGCAATAACTTACGTTATAAGAGGCACGCACAATCGCTTCTAATTGAGCATGGCCAGTCGTCTATAAAGAATTCTGTGTACTACAGCAACGGTCGAAGTTGCTCAGTCTCTTCAAATTTCCAGCTGACGCTGTCTACACGCGTGAGTCACAAAGTGGGTGATTGGGAAAGGTTTGTGCAAACTGAAGGCCTCTTCAAAAACGCAGGTTTATAGAATTGAGAGAAAAAGGCAGACATAAAATCGAACACCTGTTACCAGCTGCGGTAACGCCCATTAAAACTTCTCCGTGGACAGAGATTTGATCATGGACGGTATTGAGAAAAAGCTCAGTTTCGCCGCAAGGGCGAACCAATGAATGCAATAGCAAGAAACTGTAATGCTATATGAAGTGAGGCTCGCAGTTTCAGGAGGAATATTAATTGTAGCAAACGTGCACTTGATAAGTGAGCGCCTCCCGTGGGCAGCGCGTGCTGGTACGAAGGGCTTTATACGTTGTGTGTCACAAAGCTACACGTACAAAGGTAGGGGAGGCCGCTAAATGAACAAACAGAAGGTGAGCGCGAACTATCAAGTCAAGCACGCACGAGACGTATGCACAGATATACACTGAACGAGTGCGAATAAACTGTCACAATGGATACTCTCAGTTTGAACAGCGCTCCTGTTGCAAAGGCGGCCGAAGCAGCGAAGGAAACTAGCATACTTCAAGTGTCGAGCTGTGACACTTGATAGTTCGCGCTCATATTCTGTTCGTTTAGCAGCGTCCCTTGAGCTCGAGTGAATTTCGTACGCTTCCGTAACATCACGGTGAAAGTTCGAAACATCCCTCTTCCTCTCACCACGAGACAACCGCGCGGGCTGACAGCGGAAGGGCGAGGTTCTCCCTGCACAAATATTAGCGAGCGAGCTGGCCGACGACATTTAAATGCGCCCATTGCGCTCCTCGCGCCATCTCGCTGGTAAGGAAGAAACGCTTATAAGTGCCTGACGTCTCTGAGTCCTGCCAGCTGTAAAGGTTGTGTATATAAGGCTCGCCGTCAGCTCCCTGGATCTGCTGTGTGTGGCGTAGTGGTTGGCGCTACGCGCTGCGGAGCGAGATGTTGCTGGTTCGATTCCGCGCTTCGGAAGCATTTAACTGAATTATATTTCTTGGAGAAGTTATATATATATATGTATGTGTGTGTGTGTGTGTGTGTGCGCGCGAATGAAAATCGATGGATCCGGTGTAATGCGTCTTTGAGGAAGAGGGTAACCTTCAGGTTACTCCGACGAAGGCAGGCGATCCTGCCGAAACGTTAGTAAATATTTGTGTTTCGAACGTTTGTTACCCTCTTCCGCAACCATATAAAGTGCATGACGGCGGCGGCGACGGGGACGGCAAAAACCACCCGAGACTCTCTTATAATTGCTATCACAAAAATATATATGACTGCCTGGTGTAAGGATTCTAGTTGCTATGCTAACCAGCCAATGTTTACACGTAGGCGGAGTTTTTCCGCGCACAACGTATGTGGACCCCTTTGTCCACTTATGAAGTAGCAAACTTGCGCAGATTGACGGGACTATTTCATCAACGTGGTAAGCGCGTGATGAAAGGTATAGAAGTAGACAGAGCTAGAAGAGTGAAAAATAACGATGGCTTATGTAATTTGCGAAAACTGTTGTTTCTTTTTCCAATCATTCAATGTGCTACGTGTCAGAGAGGTATATATATATATATAGAGTGGCGGGCAACAACTTACCCTGACGAGGGCGACGTCGTTCCACACCGGTTCCCTCTCATATTTCGGATGGGGGAAGAAATCTACAATCCGTGCACTTGGACCCCGATAAAGCTTGGTTGTGTTGTAAAAAGCCTCAACAGACTGTGGCGTCATGTCCCTATAAAAGAAGCATTACCGTAAAAAATGTTGCTCACCTGTTCATTTTAGTGAAACAAAAAAAGAGCCTGGCTCTGGAACCATGCCATAAGACCACGCAGCTAGTTTAGCTCCAAACAACTAGAGACAAGAATTTCAGGGGTGCCCGAGATTGTTAATGTTGCATTTCTTAGTAGTATTGTACACAAATGCATAGGGATATATGAAAGACACTTGAACAAGCACATGGCGCTAAGTAGTTCACCGTGTGTTTTGCCACGTCGCGTGGCCGTTTATTTCGTGTGAAACACTGAGATGATTTAAGTACAGTGCAGATACACATCGCAATGAAATAAGTACGAAGACTACTTGTTGTTTACTCTGAGAAGAAAAAATGCAGCGTTCTAACTTTCAAGCTTTCTGCGGCGGCGCTACTTACCTTTTACAAATGCAGTGTGCTGCCGTCAGTATGTAACGTGGCGATATAATACTGCCACCACAAATACGGGCCTTGAAGTGGGTTTTATTTTTTTCAAGAGTGAATTTTATATGCACCTGAAATGAAGAGCAGTATTTAGTAATATACGCATGAATACAGCCAGATATAAGTTATTGTGGAGGGGGGGGGACATTTACAAAGCTACGTTTATACAAAGGAGCCGTTTCATTGCCGTCTCATTGCATACTGTCACTCAAAAAAGGATTGGTAGCAGTTATCACGTTTCCCTTGACTGTAATGCTTTTCAACTTTTCATCAGATTGTCTGGTAATTTGTTGTATTCCAATACTCCAAATATCTACCAAGGTTGCGAACATGCGTGTGATCCGCGGGCGATTACGCTGTCACTCAGGAAGCCATGTCTTTTGGCACCAGCTTACATTCTGGTCCCGTCATGCAGTCTCTTGGCACTCTTTATAATGGTACGCGTTTCCGTTTACCTATGCTGTCAGATAGTGTGTTACTATTTATAGTGAAAGTGCAAGAAATACGTAACAATCCTAAAATACTTGCTTAACCTGTCTTTTAGCAGTTTTTTCACTGCAATATTAGTTAAAATGTTTATAAAGTAATTATTTCAAAGTAGAAATCTGCCAAGTTTGTATTGAATATTTATAGTGCTAGTTCACACCTTGCCGATAATGTGCCTTTTGCAGCCATGCTAGTATAAATGCTTGGCATCTGATCGAGTGCGAAGTCATAATCGCAGGGGTTTTACGTACCAAGCCGGCGATCTCATTGTGAGGTGCGCCGTAGTGTGGGGCTCGGAATATTTAGAGACCCTTGAGCTTTCCCCTTGTCTTCGTGTGTACTGAAGTCCAACAGTTCGCACTCACGTCGTGTTCACGCCGCACTGACCCGAACAGAGATCGAGCACGCGTGTTTCAAGTCTGTATTTGAGGACCACAACCAATAAACTCATCGGGAGCAGCGGCTACATAAATTCCGGAAATTGTGAAGCGACTATTTAGGAGAAACTTGCAGTACGAAGAAAAGGAGTTCACTAATGAAAGAAGAAGTAAAGAAAGTGTTGAAAAAAAGCCCAAGGGGAAAAAGCAACTGTTGAGCATCCGATAACGCAAGATCTCTTGAAGGATTCTGGGTAGATTATGCTGAAACAATTGAAAACCCTCTTCGCTTGCCAGTATAAGCAGTCCCTAATGACTGTGAGCGTACAGGAGACCCTGAACAATGCGAACGTAATGGTCGTGGTCCTTAAAATGGGTTAAATGAAGGACTTCAAAAAATACAGGCCAATCAGCTCACTTTTAGTTATCTTCAAGGGATCCACGAGGTAACCGGTGACATAATTTGTTCGATCCGAGATATGTCTATGTCAACCTATCGAACAAGCAAGGTTTCCTAAAGGCACTTAACAACAGACCATATTCAAATGATCAATCATGCGATAAATGCTCGGAGCTTAACCAAACCGTATATTTAGACTTCGTAGAAAACAAGAAATCATTTCATTTGGTGAATACCTCAACAGTCATGCAGGGTTGCGGAATCAGGGCATAGACGACCATTACGAAAGCATATTGGATTACATCGACAGTGGGTCCCCAGCCACCATAGTCCTATATAATGTGAGGAGTAAAAAATTGCGGAACCCTTAAGCTTCATCTTAAACGTTGAATGCATAGCGATGCCTGGCCGCATCTCATAAGGTTCTCTTAAGCTTGCCATGCTCTTCACTAGCCTTGCCGCGTAATTGTCACGTCACCACTTGGTAGAAAGTGCGAGTTACTTGAATTACTGTGTAGACTCCCTCGTCGTTTTGCGCTATTTGACATAGATGTGCCATCGAAACTGTCTGATGAAGAAAGCACCCTTCGAATTAACACTCGAGCTAGTTGGGAATAGTTCGTCTTGATGTAGATGCAGCGTTACATCAAACACGGACAAAGAAGAAAGTGCGCCTGTCCTGTGCCTCTCCCTCTTTTTCCGGATTTCGTGTAGTGCTCTACCCACCTCAATGTAAAGAAGGCAGGAGCATATATGTTGCCGAATACGTAGCGCATCGTGTTCATTCGCAAGGGGTCCTAATTTCCATTCGCCGGTGGCCGAAGGTCTTTAACACGAATTATTTTATGCCAGGGTCGACCAAGAAATCCGTGACGTACTTCCGTAACGGAAGTTGATGTCTGAAAAATAGGCGCGGATATAAGATAGAAAAAAGAAACCACTCGCTGGGACTCAAACCCATAACCTGCCGGGTAAAACGGAAGGAGCTGGAAGTGCCACCAGCACGCAAGCACCGACAGACTTGCAGAACGGAGGAAAAAAACGGGTCTTATAACTTTACCATACCGCTTTAGAATTTGCATCTTAGTGATGTCCGGTTGAAGGAAAGGTATTTAGGAAAAGAAATTTTTCTTCAATTAAAATCGCCTACCTTTCACTGTACTATTGGTTCTCAGCGGTGGTACTGCCACCTAGGAATGATGTTGCGAAGTCGTAAATTGTCGCGTGAATGCGCGCCGGCTGTAAGCGCTCCAGTTGTCACGACGCCTGTATTGCCGCGCATGCTCTGGCGTTCTGCTGGGGCATTGCTTCAGTCACAGCCGCTACATAATTTGCTATTGTGGCGTATATGATAGCCAGTTGCATTTTGCCGCGCTATACTCTGGGAATGCAAGGCCGCCGACAAGCAAGTGATGTGCCTTTCGCACAGCGAAGTGCGCGTTCCCAAAACGATCCGCTGACAAAGAGTTCGGTTTCACTTGGAAGGTTTCACAGTTTGCGGACGCTCCTGGTTTATAGCAGGTTTCGCAGGGCGCTGGCGCGTTCGATGCAGTGTCTCCGAAAGAATGTTAGAGTTCGAGAGGTTCCGCATGCGTGCAACTACCGACGAGCCTTGTGGAGTGTCGAGGCGAGTCTGAGGTGTACATGCAAAGGGTTCAGATGTCTAGACGATCCAACCCATCTCCCTCCCCGGGATTCCCCACAGTGCTGCTTCTGTGCGAAGACAGCTTTCAATTTCGTGTTATATCGATTCCTATGACGCAAGGATCAACCACATTTTTCTTAGTTCCTTATTTGTATCTAGCTGTAATTTTCACACAAGGACAGCGCAGATTTTTTGATGACGACTTAGAACACCCACACCGGCATCTCTGCGAAATGAGCTCTTTGGGGTTATTGCGTTAATACCAATTAGGTAAGTAGTCAAACAGGAGATAAAATCTCACCAATGTTATGCACAGCATATTTGCACGAGGTAGTGAGAATATTGTATTGCGAAGAGGTGAGGTTATGGGGGAATACACTGCAGAATAATCTATAGTTGGGCTTATTGGTGGTGATCGAACATCTAGGAAAAAGAGCGCCACAGCAACGACGACGAAAGATGGAGAGTGGAATGTTACCTTGCACTTTGTGGAAACGTTAACGAACACTCACGTCTGTCCCAGCACATAATGCACTGCCGACACCCACCTAACTTTCGTCAAGCATAGGTGCTGGCTACACGTTGAAATCAACTTGTACGGGTAATAAATCAGGGTTGTAACGCTGGAAAAATGGGGTCGAAGGCGTGTAAGCCTTCCATCTGTAAGTTTAAATGATAGTGCAGTAGTATTTTCAGAGAGCGCAAGGTTGTACAGAACCGGTCTTACACGTTGTCTGTTCTTGTTCTTTAGCCGAGTCATGTGTTTTTCATTTTTATTTTCGTTTTGGGACCATGGGTGTGATGTCGTCTCTTTCATGGGCGTAACTTTGAATAAACTAGCATCTACGAGTCGGAGCTGGTGTTTGTCCGTTCTTCTTGTTTCGTCCTCGTTGCTGTGATGCTGTTTTTCAAGATTTCTAGAGATCACGGTAGCTTGCCAAGAAATTCTGGGGGTGAATTGTGAATCGTGATTACTGCACTAGACCGACAAAGTAGAACGCTCCTACAAAAATTAATGCGCAGAGATCAAAGCAAGGTTCAATAGAATTCTAAGAATTGAGTGAATTCATAAATGGCGAGGAACTGGAAGTCGTGAGCGTATATATATCTACTAGGACCATGCAGTGACCATTTATCCGAACATGAGGCTGAGAGAATAGAAAAAATAAGAATGTGGTGGAGCCCAATACATTAAGGAGGCATTCTCAGATAATGAATTACAGTTTACGATTGTCCCTCACAAGAAAAAGGTATAATAGCCTAATCTTACTCGTACTTAGCTACGGGGACCAAACTTGGAGGCTCATTAATAGGACTTAGCTTAAATTGAGGACCACGCAGCAATAAATGGAAGCGACAATTATAGGTATAAAGTTACGGGCCAAGAAGAAAGCGGAGTGGGTCTAGTAACAAACCTGTTATTAGATCCTACAAAACAGCAAGACGAAGAAATGGACATAACAACGCATGTAAGTCGATGGCGAAATAACCGCGGTCCGTTAAGAGTAACAGAGTGGATATCTAGAAATGGCAAACACTAGCCAGCGGCGGCAAGTTAGTTGGGCAGAAGAGATGTGAAGTTTACGGTGTTTGCGCTAATGCAATTAGGATGGGACAGAGACAACTTAATACTTATGAGACATACCTTTCCCCTACAGTGGGCGTAGACGTGCTGATGATGACGCAGGAGGCGTACTCACTCATGATAATATCCACTTACCATCCAGGGCATTTGAGTCCTTTGGGCCTTTTTGCCTTGAGCAATCCTCCCATGGACCGTCTTTGAGATACCGCAGTCTGGTAAATAATTCAACGTATAACAATGTAATTGGCTTTATTTGAGCGTTTCGAGAATCAATATTGTCCACAGGTGATACGATATAAACATTTATGTGGCCTTTTCGACGTAACGTGCTCTTTACTGTTGTGATAACACGCACTCGTAGGAAACACGGACTGCTTTGGCATCCACTTAGTTGCTTCAAGAGATTCGAACTTTGGGGAAAGCTGCTTGTTATGTAATAAATGGTAGTGCTGAAATGCTGGCACGTGAACAAATGCACATGTATATTACAAATATTTAGAAAAATATAGGAATTAATCAACTGTACTGGACCTGGTTTTGTCAAATTTGCAATTCGCCGTTGGGTTAAACCTGTTTTGACGCACCATAGGTGAAAGATTACTTTGCGCGCAGGATGTTCACTGAGCATATCCTAAGTGATAAAAGTACTCAGGTGCTTAAATATATTGTTTCGATATATACTGATTGCAATGCTGCGTATTCATCTTCACTTCTCTTTGCAACATGAATTTCTGTGTCTGTAATGAGTCTTCCATGTTATAGCTAACGCATTCTGCCGTATGTAATGCATCATATGAATTCTGGCTATGTGCACCTGACCTTTATTTACTTTATTTCGCACCTGCGTTTGCGAAGCGCAAGTGGCTGGCTACTTTGCATAGCAGATAACCGCAATGTGAGCTACGTTTGCTTAATGGAGACAAGAGCGCATAGCATTATAACTAAATGAATACTTCTGATCAGATAAATTTTACTGCACCTTTGTATTGGTTCCGTCCCCTTTTTGAGGAAAAATTGCCTTTTTAATTCAATAACATTTTTCGCAAACCTTATAAGATTTACCCGTTCATACCTCGAACTTTCGTACCAAATATCAAGCGACGATCCTAAATTTGAAGCGGTAGTGTGCGAAACACAACTAATTTTAAATGCGAAGCATTTCTTAGCGAACTTCGGCGAGTTTGAGCGTATCTATCTATCTATCTATCTATCTATCTATCTATCTATCTATCTATCTATCTATCTATCTATCTATCTATCTATCTATCTATCTATCTATCTATCTAGCCGCCTACGATTTTGTGCTCTCCTGGCCGTTTCGCTAGTCGGATGTTTACGAAAATTTGTATGCCACATCATGACTACATGACGAACATAAATGACAGGTCATAACATGAAAATCATGATATGCATCTCATGAGTGGCAAAAGCACCATGCTACGGTCTTGGTGCTCTCCTGGCCGTTTCGCTAATGGGATGTATGCGAAAATTGGTATGCCACAACATGGCCGCATGGCGAACATAAATGACAGGTCATAACATGAAAATCATGACATGCATGTCATGAACGACATGATTTACATGCAATGCTTTTCGTTAATATGACGTATACGGAAATTGGCGTGCCACAACATGACTGCATGACAAACATAAATGACAGGTGATAACGCGAAAATAAGGATATGCGTGTCATGAGTGACATGATTTACATGCGACGGTCTTGGTGATCTCCTGGCCGTTTCGTTAATGGGATGTATACGAAATTGCATGCCACAACATGACTGCATGGCGAACATGACTGAGAGGTCAAAACATGAAAATCATGATATGCATGTCATGAGCGTCATGATTTACATGCCATGCGTTTAGTTAACGGGATGTATACGGAAATTGGCCTGCCACAAGATGACTGCATCACGAACGTAAATGACAGGTCATAACATGAAAATCATGACATGCATATTATGAGCGACATGATTTACATGCCATGGTCTTGGTCCTTTCTTGGCCGTTTCGTTAGTGGGATGTATAGGAAAATTGGTATGCACCAATATGACTGCATGAAGAACATAAAGGACAGGTCAAACCATGAAAGGCATAACATGCATGCCATGGGCGGCGTGATTTACATGCCAGGTGTTTCGTTAATGGGATGTATACCAAAATTGCTATGGCAGAACACTACAGCATGACGAACGTAAATGACAGCTCATCACATTAGAATCATAACACGCGTGTCATGACGGGCATGATTTACGTGCCATGGTCCTGGCGCTATACTGCCGTTTCGTTAACGGGATGTATACGAAAATTGGTTTGGAACAACATGACTGCATGACCATCATAAGTGACAGGTCATAACATGAAAATCGTGAAATGCACGTCATGAGCGCCATGATCTACATGCCACTCGTTTCCTTAATGGGATGTATACCAAAATTGCTACGGCACAACACGACTGCATGTCGAACGTAAATGACAGGTCATAACGTTCGTCATCACGCATGACATCACATGCATGTCATCACGCATATCATTATGCATGTCATCATGACATGCGTGTATGAGCGGCATGGTTTATCTGCCACAGTCGTGGTGCTCTTGCGGCCGTTTCGTTAACTTCATATGTACCAAACTCGGTATAGCGAGACAACAATGCAAGTCCATTTTTGTTCCTTATGCGTGCTTCGAATTTCCTTGATTCCCACTGCACGTGGGATCTGCCAAACTTTTTGCCATAATTTCAGGCAGTCAGGTGTAGGTCCTGCTTTCCCTTATCGATTTGCTGTTTCCCTTGCCGCTTAGGCCACGCTGTATGTGATGTAGTTTTATGCCCTGTGCGGAGTGCAACTAGAAGTATATCGGGGAAAGTGGTAACTTCAAAATAATACTCAAGGAGCACAGGAACGACGTCTATGACTACCACATTACTTCAAGCGCCCTTGCAGAATGAAAATGAAAAGAAAATGAAATTTACTCTTGCTTTTCTTCTCGGAATGAATAGGGAATGTGTGCACCTGTGTGTTATTTTCCTGGCATTAGGAGACCCTCGCACATGTGTGCGTCCTTATGGCGTGCAGGTAGCCCACGTGCCCTCGCATAAATTAAGAGACGTCCTCGTGAATATAAGGGACCGCAACCCACGTGAGAAGTTACTTGGTGCTGTGTGCTATATGCCCTGTGCGCAGTCCGACTACAAGTACACCGGGGAGAGTGGTAACATTCATAAAATACTCAAATAGTACCCGAACGACGTCAGCGATCACCACGTGACGTCAAGCCCCATTGCAGAATATGCCGACACCTACAGGCAAAAAGATGGACTGGGGCAGCACTTGCGGGCTTTCAAGTGGAAGGAGCCTTAGTCAGCGGCTCTATATTGGGTCACTTCATGTTCAGACAACGTCTCACACTTTGAACCGCAGCGATGGAAATCTTAATACGATATGCGCGCGCACTTTACATCATGTGCTAAACCGCATATAATGTCATGCCCTTCATATTTTCCCCTTCATTATGAACGAGGCTATCGTGTGGGAGTCGAAGCGTCAGTACATATTTTTTGGCGCCAATCACGAATGTTTTATCCCGATAGGCGGACGAGGTTTCGTCAGGCACTCGACTTCGGGTAAGCGTTCATTATAACTTAATCTCTGGATTACATTTGAGCGGTAATTCCATTCCACCATTCCATGTATTACATTTGAGCGGATTACCATTCCTCCACTTTACTGTGGAGGAATGGTAATCATACTCGCACATTGGTTTTCAGCAGCGCGGACGAGGTTGTCCTAAAGCTTTTTAAAATCAAATATGTAAAAGCGATAAGCTGAGTTAGCAAGACAGCACCGTAGACATTACAACGGGCATCATCATGCGTGTGTAAAATATCGTGGGTAAGCCCATTAAGAAAAGGCACAATATACCGGGTGTTCAAAGTTAAGCTTTATGATTTTTTTAAAATTAGGCGCTCGAAGGCACGTGAGAACCACTTGCGCAAATAAGTTGAGCGGCCAGGGGGACAGAAAGTTAGGTGATAACTATCGCTGTCAGCAGCACAATTAACTAAAATTTAATAATTAACTTTTTACTGGCTGCGGTAACTTGGCATATTTATATTGAAAAAATGTAGGCAGTGGTGTTTGTACACAGTTTCAGTTGGAAGATTTTTTCTAGCACGCCTGTGCTCCGACATATCCGGCTCCAAAGTTTACTTGCATTTCGCAAGATTACGCATGCAAGAGGGTGAGGGTCCGCGCAAAGCTCCTCCCTAAAGTGACGCATCTGTTGTGTGCGCTGTTTAGTGTGTGAAGAGGGTGGAAGCGTAGGCATAGGTGATAACAGTTACCCTTGCCCTCTCGGCCGTCGAAATCAAAAATCTAAGAGCCCTTGGAACCAGTGTCGTAACACGCAACTGCAGAGCCTCTAACGATAGTGGCAGATACCATGGCGAGATAATGGTGCGAGCGGAGAATCTAGATGCCAGTGCGCGTGCGTAATAATGACTAGAGAAGCGTGTGTGGTCGTTGCCTGGGCTACGCGAATAGCGTGACTGCTGGTGTCCGAGTACTGTAACTTTTATTGAAATCAAGAGCAACAACTCCACCAGTAATAACTGAAACAGTTTTATTCTTGCTAACGCATATTTCCTGCTGCTACGTAAGCTTATTTCGGTCATGCACAAATCTCATCGAAACTCTTCACCTCTCAAGACGTCAATGCCCCAAAAAGTGTTCAAAATACCTGCCTTCGGCAGCAACGCAAAGCATGAACGCTCTCGCGTCGACTCGATGACTCGGCGCACTACTTCTGCAGGAATACTCGCACAGGCAGATGTTATTCTGTCCTTCATGTCATTAACGTCGCTGGGCTCTGTTACGTAAACTCGATCTTTAACGTAGCCCCAAAGGAAAAAGTCGAGCGGAGAAAGGTCAGGAGATCTTGGAGGCCAAAACATCGCTCCTGCGCGCCCAATCCACTGTTGTGGAAAACGTCTGTCCAACCAGTTCTTCGCCCTGGTAGAAAAATGTGGTGGTGCTCCATCGTGCTGAAACCATACTTGGCGCAGGTTATTCAGGAAAAGACTGCAGACAAGGTCATCAATGACAACACCTAATATATCTTCTGTGTACATCTTTCCGTTCAAGTTGTCCTCAAAAAAGTGAGGTCCGATGATCCTGTCCCCGAGTATGCCGCACCACACATTCACACTCCAGCGAACTTGATGCTTGTGCTGCCTCAGCCAGTGTGGGTTTTCTTGTGCCCAATAATGGGCGTTGTGAAGATTAACACTTCCATTTCGGCAAAACCGAGCTTCATCAGTCCAAATTATTCTGTGCAAAAAGTCATTTTCTTGATCAGTTTTGATGAGGCCCCAATTGCAGAAGTCAACTCGCCTTTCAAAGTCCGCCTCATTTAGGTCCTGATGAAGGTAAACGTGATATGGATAGAACTTGTGCTTTCTTAGAACATTTGTGACTGTTCCGATGCTGCGACCGCACTTATGGGCAATCTGTCGGATTCTGAGCTCTGGCATCGAGGTTACGCACGCGACAACGTCGATTTCAAAGTCTTCATCGACGATTGCCTTCGTGGTCCGTCTTGGAAGGTGGACAGAGCCTGATGTGCAAAAGCGTCGAAATAGGTTTATGAAAGTGGGCCTTGTTGGAAGGGGACGGTGTGGGTGGCGAGACGCGTAAAGCTCCATTTCTAACGAAGCGTTGCCATTCATTTCAGCCATTGCAAGCACCGCGTCTACTTTTTCTTTGGTAGAATACCCCACGCCAGAAGCAGCCATATTAGCTCGAAAGGACTGCACGTGGATTTCCTTGGTAGACCTTCAAAGCAGAGACGCTGTGCTACCGGAAGCACCCTAGTACAGGACGGTCAAGCTAACGCGTTCACAAGAAGATGTCTCCGTGTGATCTAAAGTCACGAAAAAACGTCGCGAAAAATGGTCTCCTGTTATCGCGTTCTTCAGGATCACGCGTAAGGCTCATGGCGTACCGCGCTGTCACATTTTGATTTCGCCGGCCGAGAGTGTTATTGCTTGCAAATCTCCGAGAAAAATCCCAACGCGGCCAAGACTGGACGCAGTCAGCGCCGTGCACTGGTGACATTGCCAGCTTCTACCAGCCCTCGCAGTCATAGCCGAGTGTGATAATTAACTACTTAAGAACTCCAGCTGCACTCTGGCGCTCACGCTCTATTATCGCGAAACAGTACGACGAAGAAGGATAGAACTGAACACTTGGTCGAGGAACGAGTACTCTCTCTCTTGCTTTATAACAATATATATATATATATATATATATATATATATATATATATATATATAGAGAGAGAGAGAGAGAGAGAGAGAGAGATGAGTAGTAGACCCTCGGAATTGGCAACAAAAATGCGGAAAGCGTTTATTCAACGTTTCAGTCGGAGACCGGCCTTCATCAGGAATGCCTGTGGTTGTATTTCCGCTTCTATTTATACCTATCTGAGAGAGATTTTCATAAAAGAGGAAGGAAGAAAAACATGACAAAAGAAAGACTAAGAAGAGAAAGAACAGGAAAGATATAGAACCTGAAAGAAACAGAGCAAAGAGTGGGGGAAAACCAGACGACGTGTGTCACATGCGGGCATCATGTCCCCCCCCTTCTTTTTTATTATTATTATTTTTTGTGTTCCCCCTCTGCCCCCTTTTTTATTCCCTCCCCCCTTTACGAAGTGGTTTCCGTGGCTGGACACAATAGATAAGCATACACTTCAGGCCCCCCTCAGGTGTGTCAATGTCAAGATAAAAAAAGACCAGTAAAAGGGAAGGAAAGAAGCGGGTGGGAGAGTACAATTGCAGTGACGTCAGTGGCGATGGCGCTTAGAAGTCTGCGCCCGCATGGGCAAAAACGTGCACTGACCTGCCTGCGCGTTTGGCCACATCCAGGAGGAAAGAGAAAAAAAAAGAAGAGAAGGGAAAGTTTCAGAGAAATAATTAGAATAAAGCATGTAAAAGATGAATGGTCAGGTAGTTACCAAAACAAAAAGGGAAAAATCATCAAACAGGTTTACATGATTCGCTTTGAAAAACGCGTCATATTTCAATAGTCCGGTTCCCGCTGTACATACGGTGCCACAGGTTAAACGCTTGCCAATGATTTTATTATTGCGATGGTTCCCGGGTTCTCATTTATACCTTTCTCGATGGTTTTGAACCGGTATATTAGATATGATTCTCGTTGCTCACGTTCTCGCTTTGACTTGAAGCCCGTTTCTAATAGCGTCACTGTTAGTTTATCGAATGAATGGTTTGGGAGGTTTAGATGTTTCGAGAGAGGTAGATTTGGAATAGATTTGGCATGGGCTTTGTGGTTGTTGAAGCGGAGCCTGAATGAGGTTTCTGTTTGACCTATGTACTGCATTCTACATACAGTACACTCCAGCAGATAGACAACATTCGAGGAATGGCATGTTAAATTACCGCGAATTTTCACAGAGTACTGTGATTGGGAGCTGTGGGCAGTACTTGTCTGCTGCATTGCTTTACAGACAAGACACCTTGGTTTCAGGCATGGCCTGCATCCGTTGTGTGGACGTGATGCCTTTAATCGCGAGTTCACAAGGGTGTCCCTCAGGTTACGTGATCGCCTGTAGGTAACGGAAGGGGCGGATGGAAATGCACGCTTAAGTCGCTCGCTTTGTTCTATAATGTTGTAGTGGCGCCTTAGGATTTTGTTGACATTGGGGAAATTCGTGCTGTACGTTAAGCACAGGTTTGTACGTTGAGAGTCGCGTTGTGTGGGACGGTTCGAAATGAGGTCTTGTCGGTTCAGTGTTTTGGCCCTCTGGATGGCGTCGTCGATAACACGTGGCGGATACTTTTGTTTGTGAAGGACGCTTTTTAGATTCAGGGCGGCCGAGTCAAAAGCTTCATCTTTTGAGCAGATTCGTTTGAAATGGTGTGCTTGGCTGTATGGAATGTTGTTCTTACAATGGCGTGGGTGGTCGCTGTGGTAGTGAAGATATTGTTGTCGATCGGTAGGTTTCCGATATAGTTTTGTTGATAGTCGGCCGTTTTCAATTTTCACAGTTACGTCCAGGAAGTTTATGTTTGTGCGCGAGTAGGAATGGGTAAACTTGATATTCGGGTGTGCGCAGTTGTAGGAGGTTATAAATTTTATCAGTTCATCCTCGCTGTGCTTCCAGACAAAGAATATATCATCTATATATCTTTTGTAAAAAAGTGGTCTTACAGGGGATTGAGAGAGAAATTTTGATTCCAGTTGTCCCATAAAGATATTGGCATAACTGGGGGCCATCCTGGTGCCCATAGCGGTTCCACTAACTTGCCTAAAGTATTAATTGTGGAATTCAAAAGAATTGAGTTCCAAGACTAGTCTAGCTAAACTTGCAATTGTGTGGTGGTCTGGAGTATCTGGTTGTCTGTGAAGCGCGTACATGCTGATTAGAGCGGCTACTCCGTCTTCATGCGGGATATTTGTGTAAAGGGAGGATACATCGAGAGTTACCAGGTATGATCCTTCTGGCACACATATGTTTGAAATTTCTCCGAGGAAGTGCGTAGTGTCTTTGACATATGAGTCTAGTATTGTAGGGATATGTCTTATTAGTTTGTCTATGTAGCCTGATATAGGTTCCGTTATCGGGCCAAAACACTGAACCGACAAGACCTCATTTCGAACCGTCCGACACAACGCGACTCTCAACGTACAAACCTGTGCTTAACGTACAGCACGAATTTCCCCAATGTCAACAAAATCCTAAGGCGCCACTACAACATTATAGAACAAAGCGAGCGACTTAAGCGTGCATTTCCATCCGCCCCTTCCGTTACCTACAGGCGATCACGTAACCTGAGGGACACCCTTGTGAACTCGCGATTAAAGGCATCACGTCCACACAACGGATGCAGGCCATGCCTGAAACCAAGGTGTCTTGTCTGTAAAGCAATGCAGCAGACAAGTACTGCCCACAGCTCCCAATCACAGTACTCTGTGAAAATTCGCGGTAATTTAACATGCCATTCCTCGAATGTTGTCTATCTGCTGGAGTGTACTGTACGTAGAATGCAGTACATAGGTCAAACAGAAACCTCATTCAGGCTCCGCTTCAACAACCACAAAGCCCATGCCAAATCTATTCCAAATCTACCTCTCTCGAAACATCTAAACCTCCCAAACCATTCATTCGATAAACTAACAGTGACGCTATTAGAAACGGGCTTCAAGTCAAAGCGAGAACGTGAGCAACGAGAATCATATCTAATATACCGGTTCAAAACCATCGAGAAAGGTATAAATGAGAACCCGGGAACCATCGCAATAATAAAATCATTGGCAAGCGTTTAACCTGTGGCACCGTATGTACAGCGGGAACCGGACTATTGAAATATGACGCGTTTTTCAAAGCGAATCATGTAAACCTGTTTGATGATTTTTCCCTTTTTGCTTTTTTAACTACCTGACCATTCATCTTTTACATGCCTTATTCTAATTATTTCTCTGAAGCTTTCCCTTCTCTTCTTTTTTTTTCTCTTTCCTCCTGGATGTGGCCAAACGCGCAGGCAGGTCAGTGCACGTTTTTGCCCGTGCGGGCGCAGACTTCTAAGCGCCATCGCCACTGACGTCACTGCAATTGTACTCCCCCACCCGCTTTCTTCTTTCCTTCCCTTTTACTGGTCTTTTTTTATCTTGACATTGACACACCTGAGGGGGGCCTGACGTGTATGCTTAACTATTGTGTCCAGCCACGGAAACCACTTCGTAAAGAGGGGAGGGAATAAAAAGGGGGCAGAGGGGGAACACAAAAAATAATAATAATAAAGAAGAAGGGGGGATATGATGCCCGCATATGACACACGTCGTCTGCTTTTCCCCCACTCTTTTCTCTGTTTCTTTCAGGTTCTAGATCTTTCCTGTTCTTTCTTTTCTTATTCTTTCTTTCTTCATGTTTTTCTTCCTTCCTCTTTTATGAAAATCTCTCTCAGATAGGTATAAATAGAAGCGGAAATACAACCACAGGCATTTCTGATGAAGGCCGGTCTCCGGCTGAAACGTTGAATAAACGCTTTCCGCATTTTTGTTGCCAATTCCGAGGGTCTACTACTCATCTCTGCCTTCACGCCTCCGGCCTATTCACCACCATGACTGCTATATATATATATATATATATATATATATGTGTGTGTGTGTGTGTGTGTGTGTGTGTGTGTGTGTGTGTGTGTGTATAAGACTGTATATGCAAAAATATCTTGGGTTGCCGCTAGTTTATATAAGAATTTACGATGGACCTCTTACAGAACGACGGTTTAAGTCAACATTTCTGTCGGAGCCCGACCTTTTTCAAGACATGTTAACCACAGGCCAGTACGGCCTTATATACACACTTTGCCTTGTAGTAAGGAGAGAAGGACAAGGGTGGGAAAGCAAATGAGTGGGTTGAAAATATACGGAAATAATAAAAATAAAAAATAAAAAGAATAATAAAAATATTGCTGGCATCTTCACTGCAACAAAAGATGAGCAAGTCATGCAAAAGCAACTCCCACACACACACACATACACAGAGAGAGAGAGCGAAGGAAAAATGAAAAGAAGAAAAAAAGAGAAAGGAAGAAAAAGAGAAAGGGGCGGAAATGGGGGAGACAGCGAGAAGGACGAGTGCCGCCCGCCGCGCCAGTGCTGTCCGAATCCGTAGGCATCTTAAAGAGCAATCCATCAATTAGGCATTGTAAACCGTGGAGCCGGCTTATATCTGGCGAAACTAACGACACTTTCAGTGGCGTACCTTATGTGGTTTGGATGTTGCCTCTGTGGTGCCGCTGCACAGCAACGCGCCCCAGGAGGGAAGAACGGGGGAGGTATTCAGGCATGAAAGGCGCAGCACTCTTGTTCCCGATTGCAGCCACATTTGTAATGCGCACTCGGCGCCACCGCGTGGCGGGGTGAGGTAGGCAAGGAAGAAGAAAGGGCGACATGAAGGAAAAGAGCCGCACAGAAAGGCGAGGTTTTGAAGCAGTAAAATTCTGTGTACAACACAGTGACGTATTGTCCCCTCTTGTCGTACGATCTCCGGAGCCACTTTGCGTGTGTCGGCTTGCACTGCACGGGTAATGCAAACAGGGCCAGGCCGATAGAATCGGGCGTCCACAGCTTTAAAAAAAATCGAATGAGGTAATGATAATGGGCGGGAATGGCCGATCTGGTAATTGAGGATACAAAGCCTTATCATTTCGACTGTTCACTTCCTAACGATCGTATAACACCGAGAGAGCGCCAGGATGTTCATTTATGCCATGCTTAATTGTGCCAAATTTGTTCATAAAGTAAGATTCCCTTTGCTCACGTTCTCTGGTGCTCCGAAAGTTACTTTGCAGTAGTGTGACCATGACATCCTCAAAGCTGTGACCTTTCACGCTGATGTGTTTAGAGAGCGGAAGTCCAGGTAGTCAGCGCACATGGGACCGATGGTTGTTGAACCTTATCCTGAACGGTGTGTCTGTCTGTCCTATGTACTGCATGTTACATATTCCACACTCTAAGAGATAACATTGTTTGAGTCGCAGTCAGGTTGTCCTTTTATTCTGTGCTTAAAATTCGAATGTGTGCTTTCTGCAACTTTTGTTTTCTGGATGTGTTTGCACACGCCGCATCTGGATTTCCCACAGGGTCGACACCCGTCGAGAGGCACTGTTCCTATTTTTGAATGTACAACGTGATCCCTTATGCTTTTCGGTCACCTGTATACCACACGCGGAGGATCGGTAAAATTTTGGAGAGTCGCTCACTTTGTTCCAATATGTTAAAATGTCTTTTCAAGATTTTATTAACATTCGGTGGATTGCTAGTAAAGGTTAGAACAAGGTTTTTTCGGCGTTCGTGGTCGGTGTCCTTTTTGGTCATAGAGGAGCGCCTGGCGGTCGAGATTTCCAGCTTTGACAATCGCATCCTCAACGATAGATGGTGGGTACTTTTGATCGACAAGCACTTCACGCATCCGTGCGGTGCTTTTGTGGAAGTCTTCCGTGCGAGAGCATATTCTTTTGAATCTGTGTGCCTGAGAATAAGGAATGCTAGTTTTACAGTGGCGCGGGTGGCAGCTATTGAAGTGCAGGTACTGCTGCTTATCCGCAGGTTTTGTGTATACGCTCGTGACTAGTGCACCGTCTTCTATCCGTAGGTGGACATCAAGAAAATTTATTTCGGTGTTAGAATAAGTGTGCGTAAGAGAAATACTTGGGTGCACTTGGTTGAAGACCTGTATGAATTTGCGAAGTTCGTTTTCTGAATGAGTCCAGATCAAGAATATGTCGTCCAGGTAGCGTTTATAGAACACCGGCCTAGTCTTATAAGACGATAGGAAATTAGATTCTATGTGGTGCATAAATATGTTAGCTAATTTGGTGCCATCTTGGTGCCCATTGCGGTGCGGCTGGTTTGAAGATAGTACCGATCATTAAATTCAAAGCTGTTTAATTCCAGGACGAGCCTTGTCAGATTCCAATTACTTTTTGGTCCGGATACGCGGTAGGGTTGTGGTTGCTATAGGACTCCACGAGAGCTTTTATGCCGTCGTCATGCGGAATATTCGTGTAGAGTGAACTAACGTCCAACGTCACAAGGAAGGCGCCACCTGGGATTTTTATGTCCGATATTTCGCGGAGGAAATGGTTTGTGTCGCGTAAGAAAGATTCATGTGTAGGTGGTATGTCCCTGATTAATGAGTCAATGTAACTAGATAAGGGTTTGGTTAGGGTTCCTGTGCCCGATATGATAGGCCTACCAGGGTTACCTTCTTTGTTGATTTTGGGCAGCATGTAAAAACGCCCTGTTGCCGAATGGGACGCGACCAATGAATTTCGCATCTGTGGATCGATCTCGCCCTTGAGTGTGAGTTCCTGCAGAGCTGTTACAACTATTTCTTTGTGTTTGGCTGTGGGGTCCGAATCAAGGAGTTTGTAAAAATGTTGCCAGCAATCTTTATATTATTATTTTTATTTTTTATCTTTATTATTTCCGTATATTTTAAACCCACTCATTCGCTTTCCCACCGTTGTCCTTCTCTCCTTACTACAAGGCAAAGTGTGTATATAGGGCCATACTGGCCTGTGGTTAACATGTCTTGAAAAAGGTCGGGCTCCGACCGAAACGTTGACTTAATAAACCGTCGTTCTCTAAGAGGCGCATCGTCAATTCTGTAATATATATATATATATATATATATATATTGTACTGAAGGTGTATGGCATGCGCCCAAATGTGTGGCTGCAGAAGACGATAATCATCCGTGGTTGTTGTCGACGCTGTTTCGCACGCTTGCCGGGACCCCAACCGGCTTTCCTACTAGCGCCTCGGCGGTGCTGTAGTTATGGTACTCCGCTGCCATCTAAAAAAGACCCAAGCCTGCACGGAATCGCAGGACAGTGGGAGCGGAAGCTGGAGGAGCGGCCTTCTTAAAGGCCGCTGTAAAAACATGGGCAAATGGCCAAGTGATTGGCCCATCACAAATATCGAAGGGTAGGTATATCGGTATATCAGGTATATCGATGGGCTGCGCACATCGCCTCTCCCGTGACGCAGGGCGCGACACAACAAAACTGCTTCACGAGGCAGCGCTTCGTAATAACGTTAACGGAAAAGCTGAAGAAGAGATTTTCATAATGATCATGTTTATGATGCCTCTGTAACGGATGCAGAGCTACAAAGCATGCACCCCTCTGTTCTTTGAAGTGATTCCCTGCACTCGTTATGCAATCCACTTTTCGCGACACGTAGTGGCGCTGTACTATTCTGCAACGCAGCATTACATTTGTTAATGCGATTCCTAGGCAGGCTTTATGCCTGCATAGGTCTTTTTGCGGGTATTTTTCAAGCACAGGCGTAGCTCAGTGGTAGAATGCTTGACTGACACGAAGAGAGACGCGGGTTCGATTCCCCCTGGGTGCTGATTATTGGCGCTATAGTTGTTACGGACATCGGCGCCGGCGGACAACTACGGCACCAAAAACTCCAGCTGTTGTGAGGTCTCAAGAGCTTACGCTGTAAAAAATGCGGGTTCGATCCAAGCCGTGGTGGTCGCATTTTCGGTGGAGGCGAAGATGCCAGAGGGATGTATACTGTGCGTTGCCAGGGTACGTTAAATAACGCTAGGGGGTGAGAATTTGCGGAGCCCTCTACTACGGCTTTTTTCTTCTTCCTATCTGTTTCATTCCCTCTACCCTACCCCTCCCCCCACCACAAACGCTTAGCCGTGCTCCCTATATGGGGTGTGGAAACTGCGTCCTTTGCTTAACCGAACCACAATCACCTGTAAGACAACGTCACGGCCTGCTTGAAGACCAACACCCGCTTTTTAAGTGCTGGACGTGCGGGGTACTGCTCGTCGTTCATCCTGACACTTGGCAGCCGGACGCTACCATCACCTCTGACCATGATTGGTCCAGCTACATCACAAGCTGCTCCCGTACGAAAGGCGATCTTGTGGGCTGGCGCTGCTAGACAATGAGATCCGCCTGTATTTAGCCGCGCCGACGACCAGGACGTCGAGGACTGGATTGCCGAACACGAATGTGTGAGCTCTTGTAATAAATGGGACCACCACGCGAAGCTCACAAACGTCCACATTTACGTCACTGATGTAGCTCGTCCCTGGAATTAAAACCAGGAGAACGAAATGACGGACTGGTGTACGTTCACGAGAGCCGTCACAGAAGTATTCTGTGACCCTAAGGGCGTCGACTTCGCGCGGAACAGCACTTGTGTAGTCGAGTCCAGTGCAAACAGGGGACATTTACAAGCCATATCGAATGTGTCCTCTCTCTTTGAAAGCCGATGACGATGCGTTTCAAGTTCTCGTCGCTAGAAACGCACAGGCGGTAGCCGACGTGATACAGCTCTGTCAGACTTACGACGAGCTGCGGAAGCAGCATGCCTCAACGCGCCAAGCTGTTGAAGATCAAGGAGAAATTTCCACCTTTGCCAATGACGTCGCTGCTGATCACACCGCTTTACTGCCCCACATCACGCAGTTCATTGGTGAGAAATTGCACGCCAAATTTCGCTTGCAGCCCACACACCTGAGCCCGTGGATTCGTCTTTGGGCCCACCTCTTCGAAATGTCCTTAAGACGCAGGTCGCCCAAGAACTATAACCTGCCCCTGCGCCTCTACCTGTTGCTACACCTCTGACATACGCTGCGGCTGTTGCCAGACAAACTCCACATGTCTCTGGTGCTTACCTGGTCACGGGTGCCTTGTACACATCGCCGCAACCCTCACTCACGGTGCCTTATCCATCTCCACACCCCTTACCAACTAGGGCTAGCCAATGGCGAACCAGTGATAACCTGCCCATATGCTTCGCGAGTGGCTTTCTAGGACATATAGACCGCTATTGCAACCGTTACAGTTTCCGTTATCAAAACCGTATGACTCCCTCAACCTGCCCGGCTCACCATTCGCAATGAGCTCCATCTTCAGTCGTCGACTCTCCTACACGCCGCCCACTTCACTCACGCCACTCGTCTTCTCCGCGTCGTCGATCGATCTTACCGATGCTTCGTCACCATAGCCCCGCCCATGAGGAAAACTGACAGCCGCAGTTCCAAAGGCAAGAACTGCGCCATTGTGGAACTCTCTAAGGCCTCAACTTTAACCGCCCTACGAGATTTATGTGTTAGTAGAAGGTGTTGCCGTGCTTGCGCTTTTCGATACATGAGCTGTTGTTTCTGGAATCAGTGAAAAACTTTGCCGCGATTTGAGAAAAGTAAACGCGCTGACTTCTGATCTTTTCCTGCGAACAGCGACATCTCATCACACCAAGCCTACTACCCATTGCCCATCCCATGTTTTTATTTAAAATTTAATCTGTGCCATTATATTTATGGTCCATCCCCTCTCCTACTAGGTCGTCATCCGAGAATCGAATGGATATTTTCCCGTACACTAAGCCCTGGAATATATATATATATATATATATATATATATATATATATATATATATAAATTAAAAGGAATCTTTCTGGTAAACTGTGGTCTGCGCGGCGATCTTGTGAGTTTTTAGAGAAACGTGGTAGATCTTCTGACTTACCGCGGCCACTGATCGGCTCGGAAAAGATCTGGAAAGAATACAATAGCAAATATTCCTTTGTTTTTCATCTTCCACGAACTATACAAGTGGACTTCTAAATTCGATTCTAACCATACTAGATCAGATCTTGTCCAAGCGTTAATTTTTTGTTTCAATACCTATTATCTGCATCCACGTCAGTTTCGTCTCCACAATAGACGTATATCATGTTAATTTAAGAGCGCACAGTGAACATCGAAGTTGGCTTGGAAAGCAAGCGTGGGTGATCATTGCGCTGAAAATGTGGTGAAACCTTCCACATGTATTGAGCGAGAAGTTTACGTAGATTGCTTGCTCGCGTGTAAATAAATTAGCTTATTTTTCGATAAATCAAGTATACGGTTGTAGATAAGTTGCGTTTACTACGTGCGCCTTTACTTCAGCTTTGTGCTTGGAAACCCGGCATGTGCACTATTTAATCAGCTTGGGCTGGCTCATTTATTAAGGCGAAACCTTCACTGGCTCACCCCCAGCGGAGTTTACCTGTGCAGATTTGCGTCGCCGGCGGTGGTACAAGATCCTCGAACTTCTGGCTCATTCACTTTGTGTACACGAAAATTGGCATGGATGGGTGGGACTGTGTGACTGAGATCTCGGACAGCTCTTGACGTCAATACTTTGGTATTCACGTCATGAGTGACCATAACGAAAACCACATGAGGCGCATCCCCAAATCCTCGTCCAGGGATGTGCGTGTATCGCAACACTTGACTCAATGTACTAGTGAAATAGAACACTAGATGTGAGTTCGAACACTAACGTCCCGAATTCGGATAACAAAGCCGATGGATGAGGCGTTAGCATTGCGTCTCTTGTGCTAAAGCTTCCTAATAATATTACTGTAATACACTGTGCTGCGGCGGATGACGTTCGATGCCATTATAGAATGTCGGCTACACAAACCATCGCGGCTGAAGGCGACAAAGGCGCTTCTTAGGTTCCGGAAGACAACTGACTTAGCGGCTATAGTGGTTATGTTGCATACCATGCAGGAGCCACTGACTCTGATTAACAATGTCCTATACATGCTCTCTTTGTCTCTCTCCCACTTTTCCCTCTGCATTAAATCTCCCCCATACCTTCCCCTTGCGCAGCGTAGCACATCGGTCGTCCGGCACTGGCTAACCTCTTACTCATTGCCTTGCCGTCTCTACTATTTCCTTCCTTCCCTATTTAATGAGCAAACAGACAGTGAAGCCTAGGAAAACATAGGGGAAGTTACTTGTAGTATTGTAATTGTGGAGAAAGTAGAAAGGAATTAAAGTGGACGAAAAGACAAACCTGCCCTCGGTGGGACCCGAACCCACGACCTTCGGATGTCGCGTCCGATGCTCTACCAACTGAGCTACAAGGGCGGTCGTCCCCCCGTCCACTTTATTGTGTATTTATGTAGGTATAATCCTGCGAGTGTTAGGCACTCCCAGGATTATGTTAGGCACTCCCAGGCACTCTCCATCTTTTCTCTCAACTGTGAATCTCTCACATACCTTTCCACTTGTGCAGGATAGCGTACCGGCTGTCCTGCACTGGTTCACCTTCCTGCGTTACCTTCTCTACTGTTTCCTTCGTTCCTTACTGTACTGCATGCATTTCAGTGGAATTTCACTGTACAACCAGTATGAAGGCATCAGTTACTTGGCGTACATTTTGTGAGTTCGTCGGACCGAAACTTGAAAAGATAGATTCTACGACTGGGGCAATCCTTGGCAGCCGTAACTGGCCACGGCACAAACGAGGGTTATTCAAAATGTTGGGGCCGTTTGCTCGTAAAGAGAAATATTTTTGTTCGTACACGTCTTCTTGCAGATTTAATTTTATACTACTCTTCTCCCCTCTCCTGAATATTTGCGTTAGGATCCGAACTCTACTCTGAATGCTGCGCCAGCTTCTTTACTGCATCTGTACTCAGGATCGGCACCTGCGAATCGACCGTCCACAACTCCCGATTCGCATCGACGGTACTGATTTCGGTGGCTTTCCGCGCAGAAGAATGGCATCAGAGCATTGAATCTTATTTTTCTTTTTGTCTTGGCCTAGAATATCGATCTGTTGACGCCAGGGGTGAAGATGGAAAGCAACCTATGTCCCTTTTGCTGATAGCGATGCGAAAAGGGTCTTTCACGTTCTTCTATGCACACACATTGACAGGGAAACATGTGCTCTGCCCACTTTCTCACAATAATGGCTTCCTTTACTCTCGCAACTCGTGATGACTTTTGCGCTCCTGCAAGCGGAGTTATGCGGGATGTAAACTGTCTGTCGGGGCACCAATTTTGAATCATCAATATACTCACAGTTAATAGAACGTTGAGCATTTCATCACTCTCGATCATGGACCTGCAGTACCGGGCGGTTCATCAGGTCCCATTGAGCCACCACACGTTGGAGTGCTTACCTGAATCTGTAGTCTCCCCTTTCGTGGAATACTTCCGCGCCATAAATTACACAGCTCTTCATGGGTTCTGGCAGCCGATGGTGTATGTACACACAAAAATCTTATCTCCCCACACATATCTAGAGTGGCGGTACTGGGCATTTTCGCGAATATGATTCGCTGCATTCTTTTTTGGGGAAAAACAAAAACTGGATGCAGACAAGCTCGATGCGGTATGGAGCGTTTAAAAATGTATTAGGTAGAGCTGCATATGTTTATTTTTGTTTTGTCAGAAAACGAGTCGTACTTCTATGAATAGCCCCTGTGAACATTTGATCGCGTGCTGTTTGAGCATTTAAGCGTAAAATTTATGGTCGTGAAGGCCAAGCTTTCAATGCCCACACATTTCACACATATAGCAGATTTAAGGAAATGGGATCCGGCTACTCATTACATGAAGCTGGTCCTGAACGATCATATTCTTATAGAACAAGTGCAGAGCAATTTCTGTGTCCATGGCACGAGCCCTGAAGGAAAGCTCTAAATATTTACCAGAACACACGTATAGACCCAGAGATGATGTGAGAAGAACACTGTCCTTAAACTTACCATTTCCAAATTGAGTAACACAGCAATATGGAGGATAAATCCAAGTAGCTTTAAGTCACCCAATCCTGGCATTTCTGCGAACGACATCTGACGCGTGAAGAGCTAGACTCACCCCTTGTTAAAAAGCTGTTTGCATCAAAAGAAATGCAAAGCTAAAGACTAGTCGTGCTGTCTTGCCTTTTGGAGACACACGCAGAACATTTACAAACGCGCACGCTACCTTCTACAAATGCAGACAAAAGCTATGTGGAGCTGACATCTTCCTAAATGCGTTTTCCACAAGCATCCGAAGAGACGATCAAAGGGGGTTTCGACTGAACGCCAATCGTAAATAAGCCCTCTTGTTAGATAAAGGCTTTACAATGCATCCTGGATCGTGACTGTCGGGAGAGCAATTTGTACTTTCAGACGGTGCCCCACCGATGTCAGCATGATTGATTTACGGAGATAAGTCGCAAAAAGAAGAATCAAAATCAAATCTGAAAATGTAATTGTGAAATGCTTTAGGCACTTGGTAGTGATTTACTCTCCTTTCCTGATGCTCTCACTATGCGACTAACCGCGTCCTATCGAACTTTGCTTCAGAAACAATGATTCAGTCGTCAAAACTTTCTGTGGGCGTACTTTCGTGAACACAAAGGAGCCCTCATTTCATTCATAATGAATGCTGCTCGAAAATGAGCGATTTCTTTTTCCATTTTTTTTGCCAACGGGCAGAGATAAAGCGCGTGACAAGATCTCTTTATTTAGAAACAAGTGACTTCCCGCTGCAGTATCCCTTCGTATCCCAGCGTAAAAATTTTGCTAGAAATATAACGGCGGTGCCAATCACGCCTCTGTCGTTGGACCTGTAATTATTACTTTAGCATTTCGTGCTACAATTAGGTTTCAAAATATACCTAATAGAAGACACTATGGGTATATTCGGGATAGAGCCTACACACCTTGTTGTGTCCAGGCGTGTTACTGTGAGGAACCGGGTGTGTCGATTTGTCCATGGAGCTCTGTGCGTATTGAAGTGCTCCGAAATGCACCTCTCGGAATCGAAGTTACAGGTCGCCTTGTGACGTCAAGCGAAGCACCCATACATCTTCGTTCACCCGCCCATATTGGCCTCAAGAAGCGAAATTCACATGTCCCCACTACTGTCATCTATAATTGCGGAAAGCGTGTGCCGATCAATGGTCCTAGTTGCATCATTCCTAGGTGCAAACTACGGATGCACTAGGAGGACAAGGCGAAAAAACATCGGAAAAAGCTTGATCACAATGGGTGAAAGTAATAATGGCGCAAAGGAACCTGCGAAGCTGTTTCGCGGGTCCAGGTGCTTTGAAAAATTTTAACTGGCACATTGCTGCTTCTGTTAGCTATAATGCCATATATGTGTACGGCGTGTACGAGTGGCAATGTTCGTCGCCCACCGAAGCTACAGTTCTTTGCATCAAGAATGAGGCCAGTTTCTACTACATTACAAAACTGCATCCGCTCGTTCATTATGTTCGCAAAATGGTAGCCCGAAAATCACAATGTCATCAAGGTAAGACATGCAGATGTTACACTCGAAGCCCTGCAACAGGGTTTCCATAAATCAGTCTTTCAGTGGAGAAAGTGAAATCAGCTACTACATATCAGCCAAAAGCTTTCTCATCATATATTAAGGATATATTGGAGTATACCCAAGCTCTATATCGGCCCATCGTAGATTGAGAGAAAGAATTTGACTCGGTCGACACCTGAGAAGTCATGCAGGTATTGCGGAATCTGGGGGTAGGCGAGCACTACACTATAATACTGGAAGTCATCTGCAGCGACTCCAGAGCCTCCATAGCCCTCCATAAGGAGAGCAGTAAATTACCTGTAGTAAATTACCTGAAGGGGACACGATCTCCACAATGTTATCCACAGATTGTTTATAAGAGGTATTTAGGACATCGGATTAGGAACAGCTGGGCGTAAGGTTCAATGGCGAATAGCTTAGAAACCACAGATTTGCGGATGACACAGCCTTGCTAAGTAACTCGGGAGAAAAACTACGAAGCATGATTACTGATATAAACATGGCAAAGTAGGACGGTGGATCGGAAAATTGATATCCAGAAAACTAAAGTTCAGTAGCCTTGGCGAGCACAGTGGTTTGAATTTGAATTTGAATTTGAATTTTATTGCTCACAATATTTACATGAAATTTGGACGCACTGTGTGGACCCATAGCCATAGGCTAGTTTGGGTCCAAAAAGATACATTTTACAATGGCACTTTGCAAAAAACATAACTGAAGAAGTTATACAATATTTAATAAATAATCTGGAAAGAAGCTGTACAGTACATGAAATAACCACAAAAGAGCAAAAAAAGAAGACTCACAACACAGGGAAAACAAATGACAGACCTCTACTTACATACTAAAATGAAGACAGCCATCACACTAAACATGACCGGTCATTAAATAAATCAGAACATTCTTCTAAATAGTGTTTTTCTAGTGTCTTAGTAAAGTTTGAGCACACTTTTATTTCAAAAGGTATGTCATTCCAGATCTTAATACCAGCAAACTGTAAAATCCTTTCACCATATACGTTGTTAGTTCGCGGTATATTCCATTTACCAAAGGTTAGTTGTCTGGTAGAACGAGGAGGGGCGGAAAACATCGACGCATTAAAAGGGTGGTTGTAATTGATAACCATGTATACATATTGGGCTAGTTTTAATTTCCATAGCTTATCGAATGGCAATAGTGGCGAGGCATTAGTGGCGAGGCATAACGAATGGCAATAGTGGCGATATAGTGGCGAGGCATAAAGTGGTAAGTAAATATGTCTGCGAAGGCGAAGTAGTAACCCTTGATCCGAACCAGGAGGCTGAGATAATTAGGACGATAAGAATGGTGTGGAGTGCATTAGGCAAGCATTCTCAGATAGTGAGTGGTACGTTATCATTGTCTCTGAAGAGGGAAGTGCATAACCGCGGCCTCTTACCGGTACTCACCTGCGGGGCAGAATCTTCGGGGCCAAGAGAGATCAGCTCAAATTGAGAACAACGCAGCGAGCAAAGGAACGGAAAGTGGCAGGTGTTATTAAGGGCGAAGAACAGAGCGGAGAGGGTTAGGGAACAAACTCGTGTGACAGACATATTAACAGAAATTATGAAGAATAAAGGGATGTAGGCGGGAGATATACTGCGAACACAACTGTTGGTATTTAAGGGTAACAGAGGGGATCCCTAGAGAAGGCAAGTGTTGAAAGGGGCAGCAGAAAGATATGTGGGCAGGTGAGGTCAAGGTGTTCGCGGGGATAAGTTGGGCACAGTTAGCACATTGTCACAAAATAGTGCCGATTTCGTCGAAAAACCTGGTGTCGAGCTAAAGAGAAAGCCGAAAAAATAACAGTCAAAGAAAACCGGTGCGCATGGAAGAGGCGCCCAAAGCCACGCCGTAGCTGGCTGAACCTCGAGAATTTTGTAGAGCGCGTCAGTGAGTTATGTTATCACGGCGATCGAGCGCGCGAGTGAGACGGAGGGAGAGAGAGGAAGCGGAGAGTGCGTACCGACGCTCCCTGGGCCACGGCAGGGATAAAGAGGCGCCGTCCAAGCGGCGAAGGATGGAGAAAAGGGAAGAAGGTTCGCTCAACCTTGCGCCTGCTTGGATCACGTGGCCCGACCGGAACACTGAGAGCAGCGTCCCAAGGCACTATAAAGAGTGGAACAGGCGCCGGAAGTAGCAGTCGGCTTCTCCGCGAGCCAGCCGACGAGCCCTGCCTGCAATCTTCGAGTTGAGAAAGCACCTCAAGTGACTCCGGTGAATAGGACACCTTTGTGTTTTATTCCTTGTTGCACAACATGAAATGACACCTTTGTTCGACATAGTTGTGGAAAACAGTATCATCTAGAATACATCTAAACAATAGCCAACATTAAGCAATTATGTCATGTCTTGCCAGTCCTCAGCGAGTGAGAGTTTTTCGCAATTATTGCTTCAATCATTGGTCCTATTCATAGTTGAAAGAGGCAGTAAAGGAGCACGACCTATTAAAAAGAATGGATGACTGAACTTGAATGTCTAAAACATCAACATACTCTGCACCAGAGATTTCTTCGTCGAGAAATTTTGATAAACGCAGGACACATTTTGCGCCATCAGAGAAATATTGCGGTAGATCGTGCGGTGAAGTAGTCGGGCCTAAGAACAACCATCCGACAGGTCCCATGCATTGTGGGAATCGGTACCATGGGAAGCATTCAGAGAGAAAATTGTCCATGCGAACTGTCTCATATGCGGCCAAGTGTTAGGAGTAGGGTGAAAACAATAAGCACCCTGTGTAATAATGAGGGGTGTAAACGTGTCAGAATACGGTGTGTGTGCGGTGTCGCCATTCCTTGCGCTATGGTCCTGCAGGCAGTTTGCGAGCCAGTGACCACTGTCGTAGGTTCGTCCCGTGCTGGTAGGAGAGAAGCATATACAACATACAAGGCAACAGCCTCTTCCGCCATGGTACTGTCGTTAGTGTTATTTTATTTTATAATTTATTTTCCAATACTGTCAATCCCGCAAAGGGATTATTACAAGAGTGGGAATCAACACAAACAAAATCTCGAAACAAGTGAAGCCAATCACACAACATATGCTCAAAGGTAACGATTTACACAAAGATATTTAAACCAGACTAATAATTAACAAGAAGAATACAGCAGCACTCAAAAAAATAAAATAAAAGGCAATGAGCAGCACAGTATGCCCGCTTCTCAGATAGTCGCATCTAGGAGTTCAGTGAACAATTCAGTCGTTGGCTGAAGAACAATGTATTCTTCTAAAGAATTCCAATCTCTTACAGCTAGAGGAAAACAAGAGCAGCGAAATGCATTGTTAGTAGAAGAAAATTCCTCTAGAGTGAATGTATGTTTGCGACACGTTCGTCTGGATAAATTATATCTGAAAAAAAGATGTGCGATTAATCTTGAAATTATCGTGCAAAGATGAATGCAAGAATTTCAACCTTAGTACCTTGGCTCGGCTTGAGAATGTCGCTAGGCCAGCCAGTTGAAGAAGTTCTGTTGTGAAATCGGTATGCTTGTAGCGATCGAAGATAAACCTCACAGCTTTCCTTTGGTCGTTTTCAAGTGTAAGAATGTTGTTTCTCGTGTGCGGAAACCATGCAACGCTGGCATATTCCAATATTGGTCGGATAAGGCTAGTGTAAGCAAGATAACGTGTTTTATATGAGGAACGTGGTAGTGTTGGTGGAATGTATTCATACTGTGAATACGTGTTGCACATGCGCGTCCCAGCTGGGGTCACTGCTTATCATGGCACCCAGGAATTTGTACTGCGTAACGTTCCGTAGCAGCTGAGCACTATTCCTGTAAGGAAAGAAATGGGATTATTTTTTGTTTCTTACGTTCATAAAAACCTTTTTTTCTGCATTTAACACCATTTGCCAATCTGAACACCACTGAGCCACCTTCTTCAGGGAATTATTAAGTTTCGATTGGTCGTCACGGGTTTTAATTGTGTGATATAATACGCAGTCGTCTTCAAATAACCTGATGTTTACATCAATGTCATTGGTTATACCGTTTATGTAAACAAGATTAGTAGCGGGGCCAGTACAGACCCTTGCGGCACACCGGATAAAACGGGAACAGTGTCTGATACGAAGTCATTGTACTGCACGTACTGGTAGTGGTCCGAAAGATAATCTTCGATCCAGCGAGTAAGTGGACCATCTCCGACTAGGCATTTTAATTTGTAGTTCACTTTATGGTGGGAAACGCGATCAAAACCTTTGGAGAAATCCATAAAGATTTGAAGTTGGTTGTTAATCTCTTTAGTAAAGTCGGGAAGAGTTTTAACTAACTGGGTGACAATCCATACGCCACTGCGAAATCCATGCTGGTTGGAGTGTATTGTGTTGTTGGACTTAACAAACTCTCTCAGATATTGTATAATCATGTGTGCGAGCATTTTGCAAGAAGTACATGTTAGTGAAATTGCTCTGTAGTTAGCAGGAGAGGAACTATCACCCGATTTGTGCACAGGAATATCCTTTGGGAGTTTCCATTCACATGGTAGACGACGTACGCGAAGCGATTTAAAATATATTAGCTGAAGGAATTTACTTGCAGGTTGAGCATACCTCTTTCAAAAACATTTGGAATGTCACCTGGACCAGTACTTGGCATCAATGTTCAGTAAAACCGATAACACGCCATGCTGCGATATCAAAGGGGTATCTAGAGGTTTATCTTCGCTGTTTGGTAAGCGTGGCCGAAACGCTCAGTGTCAGTGTTGTCTACTACGACAGGACACATGGCCTGTCTTTGTGGGTGCCGTACAAAGTCAGTATAGAGGACCGGCGTATCAGATCCCAGCTTGCACGCAAGACCAAAAAGACGTCTTATTGGGGGATTGACGTCTTAATTCGCGTCATTGACATCTCAAAGACGTCACTAGGCGAACTAAGCGGGAGCGACATCAAAGGGATGATGAACTTGTCTCCAAAACATATACGCGAGACGGAAAGTAAACGTGGAAGAATAATGCGCCCCCCCCCCTTCCCTCCCCACCGGAGATAAAAACGCAGGGCATGGCTCAAAACTTCGGCGGGCGTCGGCACAGGGCACGGTGCCGAGATGTCGCCGGCTGTCATGGGCCTGAAAGAGACGCGCCAGAATGTCTGGCTCCTTCTCGCGCCGGTCGCCAGGGAGAAGAGGTGAGAAGGTGCAGGCTGGTGCGCCAGGCGCATATGTGGAGCAAAGCCAATGAAGCTCGTATGGACGGTTGGTGGTGGAGTCGGTGTTGGCGGCTAGCTCTTCCTTTGTTTCTGGAGAAAATTTCTTTACCATGCTGTAACTGCTGCGTGTGTTTGTGTTGTGGCATTTTTTTCTTTCTACTTTCCTCCTTGCGTTAGCCCTGGTTCAATCCCGGCGCTTCTGTGACTGGATCCTGTAACATTAGTAACTACGTCTCGCCGAAAATAAATGTAGGTACCCCATTTGAATGGCTTAGCAGGATGCCTGTGCGATCACTCATGTGATCCGCGGATATGGCAAATTGGCCTGTAACAAGTACAATGTGAATTAATGCTATGTAGGCTCTACGAAAGTTCACGCATTAATCACAAAGCAACGCAACTGTGGTTTTATTATTAAGATCACCGTGTATGAATGCATACAGAAACTTTCTTAGGTCTATGTGCGCGTTTAGCCCCACTAGTGAGTAAGGAGTGCATTGGCTTCGTTCCCACCATCCTGTCATTTGGTCGTTACGGGTAGTGAATGCAGCGCCTGTACAACTATGTGGGATAGTAGTAATGTACTCGTGTCTTACACAGACGAATACATGCATGTGGTATCATGTGTTGTAGGTTTCACTGTGGCACTGCAGTCGTGAGATTTCAGTTGAGGGCTGTGCAATTTACGTGCATGTGGTGTGGATGTGAAAATCGCGCCCTGTTTGTTGTGGCATGACAGCAGAACTACCGCAGGCAATCATGGCGTCTGTGTATGTGTAATTACTTAGCGTTAGTGCGGCTTGTTTAATTTGAGAGAAATAGCATTGTCGCAAGTTTGTCAAGTGTAATGCTCGACACCAAGTTTGTTGGCATAAACAAAGTGCGGACACAGAGCGATCACGCTTACCGCAAAGCGCGCACGACGTTAACTTAGCTCGATGTGTAGAAGTAATCGCGGTCGCCGTGTATTATTGAAGTGCGGAAGCTATACATACGTCATACGAATTTCATTCACTCAAATGAAACAAATATATAAGAGCTTAATTCACGTAGCCGTGAGCGAAAGGTCGATTACAGCGACGCTTTTGCAAATTGCTTACGGCTGCGACAGCATACACACGAGAAGTGTCTTTGGCAATGCTGTAGTGGTTATGGTGCGCTTTATATATTTTGTTTTTCGATTGTCAGACTGCTCGAATGAACTACAGGCTTGAAATTTGCCGCGTCGTTACTAGGACTTCACGCCTTCACGATCGGCACGGAGCGTATGGGCAGAGCCGCAAGCCGCGGTTATGTGCCTTGCTGGCGGTTATTTGAGAGCCTTGTCCTTGGCACGTTATTGCTTTTTTTGTGTGTGTGCGTTGTCACAGCCGTATTTACATAGGTTATAGCGTCAGCAATGTCGCATGCTTGAGTACCTATTCCGTTACATTTGTTTTAGTGCAACGATTTCATGTACGGATTAGAGGCTTTATGTCCGAAACAGTATTTTAGCTGAGGCATCTTCAAGTCACATTTAAACAAGTCTCGCTGTTGCAAGTGGTTCATCCTTGCTCTAGTTACCGAATTAAAGCATACGCATGAAGCGATGCCGACATGATAAGTCGCGATCATTCGCATCCCGTGGCAAGGTGCTTGTCCTTTCGATCAGTTTCTCACATCTTGTCATAGCAGGGCGCCGGCACATTCTTTTCTACATTCATTGCATGCTCCCTACAGAGCTAACGCAACTTCATCTCACGCGGCTGCCCCTCGCAAACTTGTAAACACGCCGTCGGCGCTCCGACGCCCCGTGCTCGGAGGCAGCTTTCGCACACGCTTTGCCGGCGGCGATGGCGCGACCGTGCAGGGTCGCGGCAAGCGGTGGGCGGGGCCTCAGCGCCGCGACGTCGACACAAGCCCCGGTTATGTCGCCGGTGCCTACCACTGTTTACCAAGATGGAATAGGTCTATACACAGCATATCCACGGAGTGAATGATGATGAGTGGGGCGAAGCTTCCGTCTGTCCGTCCGTCCGGACTGATGCGGACAGATGAAGGGGCAACGGAAGCCACGGCTTATGTAAACGGTAACCACCACGGCTCACGACCAAAGAAGAAAACACGGCTCCAGTACGAAAACGGAAAATCACGGCTCACAAATAAAAAAGTTCTTGTATATATATACACACAGTGTTTTTCACGTCTTTGATGATGTACTAGGCAAGATTCACGGAAGATTCACGGTTTTTACCGATGAACTTCCGGAGCTTCGCCCACTCATCATCATTTACTCTGTGGATGTGCGTGGATTTTTTTAACAGCGGAGCTATTCAGCTTCAGCACTGCCGTGCCGCACGTACAGCAAAATTCGCTTGTTGGATTGCGCAATGAATAGGGAAGTGTAAAAGATAAAGACTGATACAGAAGGGCGAGAGTACGAGATTAATACCGATATAAAAGAAAGTTTTTCTTCGGGACACGGGATTCGAGCCCGGGTACCCTCGACCCACTGGCGTACATCGTAACCACTAGAATATACAACCATGTCCAGAAAAATAATGAATAATAATGTACCCTTTGATTCATCTCTTATTTGAACCCATCTGTCTAGAGGCGGAACGACTAAATCTTAATCTGCCGATGGTCCACATCTTTAGGCTTCATAGTTTGTTGCTTCGTTAAATATATATATATATATATATATATATATATGGTGAGGCAGCAGTTCAGATGAACCAGGCATTCGAGGAAAATTCATTTTGAGTGTTTATCTATTGCATGTTGCAGGATATTATGACCACTTCCTGTGAAGGGCGCAGTCTATGACAGAGATACATTTGAAATTTCGTTCCTCAAAACGCAGTTGTAGAACAGCTTTATAGCAAATAGCAGACCCATTTCTTTTCCTTTGCAGGAATAGATGCGGTTTATTCGGTTGTATGGATAACCTGACAGTGCACCAACTGCGTCATATCGCGGCCCGACCGCCGTTCTACATTGAAAGCATTTCCGCGACGGCGGTTTCAGCGTGTCATATGATGCCAGTAGGATCGTATTCATCAACTGCACTAAGCCTGGACACAACGACTAGTTTATACTCTACAAATTACATACTACACTGATTTTCGTATTCATGACAACCAATTTTGACTTAAATGCTAAGACTCATGAAGCCTTTGTAGAGAACTGTGTGCCTACCTTACTGCACTATTTTTCTCTGTTGCACTAAGTACTGATGCCTTTGACCACCCGAAAAAAAAAACGTGTTCCAGGCAAGTGCAATGCCAGGACTTCTTCCTAGGACGTAACTACGAAAGAATTCAGCTGGCGCTACCCCTCACTCCGCAGCACCGAAAAGCTTATGGCGCAGCTGGTAACATAGCAGGTCGCAGCTACTACCACAAAGGCAGGGACGGCGTCCGCAGATGGGGGTGCCCACCAAATTACGATCCCGTTGACACCTTCAGAACCACAGATTTAATGCCTTAGGGGTGCGAAAAATGTCTTGTCGTTATTTGAACCCCTAAGGCGTTAGCTTATATTCTGAGGGTGGCAACCAGATCAAAATTTTGGTGGCCGCGCCCCGTTCCCCTGCACGATTCCTGCTTCTTTGTCAGATTACTGCTAACGTTTCAGGAACAGCTATTTGATGACGTCTTTGCTAAGTCTTTAAACTGATTCAGAAATCCCGGTAAATGGGATTATTGGAGTCTCCCCTGAGCCGTCGAAAAGACCAGCCTTTTTATGAAGTTTCGAAGACGTTAAGGAAGCATCTCTTTTATGTACAAGCCGGACATTGGACGAGATATACGACGCATCCTATACTAAAGCTTCTTAGACGTGCCGTTTGTGCGACGTCGTTAACGTCCCGGATATCCGTTTCGAAGACGTCATAAATCATGTGTGCTAGCTGGGATGTACCAAACGAGCAATACTGTTTGAACCCTTCCACGCCTCCGGCCTTTATGACGGTCAGGATGCATGTTGCGTGGAATCGGGGCCACCTGAATTTTGCTTCGAATTTCAAGTCCAAGGTACTTGCGTTTTAGTAGGGCTTTGTTCGGCGTACTGTATACCAACCGGTAGAGAATATGAGTACCATGTCGTGTCCGTTAGAGGCGTTGAATTTGACTGTTCAGGTGGCCTACCACCAGTTGTCGGATGGTGTTGGGGACCCCAAGTCCCACTAGCAGCTGCACTGACGCGTATTGTGGCAGTCCCAGAGCCGCCTTTAGTGCCCTGCGAAGGAGGGCGTCCATCCTGTCCGTCTCAATTTGTGTAAAGTTATGGTTGGGCAGGTGATAGGTGAATCACTAGAGCTTGCACGATTCGGCGGGTGTCTTTTTCGAGAAGCCCATGTCGGCGGTTCGTAATGCGCGTTATCATATGCGTTATTTGGGAAATGTATTGGCGCAGTAGTTGGACAGTATAGACGTATTCCATGTTGGTAAACAGTGGCAGGCACCGGCGATATAACCAGGCCTTGTATCGACGTCGCTGCGCGGAGGCCCTGCCCACCGCTCGCCGCGACCCTGCACGGTCGCGCCGCGACCGCTGGCGCAGCGTGTGCGAAAGCTGCCTCCGAGCACGAGGCGTCGGAGCGCCGACGGCGTGTTTACAACAGTTTGCAAGGGGCAGTCGTAGGAGATGAAGTTGCAGTAGCTCTGTAGGAAGTATTCAATGAATGTAGAAAAGAATACATCGACGCTCAGCTATGACAAGATGTGAAAACTGAATAAAACGACCAGCAACGCGAAATCCTTGCGCACAAACAAACGTATCGGATTAGTTACTCAAGCGTATTGGTGATGCTATCATCAATGTAAATACCGCTGTGATAACACACACACGAGGCTCTCGAATAAACGCTAGCAAGGCGCGCGTAACCGCGGCTCGCGGCTTCAGTTGCGATCGTGAAGACATAAAGTCTTGAAACGACGTGGCGAAGTTCAAGCGTGTAGTTTGTTCGAGCAGTCTGACAATCGGAAAAATATGAAGCGCGTCACAACCACTACAGCACTGCCCAATACACTTCCCTTATGCATATGCTATCGCAGCCGCAATATCGATTTGCAAAGGCATCGCTGTAATCGGCCTTTCGCTCACGACTAGGTGAATTAAGCTCTTATATATTTATTTCACTTGAGTGAATGAAATTCATATGACGTATCTATAACTTCCTCACCTCTATAATACACGGCGACCGCGATTAATTCTGCACATCGTGCAAGGCTACTGTAATGCGCGCTTTGCGGTAAGCGTGATCGCTCTGTGTCCACACTTTGTTTATGCCAAAAAACTTGGTGTTGAGTACTGCACTTGACAAACTTACGACAAGGATATTTCTCTCAAATGAAACAAGCCACACGAACCGCTAAGTAATTACATATAAGCTTAGCCGTGACGAAAATGTTTGGCGCATAACCGATGAGCCGGCATTACAGGTTCTCCCCGCGTTCCTTAAGATAGACATAAGCAGGAAATCGATAAAAACCTATCGCACATTTCTTGTTCGTTGCTGCGCAAACAACCCACGGCGCAGCTCATCGGTGCACAATTTTTTTCTTCATTCCACGGCGGTAAACAGCACCCGCACCAGCGAAAACACAGCGGCTGCTACGGTAGGCGTGCCGGCGGATGCCTACCATGCGAAACCAAAACTCTCGACGACAGCGCCACCGCATCTTCGTGACGTAGGCCCGGTGGAATAGGTCTATACGTAGCCTTGCGGTTGTGTTGGATGTGCAGTCCTAGTAGGAGAAGTCAATCCCTTCTTGGAAATGACTTGCCATTCAGATGCAAGTTCATCCAAAGCACACACAGGGGTGGGTAAGGGGAAAAGGAGGCTAGGAAAGAGTGCTCACCTTTCACTGAATGTTGTACACATCACGAAGTACCGTTTTTGCAGTTATATAAATTGGATTGTGTCGTGCGGAACGGGAAATCGAATGGACCACATCGCATCGCAGTAAGCTTCAGTCATCACTAAACAAGTGGTCAACATGCCGATAGAGGTGTTCAATCCGTTGGCACTATACCACCTGCGCCAGCTTGTTTAGTTCGGGCGGTTTGAACACGCAATAAGCCAGCTGGTGCGAAAGGGGGGACCTGGCACGTGATATCATTCCAGGAACCATAAGAGACGACCACACAGACTTTGACTTTGAATGAGCAGGAGCTTGCACACTTGGCAATAGAAGTGGCGCGCTATTGGCTGCGCCTCTGCGCCGCCGCCTATGTGGGAACTCGATACGGAGACAAGTGCGACAGCGCGCAAGCCAGCGTGCAAGCTCGCAGAATGAGTTAGCCCGTCGTGTCTTTGGTGCATGTTTGTACGGCAGGGGTGGCCATGGTTCATCCGTGCCTCTGGCGGGTAGTTAACATTGGTAACCATTTCGCTGTGCGCCTTCGGCATTCCCCCATTTTTCTCGTGTCGCTACAGCCAGAGCCAGGAACGCCGCGATGGGCGCTAACAGTGAGAACGGCGAAAGCGCGCCGCGAAGCGGCAACCTACGTTAACTGGGCCCCCGGAAACCGGGGCAAATCCCAGCCACCGTAGCCGCGCAAACATCCACCAGAAACACGACGGGTTAAGTCTTGAGGAGCGCGCTTCTACACTGGTTTGCACTGGGCCGAGTTTGCCTCCACATAGTGCTGCCGCCTCGTGGCGCCGGCGGACACGCAGGGGCGCTACCAGTAGCGCTCCACTTCGGTTGCCGAGTGTGCGAGCACCCGCGGGTTCAAAGCGCGCGCCTGTGTGTCCTCCTACTGTGTCCGATATGTGAACACACGTGCCGGGCAGCAGAAAAAGGGGACTTGGCTAGTGCAACGGGAAGACGCTGCTGTCAGCAGAGGCCGCGAAACCTCTTTCGATGGGATTGCAACTAGACATTAGCTGAGGGAACACGCGCCGCTGCTCCCGGCAGCAGTTGTTTTAGCGGCGAAGCTCCTTAGGGCATAGGCTAGTCCGGCGGCATTGTCGTTGTAGTTGTCGTTGTCGTAGCCACCCGTAGGTCTCAGAGAGCTCGCGCGCCGGGAGGCTCGCGCTCGCTCTCGGCGCGCGAGCTCTCTCACTCTTCCATCTGCTGTCTTGTGAGAGAGGGAGCGAGAGCGAAAGGAGCGCGTTGACTATGGAAACGCTCTTTCTTCGATGAACGCTCTACCAGCTCGCAAAGAAGGAGAAAGCGCCCTCACCCGCGAGAGACAATGTTGACGCAGGCAGCGTCTTCTAGCGAGTTTCTTGACTGAAAAATACCGACTGCTCGGGATGGAGAACCGTTCACCGGCCACCCATATATATATATATATATATATATATATATATATATATGTGCACAAGTGAAATCTCCCACCGGCACTTCATTGCAAGTCAATATACAATGCATATATATATATATATATATATATATATGCATTGTATATTGACTTGCAATGAAGTGCCGGTGGGAGATTTCACTTGTGCATAGTTGAACCATAAGGATTCGTAGCTTGCGCGTTACCTAAATTAATACGGAACTCGGGACGATCTTCGACGTGGAGCGCAGGAATCTCATAAAAACCAGGAGCATAAATGACATCGCGTGTGTGACATGCATGAGTGGGAAATGTCACGGGTGATTTACGATAACAGAGAACGATCTCCAGCTTCGCCCACTCGTGATAGTCCACGTCGTGGAGATGCGTGGATTGATCAATAGATGGCGCGGAGGCGCTCGCTGCGTGCTCTAGAGTGATAGGAGAGCGCTAGATGGCGGCTGCGGATTCACGGCACTTAGACCTATTCCACCGGGCCTACGTCACGAAGATGCCGTGGCGCTGTCGTCGGGAGTTTTGGTTTCGCATGGTAGGCATCCGCCGGCGCGCCTACCGTAGCAGCCGCTGCGTTTTCGCTGGTGCGGGCGCTTCTCACCGCCGTGAAATGAAGAAAAAAGTGTTCACCGATGACCTGCGCCGTGGGTTGGTTGCTCAGCAACGCACAAGATATGTGCGATAGGTTTTTATCGGTTTCCTGCTTATGTCTGTCTTAAGGAAAGGGACGAACCTGTAATGCCGGCTTATCGGTTGTGAGCCAAACATTTTCGCCACGACTAAGCATATGTGTAATTACTTAGCGTTAGTGCGGCTTGTTTAATTTGAGAGAAATAGCATTGTCACAAGTTTGTCAAGTGTAATGCTCGACACCAAGTTTGTTGGCATAAACAAAGTGCGGACACAGAGCGATCACGCTTATCGCAAAGCGCGCACGACGTTAACTTAGCTGGATGTGTAGAAGTAATCGCGGTCGCCGTGTATTATTGAAGTGCGGAAGCTATACATACGTCATACGAATTTCATTCACTCAAATGAAACAAATATATAAGAGCTTAATTCACGTAGCCGTGAGCGAAAGGCCGATTACAGCGACGCTTTTGCAAATTGCTTACGGCTGCGACAGCATACACACGAGAAGTGTCTTTGGCAATGCTGTAGTGGTTATGGTGCGCTTTATATATTTTGTTTTTCGATTGTCAGACTGCTCGAATGAACTACAGGCTTGAAATTTGCCGCGTCGTTACTAGGACTTCACGCCTTCACGATCGGCACGGAGCGTATGGGCAGAGCCGCAAGCCGCGGTTATGTGCCTTGCTGGCGGTTATTTGAGAGCCTTGTCCTTGGCACGTTATTGCTTTTTTGTGTGTGTGCGTTGTCACAGCCGTATTTACATAGGTTATAGCGTCAGCAATGTCGCATGCTTGAGTACCTATTCCGTTACATTTGTTTTAGTGCAACGATTTCATGTACGGATTAGAGGCTTTATGTCCGAAACAGTATTTTAGCTGAGGCATCTTCAAGTCACATTTAAACAAGTCTCGCTGTTGCAAGTGGTTCATCCTTGCTCTAGTTACCGAATTAAAGCATACGCATGAAGCGATGCCGACATGATAAGTCGCGATCATTCGCATCCCGTGGCAAGGTGCTTGTCCTTTCGATCAGTTTCTCACATCTTGTCATAGCAGGGCGCCGGCACATTCTTTTCTACATTCATTGCATGCTCCCTACAGAGCTAACGCAACTTCATCTCACGCGGCTGCCCCTCGCAAACTTGTAAACACGCCGTCGGCGCTCCGACGCCCCGTGCTCGGAGGCAGCTTTCGCACACGCTTTGCCGGCGGCGATGGCGCGACCGTGCAGGGTCGCGGCAAGCGGTGGGCGGGGCCTCAGCGCCGCGACGTCGACACAAGCCCCGGTTATGTCGCCGGTGCCTACCACTGTTTACCAAGATGGAATAGGTCTATACACAGCATATCCACGGAGTGAATGATGATGAGTGGGGCGAAGCTTCCGTCTGTCCGTCCGTCCGGACTGATGCGGACAGATGAAGGGGCAACGGAAGCCACGGCTTATGTAAACGGTAACCACCACGGCTCACGACCAAAGAAGAAAACACGGCTCCAGTACGAAAACGGAAAATCACGGCTCACGAATAAAAAAGTTCTTGTATATATATACACACAGTGTTTTTCACGTCTTTGATGATGTACTAGGCAAGATTCACGGAAGATTCACGGTTTTTACCGATGAACTTCCGGAGCTTCGCCCACTCATCATCATTTACTCTGTGGATGTGCGTGGATTTTTTTAACAGCGGAGCTCTTCAGCTTCAGCACTGCCGTGCCGCACGTACAGCAAAATTCGCTTGTTGGATTGCGCAATGAATAGGGAAGTGTAAAAGATAAAGACTGATACAGAAGGGCGAGAGTACGAGATTAATACCGATATAAAAGAAAGTTTTTCTTCGGGACACGGGATTCGAGCCCGGGTACCCTCGACCCACTGGCGTACATCGTAACCACTAGAATATACAACCATGTCCAGAAAAATAATGAATAATAATGTACCCTTTGATTCATCTCTTATTTGAACCCATCTGTCTAGAGGCGGAACGACTAAATCTTAATCTGCCGATGGTCCACATAGTTTACATCCTTCGAATAATATGGATCGTTGGTAGAAAAATTAAAACACTATCCCCATCCCAGTTAAATGTCGCCCAAATATGGCTCAGGAACCTCTTTCTATAGGGTAGTTGCCAATGGCCATATTAATATCGTTGAATAGAATGTGTACATGATACTGTTATTTCGTTTTCCTGCATAGGCGTATTCATGATGGATTTGATTGATTTATTGCGTTTTATTTCCGAAAAGCGCGATTTCATTATGAGAGACGCTCTAGTTGAGTGTTCCAGAAATTTTGAGTACCTGAAGTTCTTTAACCTGCACTGAAATCGCACAAAGCACGTGTGTCAACATTTCGCCTACATTGCAATGCAGCCGCCGCAGCCGGGATTCGAGACCCAGCCACAAGCACGCGATTTTCGAAAGACGGAGACAGCCGACAGCGAGACCCGGCCGGTTTTCCCTTCGCGGAGGCTAACCCGTAGCTGTTGCTTGTTGGGTCGCCTATTTCTGGTGGCAACATGGCGGCAACAAAAACGCCCGCTTCAATTTTACTTCGTAATAGGTGCTTGCTATTCGCACCGACGGCGAGAAACAACCCTCTTAAAATGACCCTTCCTTTAATCTCATGGAATAAAATGAGACTAAGTATTTACGATTTTCTGCTGTAATTATTTAAAAAACACGCCACCTTGGGCACTGCTAAGACTAAGTCATTACTGCGATTCTCAAAAGTAGTCGGATTCTTAAACATCTCACACATCGGATGGCACTACACGCCGCGTTTCGCACTGCCGGCTTGACGTTTGTTTTTGATGAAAATGACGGCGTATTTGTTCTAGAACTAATGCAGGGAGCTGAGAACGTCGACCTCTCAGCCCCTTTCCAATATTCTTCCCCAATTAATTATTCAACTCATTTATACAAAGGCATAAATGGGACCGTGGCCCCCTAAACTTGAGCCACGCGTGCTGCCTCCGGGCCAAGTCTAGGATGACATGTATATCATCAGTACGTTTACCTTTTTCCTTTTGCGTCGTCGCGTCGCCTACGTGTGTCTGCTCCAGTGGACTACGACTCGGTGCGAGAGCTGATAACTGTCGCGTCGCTTGTCGTGGTCGTTACACTGTAATGTTCATGTAGTCAGGCGTTGTTAGCTATATCGAGAATATTGACCAGATAGCACAAGCCAACACACAAGCTAACAACAAGCCAACAAACACAAGCTAATAGGCCAAATTTCCGCATAGCCAACAGCTTTTGGATATTTTGACTGGGAGCTGTCTGTGTATCGAATTTCGTTTTCACGGTAGCGACTGCCAATCGTCAAAGTTAATGTTTTACGACAGGTGCTGACATTCTTTCAGACTGTCATTTATGATACTCGCTGCATAGTAATGGTCGACTGTGAGACGCATGTCAACAATACGATGTACGCTTCAGATGTGACCCAAAAGGATACCTGTCGTATCCGAGCTTGGAGGCACTGGCCGAGCAACCGGATACGAGATAAAACCTCGTTAGTCTTTTCCACTCGTCTAAGACCCTGCATCGGCAGAGTTTGGATAAATGATACATAAAGATTGGTTTAGTTTCCCGTGTGGGTTTCATCGTCTTGTTAACGTCTCTAGGTGTAGAACGCGAGAGAGTCATATGCACTCCATTCACTGACAGCAACTTTGTAAGCATGGCAGATGCGAGTGATTATATTTTCGCGGAAGTTCGTGTTCGTGAACAGCTGACCACTCTTCGCAGCTCAAAATTTTAGCACCATTTTGCATTAGAGCAACACGCACATGTATGTACATGGCTCTGTCATTTAACGTTTCTGGTGTGAAAGCAACATTTCTTTAAGACATTCTACAGGCTTGCCTAAATTTATTAGGAAGTTTGTTAAACGCAATATGTTTTTCACTTCTCCCATATCCAGTTAAAAGGTCTATCCCGTTTTCTTCTACTGTAAAGAAAAATAAAGAAAAGGCATTCGAAATTCTCCATGTCGACATGACTTCTCTTGTGATCGATGCAAATGCGGGAGGATCATGTCCTGCGCGATGTCACTGCGTGTTCAAGAACCCTAGTTGGTCAAAATTTCCGGAGCTCTCTACTGCGGTAGCTCTCATATTCACATTAATATTTTGGGACGTAAATACTGAGAAATAAGTATTGCATGCTTTTTACAAAGAGATTGGCTGCGGGTTGCATGGTCAGAATGAATTATCTCGTGAGTAGTTTTTTTCAGATTCTGTTTGTTTGAATCTCCTAGTGGAGGAGCGGGCCAATGTACAGCCCAAATTGCTCGAGGAAGAGAGTGGCTAGCTTTGCACAAACACTGCTCTGCATATATCACCTCATAATATGTGCTTAAGGAGGTGGCTAGCTCACATGTCAGCACTTTCTTTCAGTATGCATGACGCACCTTGAGAGGAATGTTTTAGAAATTTTGTAGGTATATCAACAATTGAAATAAAATGGTCCTTGATCAGCAGGAGAAACCAATTAAGCAGAACCAGCAGTTGCGGTAAGGGAAATTAGGTACTACACTCTGAATGCTTGTCCTACTTTTTATATTACGTCATGCTTGAGCACGCTGGGTGGGCCCCTGCAGTGTTATGCGCATTGACAGGAATTTGGGACAATTTTGGACACATCCAAGAAAGAGATGACTCCTAGCTTGGGCAACGTAAAGTATACGCAATCTAAATAATTTCACTGGCTGCTCTATTCCCTTACATTCTTGGTGGAAATGCGAAGAGGTCTTCAGTCTTCCATGACGGAGCTCCGTAGTTCACGCCACCTCGAGTCTACAAGCATTGCTCGAGCCAGTGACGCCCGTCCACCGACTGCAGTACGTCACCCAATCAGAACCCCTTGAACCTGTTATCTTTACCGATACAAACAACGTTGATGTGGACCAGTGGCTTGGTATGTACGAGCGCGTCGGCAAGCATTGAGGCAGTGATCCATTCGTCATAATGACGAATATTAGCGTCCGCTTACACAAGACTCCTCGTGTCTGGTTTGAGGCCCACGAAAAATACTTTGGAACGGAACAAAAAAACGGTCAAATTAATTACTGCGCTCATATTTTTTGCTGAACGAGCAGGGAGACACACCATGTTCAGCCCATGTACATCATAGTCTGCCTTCTAGGGTGTTTTTCAGGTCCCTGTAACTGCATGTCCCAGTGACTACAGGGATCTGTGTCCTCAGCCTCGAGACATGGACGATATCGCGAGGTGCAATACTCGAAGAGGTGCCTGGATGCTGAGGTGTAATTTCATAAGTGATATCTGTCACTTCTCGAAGGATACGGTAGGGGCATGAATATCGGTATAGCCGCTTCTCAGAAAGCCCTGGACATCGTGTTGAGGACCAAAGAACAAGGAACGAGTTCGTAGGAAAACGTTCCTCACAATACCGCCGGTCGTAATGTCGCTTCTGGGTCTCTTGAGACGTCGTTGGACTGCGACGGCCAAGCTGACGGGCAAGGTCAGCCCGCCTAACCGATCCTAGGCGTAAGCATTGTTCGAGGGTGGAGCTGAGGAAAGGGAATGGGTCCAACGGCAGAGTTGGTTCTCGCCGAACAAGAGGAACAGCGGGAAGTATGCAGTAGTGTTGTGGCGAGCCAAATTATACACAAAGGTGACGTATGGTAGTGTAACACAGTAGTCACATCTGACACGCATTTAGGAAGACTGTCCATCAGGGTCCTATTCAAATGCTCCATGAGGCCGTTTGTCTGAGGGTGGTATGATGCAGTCCAATGAATATTTGTGATTTGAAATTACGATTTTGACTTAACGATTTGCAAGAGCCGCCACTACCAATGCACGTTTGGTGTTATGAAGATTTGTATTCTTTGCAGCTGCATTAAGGCCGTATCCAATACTGAAAATAATTTCTTTCCTTTCGATGGCTCATGGCTGTGCATAACGTGAGCCTCGTGTGCTGGGAAAAATTCATAAAGAATAGCATCAGCCTTTTGTAATGCTATAGCAATTACGCTCTTGATAGTTCTTTTCAGCTAATATTCAGACGTGTCTACGTGTTTTCTTTACTTTATTTGCATGCGTGTCAAAATTTGTGAATGTTGCACATGACCTTTCGCAAAACGCCTCAGTGAAGTATTGCTCCTTTCGCGTTACCGCCAGGTGCTTGTACCAAGAACAATAATGTGTGTGTCCTGCGATTCTTCAACTACGTTGCCTATTTAATGATTTTATAGTGTAAGGTATGCCTTGAGCGAGCTTTGGGCTCCTACCTTTTATAGCAGAAAGAGGCGAACGATGCTTTTATACGACAACACGTGGAACACAAATATGCGCACATCTTTTGCCCTCGCAGTGTCGCATAGCGTAAATTGTGGTTTCTGAATAGCGATTCACTTAGCAATGTGTGCAGGAACCGTAATTTTATTGTATAAGATGTTCACGAAATATCAACCATTGTTTCTTCTTCCAACTGGTGCTACTTCTACTGTCGAACGTATTCGCGGAAAATGTCGAGCATGCTCACGGAATTGTTCTTCGTATCTTCCACTGTTGGTACGTGCCAGCGAGGAGGTCTCGGTTTCCTTATTTGCTCTTTTATCCAGCGAACGTAGTTATCAACACGGGCGTAAATGCCAGGTTCATCGAGCCTGCCACATCCTACGCCCCAGGAGACAATCCCAACCTGGACACTTCGGCCATTGCTCAATTCCACTGTGAGTGGACCGCCTGAATCCCCCTGGAAAAGTGATGCGTCGTGAGTGAACAATCTAGAAATAAAAGATGAAATAGCTACAGACTAATTTGGAGCATCTGGGACTTTTTAACAGGCATGCAAGTTTAAGCACTCGGGCAATTCTTGCATTTCGCGTCCATCGAAATAAGGGCGCCGCTGGCGGCATTCGTCCGTGCTACCCGGAGCTTCGAACACTAACACCATGCCGCCATGCTACCACGGTGATTGAAAAGACAAAATCGGACAGAGCCAAGAGAAAGAAAACAGTAGGTACGAGAAATAGCACACCACTATACTGTAGTAACTCTCGTGAACGTAAAGTATCCTAGGGGAAGTGCCACCGGAAAGTAATCTCGGGTGAGATAGAGGCAGCGACTTCATAAACTGATGCCCTTATGAATCCACTCGACCGCTCTTGCTTTAGGACTAACCATGCTATTGAAACGTTCGGTTGTTTTCGTGAACGCCGTTATCACCTTCCTGTTAATCGCGCCTGCTTTGATTGCTTGCGGCGAGCGCAGTTACCACTTTCTGTTGTGCCAACACAAGCCGCGTTTATCTTCTTCGGGAAGCGTGTTGACAATTCCTGAAACGTTGCATGCTGACGCGCACACTTGAGCAACTTCCGGAATTGCAGAGATAATGCGAGAACGCGTTAAGCCATGTGTATAAAAGCCGACGCACTGCGCGGCTTGTCAGTCTTTCCGTCGACCGACGACTGTTCACGCCGCTGTTGCTGTGAATTGTGATTGGTCTTGTTTTGCTGGGCACAAGTTCGCCTGACACCACCTTGAGTCCTGCGTGCTTCGCCTCACCTGCTGCGTGGGTCACAACACCTGACACTATCGCGGAAGAAAATTCTCTCTAGCGATAAGTACGAACTGCAAGACTCCAAAATTTAGAATAGATAGAGATGGCAGCGTTTATTTTGACGAAACAAAGATACACACAACAAAAGGCATGCAGTTAGGCGCTGCTGGATTTTAATAATATTCGTTTAAGTTTTGCTAGAGTGAGTTGGTCAGAAATTTTCGCTTCAAATTTAATTAAAACGTGGGTCCATTATGTTGTTGAGCAGAGAATAAAAAGAAGGTTGGTTGATTGACATCTGGGGTTGAACGTCCCGAAACCAGCTCTTATTATGAGAGAGGCTGTAGTGGAGGGCTCCGGAAATTTCGACCATCTGGAGTTCTTTAACGTGAACTGACATCGCACAACACACGGACCTCAACGTTTCGGCTCCACTGAAATGCAGCCGCCGTAGCCGGGATTCGATCTCCCGAGCCTCGGATCAGCAGCCGAGTACCATAGCCACTAGACCGCCGTGGCGGGAAAAAAAAGGGTTGAGGACACATGACATGTCACACGTGCAAACTTGCACGGATAAGCAATCGAAGAGCATGTGGCAATAAATTTGAGGGGACATCACACACGTGACAGGATGGTATGAAAAACTTCACTGGGCGCTGAGGAATAAATCTGGGACTGATGCTGGCCGCTCCCACGTTGGAACAGAGAGACCGAACCCCTCTGCTACCATGCGGGTCCTCAAGACAGCCTGACTTCGTGCGTGGTCACTTCACCGTGCAGTATTGGCTGCCACCACTGTTCATCTGGAGAGCCATCACCGGCCAGTGCCGAGCAGCTCCAGAAGAATAGAGGAAAGCCCCACACTCGCTACAGTAAATTGAAAGCCCGCAGTCCGGATTAATTTTATTCACGACGTCCAGGGTACCGCCGTGCCTGGAGAAGTCTTAATCGAACCGACTGTGGTCTGTCTAATTTTATAATGTGGCAAGGGCAACGCCCTTCGCTCTAAGTAATAGTGCTTGAAGATCTCGTTGTAGGTTAATAGCCGGTACCTGAACTCGGGAGCGAGATATCCGGCCCCCCAGGGAGTACACGGCACACTAATCCTCGCGGCTCCCTAAGAGCCATTTCGTTGAGGTTACGCAGGGCTCATTCCACTGAGCCTTCGTGTACCGCGAACCAAGTAACTGTATCCGAAATGATATCCCTACCTTGAAGAATTCTGGAAGGCTGTACGCTTGAGAAAGCTGTAATCGCGGATCGCGAATCACGAAAAGTCAATACCCTTGCCGAATCGATTAGTTCTAGAGCAACATCCATCTGCTAAGCCTCCGCCGGATCCCTTGTATGAACAGAAGCGGCATTTCGAAGACTCCCTTTGCCATCTACTGAGACCACTGAATAAACACCCTTCCCACTAATCCATGCCGCGTCAGCAAGCACAGTCTCCTCCTCCTGATCCTCTGGCTCTCACAGCAAAGTCCCAGCCCTCACCATCCGCCTCCTTACATTGTGCTCAGGGTGCACATTCCGTGGAAGCGGACGCGTACCATAATGCTGGCCCGGAGGTTCACCTTCAGCTCGTGTAGTCGCGACCTATTACAGAAAGCTCGGTTGCAAGGTACACTAGAGAATAGGAGAATCGGTGGCTCACATGACATTGTCACAGATAACCATCACCAAGCTGCGACATCAATATACTTTTGAGCACATGGCGCTTGGGTCTTAAACAGGAGAATAATAAACGCATGCCGTGCACAACAGATTTGCAATGAACTCCCTTCCACGATGGTCTAGTGGCTATGGCCCTCGGGCGCTGATTGAAGGCTCGTGTAATCGAATCCCGGCAGCGCCAGATGCATCTCGATTGTCGTGAAAATTCGAGGCCCGTGCACTGTGCGATATGAGTGCACGTTCAAAACCACCAGATGCTCGAACTTCCCGGAGTACTGCACTACTGCGTCTCTCATAATTAAATCATTGTTTTGGGACCTTAAGGCACCCGAGAAATCAATTATATGCAAGGAGAAAATTTTCGTCCTGGCACCGATCAACAGTTGCAAGGGGAACCACAGATGTGTTTAAGATAATTATGAGGTGAGACGGATGTGACTTCCAAATAGCAAACTATATGGTTACGAGCTTAGTTTCACTGATGCCGCAGGTTCACCTTTTAGGTGTATATAAAAAATGCCTGATTCGTTCATAATATGTTGGACCATATTCCACAGGACCGACATAAAAGAAATACTAGTCTTTCTTTCATATCTCCATGCCTACAAGTTTTCCCGCTCACTTCAATCCAAGTGTCAGATAAATTATTCCGAGCGCTACATACATAATTTGAGCGCCAAACTACTTATTGTAGACGCCAAACAGTTAGTACAGGTGCCAACGCACCTGTACTAACTGTTATTTAATGTGCAAGTGCCAATAGTCCCCGTGCTAGTGAGTTTAGGTTCCGCGCTGTTTAATTCAATCGCCAGAACGTTCATTTCAGACGCCAATCAAATTAATCCATAGACACAAAACAGGAGGGTTGGACGAGCTCCGATGGCCTAAATGCCTGAACAAAGTTAACATGAGACCACAGCAGTATTTTTCCTACCACTGTTGGTGGTTATGGTGCAAGGGGTACTGCGGTATTTACCCCAAGCGTCTTGGTGTGAATTCTTAGAATAAGGACGCGGAGTATTTACTTGCATCTATGCTAACTGTATATGATCAGAGAGCCCGTGGTACGGGTGTAAGTTCATTAAGTGACTGAGTTTATACTCACATTCACCACCGCATCTCGCAGGTAATCACTGACCTCTGCTAGAAAAAAAACATTAGCTACACTTCCTTTCAAAAGAATTCGGAGGCGTCTGCATGCCCTCACGAGTTGTGGCGACTAGCATACTAGGTACCCCCGTTTGTGTAGCGGGGCGTAGACGTGCAGAGCACTGCTCCAGGCACGTATAACACTTATAGTAACTTCATAAATGATAAGTTAGTGACCGCAATAAATAACAGTGTTGTCTTCTAGTATTTCCGGTAATATTTTGTGCTGCAGGGAATGTACTTGAACGGTACTGATGTTTTTGACTCATACTTGCTCTTTCTGTTGTATGAGTCAGAATAAGTGCCGCTTGAATTAAAGCTGCTGGCGATTGGACTGATCATGGCTGCATTCGATTAAACTTACTGTCACGCGGCCTATATTGCTGACGCTTGAAATAAATACTTTGGCGCTCCGATTGAGTGCTTGGCGTCTCGATTAAGTATTCTGGCACTCAGATTATTTCGGTAGCACTCAGAATAATTTAGCTGGCACTGCGATTTATTTCAGGGGGAAAACCTGTGGACCTCAATTAAACGGTCGCTGTAGGCACACGCCGCAGTAAAGGCTTGTCCAGTTTATTTATACTCGGGCCGTGAAGGAGTAGAGAAATGTGAGATTCGGCAAGTCTCACAGTTCAGTCTCGGTGCTTCACGGACTGGACCGTCCGAGACCAATCGCATCTAATCATGGCACTGTTAATTTTAGTGAGTCATTAGCTAGTGTTCTTAACGATAGTAGCCTCCACGTATAGCGTAAACATAAAGCAAAACGTCAGTTGTAACCAGTCATGGGCACGTTACCAGTAAAAAGTAACAGTGCTACAGTTACAGTTACCGAAGCCAGAAAAGTAACTATGTTACAGTTACAGTTACTCACCTTCCAAAAGTAACTTGTTACAGTTACAGTTACTGCTAAAAAGTAACGTCGTTACTTTTCCGTTACTATACAAGATTAATATACCGCAAACGAAATTATGTGGTTCTTTCAACGGAAACGTATAAAGGCGTGCTGTTAGTCGAAGTTGCTCGTAGGAAAGCGCCAGATAAAGGAATGGAATGGGGCTCACTCAAAAGCCCAGCACCAGCAATCGTTGCGTACGCCTCATTTTCTGCAACAACTTTTTTTATTGATTGTCGGGAATTTATTTACAAAAAAGAATGGCAGATCCCACGTGCAGTGGGAATGAACGAAATGAGAAGCATGCATCAGAAACGTAACATGGAACTGCATTGTTGTCTCGCTATACCGATTTTGGTACATATGAAGTTAACGAAAGGCCAGTAGATCACCAAGACTGTGGTATGTAAACCATGCCGCTTATGACACGCATGTCATGATTGTAATGTTATGGCCTGTCATTTACGTTTGTCATGCAGTCGTGCAACGTGCCATAGCAATTTTGGTGTGCATCCCATTAATGAAACGCGCGGCATGTAAATCATGCCGCTCATAACATGCATGTCACGATTTTCATGTTCTTAGGACGTGTCACCCATGGTCGTTATACATTGTTGTCTCGCCATACCGATTTTGGTATATATCAAGTTAACGAAGCGGCCGCAAGAGCACCAAGACCGTGGCACGTAAATAATGCCGCTTATGATATATGCATATTAGGGGCGAAGCTCCTTAAAGCGGCACCCGTTCGTCCCTCGTCGTAGTCGTAGTAGTGCGTAACCAGTTTACGCTTTGACCTCCAAGGTGGTGCCGGTGGGAGATTTCTCCTGTGCGTTGTCGAACAATAAAAATTCGCAGCGTGCGCGTTAACTAAAAGCCGAATTCTTCTGTCTCTCATTCCCCATTAGCAGCCATTTCGTGCGTCCCCGATGTATGTAGTAGTAGTAGTAGTAGTTAGTAGTAGGTAGCCACCGGCGCGTGCCTGCTGGAGCGCGCGCACGCGCCGAGGGCGAGCGCGTGGCACCTGGCGCTCGCCCTCGCCGCGAGCGCCGGGAGCCACGCGCTCCCCGGCAAACTCGACACTGCCCCGGCAAACGCGAGAGACAACGTTGGCGCAGGCAGCGTCTCCTAGCGAGTTTCTTGATTGAGAAATACCGACTGCTCGCGTTGGAGAAGCGTTCACCGGCAAAACCCATATATATATATATATATATATATATATATATATATATATATATATATACACTGGATCTTGACTTGCAGTGAAGTACCGGTGGGAGATTTCACTTGTGCATTGTGCATAGTTGAACAGTGAGGATTCGTAGCATGCGCGTTAACTAAATTAATCCGGAACTCGGCACGATCTACGATGCACATCCCGAGCTTCGCCCACTCATCATCATTCACTCCGTGGATATGCTGTAATTTTTTATGATTCTTACGTTATGACCTGTCATTTACGTTCGTCATGCAGTCATGTTGTGTCATACAAATTTTAGCATACATCCCATTAATGAAATGGCCAGGAAAGCACCAAGACCGTGGCACGTATGCCGCTCGTAAAATGCACGTAAAATGCACGTAAAATCATGCCGCTCGTAAAATGCACGTCATGATTTTCATGTTACGACCTGTCATTTATGTTCGTCATGCAGTCATGTTGTTGCATAACAATTTTCGTATGCATCCCATTAACAAAACGGCCAGGAGAGCACAAAGTTATAGGCGGCTAAATAGATGGATACGCTCAAAGTCGCCGAAGTTCGCCAAGAAATGCTTCGCATTTAATACGTTGGGACAGCCTGGTGCCACGAAGGACTGCTGCACGCTCGTAAATGGAATGGGAGCTCATCCTAAGACGCGAGAAAGAGGCCAGGCCCCTTCGAGTCATTGCTGCCGGCACTTTGGGAAGTGCTTTTTGGAAGTACCGCCGCTTTGAGAACTGAACTTGTCCTAGGCATTGAAAAGCGTCTATTTCTAGGTGTTTTCCGCGCGGTTGGTCATGAAGAATTCGATGGCCACGCAAAAAAAAAAAAATAGGGATACTGCACCGGCCTCTGAACAACAGTGACTTTTGTCACCTAGGCCGACCATACTGCGGCGTTGCGCACCTTTCTCTGCATGGGGGCGGGGATAAGAACCCTTCCCCGCCTTTTTTTGTCGCCGACTGGCGGAGCTTTGCTTGCCTTCCTAGGAAAAAATTCTTCATTTCCGCCCTGGGAACGCACATCCAAAAAAAAAAGCAAGGAGATGTCCGTGTCCTGCACAGCACCGCGATACAAACGATAAATCGTAAAATCATTCCACTAGTGAGATACAAATACATTTTGCAAATTTACCTAGATACAGAGGTACACATAGTCATAAATATTTAAGTGAAACATCGGGACAGTCTTGTATCGCGATACTGCCGAGCCCTGCTTTTAAGAAGTTTTGCTGCTGGATATCTTTTTAAAGGAAGTAACTGTAACGGTGTTTACAGTTACAGTTACCAGGTAAAAAGTAACAGTGTTACAGTTACAAGTTCCTCTAAATTAAAAGTAACTAGTACAGTTATAAGTTACTGAAAAAAGTAGCTAGTTACCGGTAACGCGTTACTAGTAACTAGTTACTGCCCAAGACTGGTTGTAACCAGTTAGGTCTCATTTGATAAGCAGGAACTAGACATATTCTTCCATGAAACCAGAACCATCTGTAATGTTCCCATTTCTTGAGAGTATGCATATCTTCATAAAACAAATGAATTTAGGATCTCTCATTTAGGGCCTGATTTAAAATGAAATTGAGGGACCGTTATGGTAAGCTCTTTCAAATGAATGACATGGAAAATGATGTGTTTTGAGAGCGGTGGATTAGGGAGTTCTTGACGCTGTTATTAACCATCTGCCGCTGTGGAAACACGTGTCAATGCCACGCTTGATCAAAAAAGAAATAACTGCTTACCTGGCATGAGGTTTTCCCAGGAATCAGAGCGCACAATGTGTTCTTCTTGGTTAGAACCTCTTTCCAACTAGGTATTTTCAAAGCCTCTTTGCATTTTTTCAATGGCAAGATTCTTGTACGGATGTATAATAAATCTTCAGACATACTGCCATCTAGTGAAACGGAGGGAAGTTTATGGAAGAAAATAAGTATTAATAATTTTACATTGGAGGTGACAAAGGGCTTTATTATTATATTACAAATGGGGAAAAGTAGTTTGGTTAATCAATCTTCCTTAGATTGCGCTTTGACACATAAGAGTTGGCTTCTGTTCTTTTTCGTGTTAGATGTTTTAGGCAATATAAAAACACGAAACCGCAAACCCTTTGAAACACGAACAAACTGCCCTTAATAGGTACCACTGAATGCGGAATTTGGCGTTACCAAGAAGAGTACGGGAACATAGAATACGGTTTCAGTTGTTCCAATGACTGAAAGCGCCTCTAAAAATAAATCAATAGTTGCCTGATGTATAATTTTTAAGTTCCTACTGGCACTTACTACTCTTCGGAGATATAACACTGGAAGAGCTCCCTCTGCCTTATAATCAACTTTTCGCTCGGAGAGTAGAGACGACCGCTATGCCGACACCTTAAACCAGCTTCAGTGAGAGTTAACAAGAAATAGTAATAGTAGTTCTTCCAACTGCTGATTGATAATTACAGTGGAAGCGTTGCCTAGGAACTGCTGATATTATCATCCCGCGTTAGCAAGGGACACTGTCAGACATGACCGAGGGTCACACGGTCAATGTTTTTGAATTCCTGGCTTCGCAGACCGCCCAACAAAACAGGCATCTGAAGCCAGTCTGTAACAGCTTGTGCTAGTTAATGATGGTAATTTCGCCCCTCAGATGTTGGCTGCGCGCAGTGTAAAATACACTTGCACGAGTGGTGGCAACCTTTCCACCTTCAGTGATTCCTACTCTCCTTTCCCGGTAATCATTTTAACATCTCATTTTGCTAGAGAAGCAGAGAATGTTGTCACAAATAGTTACTGCCAAAATACTAGAAAACACAAACATCCCGCGGGTAACCGCGGACGCTGTTCCACACGGAAATCATGCCTGCAGCTCGACCCCTATTACGTAACGTATATTTGCACAAGGGTTACTTGCTTTCTGACGTAAGGCCCCATCCAGAAACCACGGCTCGCTTTCCAGCAAGGTTCATTTTCCTGGTGGGCAGGCAAATCGGTCGAACATAGTCGTCAAACTTTAGTGGGATTTCTACCTGCACATCGCAAGTGCAGAGGTATCATTTTGAAACACGTATTGTGAATTGTGCCGCAAGAAGGAAGCAACAGAAAGCTCAAGAAGACATCCTCTTTACTCGCCTATGCCATCGAATAGCCATTACAGCATGTATCAGAAGAGGTGCATGGGTATTAACACAGAAATAACAGTAACAGAAAGACTAGCTGTCCACGGCATTGCAAAATTTCACAGATATGGAAATTAACTATTCTAATATACGAGTGCCGTGTCTGCGCTAAGAATAGGCCTCTTAAAGCAATTTCTTGGACGGGTTTTATGGTTAAAGTTGGTGCTTCACCGCACCGCTATTTTCCATAGATGTATACGAGAATGAACGAGCATTCACGTCATAAAATAATTCTGTTGCACCTTTACCCAACGAAATATATCTTGCGGGACGCGCCTTTATTTCTGGGCTATTAGTTTTTAAAGCTCGTTTTACTAATGGGGCGTTCATTTCATATTCTTCTTTTTTCAACAAGAAATGGCGCTTAAGAAAGACGTGCGGATTCAAAGCACTCTGGGAATCGGTTGCCATGCGAGGCAGTCTGCGATAAAATTGCCTATGCCCAATTGTGCAGTATTAAACCACACGAATGTTGCAAAACAGGATGAATGTCTTTGTGGAAAGCCATGAGTGAGTTGTGTTAATATTGCCTAAGCAAGAAACTCGACAGAACCGTAGCGATTGGAAGGTAGCTCACAGCAGAACATAATGTTAGTACCCGTATTAGTGCACAGCACAGACATCTGTTCTGTCGATGAGAAGTGCATTCAGTGAAGTGTTACTACAGGATTTGTACAGTGAAATTGTATTTATGTTGTCTGAACACGCGCACAGTCTTTCTCAGTGGGTCCAAGCAGTCTGTATTTTTATATGTTCTACATTTCCAAAAAATGGCTATATAATTCACATTTTAAGGAACATAAGCAGAAGCTCCCAAATCGCCAAAGTGTCTTAGTTGTAACCCCAATGCACATGTCATTACAATAACTTACGTTATAAGAGGCACGTACAATCACTCCTGAAAGAGCACGGCCAGTTGTCTACGAAGAATTCTGTGTACTGCAATATTATTCGGTTTTTTTTTTTAATTTCCTGCTGACGCTATCTACAAACGCGACTCACAAAACGGCTGATTGTGAAAGGTTTCAGCTAAATGATGGTTTCTTGACAAATGCCGATTCACCGAATTTAGAGAAAAAGGCAGACATAAAATCCAAAAATTGTAACCACCTGTAGTAACAAGCAAACTTATCAGTGGACGGAGACTTGATCGAACGACGGTATTGAGAAGGTACACTGTCTGGGTGAACTATGGATTCTAGCTGCGATGCTGACAGGGAAATGTTTACACGTGGGCAGGGTTTTGCTGCACACACAGCGTATATGGAGATTCCTTTGTCCGCTAATGAAGTAGCAAACTTTCTAAGAGTGATAGCTCTATTTCAGCGGCCTGTGTAAGGTCATGGTGAAAGTCATGGCAGTAGACATAGCGAGAACAGTGAAAAATAATGATAATTTATGTTTTTATGCAAACTGTTGCTTTTCTTCAAATGATTCGATGGGCTACGTGCCCGAGATATGAAGGTATATAGTGGTTAGCAAAAACTTACCCTGACGAGGGCGACGTCGTTCGACAACGATATTTCGTCAAATTTTGGATGAGGAATGAAATCCTCAATCCACACCTTTAAACCCACACCAAGGCGGGTTGTGTTGTAGAAAGCGTAACCATAGACGGGCATCTCGTTCCTATAGAAGAAACATTACTGTAAAGATGGTTCTCGCCTGTGAATTTTGGTGAAAGGAAGAATGAGCTTGTTTGTTGCCTAGCTTGGGAATCACACGAAAAGGCTACGTATGTAGTTGAGCTCCACACAACTAGAGAAGACAAGTTCAGGAGTTTCCAGGCTTGTTAATATTGTGTTTCTTAGAATTGTGGTACATAAATGAATAGGGATACATGAAAACCACTTGAACATTCACACGGCACTGAGTAGTTCGCCGTGTGGTTTGCCATGTCGCAGTGTCCGTTTATTTCGTCTGCATTATTGAGATAATGATTTAAGTACACTGCAGAGACACATAATGATGGAAAAATAAAACATGAAGACCATTTGGTTTTTACTTTGAGAGGAATAATACGAGCGTCATAACTCTTAAAGCTTACTGCACCGGCTCGACTTACTTTTCAAAAAAACAGTGCGGAGCCGTCAGTATGTAACGACGTGATATAATACTGCCACCACAATAAGTGTCCGCGACGTCGGTTTTATTCACTCGGAAATAGAATTGGATATGCACCTGAAATAAAGAGCAGTGTTTAGTAATATATCCAGGTTTACACTCATACATAAGTTATAATGAGGCCGAAATTTATAAAGGAACGTTCATACAAAGGAGCAGTTACCTTGTCATTACATACTGACGCTGAAGAGAGGATTGGTTGCAGTGATCATGTTGCCCGTGACTGACGTGTTTCACACAAAATTTTCATCAGATTCGCTGGCAATTTAATGCATTCCCATACTACAAATACATACCAAGGCAGTGAAAGAGCGTCTCCTCCGTTTGCGATTACGTAGTCGCACAAGAAGGCATGTTTTTTGACACGAACTTACATTCTCATCCCGTCAGGGACTGTCTCGGTACTCTTTATAACGGTGACGCGTTTCTGTAGACCTATGCTGTGAGATAGTGTGTTATTATTTATAGTAAAAGTGAAAGAAACACTTAAAAATCTTAAACTATTGCCTTAACCAGTCTTCTAGCAATTTTTAACTGCAATTTTTGGTAGCAGAATTTTGCGAAGTCATTATTTTAAAACAGAGATATGTAAAATTTGTATTCTACATTTGCAGTGCTTGCTGCACCTTGCTGATATCGTGAGCTTTTGCAGTAATATGAGTATAAGCGCTTGGATTTTGAACCAGTGCGAAGTAATAATGGCTGGTGTTTTGCGTGCCAACGCGGTGGTTTCACTCTGAAGTGCGCCGTAGCGTGGGACTCGGGAGATTTAGACACTTGAGCTTTCCTCTAGCCTTAGTGCGTACTGACGTGGAACAGTTCGTACTGACGTGTAACAGTTCGTACTGACGTGGAACAGTTTGTAGTCGGCAGTTCAGGACAACAACCAATAAACTCATCAAAATCAGCGGCTATATAAATTCCAAAATATTTGATGCGACTATGTAGGAGAAACTTGTAGTAATGACAGAAGTAGTACGGCAATCCAAAAACAGTAAAGAAAGCATTGAAAGAAATGCAAGGGAGAAAAGCGCCTGCTGAGGATCCGATAACGCAAGATCTCTTGAAGGATTGTGCGCAGATTATGCTGAAAAAACTTGCAACCCTTTAGCTTGCAAGTAAAGACAGTCCGTAATGATTGTGAACGTACAAGAGTCTCAACAATGCGAACATCATCGTGGTACTTAACATGGGTAACATGAAGGAGTTCAGAAATTACAGTCCAAACACTTCCTTTAGTTACCTTCAAGGAATGCACTAACGTAATCGCTGACGTAATTTGCTCGACCATATATATGTCTAAGTCAACCTATAAAAGAAGCAGTGTTTCGTAAACGCCACTTAAAAATAGGCGGTATTCGAATGATCAATCACGTGATCGAGAAATGCTCGGAACATTAGCAAACCCTATATTAAGCACTCGTAGCATATGAGAAATTATTTCATTTCGTCCATAACTGAGCAGTCATATACGACTGCGGAAAGAGGGCCTAGACGATCATTACGTAAGCAAATTGGAATATATTCACAACGGATCCCTAGCCGCCATCGTCTTATATAATGTGAACAGTGAAAGCACTGCGGGACCCTTAAGTTTCGTCCTAAGAGTTCAGTGTGGAAGCTATGCCTGGCCGCATCGCATAGGGCTCTCTTCAGCTTGGCATGCTCTTCAGTAGCCTGGCCACGTAATTATCACTACGCCACTTGGTAGAAAGTTGGCTGGTTGGTTGGTCCTTTGGTACCTTGGCGCAACCCACTCTGGGGGATCGGCCATGAGCCGGAAAATAGATTTGTGTGGGTGAGAACTACTAATAAAAAAATACAAATAATTGTAGTAGAAATCTGATAATCAATTTAGGTTAAAGGCACAGTTGTCTGCGAAGACTGAAGGAATATAATATGAAAGAGAAGCAAACGCTATGGAGATTGGTTCTCGCGTACTGCGATCATGATTAAAAATATATAAAACAAAAACTGAGCTAATCAACATTGAATTCTTTTTGTCTGAGGAAGAAAATCGCATACGGCCTTGCAAAGGTTCCTGTGACTAAATCTCAGAACAGTCGCACCAAGATATAGCCCTACCGGAAGAGACAAACTAGAAAGTCCGGGTTACTGGCATTACTGCGTGGTCTCCCTCATCGTCTTGCGGCATTTAACATAGATGCGCCATCAAAACTCGCCGTTGAAGAAAGCACCATTCGAATTATGACTTTAGCTAGTTGGAAATAGTTGATCTTGATGTAAGTGCAGCACTACATAAATCATGGTCAACGAAGAAAGCGCACCTGTCCTATTCGTCTTCCTATTTGTCCGCGGTTTGTGCAGTGCTCCCCCTCCCCCCCCCCCTCAATATTAAGAAGGCAGAAGGATATATATGGGGTGGTCGAATTTCTGGATTTCTGGACGCTTGTGTCTGTTTACCTGACTTCTGAAGTTTCTATTGAGTTAAGAGTGCAAAATGTGTTTTTATACTACAGTGCCAGTAATATGTGTCTAACGGTGTAGTACAGTTAACAAGCATTTACTGAAAATATTTCCATCTATTAAAGAAAGAGAAATGTGTGGTGGCCGAAGGCGTAGCGCGTTGCGTTCACGAGCAAGGAGTGCTAGGTTTGAATCGCCGGTGGGCGAAGGTTTTTTTTCTTATTTCTTTATTTGCATTTAGCTGGAAGTTTTGCTCAAAGAGAGCGCTGAAATTTCGATGACGACCGACATCACCTGCGCCGGAATTTCAGCGGAACGAGCTCCTTAACCCTATCACGTTGATAGCAGTACGCAAGGGAGTCAGACAGGAGATGCAATCTCACCAAAGATATTCACAGCATGTTTGCAGGAGATAATCGGAACATTGGATAGGGGAAAGGTGAGGGTACGGGAGAATACACTGTTGAAGATTCAATGGTTGGGCTTGTTGGTGGTGATTGAATATTTAGGAAAAAGAGTAGCATGGCAACGACGACGAAAGAATAACGGAACGTTACCCTACGCGTTCTGCAAAGCTTAAGGAACACTGACACGTATCCCAGCACATAATGCACCATCGACGCACACCTAACTTTCGTCAAGCGTAGGTGCTGGCTGTACGTCTAAATCAACTTGTACGGGAGCTAAATTAGGTATGTAATGCCTGAAAGAACGAGTGGAAGGTGTGTACGCCTTCCATCTGTAAGTGAAAATGATAGTGCAGTAGTATTTTCAGAGAGAGCAAGATCGTATAGAACCGGTCTTACACGGTGTCTTATTTTTGCCGAGTCAAGGGTTTTTCATTATTATTTTCTTTTTAGGCCTATAGGTGTGATGTCTCTTTTGTGTGTGCAACTTTGAATAAACCAACATTTGCAAGACGTCGATGGAGTGCGTCCTGTTATTCTTGTTTCGTCCTGTTTGCTGCGACGCTGCTTTTCAAGATGTTCTACGTAAGCATGTCTCGGTAGCCTTCTAATGGAATCCGGGGGATGAACTGTAAATGATGATTAATTATGTAGACAGGCAAAGTTGAAAGCGCCTACGAAAATTAATACGCGGAAAACCAAGCAATGCTCAACGGCATTATAGGAATTGAGTGAATTAATGTATGATGAGGAACTGGAAGTGGTGAGCGCATATGTCTGCTAGAACCATGCAGTGATTATTGATCCGAAAATGAGGCTGAGAGATTTCGAAAAATAGGGATGTGATGCAGCTTGTAGCGAAGATGCGATAGCCGCAAAGGCAGCCGATGTAGGCCGTGCCGTCGTCGCTACTTTATATAGCTGCAGTGAACAAGGTCCGCGGCAGAACGGAGCGGCGGGCTGCAGCGTCGAGTCCGGCCGTGGGCGTGAGCACGTTCTCTTCTTTTTTCATCGTGGCTCGCTACCTCGAGCCACGCGGCATGAGCACCGCGAGAGACGCGGCGCGGCCCGCGCGATGGTGGCAAGCGATGGCCATGAAGCTGGCCGCTATAGAGCTGATTAGAATCAGGAGGCATTCTCAGGGAATGAGTGGCAGCTTACGATCGTTGCTCACTCGGAAAATCTATAATAGCTTAATCTTACTTGAACATAGCTACGGGGACCAAACTTGGAAGCTTACTATTAGGGCCTAGCCTAAATTGAGGATTACGCAGCGAGAAATGAAACCGACTAATGTAAGTATAAAGTTACGCGTCAAGAAGACAGCGGAATGGGTCAGACAAAAAACGTGTGTTAGTTATCCTACGGAACATCAAGACGAAGAAATGGGCCTAGACACGCCACGGGAAGCCAGGGCAAAATAACCGTAGGCCCTAAATAGAGGGGAGCTCGAGAAATCGCAACCATGCTTGCAGGCGGCACAAACTTACCTGGGCAGACGAGATATGAAATTTACGGGTGTTGGCACTCTCGCACTTAGGATGGGACATAGATAACTGGAGATGTATGACAGATACCTTTCCCCTGCAGTGGACGAGACCACCTGATAATGATGCAAGAGATTGCTCACTCCTTCATGATCATCTCCACTTACCGTCCAGGGCATTTGAATCCTTTGGGCCTTCTTGCCTTGAGCAATCCTGCCATGGGCGGGCTTCGATATACCACAGTCTGGCCAAAAATTCAATGCATAACAATGTAATTGGCTCTAATTGTGCAGTTCGAGATCTAATATTGCCCACAGGTGATACGATATAAACTTTTACTGTCGCCTTTTGACGTAACGTGCTCTTTTTTGATGTGATAATAAGCACTCGCAGGAAAGAAACAAGGAAAGATTTGGTATGCACATATTTGCTTCAATAGATTCTAAATTTGGGGAAAAATGCCCGTTATGTAATAAATGGTAGTGCTTAAATCTTAGCACGTCAACAAATGCACATGCATCTTACAAATATTTAGAAAAACATCAGAATGAATCAATTGTATTGGAGATGGTTTTGTCAAACTTGCAGTTCGCCATTGTGTGAAAGTTGTTTTGAAGCACATTAGGTAAAAGGGACTTTGCGCGCAGGATGATCACTGAGCATATCCTAAGTTATATAAAGTAGTCAGAGGCCTAAATATCTTGTTTCGATACACAGTGATAGCAATGCTGCCTGTTCATCTTCACCTCGCTTTGGAACATTAATTTCTGTGTCTGAAATGAGTCTTCCATGTTATAGCTAACACATTCTGCCGTGTGTAGTGCATCACGAGATTTCTGGCTATGTGCACCTTATCTTTTGTTTACTTCTTTTACGCACCTGCGTTTGCTAAGCGCACATGGCTGGTACTTCGCATCGCAGATAACTCCAATGTGAGCCACCATTTGCTTAATGGAGAATAGAGCGCATAGCATTACAACTAAATTATTACTTGTAATCAGATAAACTTTACTGCAACTGTGTATTGTTTGAATCCCTGTTTTGAGGGAAAATTGACTTTTACATCGTAAGCTGCTATGTGGTCACAACAAGGGCCGTTTTTGGCGCCGTAGTTGTTCGCCGCCGCTGCCGCTGGTATCCGCAACCGCTATCGCGCCGAAAGTGGATTGCATAACGAGTTCGAGGAATCATTTGAAAGAACCCAAGGCTGCATGCTTTGTAGCTCTGAACGCGTTGCAGAGGCATCAACAACATCATCATCATTATGAAACAATCTACTTCAACTTTTCCGTCATCATTATTGCGAAGCGCTGCCCTTTGCAGCAGTTTCATCATATCGTGCCATGCGTCACGCGGCAGGCGACGTGCGCAGCCCCGACAGCAACCTCACTTGGCTCTTCAATATACCTGATGACCCCTCCTCGTAAGGTGCAGACCGCTGCTGAAGAAGCGGATCTACGCGCGCGGCTGCGGCAAGGCAACGTCGGGCACAACAGACAGCTATGCAGAGAGAAGCCCAAACCGGTGCTCGCCATCGAAGCCGGGCCGAGGGTTCGGTTCATTCTCGGGAAAATGACTCGAAGGAACTCTCTAAGATGTGCAGGTATAGATATTTGAACGCTACAATACCGCTGTAATTATATCGCAATGAGTACTTGACTACTTGGCGAAACAAGGGTTATGGCGCAGGGGATACCTAGCACTTCTTTTTGCATTAGTTTCCTCAAGCCTTTAAAATCGCGTCTAAGAAGGTCGCTCCTCCAGCTTACGCTGTTACCTGTCCTGCTGTTCCGTGCAGACCTGGCTCTGTTCAATTAGATACCATTTCTCGTGAAAATTTCCAAATTTACCCGTTCATACGTCGAACCTTCGTGCCAAATTTGAAGCGGGGATCCTAAATTTGACTCTTTTACCATATTTTAGGACTCACGTGTAGCTTCCATTTTTCCTTATCGATTTGCTGTTTGCCTTGCCGCTTAGACCGCACTGTATGTGATGTAGCTTTATGCCCTGTGCGGAAGTGAAACTAGAAATATATCGGCGAAACTGGTAACTTCGAAATAATATTCAACCAGCATGGGAACGACGTCTACGATCACCACGTGAGTTCAAGCGCCCTTGCAGAATTAAAATGAAAGAAAATGAAACTTACTTTTTTCTTCTAAGAATGAATATGGGATGTGTGCATCTGTGCGTTATTTTCCTGGCATCAGGAGGCCCTCACACATGTATGCGTCCTTATGGCGTGCAGGTAGCCCACGTAACCTCGTATAAATTAAGAGAAGCCCTCGTGAATGTCAAGGACCGCAGACCACGTGACAAATTGCCTGGTGTTGTCTGCTATATGCGCGGTGCGCAGTGCGACAAGTATATCGGGGAGAGTGGTAACATTGATAAAATACCCAGAGATCATCGGAACGACGTCTTTCAGAATATGCCTGAGTCTTTCAGCATATGCCGACACCTACAGGCCTCCAGAACCACTGGGGCACCGCTTGCGGGCTGCCAAGTGAACGGGAACTTATTAGCGGCTCTCTCTTGGGTCACTACTAGCTCCTACTAGGTCGTCATCCTAGAATGGACCGGAATTTTTTCCGCGCATCAAGCACTTACACACACACACACACACACACACACACACGCACACATATATATATATATATATATATATATATATATAGAAAGGTAAAGGAATCTTTTGTGGTAAGCTATGTGCAGCAAGGCGATCTTGGGAGCCTTGGGAGAAGCGTAGTAGATCTTTCGACTTACCGCGGCTATTGATCCGCTCGGAAAAGTTCTGCAAAGAATACGATAACAAATATTCCTTTATTTTTCATCTTCCCCGAACTATACAAGTGGACTTCCCTTAAGGGATTACACTGAAGTTGGAAATTTTCGCCCAGTTCAACATTTCTAACCACACTACATCAGTTCTTGTCCAGGCGTTACTGTTTCAATACCTATTGTCTGCATGCACATCAGTTTCGTCTTCACAATACACGTATATCATCTTAATTTAAGAGCGCACAGCGAAAATTGATGTTGTCTTGGAAAGCAAGCACGGGAAATCATTGCGCTCAAAAGGTGTGTTGAAAGCTTCCAGATGAATTTGAGGAGAAGCTTCACGTAGATCACTTGTGATTATAAATAAATTAGTTTACTGTATTTTTCAAGAAATCACGTACACTATTTTAGATAAGCTGCGTTTTTTACGTACGCATTTCCATCAGCTTTGTGTTTGGAATCCCGCAATGTGCACTATTTAATAAGCTTTGTCTGGCTGACTTATTTAGACGAAACTTTTACTGGCTGACGCCCAGTGGAGTTTAACTCTGCAGATTTGTGTCGCCGGTGGTGGCACAAGCACCTCGAACCTCATTCACTTTGTGTAAACGAAAATGGGCATGGAAGGGTGGAACTTTGTGACTGAGATCTCGGACAGCTCTTGATATCGCTACTTTAATATTCACGTCATGCCTGACCATAACGAAAATTTCATGAGGCGCATTGCCACAATCCTCGTCCTGGGATGTGCGTGTATCGCAACACTTTACTCAATGTACAAGTGAAATAGAACACTACATTTGACTTCGAACACCAAACTCCGAATTCCGATCACAAAGCTGATGGATGAGGCTTTAACGTTGCGTCTCTTGTGCTAAGGCTTCCTAAGAATTTTGCCGTAACACACTGGGGTGCGGCGGATGTCATTCGGTGCCATTCTGGAATGTCAACAACGCAAGCCATCGCAGCTGAAGGCGACAAAGTCGCTGCTTAGGTTCCTGAAGACAAAAGACTTGCAGAAGGTACTGTTGTGGTTACGTTGCATACCAAGCGGAAGCCACTTACTCTGACTGACAATGTGCTATACGTCCTCTCTGTCTCTCTCCCTCTTTTCCCCCAGTTTTTCCCTCACTTAAATCTCTCCCGTACCTTTCCCTTTGTGCAGGGTAGCACACCGTTGTCCTGCACGGGTTAAGCTCCTTGCCTTGTCTTCTCTACTATTTCCTTCCCTCACTACTGTATTACTTGAATTTCCGTAGAATTTCGCTGTACAACAAGTAATAAGACTTCAGCTACTTGATGTACATTCATGTCCCTCTCGTTCTAAGCAGAGATACAAAAAGTTTGTGGATTCGCTGGCGTGAAACCTTAAAACACGGCTTTTACTACTTGGGACAAACCCTGAAGCCCGCAACTGGCCAGGGCATATACGAGGGTTATTCAAAAAGTAGGGGCTGTTTGCTCGTGTAGAGAATAAATCTTGGTCTCAAATGTTGTTGCGGCAGATTTTGTTTCGCGCAACGCTTCTTCCCTCTCCTTAATATTTTCTTTAAGTTCCACATTCCCGTCTCAACCAGCTTCTTCAGTATATCTGTACGTAGGATCGGCAGTCCACAATCGCCTGTCCACAACACCCGATTCACATCGGCGGTATTGGTTTCGTTGACTTTCCGCGCAGAGGAGTACTGCCAATGCATTGACTCTTATTTTCTTTATGTCTCAGCCTAGAATATGTATGTCATGACGCCCGTAGTGAACATGGAAAGCAATCTATGCCCTTTTTGCCCAAAGCGATGCGAAAAGGGTCTTCCACTTTCTTTGCACACGCGTTGAGACGTGAACATTAGTTGTATCCACTTTCTCACAGGTAGGAGCGACTTTTACAATCGCGACTCGTGTTGACATTTACACTCGTGTAAGCGGAGCTATGCCGGGTGTGCTGGGTGTCGGCAGCCGATGGTGCCCGTACGCACAAAAATCGTATACCCCAACACATTTCTAGAGTGACGGTAAGGGCTATTTTCGGGAGCATTATACGCTCCATTTGGGTTTTAGAAGAAAAAGGAAACTCGATCTAAACAAGAACTCTAGATGAAGTATGGAGCGTTGATAGGTTGCATTACATAGCGGTGCTAGCGCTTATTTTGTTTGGAGTTAATTATATAGAAAGGAATCGTACTTTTTTTAATAGCTCTTGTGAACATTATATAGCGAGGACTTAGAAGCGTATAAGCGTACAAGATTTTGGTGGTGAATGCGAAGCTTTCAGTGCTCACAGATTTCATTCGTATAGGAGAATTAAGGAAATGGGATCCTTCTACTCATCACATGAAGCGTGTACTTAAAAGTCACATTCTCATAGACAAAACGCAGGGGCATTTACGTGTCCACCACATGCGCATTGAAGGCAAAGATGTTGAACTTGCATATAACACAGGTATACGTCCTGTCATGGTTACAGAAGAAAATTCTACTTCAACTTACCATTCCCAAATCGAATAACAGAGCAACGTGGAGCACAACTACAACTACCTTGAAGTCACCCATTCCTGGCATTTCTGCGAACCAAATCCCACGTAGGAAGACCTGCACTCACCCTTTAATAACGATACCCTTGGCATTAACAGAAATACAAAGCAAAAGGCAAGCCACGCTGGCTCTGTAAACGTATGCAAATGCTATGTGCACCTGGCATCTTCCTCGATACGTCTTCCGCAACCATCCGAACTAGCACTCAAGGGCCACGTCGACTGAACGGCAATCATAAATGAGCCCTATTGCGTAGATAACGGCGTTACAATGCATCCAGAATCGTGACTGTCGAGCAGCAATTGGTACGTTCAAGACGGTGTCAGCATGATTGATTTACGGAGATGAATCGCGAGAACAAGAACGAAAGCAAACTTCAAAATGTAGTTTTAAAATGATTGTGCCCATCTGTTGTGGCTTATCCTTTTCTGATGCTCTCACTATGCGACTAACCGCGCCCTATCGAACGTTGCTACTCAAACAATGATGAAGTCCAAACTTTCTGTGCGCGTACGCTGTTGGGTATAAAGGAGCCCTCCTTGCCTTCATAATAAATGGTGCTCAAAAATCAGCAACGTTTCCCTTTTTTTTAATGGACAGAGACAAAGCACGTAAGAATATAACTTTATCTGAAAACAACTGACTGCCCGGTACTTTCGAGGAGCAACAAATTTTGTCAAAAAGACAATTGCGTTCCGAATCTCCCCTATGTCATTGGACTTCGCATTATCAGTTGAGTATACCGTGCTACAATTAGCTTTCAAAATGTTCCTAGTAGAAACGTATTGGGAATAGTCCAAAAAAGAAAGAATAATAGCTTTTTCAGAAGAAGTTCTAGACGGCGTCCAAAGTTTCTTCCATGTAATCGTAATATGTTTCTTAGTTCTTTTGTTTTTTTAATCGCAGCAGAGTAGAGCGATACACCAAGAGCATTGAAATGGACATGGAGCACAACTACACCAGCATAGCAACCACATAACAACCAGCATATAACCAGCATAACAAATTCTGCTAATCGCGTTCTTGGCTTCCTGCGACGTAAATCCGATTAGCACCCCCCTCAGTCAAACTAGTAACCTACTTCTCCTTAATCAGGCCGAAACTCTTATATGCATGTGCGCTGTGGGACCCATACCAACATATTCATATTACCTTGCTTGAATCGGTACAGAGCCGTGCCCTACGTTTCATTTTTGCGGACTACTCCAACTCTAGCTCAACAAAACTCAAATCCCAAGCCACCCTTCCCAGCCTGTATCACGCCGTCGAGTCGCCCGCCTTTCTTTCACAAGTTGTTTCACAAGTCACCCCAAGCCGACCTCATTGTTCCCGCACATCGCCACTCAAGCCGGACCAACCACGAAAAGACCGTATACCTCCCCCCCCCCCCCACCAAGCTCACACTGTCTCCCACGCCTCCTTATTCTTCAACCAGACATCAAGGGACTGGAATGACCTTCGCACCAAGGCAGTGCTTCAATCCGACATAGCCATCTTCAAACAAATCAGAGTTGCTTTTGTAGATATACCCACCCCTCACGTAAAACCCCTTCCTATAGGGGCTTTTCAAGCATTATAAATAAATAAATACATACATAAATAAATAAATAAATGCAAGTTATATCTCAAAAATTACGCCACCTCCTCCTAAAGGGAACCATGTGTGGATGCGAAGAAGTGGGGAGATGGTTAGCTTGAGCGGGGGATGGCATAATTTTCCGCGGCAGCGGCCCGAGCGCTCATCGCGGCGCTGCGCAGGAGAGAGAATGAGGCGCGCGCGCTCTGTCATTTCATACCGCGGAACTACCGTGGGTGGCACCAGCAGCACAGTATGCAGCTGTTGCACCTCCTGTTTGGGGTGCCACACCGTAGAGTGGAGGATTCCTAGAGGAGAGAAGAGGGTAAGCGTAGGAGAGGAGAGATACGGGGAGGGGACCCGCACACGTTGTGCGGGTATGGTACGCGCGACGCAGGCGCCACTCTGTAGACTAGAGGATTCCTAGAGCAGAGAAAGGGGGGAGCAACAGACGCCGCCTGTGACAGCGTTGTCTCTCGCGGGCGAGGACACGTTCTCGTTCCATGCCAGCTTGGGCCAGCTGTTGTGCATGCGCAGTGGGGGTGTCGACGGCGCAGAGATGAAACAGGCTCGACCATAAGCTGCTTCGCATCTAAAAATTGAGCCTGAGTACTTTCGAGTATTTTCTTTCTATATACTGGATTGCGTCCACGTATGTTGCTGTCAGCAAGGCAGTGTGCCCGTTTTGTGCGTTGAGCTCGGTGCGTATTAAAGGGATCTCAACAGCAACTCGCGGAATTGAAGTTATAGGTCGCCTTCAGACGTCAAGCGAAGCACCCATACATCTGCGCTCACTCACCCATAACAGTCTATCTCAACGTAACTCACACGTCCCCACTACTGTCCCGTATGATTGCGTAAAGAATGTGCCGCTCAAAGTGCCGAGGAGCAGCACTCCTAAGAGAATACTTAGGATGCACAAGAAGGATAAGGCAAGCAAGATCGGCAAATGCGGGAACAAAATGAGTGAAAGTATTAATGAGGCTCAGGAAGCCACGAAACTATTTCGCGGATCCAGGCGGTTCGAGTGATTTTTACTGGCCCAGTGCTGCTTGCGTCAGGTATGATGATATACACGTTTTGGCTGTGTATGAGTGCCAATGCTTGTCGCTCACCAAAGAAAAAAATCGGGGGGCCCTTTAGCTTCGCCTTTAAGAGTTGAAAGCGATAGCGAAATCCTGCCCCTAGTGCGCACTTCAACCACTCAGTGCATACTTATTAATGTGTGTTGTTACACACACACGCACGGGCGTGCGACGTATCTATAGTAATGGTATAGGTTTTCGAGCTATTTAACAACACTTTTATATCAACTTCATGAAAATTGTGTACAGTGATGTAGTCACATGGTCCTGTATTATGAACTGCGCGTAGGCGTGACACTTTTATTCGTAAATGGTAAAATTCTGTCGTCCTTCGTGCGTTAACTATCTGGCAGCTGTTCGATTTGATCTTCTGGAGACCTCTTCCGCCCAACCGCAACAAGCATCGCCTTATGGTCGGTGACATGGCAACTGCAGCATTTCACTTCTTTAATGGTGTCGTGAGAATTAAATGCTAAAGAACTGGATGCAGAGCGTCCGACGAGAAGTCATATAGGCTCTGCAGTAGTCGCATGGCCACCGAGATGGCGGGCGCACTCGCGTCTCGGAGGCCATGGCAGCCGAGACATTGCTTCATATGTCTTCCGCTAGATTGACAGAGTTGTCCATTTTTGGAGCTATATTTTTCGCTCATGGACGATTTTTCGCTCACAAGAGACGCGTGGGGACACCGACACTGACGGCGGCATTTCTCCGGAACGAGCACGCTATCACGTTAAAACTTATTTCTTGCGAGGTATCTCGCTAACTGCGTGGGATCACCGAAGCTGCATTTCTTTAAATGAAGAATGAGGCCAGCGTCTATTCTAGATTACAAGACAGCATGCGCGGGAGCAAGAAGCGCCGTCCAAGCAGCGAAGGATCGAGAAAAGGCAAGAAGGTTCGTTCTACCTTGCGCGTGCTTGGATCACGCCGCGGTGGTGTAGTGGTTACGGTACTCGGCTGCCACCCAAAATACGCGGGTTCGATCTCGGCCGCGGCGGTCGCATTTCCGATGGAGGCGAAAATGCCAGAGGCCCGTGTACTGTGCGTTGTCAGTGCACGCTAAAGAACCCCAGGTGGTCTAAATTTCCGGAGCCCTCCACTACGGCCTTTCCTTTCTATCTCTTTCACTCCCTATCCCCCACCCCCACGGACGCTTAGTCATGCTCCCTACATGGGCTGCAGAAATTAGCGTCATTTCCTAACCAAACCACAATCATCATCATCCCGACGGAAACTTGGAGAACGGCTTCCCAAGGCAATATAAAGAGTCGACAACGGGCCCAACTTAGCAGTCGAAGCAGTCGTAGTCGTATGTGACTCTACGAGAAGATGCAAGAAGACGTGAATCGACACTGCTCTCCGAGCAGGCCAACGAGCCCTGCCTGCAAGCTTCGAGTGGAGAAGGCACCTCGAGTGACTTCGGTGAATAGGAAACTTTTGTGTTTCATTCTTTGTTGCACTACGTGAATTTGCACGTTTGTTATTGCTGTGAACAACTACAATTGTGAAAAAAGGTATGGTCTAGAATACATCTAAGCAATAGTCAACATTAAGCTATTACATAAGGGTTATACAGTCCTCAGTAAGTGAGCGCTGAGGGCGGTTATTCTAATCAATCTTTGGACCTAGTCATACTTAAGGAAGCAGTAAAGGCGCACAACCTATTTAGAATGATGTATGAGTGAACTAGAGCGTCTAAACATATTCTGCACCGGAGCTTTCTTCGTCGAGAAATTTTTATGTATGCAGGACGCGTTCTCGCCATCAGAGGAATATTGCGGTAGCTCTCGTGGTGAAGTAGTCGTGCCTTAGAACAACAATACGACAGGTCCCATGCGTCTCAGGAATCGATATCATGCGATGTAGACAGAGAGAAAATTTGTCATGCCGAACTCTCTCATACGCAGATAAGAGTTACGGGCAGTTGTGAGACTTGTGCAAAGTGAGCACTTATGTGCACAGTACAGGCTTACAGGGAATGTAGAGAGCCCTGTGCCGAAGAGGCTCTGGCTGGCTGGAACATTGGCACTCACAATAATGCGCACATACTTGAATTGCAGAAGAGCAATACACGGTACGGTACGTGTATGTTCATATCGTAAACGTCATTTCGTGATGCTTACTACATTTGATGTAGCTTACTCCTCCTTCGACTGCTGATCCGAAGGTGACGGTATCTAATCCCGGCTGTGGCGCTGCGTTTCGATGGAGCACGTGCACTGTGTGAGGTCTACGCAGGTTAAAGAAGCCCAGGTGGTCGAAATGTAAAATCCCAGAAATCTATCAATGAAATGTTGTTAGGAAATTCACCAATCCTGGACCAAAGCATATCGAGTGCTAATAAATCATACTTGTACGTACGTACATTTCTTTAGACTGAAGTCATTAACAAAAACCAGAACTGTAACTGACGTTGTAAACGTGGTCGCCGCAACTTTTGATGCACTGTTTTTCTTTTCAATATGTACTGCTTAGGAGCCCCCGCGGGGGACTAGTGGTTGCATGCTTGATTACCACATTAACGACTCGGTTTCGATTCCTGCCGTGGTTCCATGCTCCCTTCGGTGATTATAGCACTTTTATCTGTCACTGTCTGCTTTTCATTTCATTCGCAAACTACAGCAGGGCCCCGCCATGGGGGTCTCGCAGTTATGGCACTCGGCTGCTGATCAGAAGGCAGCGGGATCTAATCCCGGCCACGGCGTCTGCATTTCGTTGGAGGCGCAATGTTGAGGCCTGTGTATACTGTGGGATGTCAGTGCACGTAAAAGAATTTCGGGAGACTTCCGCTACGGCGTCTATCATAATCAGAGCTGTCCGTATTGTCTACGGCGAAGACATAAGGAAGGAGACCAAGACTGGTCCATTCCTGGCATACAAAGGCCTGGGTCAATGACATGGCTGGCCTCGGTGCGTCGGAAAAGAAATATGCTTGTTCACAGCAGTGCATGCGGCCTCGACTTCACCCCCGACGATTCGCGTAGCATTTTCAGATGCAGGTGCGTAAGAAGGTGTCTCGCAGGAAGTTGATGGAGTCTTGTTGGGAAGGCGCTCGAACAATGCAGGGTTCACTGGCTGCACGCAACGACACTCCTTAATCACCGCTTCGACAGTCGTAACGATATTAAAGATGAACAGAATAAATGCATCATCTGCATGCCTTTCAGTATGCCAGCGATTTTCTTTCAGTTTTCGGCATTTTCTGATCGGCGTTTTTGCGTACGGCCAGTACCTCCTGTATATAGCAAAGCATGGCTTTGTTGCGTCTGGTTAATTGCCACGAGTTGTTTCTTGGCAGTGAGCTGCCGCTCAGACGGGTTCACGATGATATCGCGCATCTGCTCCTTAAAATATCCCAGCTTGTAATATCTCGTCCGTGGGTCTCGAACCAGACGCGAGGAATCTTTTCTGGGCAAAATATCACGTTCGCCAGCAAGACCTTTCGATTCCAGCCGTAGTTTTTCCTGACGCACTCATGCGTCCCAAGCCGCTGGTCCAAGCCACTGTTCCATGGCAAAGATACCGGGATCACTGGGTTCTTATAGAACGGTGAACTGAGTTGTCGTGGTCAGTGGTGGCGACGTAGCTGAAAAGGACGGAGGCGGGTGGTGGCCCGGAGCCACGCTTTCAGACTCCAAGTGGCATTTACTGCGGAGCTCAGTCGTAGAAGACTGAAGGTTACCGAGCACTTCCGCCAAAATGGAAGGGAACCGAACAAACGGTGAAATTATGTACAGCGCCTGTATTTTGCGCTGACCACGCTGGGAGTCACACCACGTTCAGCCTAGGTACATCATCGTGTTCTTTCCTGGATGTCTTCCAGATCCATATAACAGCACATCCCACTTCAGGTCAGTGTCGCCAAGCGTCTCGCAACAATGTTACCAGGTGGGGTACATGTAAAGAGCAGCTCGACGACCTTCCTGGGAACCCGTCTGGGTGGCAGCTCGTGCCAAGAAAGAACTGGTGGTACGTACCCAGAAGTCAACAGAGCTATACTTCACCTATATTCAGGACGTACCGGCCTTGTGCCAAAGCCGATGCGAAAATTCTCACATTCTGAAGCGATGCAAAAGGCTCTCACAATCTGAAGGGCATTGTAGATGACGCATTTAATCGGCTCATATTTATCGTAACAACCATTGACGCTGTGATTAAGCAATGTTTTCGCATAGAGCAAGGAGCAGGCTTATTTCACAACATTCCGCGCACCTGCCGAAAAATGTCTCCAACGTATTCCTATACGTTGTAGACGTATTCCAACGTATTCCAACGAGACGTATTCCAGCTTTCCTATACGTATTCCAACGTATTCCTATAAGACAGCTTCATGTGACCAATCTGCGTCTGAAAATGATATGCGAGTCCTCCGGCACGAACTCGAGGCCAGATATCCGGCAGCGAACAAGGTCCGTCTTCCGGCGCACAGACGCCAACAGTGCCATTGTCCTGGCTGTTCACCGTCAGGAATTCAAAAACATAGTTCTGTTTTCCGCTCTCTGCGTCGCGAGAATTTGGACGCCCCGTTCGCTTCAGCATACAGTTCTCGAAGCCGTCAGTAAAAATTTTGTTCGAGGAACCCACCCGAGTGGCGAACAGTAGAGAATAAGCCGATCTGCATCCGCTCTGGTTGTGCAGAACAGGTCGCCCCTTAATGCCGCAGTCAGTGGCCGTACACGTTGCCCAGCCAGTTCGCCACGTACTCCTGTCCTTTCTGTAGAGCTACTCGCCGTTACACGGCCCGCAACGAATTCTCTGCATTCCATGCCCCTGTAGCCAGCGGCTGCTACATTCCGTCGTCGCCGCCTGGCAATCGCACATCTCTTTCGCCAACTTCCTGCCACTCTCCTACACCGTGTTATAGCCGTCTAACGTCCTTGAATAACTTAGCTGCGCAGCTTCTGGAGGTGAAGCTTCACAGTCGATCTGCTCCGAACATCCTGTTTCGTCCTCACGTCTCCACGGAAACACTCTTTAAATATTTGTCAATGGCATCCGAGCGAGTGCTTAGATTTATATGGACCCTTATGAATCTGTTATAGATGCCACATTTCGTTGTGGCACGAAGAAGGTTCTTGCACCTCCTATGATGTGTGGCGTGTCCGACGCGGATGGTGGCGCACTAGCTCTCCTTGGCATGTGTACAGCTCGCATTACAATCGCCGGCCATAAAGTAGTTGTCCTTTTTGGAGCCCTTGTGAAATGGCTTCACGATATCATCCTTGTGCTCGATCTTCTCGAGGCCAATTCCGCTCTCATTGATTCCTCCACCGGTGTCCTTTGTATGGAACTGCCGCAATACAGTAAGCCCAATCATCAACATCGCTGCCATTTACACTACGGTGACTTTATTCATATGCCGCCAAAAACTGTGACGTAAATCGAACTGTCCTGTTCGCCAGCTATCCGCAACGGTGAATATGTTGCTGCACCTCTCAAAAACGTGCTTATTACTCGTTGTGCTAAGTCTCCTCATACAGTACCCAGAGTTACGGCTAGTGTAACATACCTGCCACTTCTCAACTTTGGCTTTACCAGTCAAGTGCTCCAACAAGCCCTTGCCCGTTTCCCACCTTTAGAGATCCCAAGGTTTCCAAGTGGAAGCTTTCATCCTCGATGCTTTTGTATCCAAACATGACAAATTTACGTTTACCAATTGTGAAAGCCGTCACATTCGCAGCATGATGGCGGCTGATATTGCATCTGAGTATTCTGTGGTACGGCCGGGAGTCTTCTGACTCCGGTGATCAGCTAATAGGGCAGACATCAGTTGTTCGGCATTGCATACACATCCGTGATGCTAGTCCTATTCACCATCGCCACTAGCGAGTGTCCGCGTTTTAGGAAGTGCCATACAAGGCGAAGTAGCGAAGATGGTCGAGAATACAATTCTGAGCCGTCCTCCAGTCCATGAGCATCTCGTCTGCTGCTAGTAAAAGGGAAGGTTCGATAGCGTAAAATATATCTTGATTAAATAATTGTACAGTTTTTTTGTCCCGTTACAGTGTATAAGAACCACTAGAAAAGCAACTACCATAACTTCTTTCATCATATACGATGTGTTTATCTTATATATTTACGAAACAGTATTTTTATCAAGCTCACTCGATCAGATGATCTCGCCTCAGTTCAATTACTAATCTCGCAAATCTTCCATATTAGCTGGTTATTTTTAACAATTCTTTAGGACAACTATGTTTTCATATGTAGAATAGTTAAGGTAAAACATAATTGGTCATACTGCATAACAAAGTTCTGAAAATGCATGCTCTAAAGGAGACAGCACAACGTAAACTTGCGAATAAAGTGGACAGTATAGACGCGCAGATCTAGATGCTGCCACGCGCGGCTTGCCTGACTGCCCACTCTTCAACCGCATGATCTAACGGCTGCATTTCGATGGAGGCGAAATGTTGAGGCCCGTGTGCTGTGCGATGTCAGTGCACGTTAAAGAACCCCAGGTGGTCGAAATTTCCGGAGACCTTCGCTACGGCGTCTCTCATAATCAGAGCTGGTTTTGGGACGTTAAACCCCACAAATCCAATCCAACTGTGTTGAAATAGGAGTCACAGTTAGGGCATTTGTTCATCGTTTGACGATATTATTTCATTTTACTGTTGCTCTTACGCTTAGTAGGCAGGAGAGAGCATGACTGGTGGGGGCAAGGTAAACTTAGATATAGGAACAATGTCACTAAAGTCATCGTAGCACATGTCACAAGTACAACTTGCGACATGTGCTAACTTGTGACATGTGCTCACAAGTCAGACTTTCGTTGATACGGTCAATCGTATAAAATGGTAATGCTAGGGCAAAGTTTTATGTTGATTTGTTTACTCGCCAAAAATATTCACGAACCGGCCGATAACATCCAAGTGTCCAGCGGGTTGTGGCCGGAAAAAATCGTGACAGCTCCACTACCGTGAAGCGTGTGGGGATACGCAGAATGCGGTGATGCGCCGGTGATTCCCACAGGAACACGTCCATCGCTGCAAATGGGCTTGCATTAGCGTGGCCACGATGACGACGAAGCTAGGTGCCGACAGCCCGGGCTAATAACTACAATGTCGTTAAAATCGTTTCTGACACAACCCTACCCATACACTATCAGACTGCACGGCCTCCAGGATCGCTCCACGGAGACGAGCGAGAGGAGGCGCCGACAGCTCGAGAGGTTCAAATGAGAACATTCCCCAAGCCAGTGATCTGAAAATTATCCTCCCCAGAAGTTTATTCGAGCAAAAGCAAGTACTGCGATCCTGGGCCTAACGTGGAACATATGGGAATGTCAGCGATTGCCCCAATGGGACGCAGCCTCAGACCCATCTCGATGGGACGCCACTCTTCCCAGCATAGCCCACGAAGACCGGCTTCACTGACTCAAGGTCGCAGTGTGCTGCGGTTACGACATGGTTGCGAGCGATGAAGCTCCCCCCACAAACTTGCTTGGCGATGGTTGTCGGATTTTCTAAATGCGCGCTCATGACAAACACCTTAAAACAATTGGGCTAAGAAGTATTTCTAGCGTACTGCTAACAGAGAACGAGTTCATACTGGAAAAGCGGGTTCAGTGTAATGACACTATTACATTTAAATATACGGTCACAAAAACCAAAGTTGACGAATGTGCAAGTCTGTCTAAAGAAAATTAAGAGTGAAAGACACACCGGCCAATGAAAAAAAGACAAGAAAGGCCTTCTTTGCCTTGTGTGGGTGTCTTACTGTTCATGAGTATATTTTTCTGCCGCACGGGCTTACGTCAAAAACCTCTACTTCAATCGCCTAAACGAATGTAAGTGATGGCGAGATCATTGGCGCACCAGGTAATAATTAAACAGTGAATGAATGACATGGGTAAGCTTCTCGATATCCAAATGCATTCGTACTTTACGAATGTATTGGTAGGACATAAATAAATCCGTGATGTACGAGAAAATGTAACGTTTCCTTCCCCCGTGGTTAAAGCGGAAACCTGGACTGTCATGGCGAGCCCTTCAAGAGCTTTGTTCTTAGAACAGACGAACGCCCTGAGATATTGCACACAGCCAAATGCAAGGAAAACAGTAAATAAAGACATTGTCTCAAGCGCAATAATGAAATGGTGCGAGAAACAAACGTCATATAAAGATTTTGAAGAACTCCGATGCATACAATAGGGTCACACTGTCATCCTTCCGTGTAGATAACTACTAGAAACTTGATGGTATCCCATAAAAAATCTCGGACGGCTCATACAAACGCGCATCATTCATACTTGTGTTCTTTCGAGAACATTGAATATATGTCGTATATGTCGTATGCCGTCATTCTGTGACGCTGTTTTCATTTGTCGCTATAATATTTTTCTCGTCATCTTGAAATTGCAAACGGCTACATATAAATTTCACCGTGGTACGCCGCAGACGGCATCGGAATATGAAGGACGCCATTATGGGTGCTGCCATAGAGAAGTTAAGAGAATCTAATAAATTTATCACGCAATGTGTTGTTGCCTTAAGCATTAAACCCTGCTCTCTTAACCAGCACATCACAACATTTCCATGGGTTGGCGCCCTCACGTTTCTGTGCAGCTGTGAACATTGTGAAAAGGAACACGACGGACATATTGACAATGAACTTTATTAAGGACCTGATCACAAAGCCTATGCTTAATACATGAATATTTTTAATTTATCTTAGGATTTTTACTTAATAATTTCCAAGAGGTGCCACTGCCTTTGCACGTCTGGTATTATTAGCATTTGTGTTCTTTTGCAGCTGCGCTAAGGCCGTATGCCATACTGCCAAATAAGTTGTCTCTCCTTTCGAAGGCTCATGGCTGTACGTAACATGAGCCTCGTGCGCTGGGAAATATGCATAAATACCATCAGTGTTTATTATTCCTTTTGGGAATACGCTCTTCATAGTTCTTCTCTTGAGCTTATCGTTCAGAAGTGTCTACGCTTTTTTTTTAACTTTATTTGTATGCGCGTCGAAATTTATGGATGTTGCACGTGTCATTTAGTGAAACGACACTTTGAAATATGGCTCCTTTGACATTACCATCAGGTGTCTGTATCAATAACAGTAGTAGGTATTTCCTGCGATTCTTCCCCTACGTTACCCATTTAATGATTGTATATTTCAGGGCTCGATTAGCGCGAGCCGTGGCTGCATAGCTTCTTCCAGGTTCGCGTTTCCCACAATCGCCATACCTAGAAAAAGAAAATCTAGCAGACATAGGCGAATGACACTCTTATACCAAAACACGCGCTGCCCAAATATGCACCAAATGTGTGCACTTGTAGCACGGTGCAAATTGTGGATTCTGAATAGTGATTCACTTGAGAAGGTGAGCAACAACAGTACCTTTATTATATAATATCCGGACCAACAATCAAAAAGTCACTGTTTCTTCTTGCAAGTGATGCTACCCCTACTGTCGAGCGTCCTCACGGTACACGTTGAACATGCTCGCAGAATTATTCATCCCATCTTCCACTGTTGGTACGTGCCAGCGCGGAGGCCTCGGGTTCCCTATTCGCTGTTTGATCCAGCGGACGTAGTTATCAACGCGGGTGTACATGGTAGGGTCATCGCGCCTGCCGCATCCTTGGTCGTCGGAGACAATCCCAACCTGGACCGTTCGACCCTTGCTTGATTTCACTGTGACTCGTCCACCTGGAACTCTCTGAAAAGTTATGTGTCGTCAGTGAACACATTGGAAAAAGGAAATAACAATAAGTGATGGGGTTTTATGTTCTAAGAGGAGCTAATATGATGAGGTATGTCCAGTAGGGAGTGCTATTGAGTGATTTTGAGCATCTGGGGTTTCTTAACATGCATGCAAAAATAAAGCACACGGGTGATTCTTGTACTTTGCGTGCACTAAAATGCGAGCGCCGTTGGTGGGATTCGATCCCGGTACCCTGAGCTTCGTAACCTCAAGACCAAGCGGCCAAGCTACCACGGTGGTCGAGCTGACGAAATCATACAGAGTCAAGAGAAAGAGCACAGCAAGTACGGGGAAGACTTCTACACTATACTGTAGTAACAGTCGTGAACGCAAATTATCCTATGGGAAGTAATACTGTAGTAACAGTAGTGAACGCGAATTATCCTACGGGAAGTACGATCAACAGGAAGTCTCGCTGAGATAGAGGCTGCGACTTCATAACCAGCTGTCCTTAAGAATCCGCTACACGGCCCTTGGCTTAGAAAAAACCGTACTGTTATGGGAGACAACTCTCTCCTCCCCTACGTATCAAATGCGAGACTCAAAAAATTCTAATAGATAAAGAAGACCGAGTAAACTTAGAAGTAACAAAGATACACATAGATAAGGAACCGAGTTAAGTTCTGCTAGCTTTGAATTGTGGCCGTGAAGCTTTATATACAGTGAGTTGGTATGAAATTCCCGCTTTTTTATTTAATAAAAACGTGGATATATTAGGCTGTTGACCAGAGAATGAAAACATTGAGAACATGTCACATGTCACATGTACAACATTACAGATAACCAACCAAAGGGCATGTAGCAGTGAACTTAAGGGGACTTCGGACACGTGACAGGATGGTATGACAAACTTCATTTGTCCATTGGTCCCTGAGGAATAAGTCTGGGGCTGACGCGGCACGCTCCCACGTCGGGACCGAGAGACCGAGCCCGTCTTCTGCCAGACGAACCCTCAAGACTGCCGTGACATGGCCCGCCATCAGTTTACTGTGCAGCATCCGCTGCCACCAATGTTCTTGAGAACCATCATCGGCCAATGACGGGCAGCTCCAGAGCATATGGTCTAAATCGAGGAATCTCTCACACTTGCTACAGTAGAATTAAATCCTGCAGACTCGATTAATTTTACTTATTGGAACCTGGTTAGGGTACGTCCTTGTCTGCAGAAGTCCTTGTGTAACCGCCAGTGGCCTGTACAGAATGTGGCAGCGGGGAACAGGCTCTGCACTATAATAATAGTGCTTGGTCATCTCGTGTGTGAATACCTGGTCCCTGAGCTCGGTAGCGAGAGATCCAGCTCTGTGCCCCCCAAACCCGCAGGGAGTACACGGCACACTAATCCTCGTGCGTCCCTGCGCCCAACCACGCTGAGGTTAAGCGGGGCTTCCTCCCCTCACATCATATGCGCTGGCAACCAAGTAACTGTGTCGCAAGGGATATGCCTATCCCTGCAGCATTCTCTAAGCCTGTGCGGCAGCAAGTCCCTTCGAGAAGGCTTTCATCATACACAGCGAGTCACCAAACACCAATACCATACCGAATCATTTAGTGCTGGTGCAAGGTTGACGTTCGACATGTGTAGCCGCGTTCCATCGCAGAGGGAGCGGTCATTAGATACGAGAATCGGTGGCTCATGCGTGACAGCGCCACAGTTATCACGAGGTTGCCACATCAATATATTGTTAAACACATGACCCCGGGCCTTAAACAAGAAGGCAATACAAGCATGCCGTGCGCAACTGGAAAGGGACGCCTCGCGACGGCGGTCTGGTGGCTATGGCACTCGGCCGTTGATTTGTGGATGCGGGATCGAATTCCGGACGCGCCGGACGCTTTTCGATTCATGCGAAATGTCGAGGCGCGTGTACTCTGCGATGCCAGTGCACGTTAAAGAACCCCTTACGGTTGAACTTGAGGGAGCCCTGCACTACTGCATCTCTCATAAAGAAATCGCGGTTTCGGGATGTAAATCCCCAAAAATCAATCACTTGCAGTGAGGACAACTTTTGTCGTGGCACGCGCGATCAGGCACAAGGGGAAAACTTAGATATGCTTAGAATAGGAATAAAGGGAGATGGACGTCACTTGTAAGTAGGTAGCATACTATATAGTAACGAGCAGATTGTCGCTGATATATATATATATAAAAGCTTTAATTATTTCATAACCTATACCATAATCTACAGGGCCGACAGAAATTACATACGCTACGTTCTTTCACTTCTCTGTGTCTAGAGCCCTGTTAGAAAGTCGCTCTAGGCACATACCGCAGTAAACGCTTATCCAGTTCATTCGCTTATCCAGGACCTTGAAGGACAATTATGAGATGGGTCCGGACATGACAGTCCCGAGTTGGATGGTCCCCTTCCTGGACCAATCGCATCTCTTCTTGGCATTACTGATTTGTTCAGTCTTTAGCTAATGTTTTATAGGCGGCTTCATGTACTATAGGCGGCTTCACGTACACCGTAAACGTAGGGTAACAGATCACTTGTATGAACGAGCTCTCATTGCAGGAGCAGGAACTTAATATATACTTCCATGAAAGAACGGCCCTCTCTAACGTTCACTTGCTTTGAGGGTATGCATAACTATATAAAACAAATTATGTTGGAGCTCCCATTCAGGGCCTGATTGAAAACGGAGGTTGAGAGACCCTTAAGGTAACTTTTTTTTAATGAATGACACGGAACGCGAACGTGTTTTTAAGAGCGGCGGACAAGAGAGTTGCTGGCAGTGGTATTAACCATGTACCCCTGGGGAAAAGCGTGCTAATGCCGCACTTCATTAAAAAATAAATAACAGCTTACCTGGCATCTGCCTTTCCTTAGGTTTGAAACGCAGATTGTGTTCTTCTTGTTTAGCACCTCCTTCTGCCTAGGTAAGTGCAGACGCCCTTTGCATTTCTCGAATGGCAGGATTCTTGTCCCTACGTATGATAAACGCGGAGATGCGTTACCATCTAGTGAAATGAAGGCAAGTGTATGGAGGAAGACAAGTAATAATAATCCTAGATTGAATGTGACAATGAGCTTCATTCTGAAATACTATGCCCCTTAACAAAAATAATTTGAATAATCAATTTTCCTTAGATGACGTTCTCAAGAGTCAGTGTCGGTTTATATTTCCTTTAAATGCGAAGCGTTTATTAGCGAACTGCGGCGACCTTGGGCGTATCTATCTATCTATCTATCTATCTATCTATCTATCTATCTATCTATCTATCTATCTATCTATCTATCTATCTATCTAGCCGCCTATGACTTTGTGCTCTCCTGACCGTTTCGTTAATGGGATGTATACGAAAATTGGTATGCCACAATATGACTGTAGGAAGAACATAAATGACAGGTCATAACACGAACATCATGGCATGCATATTATGACCGAGATGATTTACGTGCCGCAGTGTTGGTGCTCTCCTGGCCTTTTCGTTAATGGGATGTATACGAAGGTTGATATGCCCCAGAACGACTGCATGGTGACCATAAATGACCGGTCGTAACATGAAAATTACGACATGCATGTATGTCATGAGCGCCATGATTTACATGTCACGGTCTCGGTTCTCTTGCGACCTTTTCGCTAACTTGATATATACCGTAAATGGTATGGCGAGACAACATAGTGTCCGTAGAGCATGGGTGACATATTCTAAGGATTTGAAAATTGCGACATGCATGTTATGAACGTCATGATTTGGATGCCATGCGTTTTCTTTATGGAATGTTTACCGAAATTCTATGGCACAACTAGACTGCATGAGGAAGGCAAATGACCGGCCATAATATTACAATCATGACATGCGTGTCCTAAGCGGCATGGTTTATATGCCACAGTCTTGGTGCTCTTGGGCCGTTTCCTTAACTTCAAATAGCGAGACAGCAATGCAGGTCTATTTGACGTCCCTTATGCGTGCTTCGCATTTCCTTGATTCCCACTGCACGTGGGATCTGCCGTTTTTTTCCTTATTAGTTGTTATGCGCAATATCAAACGACAAACTCTTTCAAAGACGAACACGCTGGCTTTAAGGAGAAGAAATAGATGCGAGATTTGTCGTTATCGAAAGGATATGTGAAAGTTGGATTCGTTTTCACATTTTCGAACAAGTGAAAAGGCTTCTCAACATAAATCATTAGTTTCTTTACGTTTAATTCGTAAGTTCTCTTGGAACTTTCTAACCTTCGTAAATATAACCTTCAGACCAGCATCCTCTCTCATGCAATCAACTTTTGGACAGAGTATAGAGATGACCCCTGCCGAGACATCTCATGCTAGCTACACTGATAGCTAGCAAGAAAGAAAGGGCTAGTTCTTCCAATTGTTGATTGATATTAAGGTGGAAACATTACCTCGGAACCGCTGATATTAGCGTTACAGGTGTCACAGGGATACCGCGTGGCAATTGCTTGAGCAATTGCTTGAGTTTTCACACATTAATAATTGTCTTTATTTTTCCCGTGCAAAAGGGGGGAAGGGACCCCAGAACAAAAGCTACAAAACTGTAGCTTGAGTGCGCCTGAGGCCCAACAAAAATACGTTCATGTAACATACATGGCACAAGGAACTAAAAACGCAGTTAACAAGCAAAAATTGAAAAACATTGCACATACAGGTGGAACGTCACATATAATACATAAGTAGAGGAATAAAACTATACAAATGGCAAGAAAATAAAAAAAGAGAAGTTGTACTCTACTAGTAAAACATGCACACAAACAAAAGACCTATACACTGTACCTTACAAAATATTCTTTATGTTCTTTGGGTTTTAGTGTGAGTAGGCGACAATCGCCTGTTTCATATTTGTTTAAAATCGTTGGTAGGAGTAACTGGAGGGTTTGATTTCCGTAGCCAGTTCTCGTATAGTGAATGGTCCACTTTTCGGCACTTCTAGTACAGACAGCTTTGTCTTTCAAGGTTAAGTTTGCTAAAGATCTTAAGGACTCTATTACGACAGGTGGTGAAAATCTAAAACAGTGCAATAGCCGAAGTTCATAAGTAGTGGTTACACGGATAATATTATATTTAAGAAAGAACTCTCTAGTGTGTGCTCCGTAACCGATGTGCTCCGTAACCGACACATGAGGTTTGGTTCCGAATTCCCTAGGCCATTACGTTGGTACTGGCCTTTAGCGCAAACGAACATTATTATCACTACAAGTCGTGTAAGTGGATATGGCTATTGAACACACGCAGGGTAGAGAATCACATGTCGGGATAAAACTGAAATTTGCTAGGATATGCAGCAAAGGATAAAGGAAAAAAAATGCGGGGCCGTGAGAATTTCCTGCCCGTGGCCTTCTTCCTGCATTGAACGTGGGATTTTAATGCCGTTGCGAATTGTGACTAATATTCAATGAATATGAAATGGAGCAGAATATAACTTCGGCTACCAAATGGCCTTCATGTAATAAATACCTCAGTCGCACCAGGAGCAAGAGTAGCGCCCTCTTAAGAAAGCTTCATGAACTCTTCAACGTCTGCAGTTGTTAATGAATATAAGTATGAGACGTAGCATTTCAATGATATTCCACATATTGTTGGACGTTTCGGTCACGGCCTGACTTTTACCAAGATAAAGGTGAAGCCGTGACCTAAACGTCGACCAATAAATGAACATCAGTGATGTGCTGCGTCTCATACTGATATCCATGCTGCATGCAGAGCTACCTACTTCGCAGAACCATGTATATATATATATATATATATATATATATATATATATATATTGTACCGCTAGTTCAGCAGTTTGTTCGCTCCTTCCTCGATTGCCAGCGTAGGAAATCTTCGCGCCTGTCACCAGTAGCTCCACAACCTTTATCTTCCCCTATCCAGCCATTTGGGCACGTTGGCATATATTTGTATGGGCCACTCCCGTTGACATCTGCTGGTAACCGCTGGGCCAACGTAGCTGTTGACCACCTCACGCGATACGCCGAAACCGCCGCCCTCCCCGCCGCTCCAGCGCGTCATGTCACCTCAAAGAGTGCCACGTTGTTCATCGCACAACTACTGCTTAACACTCGCAGACGACTGGCCTCACAGAACGATAAACCGCACCCTTGGCGACATGCTCTCAATGTAGGTCGCCTCTGACCAAGCAAAGTGGGATGCCGTCCTGCCGTTCGTAACCTACGCTTACAAAACCGCCCCTCAGAGCACCACTTGCTTTTCGCTATTCTTTTTATTGTGCGGCCGGTACCCATCGCTGACAATCGACACAATCCTTCAATACAAGCCGGATGCATATGAGGCTGCGCCTATTTCTGCCACAGCTAGACATGCTGAAGAGTGTCGTGATCTCGGCCGGGCGTTTACTACCGATGTCCAAGACCGCCAGAAGAGTATTCGTGGTGCCATCGCCTCTGCACCTGCGTTCCTTCCTGGAGCGCTTGTGTGGCTCTCTGTCCCTTCCACTGCACCAGGGCTCTCTTGGAAGCTACTGCCCAAGTACGAAGGACCCTACAGTGTGGTCGAGCGTTCCTCTCCGGTAAACTACCTCATCGAGCCCGTTGAGCCATCCTCAGACATGCGCCATCGGTACCGAGACATTGTTGACGTCGAGCGCCTCATCACCTACTATGATCCACTTATAGTCACCAGCTGTTAGGTCGCCGGGCGGCTCCCTTTTCGTCCCCAGGGGTAATGTAAAGAAGCATTGGAAGCTTGTAGTGGGCCGTCCTTTCTAGCGCCTCACAGTGAGGTTCGCTCTTCAGCGCTCTCTTGAACAAGGCGTCGCTCGCGCTCGAGGTCCGTGCCCGTTTGGACAAGACCGTTGCCGCAGGGCTGCGTCTAGTATCATCTAATAAACACCAAAACAATATATATATATATATATATATATATATATATATATATATATAGACGTGTGTGTCCCCATACGTTCGAAATCCTACGCGTTGTGCTTAGTTGCCCCCCCCCCCCTCCCCCGTGCTACGTTTGCGGAAGACCTAGAGATTGACATCAAACAGACACTATTTGGAATGTTCAACCCACAGAAAGAGTGACTGGTGGGGAACAAGTCAAGCGTTTTTGTGCCAGTGATGCAAACAATCATAAACACCTAGATCCGTGAGCAGCAGCAGAAGACACTTTGAAGTACCGCCAACTACACACAAATACGCTCTCAGCGGTCCTTAGAGACGCTTGCATGGCTCGACGAAACACGAGTGGACACTGCTGTGTTGTCTCGTGGTCTTTATTGGGGACAACCTTCTACATCACTGTCTGCGTCACTGAGTGGACAATATTCTGTACCTGAAAAGCAGATCTATGCAGCGTCTTGCGTGCACTAGCGTGGCCCTGATGGAATAGCCCACACAAACTCGAAGTAGGACTGGGTTTGCTCCAAATGGTAACCAACGTTTTTTCTTTTTGAATTCCGGACTTCGGACACTGCCCAACAATGCCTGCATCTTGAGTAATTCAGTAGCTGCTTGTGCCGCAGAATGACTGTAATATTTACTGCTCGCAATGGGAAATTCCAGTCGCAGCAACGGTGGCAACCATTTCACCTTCAGTTATTCCTGTTGTTCTTTCCAGGTAATGAATTTAACATCTACGTTTTGGTACATAAATAGAGAATGTTGTGGAAAATATCTACTCCAAATATTTTAGTAAGCACATGCAATGTTTTCAAGAATGTGCAAGGACATCCGATTAAGGGGGGCGCAGGTAACTGCGGGCGCTGTTCCGTACGCGAAGCAAACCTGCAGCTCGGCCCTTCTAACGTAACGTATTGTTACAGAAATGTTACTTACTTTCTTCCGTATCGCTGCATCCAGAAACCACGGCTGGCTTTCCAGCAAGGTTCATTTTCCTGGTGGGCAGGCAAATCGGTCGAATATAGTCGTCAAACCGTAGTGGGCTTTCTACCTGCACATTGCAAGCGCAGAGATATGTCATGTTGAAACACGCCTGGTGAATTGTGCCGCAAGAACCAAAGAACAGACTGCTGCAGCAGACATCCTCTTTACTAGCATATGCCATCGAATAGCCAATCCAAGAGATATCAGGAGGGGCGCATAATATTAACACAGAAATAACTGTAACAGAAACACTAGCGGCCTACGCCACTGCAATATTTTATAAAAGATGGAAATTAAACATCTTTACTGAACTTTTCTTACATACAAGTGGCCTATCTGCTCAGTAAATAGGCTGAAGAAAACAGTTTCGTGAGGCGTTCCTTGGTTCATGGATCGCGCTTCATCGCACCGCCTTTCTCTATAGATACATATTAAAATAAACAAGCGTTGACGCCATAGAAGAATAGTTCTGGCGTACCTTTACACAATGGAAGAAATTCGGCTAGGTAGAATTGTATTTGTTTTTTTCATTGTACAAGATTCCCTTTACCAATGCGCATATATTTCACCGGTTCTCTTTTTTTATTTTACGCACCAATGCCGCTAAAGAAAGACCTCTAGATCCCACGCACTGAGGAAATCCATGCCAGGCAGTCTGCGATGTAACAGCCTATGCCGACTAGTGCGGCATTAAAGCACACAAATGTTATAAAATAGCATGGATATCTTTGTGGAAAGACATGAGTAGGTGTGTACGTAAGATTGGCCAAACAGGAAACTCGACAGCACCGTAGCGACTGAATGGTAGCTCATGGTAGAACGCATCGTTATTACCAGCATTAGCGTACAGCTGAAGCATCTGTTTTGCCGAAGATTGTCAAGTGTTTCTTCACTTTGCCCTTTAGACTCGCGCGCGAACGGCTGGTGCGGCCGCTGCGTTTGTCTTCTTGTAATGTCAAACGCGCTCTCCAAACTCTCTTTCCCCTGCATCCATCTCCTGCACTCAGCAGCAAACGCTTAGCCAGCCCGTGGCGTTTCCTTATCCTATCGTTCATGAAACGCTTCTTCAACCCAACCAATCCCTTGCGCTTGTCTGCCAGACGGGGTCGCAAACGCCTCCAACATCCGCCGCGTTTGTTCTTCCCACGTGTTCGATGCTTCCTGAAACTACATTTTGTCGTGCATCTCTGCCCTCGCGAACTCCCTCCGCGGGTGTTGCGTTTGTGCTCTTTCTGTCTCAAACGCGTCTTCCGAACTCTCTCCTCGCTGTAGCGCTCGCAGTCCCCTGCGCCTTCGCATCTCAATACTCATTGAACGCTTGCTGCGAACTTCTCTACGGCGTCTACATGATCGACTCTCCTTAACCTCGCCGTGTTCGCTCACTTTCCGCTTCCCTTGAACTCGCGCTCTTTGACGCGTCTTAGCGTCAAGTACTTCGTTGGCAGCGTCCGCGTCTGCCTTTTCCTCAAGTTTGCCTTCCTCACTCCCACTTGTACCGCTCTGATAGCGGACTTCACCTTCACAGTGCTCGCTCTCGAGAACGGCACAATTGTCGCGCGGATCGTGACTCGATGTCACGTCCTTCACTGTGGGGCACACATCAGAATGGACCCCGTCAAAACTCAGTTTGCAGCAACCTGCAATACACACTCCGTCAACTTTCTGAACTACCTTTAGCTCCGCTAAGGTATCCTCCTTGTTATGTACCAGCCTACGCTTATCTCTGCTAGTATCATCGCCAGCTACCGTTACACTGCGCTGGCGCTCTAATTTGGCACTTTCGTCACCCAGATACTGACTAAGCTTCAGATCCTTCAATATGAGGCACGCGTCGGAACAGATTCCTTTAACTATATGGTTGCAGCAACCTGCGACACCCTCACAGTGGTCCTGCACCGACTGCGCGTCCCCTTCCTCTTCTGTGTTCAACTCTTGGGCGCCTACGCCCGCATCATCAATCTTCAACTCCATCACCTCTATACTTGCGGTATCCTCGTACCGCTGTTCCGATCCTAGCGGAACAACCTCTTGGCTCGTCTCTATTTCCTCAATTTGCCTAACCTCCACTTCATATCCACTAGGCTCTGCTGATCTCGCTGCTGGTAAATTTAGACATGATGTCTCTTCCTTATTCCGGTGCATCAACTTCCCTTCGGCCTCAGCTATCTGCTGCTTTAGTAGAGCTACCCTTGCTTCATTGCTCTCTCGCTCCCGTTCTTTTTGGGCATCTTCAAATAACCTCAGCACCTCCTTTCCTGACAGCTTTCTACTCTTAGCTATCGACGCCAAACGCTCCCAATCCATCTTCGCAACCCCCGACGATCATTCGTGACTGGGCCTGGAGATGTTAATCCGTGTGTCAAAGGCTCGCCAATTATTGTCACGAGGTTGTGTGTGAGGATCCTCGGGAACGCTTTGCTCCGTATGGATTGCGAGGAGGTGACGGAAGGGCGACGAGGCGTGAAGCGGAGACTAACGAAAAAGCAAAGACGTTACGTTTATACAACTGCCACACCAGAACATACCAAAGGACGAAAAAACATCAATTACGCACACAAAGCTAGAAGGCAAATGACCGGCCATAATATTACAATCATGACATGCGTGTCCTAAGCGGCATGGTTTATATGCCACAGTCTTGGTGCTCTTGGGCCGTTTCCTTAACTTCAAATAGCGAGACAGCAATGCAGGTCTATTGACGTCCCTTATGCGTGCTTCGCATTTCCTTGATTCCCACTGCACGTGGGATCTGCCGTTTTTTTCCTTATTAGTTGTTATGCGCAATATCAAACGACAAACTCTTTCAAAGACGAACACGCTGGCTTTAAGGAGAAGAAATAGATGCGAGATTTGTCGTTATCGAAAGGATATGTGAAAGTTGGATTCGTTTTCACATTTTCGAACAAGTGAAAAGGCTTCTCAACATAAATCATTAGTTTCTTTACGTTTAATTCGTAAGTTCTCTTGGAACTTTCTAACCTTCGTAAATATAACCTTCAGACCAGCATCCTCTCTCATGCAATCAACTTTTGGACAGAGTATAGAGATGACCCCTGCCGAGACATCTCATGCTAGCTACACTGATAGCTAGCAAGAAAGAAAGGGATAGTTCTTCCAATTGTTGATTGATATTAAGGTGGAAACATTACCTCGGAACCGCTGATATTAGCGTTACAGGTGTCACAGGGATACCGCGTGGCAATTGCTTGAGCAATTGCTTGAGTTTTCACACATTAATAATTGTCTTTATTTTTCCCGTGCAAAAGGGGGGAAGGGACCCCAGAACAAAAGCTACAAAACTGTAGCTTGAGCGCGCCTGAGGCCCAACAAAAATACGTTCATGTAACATACATGGCACAAGGAACTAAAAACGCAGTTAACAAGCAAAAATTGAAAAACATTGCACATACAGGTGGAACGTCACATATAATACATAAGTAGAGGAATAAAACTATACAAATGGCAAGAAAATAAAAAAAGAGAAGTTGTACTCTACTAGTAAAACATGCACACAAACAAAAGACCTATACACTGTACCTTACAAAATATTCTTTATGTTCTTTGGGTTTTAGTGTGAGTAGGCGACAATCGCCTGTTTCATATTTGTTTAAAATCGTTGGTAGGAGTAACTGGAGGGTTTGATTTCCGTAGCCAGTTCTCGTATAGTGAATGGTCCACTTTTCGGCACTTCTAGTACAGACAGCTTTGTCTTTCAAGGTTAAGTTTGCTAAAGATCTTAAGGACTCTATTACGACAGGTGGTGAAAATCTAAAACAGTGCAATAGCCGAAGTTCATAAGTAGTGGTTACACGGATAATATTATATTTAAGAAAGAACTCTCTAGTGTGTGCTCCGTAACCGATGTGCTCCGTAACCGACACATGAGGTTTGGTTCCGAATTCCCTAGGCCATTACTTTGGTACTGGCCTTTAGCGCAAACGAACATTATTATCACTACAAGTCGTGTAAGTGGATATGGCTATTGAACACACGCAGGTTAGAGAATCACATGTCGGGATAAAACTGAAATTTGCTAGGATATGCAGCAAAGGATAAAGAAAAAAAAAACGCGGGGCCGTGAGAATTTCCTGCCCGTGGCCTTCTTCCTGCATTGAACGTGGGATTTTAATGCCGTTGCGAATTGTGACTAATATTCAATGAATATGAAATGGAGCAGAATATAACTTCGGCTACCAAATGGCCTTCATGTAATAAATACCTCAGTCGCACCAGGAGCAAGAGTAGCGCCCTCTTAAGAAAGCTTTATGAACTCTTCAACGTCTGCAGTTGTTAATGAATATAAGTATGAGACGTAGCATTTCAATGATATTCCACATATTGTTGGACGTTTCGGTCACGGCCTGACTTTACCAAGATAAAGGTGAAGCCGTGACCTAAACGTCGACCAATAAATGATCAGTGATGTGCTGCGTCTCATACTGATATCCATGCTGCATGCAGAGCTACCTACTTCGCAGAACCATGTATATATATATATATATATATATATATATATATATATATATATATATATATATATTGCACCGCTAGTTCAGCAGTTTGTTCGCTCCTTCCTCGATTGCCAGCGTAGGAAATCTTCGCGCCTGTCACCAGTAGCTCCACAACCTTTATCTTCCCCTATCCAGCCATTTGGGCACGTTGGCATATATTTGTATGGGCCACTCCCGTTGACATCTGCTGGTAACCGCTGGGCCAACGTAGCTGTTGACCACCTCACGCGATACGCCGAAACCGCCGCCCTCCCCGCGGCTCCAGCGCGTCATGTCACCTCAAAGAGTGCCACGTTGTTCATCGCACAACTACTGCTTAACACTCGCAGACGACTGGCCTCACAGAACGATAAACCGCACCCTTGGCGACATGCTCTCAATGTAGGTCGCCTCTGACCAAGCAAAGTGGGATGCCGTCCTGCCGTTCGTAACCTACGCTTACAAAACCGCCCCTCAGAGCACCACTTGCTTTTCGCTATTCTTTTTATTGTGCGGCCGGTACCCATCGCTGACAATCGACACAATCCTTCAATACAAGCCGGATGCATATGAGGCTGCGCCTATTTCTGCCACAGCTAGACATGCTGAAGAGTGTCGTGATCTCGGCCGGGCGTTTACTACCAATGTCCAAGACCGCCAGAAGAGTATTCGTGGTGCCATCGCCTCTGCACCTGCGTTCCTTCCTGGAGCGCTTGTGTGGCTCTCTGTCCCTTCCACTGCACCAGGGCTCTCTTGGAAGCTACTGCCCAAGTACGAAGGACCCTACAGTGTGGTCGAGCGTTCCTCTCCGGTAAACTACCTCATCGAGCCCGTTGAGCCATCCTCAGACATGCGCCATCGGTGCCGAGACATTGTTGACGTCGAGCGCCTCATCACCTACTATGATCCACTTATAGTCACCAGCTGTTAGGTCGCCGGGCGGCTCCCTTTTCGTCCCCAGGGGTAATGTAAAGAAGCATTGGAAGCTTGTAGTGGGCCGTCCTTTCTAGCGCCTCACAGTGAGGTTCGCTCGTCAGCGCTCTCTTGAACAAGGCGTCGCTCGCGCTCGAGGTCCGTGCCCGTTTGGACAAGACCGTTGCCGCAGGGCTGCGTCTAGTATCATCTAATAAACACCAAAACAATATATATATATATATATATATATATATATATATATATATATAGACGTGCGTGTCCCCATACGTTCGAAATCCTACGCGTTGTGCTTAGTTGCCCCCCCCCCTCCCCCGTGCTACGTTTGCGGAAGACCTAGAGATTGACATCAAACAGACACTATTTGGAATGTTCAACCCACAGAAAGAGTGACTGGTGGGGAACAAGTCAAGCGTTTTTGTGCCAGTGATGCAAACAATCATAAACACCTAGATCCGTGAGCAGCAGCAGAAGACACTTTGAAGTACCGCCAACTACACACAAATACGCTCTCAGCGGTCCTTAGAGACGCTTGCATGGCTCGACGAAACACGAGTGGACACTGCTGTGTTGTCTCGTGGTCTTTATTGGGGACAACCTTCTACATCACTGTCTGCGTCACTGAGTGGACAATATTCTGTACCTGAAAAGCAGATCTATGCAGCGTCTTGCGTGCACTAGCGTGGCCCTGATGGAATAGCCCACACAAACTCGAAGTAGGACTGGGTTTGCTCCAAATGGTAACCAACATTTTTTCTTTTTGAATTCCGGACTTCGGACACTGCCCAACAATGCCTGCATCTTGAGTAATTCAGTAGCTGCTTGTGCCGCAGAATGACTGTAATATTTACTGCTCGCAATGGGAAATTCCAGTCGCAGCAACGGTGGCAACCATTTCACCTTCAGTTATTCCTGTTGTACTTTCCAGGTAATGAATTTAACATCTACGTTTTGGTACATAAATAGAGAATGTTGTGGAAAATATCTACTCCAAATATTTTAGTAAGCACATGCAATGTTTTCAAGAATGTGCAAGGACATCCGATTAAGGGGGGCGCAGGTAACTGCGGGCGCTGTTCCGTACGCGAAGCAAACCTGCAGCTCGGCCCTTCTAACGTAACGTATTGTTACAGAAATGTTACTTACTTTCTTCCGTATCGCTGCATCCAGAAACCACGGCTGGCTTTCCAGCAAGGTTCATTTTCCTGGTGGGCAGGCAAATCGGTCGAATATAGTCGTCAAACCGTAGTGGGCTTTCTACCTGCACATTGCAAGCGCAGAGATATGTCATGTTGAAACACGCCTGGTGAATTGTGCCGCAAGAACCAAAGAACAGACTGCTGCAGCAGACATCCTCTTTACTAGCATATGCCATCGAATAGCCAATCCAAGAGATATCAGGAGGGGCGCATAATATTAACACAGAAATAACTGTAACAGAAACACTAGCGGCCTACGCCACTGCAATATTTTATAAAAGATGGAAATTAAACATCTTTACTGAACTTTTCTTACATACAAGTGGCCTATCTGCTCAGTAAATAGGCTGAAGAAAACAGTTTCGTGAGGCGTTCCTTGGTTCATGGATCGCGCTTCATCGCACCGCCTTTCTCTATAGATACATATTAAAATAAACAAGCGTTGACGCCATAGAAGAATAGTTCTGGCGTACCTTTACACAATGGAAGAAATTCGGCTAGGTAGAATTGTATTTGTTTTTTTCATTGTACAAGATTCCCTTTACCAATGCGCATATATTTCACCGGTTCTCTTTTTTTATTTTACGCACCAATGCCGCTAAAGAAAGACCTCTAGATCCCACGCACTGAGGAAATCCATGCCAGGCAGTCTGCGATGTAACAGCCTATGCCGACTAGTGCGGCATTAAAGCACACAAATGTTATAAAATAGCATGGATATCTTTGTGGAAAGACATGAGTAGGTGTGTACGTAAGATTGGCCAAACAGGAAACTCGACAGCACCGTAGCGACTGAATGGTAGCTCATGGTAGAACGCATCGTTATTACCAGCATTAGCGTACAGCTGAAGCATCTGTTTTGCCGAAGATTGTCGGTACTGTTACGTCCGGGACTTCGGAGACGGGGCGGCGCCAGCAGAAACTTGTTAACGCAGGTGTCGCTACAGAAAAACGTGTCGAACGGGCCGACTGCCGGTAACGATTACTTCGTTACCTCTGGCCGGAAGACGTCCAGATGTGTCACCGGAAGGCGTCCTGATGCGCCATCGTATGGTCCGGCTGCGTACGTGTCACCTCGGCCACATTCCAAGAAAAAGGGGGCGGTACACAACCTTCTTCCCCTTTGGACCCGCCACCTCCGATTGGAAGAAGAAGCGTCGACTGGGCCCTCCCAAGAAGGCGTCGCCGGACGACGCTGGTTACTTAATCCACGGGAGCACCCCGGGATCAGAGAATTCGAGAGAGGATTCGATAGAGGATTTGATTGAGATTCGGTCATCACCTTAAAATCATGCTGTAAATAAATGTAAATATTCTCTTCTCAAAAGCAACTCCTCGTACTCTTCCCTCCTACCCCGTGGACTCCTGGCCTGAAGGCGACACGAGTCCACGAAAAATGGTGGCAGCGATAAACCACGACAAGCGGTGGCAGCGGTGAGGATCGCAACAACTGGTGGCAGCGGTGGGATCGCAACAACTGGTGGCAGCGGTGGGATGAACCGGAGGCTCCATGGAGAAAGGACCGGCCGAAAGCCCTAGGAACTGGAAGACGGCGGGATCCTCTTAGCGTACCACGACTGCACGGTGTTGGGTGAGTGCCTGGCTTTGTGCTTGAGAGTCATCGAGTCTTTTAGCCTAGGACCGTTAAAAGCTCGATCGTACAACTGCCTAGAATTGTAGTAGTGCGCATCTTAGGAGAAAGCAGCTTTCAGGGGAAGTTAAACAAGCTGCTGAAGGCAACCCATATAGCTTTGTGGAAAAGTGCAGAATTATTGGTAGTGGACGTGAGGAAGTAAAAAGGGAGCTTGAGATTGATTATTGATGTTGAAAGGATAGGTGCAGAGGAGGAAGAGTTACGTAGGTGTTGGGAGTTGATTGAGTGATTAAGAAACTGGAAAACGTAGATAGGAATTAGGCAACTTGGGAGTGCTAGTGTGGGCTTTCGTTAATTCTGTAGAATTTACCAGGCTTCAATTTCTCTAGGACCAGAATTGAAACGCTGGTGGGGTTGATTTCTACATTTTTGCGAAAGCCGAGTCAAAGTTTAAAGCGGTCACCATGGACTTGACGAGTTTGACGAAGGCTAGCCTGTTGATGCTCGCTGAGGAGTTTGATTTGGATGTAGATGAGGACTTGCCTGAATCGGAAATTCGAAACATAATAGTAGAAAGTGGTAGCGATCCGGAGGACATTGAATATTTCGGGACCTTAATTCTAATTAATCAGGAAAGAGAAATGAAGGAAAGAATTGAGGACGAAAGGCGCAGGCAGGAGCTGAAATATTTGAACGATGAAATTGAAAGGCTAGATCGTGAACGGAAGGCAATGCAGAGAGATAATCAGGTATCTGCGGAAGTAGCGCACGAAAGGTGCGGATTGGTAGCGTGTGCGGTGGAGGTCAGAGCCGATGAAAGGGCTAGCGCACGTGAGAGTAGCAGCGCGTTGACAAGCGAAGTGAACGTTGCTGATGAACATGCCGCAGTGAGAGTGGATTCCACTGAAGGCCGAAAAAAACGCGACGAAGTATCGTGCCAATGGGATGAAAGAGAAGCACCTAGAGAAGTTGCGGACGATTTGGCACGAATACAAAATGCGGACGTCGTGACGGTGTATCTTGCATGTGATGTCCAAGGTGATTTCGACACGTCATGCAAGAACACCAGTGAAAGGCTAGGAGAGCGCAGTGAAGCGCAATGTGAGCAGGAGGTTGTACAGGTGCATGAAAAGGAAGCGAAGGGCTCCGAAATGCGCAGAAAGAAGCGGCATAGGCCGAAAAGGCGCCGCAGTGAGAGGAATGCCACACTGAGCGTGGATGGTTTCCAGACGGACTTCAATCGAAGAAGCACAAAAATGAGAAAGGTGTGGTTGTCATCGAAGGCTAATCGGCGCGGAACACGTACGAGCCGCCGAACGAAGAGGGGAGGAAAAGAGCACTCTGCGCGAGCGCGGTCCGAGGGCCGGTTGCAGTTATCTTCCCGTCCTCTTCACGGTGTAGAATTGTCGCGGCGGGTGTGCAAGGTCATGGGTCGCCGCGAAGTCGCCGAACAATGCGACCACAGTAGCGCAGGCAAGGCGATGGCGAGGATAGTGGCGCAGCGCGGAGAGTCGAACAGGTGTCTCGCGTTTCGCGTTTCCTGTCCAAGAGAAGTGTTCAATGAACGACCACCGCGAGTACGTCTCAAAAATGGGAGACAGACGAGGTTTTTCAGTGGATGACTTGTTTGGAAGACACTTTTGTTTGTTTGTTTATTTTAGCCTTGCGAAGTGGTTTCTTTATCTCCGCGTGTAGCTTGAGATTTGTTTTGTAGCTTTCTTGTAGATGTTAGATTGAATTTCGCAAACAGTATTTTTTTGTTGAGCCGATAGTCGTTGTGAAGTGGTTGTGGAAAGTGAGAAAGCGAGTTGTTTGTTAAAAGGTTAGAGTGACGTGTGAGACTGAATGGTTTGCGATGTGTCCGAGAGATCGAGTTTGAGGAATCGTATGGCCGAAAATGTTTTGAAAGAGTAGAGTTTGATTTGCGCGTCATTCAGGTCGAATGCAAGGAATCGTGTTGCGGTTTGTACAGCGGGCGTGCGAAACCGCGAAAGTGTTTGAGGTTATCTTTTAGCATGAGTAAGTCATAAGGAACGGTTGTGAGTTCTTAAGCGCGTAATGCTAGCGAGAGTTTTGTTTGTTGCTTTAAACTCATGCGTATTGTGGGGACGCTGGCAAGAAACCAGGTTAGTGTTTGTTCAACAAGTGCGTAAATAGTGGCAGCGTTTTGAGTTAGCTTTTAGGCAAGAGTGATCAATAAGCATGGATATTCTTATTGAGTTTTGCGCATAATTTTGGCGAGTTTTGTTTTCTGTTTATTGTTTCTAAGGCATGTGCAGTGTGTGGACGAGAGCAAGGTTATTTTATACAGGGTGTATGAAGTGTAAGAATTGTGACCGCAAAGTCGGAGAGCTCGTTGTATAGTACATCCGTGGAGTGCAAGTTTAAGTAGCACTAGGACGTGCGTAGGCGGATGTTGAATATGGTTAGTGTTCCTGTTGTTATGCGGCATATGTTTGTAATGTTTATTAGAGCACATTTGCGTATTTAGCTTCTGCTCTAATGCAGCTCGACAGTTTTCTTTCGTCTGCTCACGGGAACATGATGACTCACTTTGACGGCACAAAATTTTGGGAACAAAAGTTCGGGGTCATATGTGAGGTATGCACTGGTTTAGAGATGTGGAGTCTGGTGGATTTGCGGCAGATTGCGATGGCTCAAACATGTAGTTCATCGAGTGGAAATGATAACTGACGTAAACTGTAAGCTCAAATTAATTCAGGGATAGAAATTGGGAGCTTCAGCGAATGTTTACAACTGTTTTGAGGGCTGCTTTCATTTAATTTGGGAAATGTAAGGCAGATTGGTTTATGTATTTTGGACACGATGGCTCCTAGTGCCAGCAGGGCACTTCCCGTGCCTGTAGTTGTGCGTGTGCGCGTGTGTTTACGTGTGTGCCCAGGACGAGAGCCAGCAAGGCATGTGTGAGAACCCCACATCGGAGCTTTCGTCGTCAACAGTGGCCCACGGAGAGCTCATCGAACCCCGACACTTCGGCCGACCTGGTATGCTGGTCACCCTCAGGTCGGGTCTCCCGCCGGCGGACGGAGCTGTTACGTCCGGGACTTCGGAGACGGGGCGGCGCCAGCAGAAACTTGTTAACGCAGGTGTCGCTACAGAAAAACGTGTCGAACGGGCCGACTGCCGGTAACGATTACTTCGTTACCTCTGGCCGGAAGACGTCCAGATGTGTCACCGGAAGGCGTCCTGATGCGCCATCGTATGGTCCGGCTGCGTACGTGTCACCTCGGCCACATTCCAAGAAAAAGGGGGCGGTACACAACCTTCTTCCCCTTTGGACCCGCCACCTCCGATTGGAAGAAGAAGCGTCGACTGGGCCCTCCCAAGAAGGCGTCGCCGGACGACGCTGGTTACTTAATCCACGGGAGCACCCCGGGATCAGAGAATTCGAGAGAGGATTCGATAGAGGATTTGATTGAGATTCGGTCATCACCTTAAAATCATGCTGTAAATAAATGTAAATATTCTCTTCTCAAAAGCAACTCCTCGTACTCTTCCCTCCTACCCCGTGGACTCCTGGCCTGAAGGCGACACGAGTCCACGAAAAATGGTGGCAGCGATAAACCACGACAAGCGGTGGCAGCGGTGAGGATCGCAACAGTACACTCATGTGTGTATTATGGGTGCTGTTCATTATGGGCGCATACCGTCCTACGGGATCGAGTACATTTGGCCAAAAGCATGCCGAGTACTAGTTGGAATATGTGTATGGTTTATGAAATGTATTGAACGCGCTTGACACCCATTCGAAGTGAAAATGACGTTCAACAAGCCCGATGGTGGTAAGTGTTGCTGTGCAAGATTTATTTACACTATTCACCGTATATAAGCAGCTCATCTAGCTTAGTAGTAGAGTGCTTGATTGGCACCTCGTGGGCCCGGGTTCGATACCCCCCTTCCCTTTTGGGAAGTTGCCCCTTGAGACTGTAGCTTGTTGATGTGTGTGTGTGTGTTAGACATGACTGCATTTCAACCAATATAGAGAGATAGATACGGTGGAAGTCGCTGAATTTCTCCAAGAAATGCTTCGCATTCAAACCTGCAAAGGTGTTACGATGAGTCTATTTCGACCTCGATATCGTGCCCTTCCTTCGTAAGAAACACCACAGAAGCAATAATATGTGTAATTTTATCTCTATGCACAACTGCTATAACTTTCGAGCACGGCAACAACATAGGCTCGAGGAGGCAAGGGGGCATCTCATTCAGGTACGGTGGTCTATTATGCTGCACTTTATTAGGGTGACCAGAAACTACGCCTATAATAGCATTGTTATCTTAACTAGTCTTCGGGCATTGTCTATATTATAATTTATATTCAACTGTCATAATAATTTGACCTTCCCTGCTATCCTCTTGGTTAAGTGGTGTGTCATATGTGTACTTTAAATGATTAAGCATGATTTTTAAAATCATCATTTGCTTTGTAACTCCTCCCATTTACAGCTATATGTAAATACGCGTACGCAAGAGACCTATCTCACTTGCTTTTTTTACAGTGAAATTGTGTTTATCTTTTACTGAATCCGCGACTAGTCCTTGTCAATTGGTCGAAGCAGTTTCGTATTTCTGTATCGTCCAGATTTTCAAAGCAAGAAATTATACTAGCCAAAGTAAAAATAATATAACCAGAAGCTGCCAAATTGTCGATGTGCCTAAGCTATAACCTCATCGCTCACGTCATTACAATAAGCTGCAATATAAATGGCACGCGCCGAGAAATCTGTGTGCTACAAAAACTGACGAAGTAATCAGTATTTTCACATTTTAATCTGACGCTGTCTTCAACGGCGACACAAAAAATGGGTTATTGGGTAATGTTCCCGCAACATAAAAGCACCTACAAAGACGCAGATTGCGCGCATTTATAGAAGCAGGCAGACATAAAATCCAAAACCTGTAATTAGCTGTAGTAACGAACAAAGAAACATCCATTTAGAGGGATTAATTTGATGGACAGTATTGAGCATGCATATATTAGGCTTAAGTAAGGATTCTAGTTCCGATGGTAACGCGGCAATCTTTACACGTAGGCAGACTTTTATTACGCACACAACGTGTATAGAGATGTATTTGTCCTGAAATGAAGTAGAAAACTTGCGGAGAGTGATTACTCTATTTCACCTGCGTGTGTAAGCACATGATGAAAATTACAGCAGCAGGCAGAGCCAGAAGGGTGAAATACAACAATAGGTTATCGGTGAACAGATCGCAAAATACTGCCATAGAGCCCGTCAAGGTATCAGCCGGTGTCAGAAGAGAAGGAAGACGACGTTAGCTAGTGTGCAGCGGATCGACACCATCATCGCTTGATCATGGCCAACCTCGCCCTATAAATAAACATCGCCCACTCTTCAACCGTAACAATACGATTTAGAACAGCGAATGTCGAAGGAGCTAACATTTCAACAAGTGGACTCGTCTTCATCAGGGCGGCGACTGCCGCCTGACAATAGGTTATGTAGTTTATGACAACTGTCGCTTTTCTTTCAATGAATTCAATGTCCTACGTGTCAAACATATTAAGAAATAGAATGGCCGTCACCAACTTACTCTAACGAGGGCGACGTCGTTCCTCATCGATGTAGGCTCAAATTTTGAGTGAAGGATGAAATCTTCAATCCACACTATTGAACCCGAAGTAGGGCTGGTTATGTTGTAATAAGCAACACCAAACAATGGCATCGCGCTCCTATAAAAAAAAGCATTACTGTAAGAATGTTACTAGCCTGTTAACCTTAGTGAAAGAACAAAATGAGCTAGTTTGTTGTCTAGCTCTGAAATCATGAGAAAAAGCTACGCATGCAATTTAGTTCTAAACAACTAGAGACGACAAGTCCAGATATGCTCGGGCTACTTAATATTGCATTTGTTACTAATGTTGTAGACGAAAAAGAGACATTCATGAAAAGCCGATGAAACTTTGCAACCGTGCAAACGTTCCCGCCTTAGAAGTAAGAAATAATATGACTGGTTAAAATTTCTATTCCTCATTACTCGTAACCAGGTTAAAATTAACTCATTACATTTCATTGTGATTTCTCCAGATCCGCGCTGTGGACACAGACACAGTTTATATATACAGCCACAACACACCCGAAACGACGCTTTTAAATATATCTTCTTTCCGGGGGCAATTAAAAAATGGAACGAACTACCATGTCCAGTCATCAGGTCTTCCTCCATCAGCGCTTTTTCAGCAGCTTTAAGGTCACTTATTTTCTCTGCTGCAAATACGACATAGCATTTATTTTTTATTTTTGTGTGCACGATGTCGACGTATCTTGCATCTCTGCTAATTCTTAGTTGGCAACGCGCACAATTTAGGTGTACATGCCTGTGTGTTACTTTTATTTTTTTTTTTCATTGCTCACAATGTAACTGTACATGCCAGTGTTCGCTGTATGTCTCTATTTTCTAATGTACTTCTTGGCCAGCATAACATTGTGTGTTATCTTATATAAATGCATTCGTTTTCTGCTCCTGCAAAAAACTCCACTTGGGGCTGACAGTATTAATAAACAAACGAACAAACACTTGAACAGGCACACAGCGCTAAGTAGTTCCCTGTGTGTTTTGCCAAGTTGTGTGCCCGTTTATTTCGCCCGCAATATTGAGAAAATCATTTAGGTACACTGCAAAGAAACATTATATTCAAAAAATAATATCAAGGAAAGAAATGCGAGCGTCGTAACTTTGGAGGTGTTCCGCGCCGGCTCGACTTACCGGTAACGAAGACAGTGTGCTGCCGTCAGTATGTAACGTGGCGATATAATAGTGCCACAACAAACACGAAATGTTTGATCGGTTTCATTCCATCGGTATTGCACTAGCATGATCACCTGAAATTAAGAGCAGTATTTAGTAATTTATCTATGTGTCAAATCGGATTTAAGCAAGGCAATAATCGGGCCGACGTTTATAAAGGAACGTTGATACCAAGGTGCAATGACCTTCTTATTGCATGCTGACGCTGAAGAAAGGATTTCTTTGCAGTTAGCACTTCACAAATGACAAAGACGCTTCATAAGAATTTTCAACAGATTAGGTAGTAATTTAATGCATTCCAATACTACAAATATATACCAAGGTCGTTCCTGTTCCTGTGTGAGGTCGTTCCTGTTATGTGTGTAACTTTTGTATGGACAGTAATTTCGAATTCCATATCTGTGCGCCTTGGTGACGACTTGATACCAAAGTCGGACAGCACAAATTTTCTTGGTGCAGTTCTCGACACACATACGAAATGCAACCTTCATTCGCAATCGCTCATTCGAAAGATAGCCCTTCGTATACGAAGCATAACGAAAACTCTCCCACATTTTTAACCACCCATATTCATGCACTTTATCAGTCGCATGTTCACAGGCATCTGTTCTATTACATATCAGCTTCAGGCAGCACACACGTCACCGACCTCCAATAACTTCAACGGCTGCTAAATCAAGCCTTCGTCTAATGACTTTCAGCCACTGCTTAACCAATGTAACGTCACTACATTGTGATTTAAATATTCATGCTCTTCATCCCCTCTTTCACCTAAGTTGTCAGTTATGGTATACAAGATTTTACTTAGCATTGTACATATGGATGGCATTGTCGTTGGAACTTTCGTGAATGATAACATTACTAAGTTCTCTAAGCTTGATAATCGTCGTCTACCTAAAGTGGACACAAACTACGGGAGCTTTACATTTGCCAGAATCATGTTGTGGAATTCTCTTCGTGAGATCCCCAAATCATGAACCGCGGCACATTCATTCGAAAACGAAGCAACAAAATATTTTTGCAACCAAGTGCTTTTTACCTATATTTATGCAAGTTGGATTGCTTAAATTTGTTTGCATTGTAACCTGCAGTTGTTTGTTCTTCAAAGAATCTATTTATTTGAGTTTTTGGCTTTATCGCGTTGTTAAACAGATATGCTCTGTTTGCTTTCTGAATGGTTCATCTCCTAGCTTCAAGAAGATACCGTCATCACTGAACGATGTACATCTGTTTCTTTCTTTTTTCTGTCCCGATCACACTAAGTACGGGGACACCCCAAACAGTTTCTAACTTTGGGGTTCCCTATTTATTACCACTCTTTGAGGCACTTCTCTGCAAAACCATTGTTGTTGGATAAACATGAAGCCTGGAACTTCGAATAAGCTGTCAGTTGCGAGCCATTGCTTGTGTGCGTCTTCTTTCTTCCTTGTTGCTGTGACTCTATTTTTCAAGATGTTCGATGAGAGATTATCTTGGTAGCCTTACTAAGGAATGCTAGGGATGAATTGTAAATCATGATTACTGAACTAGACATGCAAAGTAGAACGGTTGGTGCGAAAAATAATGCGCAAAATACCAAGGTAATCCTCAATAGCGTTGTAAGAACAGAGTTGATTCATGTATGGCGAGGCAGTGGGAGTGGTGAGCTAATATATCATCTTGGCCATGCACTGACCACTGATCCGAAAATGATGCTCAAAGAATTCAAAAAATAAGAATGCGATGGAGCGCATTACCTGCGGGAGAATTTCTCAGATAACGATTGAGAGTTTACAATTCTCCGTCACAAGAAAAATGTATAATAGCTTAATCTAACTCGTTCTTGCCTACTAGGTACAAACTTGGCGGCTCAGTAATAGGGTTCAGCTTAAATTGAGGATGAGGCAGCAAGGAATGGAACCGAAAATTAAAAGTATATTTTTAAGGGTGAAGAAGGGAGTGGAGCGGGTTAGGTAACAAACATGTGTTACCACATCCCAGTAAAAGTAAAGACGAAGAAATGGGCCTAGCAAGGCATGTATAGTGAAGGAAGGATAACAGATGGTCGTTAAGAGTAACAGAGTGGATCTCTAGACACGACATGCATGGTAGCGAGCGGCAGCAAGTTAGCAGGGCAGATGAGACCACGATGTTTACGGTGTTAACGCTCTGGCAGTTAGCTCGGCACCGCGATAACTTAAGACATATGAGAGATACTTTTGCCCTGCAGTGGGCGTACACATGCTGATGATGATGCAGTCAATATGCTCACCCATAAATGATCATATCCACTCACCTTCCAGGGAATTTGAGTCTTGTGGGCCTTTTTTGCTAGAAGAATACTTTCATGGGCGGGCTTGTATATACCGCAGTCTGGCCAATATTTCAACACATAACGAAGCAATTCTCTTAATTGCAGGTTTTCAGAAACAATATTGTCCACACATGGTACGATAGAATTCTTTCTGTGGCGTTTTCTTTTTTTTTGCATAACGCAGTGTTTATCGATATTATAGTAGGCACTCACAAGGAAAAAAAGGACTCATTTGGCATGTACTAAGGTGCTTCGGAAGATTCAAGCATTGAAGAAAGTTGTTCGTTACCTAATAAAGGGTAGTGCTTAAATGCTCGCATCTCAACAAATACATATGTACATTACAAATATTCAGCAAAAAAGTCGACATCAATCAACTGTACTGGAGCCGGTTACGTAAAATTTGCTATATTGTCGCAATTGTGTGAGACTTTCATTTGAAGCAAAGTGAAAGAGCACTTTCCCCGCAAGACGTTCACTAAGCTTAACCTAAATTATAAAGAAAGGGTAGACAGACACCTAAACTATTCGATAGATAAAAGTGATGGCAATGCAGCGGAGACATCTTCGTTTCCCTATAACACATTAATTTCTACTTCTGTAATGTGCTTCATTGTTATACCTAACTACTTTATCATATGTGATGCGTTACCTTAATTCTGGCTAGGTGGTCCTGATCTTGCGTTTGCTTCGATTTCGCACCTGCGAGCGCTAAGCGCATATGGCTGCGAACGCACGTATGTAATGTATGCGGATAACTCCCTTCTGCTCTTAGCCACCTTTAGCTAGTGCATGACTGCAAAGCATTGCAAACAATTGATTATGTGTAATCAAATAGGTCTCGCTGCATCTTTATATTGTTTTTGATCGGCCTTTTTCTTTATTTAGTACATACTGCAGACCACATTGTGGTCCTTGCAGGACGGGCATACAAAGTGTACACAAAACCAACAACTATAAGAAATGTTTATACATTCATACGCATAAGCACAATTCAAAAGAACGTAGCAGAATACAAAAGAATATAAATAAAAGGCACAGAAAAGGAATGATCGGCCGGTTATATCAGTAAGCCTTGCTGTTATTCTTTGCAAATTTACGCGTTCATATCTCTAACCTTCCTGGCAAATTATAAGCGCCGATCCTACATTTGACGCCGTAGCGTGCCAAAACTTAACTAATTTTTTTATCGTAATTTCAGGAAGGCAGGTGTAGATCCTATTACCTCTTCTCGATTTTGCTGGTTGCCTTGCGGCTTACGCCACGCTGTATGTGATGTATGAGCGACAGTGGTAAAAGTAGTTTTATGAAATCTAACGCGACATGTAATTGTTAAAAGCAGAGATGCACGCCAAGCAAGGAATATGAAATTTAGGGATGTTTTTATTCCAAGAATGAATACGGGATGTATGCACCTATCGCTGGTGTTCTTGGCATCAGCAAGACCGTCGCAGGTGTAATGCGTCCTTATCGTGTGCTGGTAGCCCAAGTGCCCTGGCGTAAACTATGTAATGCCCTCGTGAATGTCCAGGACCGTCTACTACGTGAGAAGTTCCCTGGTGTTGTGAACTCTCTCCCCTCGGCGCAGTGCGACTACAAGTACGTCGGGGAAAATGATAACTTCGAAACAGTGCTCAAGGAGCATAGGAACGACCTCAACGAACACCACGTGACTTCAAGCCCCCTTGCAGAATATAGCAAGACCTACACGCCACCAGATGGACTGGGACAGCGCTTACGCGCTTTCAAGTGAACGCAACCATAGTCAGCCATTCTATCTTGGGTCACTTCATATGCAGAGAACGTCACACATTTTAAACCTCAGTGTTGGAAATGTTATTCCGATATATGCAAGCCCATTACGCTATGTGCTAAATCGCTGATAATATCATTCCCTTCTTGTGTCCCCCGTGATTGTGTAAAAGAATCCCGCGTAGGACTCTAAACGCCAGTACATTTTCTTTTCCTCTGTCGGCGTCCATATGTGGTCTCACCAATGTTTCATGGCGACCAGACAAGGTTTCATCAGACAACCGACTTCGAATAAGTGTTCATTATAACCTAATCTCTGGATTACTTTAGCTGAGCTGCAATTTAACCGTAATCGCTAACACTTTACTGTGGAGAAATTGTAATCGTAATCACTTATTGGTATTGAGCAGTGCGAAGGAAGTCGTAAAGCTTCGCCAGACTTGAAATATCTTTTGTCCATCTGGCATAGCGTGTTATGCAACAGAAGGCAGATTGTCATCGCAAGGGAGGTTGCCATCACTAAACTACGTTCCCGAAATCCCTCTTTAAATTTTTATTCGCTCAGGTTCGGTCTGGTTGCTTCCTCACTCTGCCCCTTCTGTAATGAGGAGGAAACGATCCAGCACTTTTCCATATCTGGCCGCCGCTTCAAAATCCCGCGAAAGAAAATTCTCGCCAGCTAGGCCTGGAATTTACTAAAACGACTATCCCTTAGTTTGGAGGGTCCCCTTTCGGGTACAGTCAGAGGATGCCTTTTTTTAGCAATTATAAAAGTTCTAAGTGAGAGAAAAGCAGATTTACCTTAATATACATAATTTGTGCCTCGCGAAACCACGCAAATAAATATAGTCGTTAAGACAAAACAGTATTGGACAATCGCCTGCATTGAGTATGTGACAATTTACAGAGGAGAAGATGAAGAGCTCGGCCGAGGATCGGGTGCTGTCTCTGTCTCTTCATATACAGGGTGTTTTTTTAGTTGCAACACACTTTTAAAATTAGAAAAAACATAAATCGCGGGAATGTATTGTATACCACCCGAGTATACGGATTGGCGGCCTCTAGATAGAGAACAATTACCGCACTTGTATGCATAATTAACGAAATTACGCTAATTAACCTTTTAATTATAGGTAATTGGTGGCTACAGTGAATGAGTACTTTGGAGCCCGTCCTCGACACCACCTATCCCAACGATCAAATTTTGAGTAGTGGTGTGCATGTCGGAACTACGCGAACAACTTAGTTCCCCGTGGCAGGCTCCTTGAAACCGAAAACGGACGGGAAAAGAGCATCTGTGACGTCGATATCGCGCCCCCACGGCTTTCGTCACTCGCCACTGTCCCGTGGTCGCCGTCGCTCCGGCCGCGCAAGTAGCTTGCGTTACCTCCTTGTTATCTGCGGTGTTGGGCGCCCCGGGCGAGTGACGAAATCCGGGGAGGCGGCGACATCTATGTCACAGACGGTCTTTTTCCGTCTATTTTCGGTTTCAAGGAGCCTGCCGCGGGGAACGAATTGTTCGCATAACTCCGACATGCATTCCGCTATTCAAAATTTGATCGTTGGGATAGGTGGTGTCGAGGACGGGCTCCAAAGTTCTCATTCGCTGTAGCCACCAATTACCAATAATTAAAAAGCTAATTAGCGTAGTTCCGCTAATTATTCATACAAGTGCGGTAATTGTTCTCTATCTAGAGGCCGCCAATCCGTATACTCGGATGGTACACAAGACATTCCCGCGATTTATGTTTTTCTAATTTTCAAAGTGTGTTGCTACTAAAAAAAATCACCCAGTATATATAATTGAATGTTATTTTGTTTATTAGCGTACATAGAATTTCTTGACGCCGGCAGTGAATATGAAGTGCATGCATGATTCCTAACCAAAGAGAAGGCACCAGTTATTTGATGTAGATTGGTGTACCTCTCGTTACCGATAGAGAAAAGAAAGGTCGTTGAGTTTGTGGGTGTGAAACCTTAAAATATGCATTTAAGACTAGAGAACCACCTTTGGGAGAAACATGGCAGACCTTGCGACTCACCGTGGCCATTGATATGGTCGGAAAAGCTCTGCAAAGAATACAGTAATAAATATTCTTTTGTTTTTCGTCCTCCATGAACTATATAAATGGACTGCTCACTTCGATTGCGGCGATAAACAATATTTACCTTTAAAAATTACACTGTATTTCCAAACTCTCACATAGTTGAACATTTCTAACCCAACTAGATCCGCTCTTATTCGAACATTCCTTGTTTCAATACACATTGCATACATGCACATCAGTTTCGTCTTTGTAATAAACGTATATCATGTAAATTTAAAAGTCCACAGTCAACGTCGAAGTTTTTACAGAAAGTGAGCAAGGGAAACCATTGCGCTGAAACTCCTTGTTGAAAGCTTCGAAATGAGTTGGACGAGAATTTTTACGCACGTTGCTTGTATCGATTATATAATTCGCTGATTTGATTTTTCGATACCCGGTAACGTCCATTATTTTAGATAAAGTATATTTACTACCTTCGCCGTGCCTGGAACTTTGTGTTTTGAAAGGTGGCATATGCTATATTTATTCAGCTTTGGCGGTTTCACGTATGAAGGCGAGACTCTTACTAGCTCATGCGCAGCGCAGTGTAACACTACACAGTTGCGTTGCCGGCGTTGGTACGAAAACCTCTACCTTCTGTCTCATTCATTTTATATCCAGGAAAATTGGCGTGGAAGGGTGCGACTACGTGACGGAGATCTCGGATAGGTGATGACATCAATACAATAATAGTGATGTCATGATTGACCATATTAAAAAATCAGATCAGGCGCATTCCCAGAATCATCATACAGGGATGTGCTAGTGAAATAGAAGACTAGGTGGGACTTCGAACACCAAAGTCCCGAATTGGGATAACAATGCCGATCTGTGAGGCTTCCGCATTGCGTCTCTTGTGCCAAGACTACCTAGGAACATTACTCTGTTTTAGCTGCAAAGATGCGTCGTTCCTAACCAAAGATAAGGCACCGGTTATTTGATGTAGATTGGTGTTCCTCTCGTTACCGATGGAGAAACAAAAATTCGTTGAGTTCGTAGGCGTGAAACTTTAAAACATGCCTTTAGGACAAGGCAATCCCCCGCGCCAAGAACTGGGCGCAGTATGCGTGCGGTTATTCGAAATGTGGGCGGCGTTTTCTCGCAAAGAGAAACATTTTTATTATTTATCGACGCGAAAGATTTAGTTTTGTACAACGCTTGCTCGCTCTCCTCAATTTTTGCGTGAAGTTCCAAACATCCGCCTGAACGCTGCACCAGATTCTTAAGAACATCGGTAGGTAGGGTCGGCGCCTGCAAATCGCCAGTTCACAACAACGTCCAATTAACATCGATGGTATTGATTTCGGAGGGCTTCAGCGCAGAGGAATAGTGTCAGTGCAGTCAATGTTGTTTTGCTTCTTCTTGGCGTGGGTAAACATCTTCTTTTTTTTTTTGATGCCGGCAGTGAATATGAAGAGCTACCCATGCCCGTTTTGCGGAGAGCGATGCGAAAATTGCCTGTCACTTGCACTGACAGGTAAACATTTCCTACACACATTTAACATGTACTGGTGATCTTTGCAGTCGTGTAACTGGACGAAAGCCCGATGTAGGGTAAATTGAACAGCCCGGACACCAATCTCGAGTAATCGCAGTTAATATTTCCTTCAACTATTTCATCACTCCGAATGATAGACCTACAGCACCGCACTGTTCATCAGATACAATTTAGCCGGCACACTTCGAAGTGCTAATGTTGTTCTATAATTTTTTCTTTAGCAAAATACTGCGGGATAAGAAACTAGACGCAACTCCTCATGAGTTCCGGCAGCCGATGTTGTTTGTGCACACAAAAATCGTATCCCCGTACACATTTCTAGAGTGGCGGTAAGGGCGCTTTTCGCCAGCATTATTCGCTGCATCTTCGTTTCAGAAAAACGTAAACTGGATCGAAACAAGAAGCCTTATTGGAGTATGGAGCGTTTAAAAAGTAATATATAGCGTTCCATGTGCTTAACCTTGTTTTAATTTAATTATCAGGAAAGGAATCGTACTTTTGTTAGCCTTGTGAGCATAGTATCGCTTGGTATTACAAGTGTTTAAGCGCACAAGATTGTGGTCATGAAATCAAAACTTTCAATACCCAACATTTCTTAAGTATAGCAAAATTATGGAAAGAGGAATTGCTACTCATCGCATGAAGCCTGTACTTAAAGATCACATTCTTATCGACCAAATGCAGAGCAGTTTCCGTGTTCACGATTGATCACTGAAGGGAAAGCTGCGAAACTTTCACAGAACACAGATATACATCCTGATAGGGTAAAGAAGAAAACTCTATTTCAACTTACCATTACCGAATGGAATAACACAGCAATATGCAGCACAAACCCAATTACCTTCAAGTCAACCATTCCTGGCATTTCTGCGAACGAACGAATTCCGACGTGTGAAGAGCTACACTCACGCCTTGATAAAAACGCTCCTTGCATTAAAAGAAATACAAAGCAAAAGGCAAGCCATGCTAGCTGTAGAGACGCAGAGAAAAGCTCTGAGCACCTTTCATATTTCCGAAATACGTGCTGCGCAAACATCTGAAGAGGTGCTCAAGGTCGGCTTCGACTTACCGTCAATCATAAATAATCCCTCTTGTATGGATAACGGCGTTGCAATGCATCCTTCAAAGTGACTGTCAGGAGAGCGGTATGTACGTTCGAAAGGGTTCCCCACCGATGTCATCATGATTGATTTACGGAGATGAATTGCGAGAAGAAGAACGAAAAGCAAATTTCAAAGTGTAATTTTAGCCCTTCCAGCGCTAGATTTTTTTTATTTTGAGTGTAGAATTTATCAACGTGATTTTTCTATGTAACTAAGGGCTAAATAACATACCTGAGAAATATGAACCTTGTGGCCAGTCTATTAAGCGAGTTAGCACTGTGGTGTCAAAATCGTACATCAGGGCTCAAAGGTTGCAAAATGACACACATTGGTTCTCTACCCCCATAGTGATATGAGGGCCTATTTAACCCATGTTTTTTCTAGGTGCGCGCGTTGAACACCATGAAGCGTCTCCTTGGCAATTACAAACACAAGTGGACCGTGGGTCCCATCCAGGGCCCCAGACATGGAATCAGGTAAGCGGGTCAGGGGCGATAACCATCGCTGTATAAGCATATGCATGTATGTGTGTATATGTACTGTTGACATAAAATGAGTGCACATGGACGGACACACGGAAATATCAAAAAAGATTCATCAATCCCTTATTGCGCGCCTTTGAAACGGTGGTTGCGCTTGATGCCTGTCACCGCATTGTAATCTATTGGGACACTTTATAAAGATTCCCTAGGAAAACTGTGACTGTATACGAAATATGTTCGCCCATTGTGTTCAAAGACCGTGCTTATAATCACACCTCTCTCTTTCTTCCACGGTTGTGGTCAGAAAAAGGCGCGGGGCTTCGTTATCCTTATCGAGTTCACCCTTTAAATCCAGCAGACTGCCCTTACCGACCTTCTGAGGCAGTGTGCTAGCGGCTACATTGACTTATCGGAAGCTATTTTCATGTTCTTTTTAAAATAGCACTATTGGCACGAAATACACGTAATAAAACAGACTAACCGAAAAAAAAAACAGCGCGCCTCTAGTAACTCTATAGGTTTCATTCGCAACCGTTGAGCCCTGATGGTATCAAAAACGCACATAGAGAAAACGGGGCTTCCGCCAAAAATCAGTGCTAACCACAACAAACATCAGGCGGCTGTGCACTAAGGCTGTTTGTTATATATAGCAAACAACAAATAGAAATTGGATTGCGTGGATCCGAATATTTACGGGGATATAACAATTCAAGGTCAGACCTCACGTGACGCATCGCGTACGAGAGTTTCGCGGCGGCATTTTCATCTTCCTTGCTGTCGGCATGAAAATGCCTTAGCTTCTTGAATACCAGCAGACAGCATGCGCCATCTACCGTTCTAGGTTTCAGAAGCACTCAAAATTGTTGTGGGAGTTCGTCAAAAGAGGGCGGTTCATGTGGCGTCTGTGCGCAAGACCAGCAATTTTTCTCGGGAGAACGCATTCGCCGATTTCATTAGGCTCTTCAGCATTGATTGTTTTTATGTTATATTTCATTCTTATGCAATGACACGCCCTCGTTTTACATTGTCTTTTTCCAAAGCAACAAAAAGCTTTCCCTTTTGCTATTATTTCGGACATTCAGTAAAGGCAGCTTCATACAATGCTGGAAGTAGCCTGGTGGAATCTTCACTCTTTGTGCAAACAAACACGAAGCTTGTTTTTATTTTAAATAAAAGGCTTAATGACCTGTGACAAGGGTAGTAATACACCTTAAGGTGACTGTCGCTGTAATGGATTTTTTATCACCAATGACACAGTTGCTAGGCTTCGAGAATTAGGAGAAATCCTTGGTGCAAAGTTTGTGCTGCGTCGTATTCTAGGGTGGCGCTAGGAAACATAATGGTCATTGAAAAACAGCCTCAAATGTGTCAAATTCAACAGCTAAAACACCACCAAAGTATAAAGAGTTAAGAAATGACAGCTCAGCTAGCCATATTGTTCCCTCTACGCTTCGGGAAGTACGAAATACAAGTTGACAGTAACAAGAATCGGCAGTAGCTGCCCATATATACCTGGAAGTCTCAGTTTTGTATAGGAGACTTGCTTCGCTTGACAAAGAAACCTGCCCGAGAGACAGGAAAATGTGGACATAAATGACAGGAGAACTCGTATTTCTAAGCGCGCGGCAGGCATGTCACTATAATGTGCTATTCGCTAAGGCAAACGGAGCAGTCGGAACGTTTCTCGGGCAGACACCTGTGACGCGTAAGCTTGTTGCAGAATATAATTGGAGTAAAACTGAGCGGTCGGCTGAAGCAACAGGAAAATGGAGTAATAGAGAGAACTTGCACTGAGTATGAGAACTTGCACTGCCGTATACCAGGCCGTAGACTGTTTTTTGCGGAATATGCCGGAATGCCCTGCTTAGACGATTACTCAGTACTATTGTACCCTTATAATTAGCACGAACAAAGTTACAGTGAAGAGTACAGCATTGGCTCCAAGATTTCATATAGGTGGCTGTATTGACGAGACAGATATATATATATATATATATATATATATATATATATATATATATATAAAATGTGGAAGGAAATGCAGGGAAGCTAACCAAAAGCGCGTCCAGTTTGCTGCCCTGTGCTGGCGGAAGGGATAAAGGGATTAAAGGGATAAAGGGGGTAAAGGGTTAAAGAGAAAGAGAAGAGCCTAATCACGCCCACACTTGTACAAGTAGATTGTCTAGAGGTGGTCGTAGAGAACTGTCGACTTAAGGTACGTCAGCAACGCCTTCGTCGCCTGCTGAACCACTAACGAGACAGCATTTTACAGAATCAGAGCAACCCTAAGCTGGTGATCTTAGCCGACGGTCTTGTAGATCGCAACGTTGGCTGAACGAACACTGCATGTTCTCTGAGAAGATAAACAAACCGCGGAAAGTAAGGAGTTAACAGCTAACAGTGCACAAATAGATAAACGCTAGTGTTTGTCTTAAAGCATCATTGTGCGATATTTAGGCTGCGGCTATTTATCGCATGACACATATCATGCCAACTGACTGATGAAGCTGAGTTCCTCATTGTTGATCTGACTATTATAGCATGATTCACGCAACGGCAAATATTTCTTTTAGCTGCTGCCAGATGTCGCGGCAAATATTATGCGTATTTCGTTGAGTCGTTTAGCGTTTAACGTCTAATCTAACCATCGACTCATCTACTCTGTGAAGATGGTCGGAAAGGGAATCCGTAGGCTTTCATAACGTCCAAATATGTTGAGAGCGTACGTGTGTAAGTCTTTTCGTTAAGAGAACTGGTTTTGGAGGCCGGGGGTCTGGGTACCAACCGCGGCACCGGTAAGAAGATTTGTTTCCTTATTAGCGTATTCATTCATTGCCCTCTCTCTTTCCGTCTTTGGTGGAAATCTCATCCATTCATATGGTCCGCCGCTTAATAGAAAAAAAAAGCAGCGAGGTTACACGCGATCGGTCAAAGCGAGTTCCCGTGACCTGCCGGCTCAGCCAATGGAACTTCAGCGAATTCCGGGTGCTCTACTACTACGTCGGCACAGGCGGGGCAAAGGCAGGTTCTCTGCAAAATGTGATCTCTTGGTTGCTTTCTCACAAATGAAGGCAGTTTGCTCATTGACGTCACAGTGTATTTTTTATTCTAACGATACCTAGCCAAACTAGGCCGAAGCAAATAGAAACGGAAAAAAAGTAACACGAGAGGACGGCTGCAAATATTCAACAATATGACCTGCCCTTGCTCAAACAACTCAGCAGCGTCCCAATGACGATGTTCTTCTATTCCACGCGTGGTGAATATATATGGGCCATAAAATATGTTGCTTGAAATGTGTGCGTGCACAATAAAGTCTACGTAACAAACAGGCAAAGTATGAACAGTCCATGCTAGGAAATAAAAGAAGAACACATAAATTTAGATGACAGGCGCGCAATATCTTTCACGCTGCAGCGTTTGTGCTGACCACCTCTCGCCAGAAAAAAAAATGAGTACGGAACCGTTGGCGCTATCACGGGCTCTCTGTTAAACGTATACTATGCGACAGTCCGCTCGCAAATGCATGCAGGTCGGCCATCTGCATCTGAAGACGCTCCCTAGCACACCTGCGTCGCAGCTCTTTTCAATGACTGCTTCTCTCATGGACATGAGAAGATGGGCTACATTCACTCTCGTCATGACAGCAATAGCTGCTCATCACGCAAGTGTTCTGCCGCTTGTATTTTCAGGTCTTTTCTTACTCGTGTCGTCATCTTCGAGGAGGCGCTATTGCGTCTCATAATTTTATCGCAAGTCAATAAGTCAGCTCTTAGAAGTCCTCAAAATCTCAGCAATTTCAAGAAACGCAATCTCGGCGCACGCTGTTTGTAGTCGGATACATTGCATAATTTTGCATTTATATGAGTAGACTGCTGGAGAGTTCGACTGCCCAATTTCTCGTCAGCAGATTAAGGAGCAGAACACAACGTAATAAATGCAGTGATAATAGCTATTTTGGTGGTTTTGTGCACCTTTTAAGGCCTTTAAGGCACGATGCGTTCAGGGTTGGAGTAACACAGCGTCCCTTAGATGATTATCACGTTGTGAGTGTCAGCCTCAAGCGTCTGCAGCGAAATGCGCGCTAGATAATGTAGTTGAGCCAAACCATGCAGTAAGCCACGCACAAAAAGGGCAACGTTATAAAAGCTTATCTTATAAGATATAAGGAACTGTTAGTGCCAGTAGTATGAAACCATCTGTTCGATACGTAAATAACTTTCGATACGATCAGGAACTCTTGCGAGCGAAAGGAAAAACACTTGGAGTATTAGCATTTCGACGATTCAGTGTGATTAGCCGGACAGGTGTCGGTTAACGGATCTTTTTTACTCGAATCGTGTGTCTCGGACCCAGTGCAGTTCGTGACACAAAAGAAAAGAGGTGGCACGTATGTATGCAATGAAGGTTGCTTTGCACATCAGGTGTACCGACAATACGTGAAAGAGTTCTTCAGATGTACTTCATTTCTTGCACTCGCAGGTACACTATCGCAAATCTCGAGTACATAAAAGGCTGTCGCGAGCAGGTACGTGACCGGTATTAGATTGATGTATTTACTCCGAGTCGCATACTAGGTGAGATCAAGCATCTTTTCTTTATTTTCGGACGATAAACATTTCGAAAAAAAGCCAATGAAAGATTGCACAGTTGTTGCCCTTGAGCTCTGTGACATCGCGTCGGGGATCACTCCGATTAAAAATACGTTGACATAAGGAAGTAAAAACAGAAGCCATTTATTGACATGTTACAACTGAAACTATTTCAAAAGAATTTTGAGATAACTTTACCGCGCATGTTTCAACGGTCAAAACTGCAGCCGACGAGCGCCGAGTGTCTGCACAGGTCAACCAACTTTAATGGTTGCACAGAGTAGTGGCAATAATTACCAATACTGCCGAATAAACACTCATGCGCTATGCAGGTTGTGCGTCTGAAACGACAAAATAGATTTCCTTTAAAAAATCAGGCAGCACCTTCATTGTGAGGTGAGAAGACTGTGTAAATAGAAAAGCTGAAGGTCCCAGCTATCCCCACCTCTGTTGGGCGAAGTTTTCCCGAGGTTTTAAGTGGCATCAGCAGCAACCTGAAAAACCCAAATGAGTGTTCCGTTTTGTCAATGAGCATGCTGTTCGCTTGATGCAAGCTACGCTGGGGTCGCATATGTCAGGTGAGGGAGCTGAGCCGAGCGGCAAACAACTTTATTACTTAAGAAACGACGTTCAATAAAAAGTAGTTCATCCATAACACTACTCAACACGTCTTTTCCAGAATGCGGACGAGGCGAACCATTGGGTCGGATCATCAATGGAGCAAAAATGTCCAAGTTACAAATACCATGGATAGTAAGAACTGTTGCTTAGTATTTTAGACGCTAGAAAGAAAGTAGTGACTCTATATGAAGAGCTATTGGTAAGAGACATAGATACTATATCTCGAATGGTTGATTTTTCGTGTTTTAGGTCCCGCAACCACGCTATATGTGAGCCGTCGCAGTGGAGGACTCCGGAAATTTCATAGCCTGGGGTTTTTTCAAGTGCACTGACATCGCACACAGCACGAGCCTCCACATTTCGCCTCCATCTAAGTGCAACCGCCGCCGCCGAGGTTCAATCCCAAGACCCGCCTGTCAGCATCAGAGTACCATAATCACTAGACCACTGTGGCGGGGCCATATTACTGACAAGGACCGCATGTTAGCTCGATAAATATTGAGTGCATAATCGTTTTTAGGTTCTGGGGTGTGTTTTCCCACAGCATCGGCGCTAGAAAACATTGGTTAAGTGTTTAGTTTCAAGTGCTTCCTTGCACCTCAGTGAAATTAAAGTTCTCATGAAAAAGTGCACGATATTTTGCGGTGTTCTCATTACAGAGCTCACGTTCTTGTTCACCTTTTATATTACATGAAAATGTTGAAGCCCGTGTGCTGTGCGATGTCAGTGAAACGTTAAAGAACCCCAGGTGGTCGAAATTTCCGGAGCCCTCCACTACGGCGTCTCTCATAATCAGAACTGGTTTTGGGACGTTAAACCCCACAAATCAATGAATCAATGGCGGCGGCAGTGTCACTCAATCGGATATTGTACAATGCGCCCGCAACATCTCAACTAAACTCTAGGTATGCATGCATTATTTGGGTTTGTGGAACCCTCATATTCCGTACCCGTATGTACACCACATAACTATGAAGAAGCGATTGCAATTAACTCTCCAGTAGATGCAGAATATGTAAGCTCCTAATATCGCTATATGCCTACTCCAAGTTTAACTTCTGTACAGTGAACTTGGGCGTTCACCCTGAGTTTTGTTTGAACTGGTGTTCTCCCGAAGCATTGCGACCGTTTTGCCAACAGTTTACTTAAACAGGCCAATACAGATAGCTCAGTACACCCTATAATCGGTTGATGTGTGCAAAGTCGTATATTCAGAGAGGAATTGGATGAATTGTGGATTGCGGTAAGACTTGTATTAGAGTTGCGCCTTGTTAACCTTCGTAGAAGGTTCATATGATACGAGAACTTTAGTTTATGAACCTCGGTTAACATTTTTGTTTCGTTGTTCTTTAGGTATTCGTGAGCACAATTATAAGGAACAAAAAAGGCCAAGTTGAGACGCTGCATTGTGGTGGATCCATAATTACAAACATGATCATCCTTACAGCTGCACACTGCTTGATGCGCAAGTGGGTAACAGATATGTTTACATCGGGTTCGTTATATGCTTTGCTCTAAAGACTAAGCAATTTTTGCAAGAGTTCTCTGAGTAGTATACCTTGGAAATTCCTCTCTCTCTCTCTCTCTATATATATATATATATATATATCTCCCTTATCATCCGCATCAGCGGTTTATGAAAGTGAAGGTCCCGTGATGTAATACAAGTACGAAGAAGTGAAAATCGCGAGTAGTTATGCGTGTGAATAGGCACCCACTATTTGAATTATCATATGCAAGAATGTAAAGGACAAACCACGCCAAATTTTGCCTTTCAGCGAGACACTTCCAGCAAAATTAGCGTAGCCAAACTAATAAGTAAAGCTGCATTGTCAAGTCATCACCCTCGGTCATGCTCAATTGCTTCTTTGAGCTTTGAGGGCAGCAGGTAGACTGGTTAGGTCGACGTGCGCTCTGTTTGTGGACTGTAAGCCAGTGTTTACTGAAGGGGATAACTGCTGAAACGAAAGGTACAGAAAAAATCCACGCATATCCACAGGAGTGAATGATGATGAGTGGGCGAAGCTCCGGAAGTTCATCGTTCTCTCGCGGTCCTGCTTCCTCTTCTTCGTCACCGGATTCTACCTCTTCGTTGCTCTCGTCTTCTCAATCGGTCTTCGTTTTCATCGTAATTTCGGCAACTCCTTATTTTTTTATTATGATTCCTTTTTGATTCGTAGCCGTCGTCGTCGTCTTCATATTGCGCTTATTTTCCCCTTCTTCTTGCACTTCTTGGTCGTCTCGTTCTCGTTATTCTGCTTCTTCCTCGTTAATGTCTTCTTCCTCGTGCTCCTCGTAGTTGGCTACGACGAATAATTACGGCAGACAAGCCTACGCCTTAAGGAGCTTCGCCCCTAAAATGAAACCTGGTTCCATCCGATAGAAGGACGTTCCGTTTCGACATTTATCCGTCAATGCGTAATTAATCACTGTGTTGTGTAAATATTATAAATGACAAAAAAATAGCTATGGTAATGTTGAGCTACAAGGAACACTGAAGGCGTCACCGATAATGGTGCTGGATGCAGCACCACTCGCACGCTCTGACCGAAATATAGACGTATTGATCGCGACCTTTTGTCCTCAGCATGGAGTCTTGGAGTACTGTCTGGGACCCATACCAGCAGTACATCATTGATAAATTAGAAAATATACAACGTATTGCGGCTAGATTTATGTTTTGCTTTTACAAGAGAATGCAATCAGTTTCTGAGTGGCTTCAGAGACTAAACCTTCCGGTCTTGGTGAACGTAGTAGGGTTGCTCGATGAATATTTTTGTTCCATTTACAAGCGAAAAGCCTGAGCGTTTGTTCCAATCAGTGCGTGCGACCGCCTGGTCGTTCATCGCCAAAGGTAAATAACAACTATGGCTACGTACCCTACTCCTCCAGAATATGACATTAAATATATTTTGTTTTGGTAGAAACAATTCTCTATTGCAATAAGCTCATTCCTGAGGTTTTCAAAAATGTCGTATCTCTGGGAAATTTTGAAGAAGGATCTTGGAAATGGTTTTGCTAATTATATATATTGTGGGGAATTTGGCTGCTTACCTCCGCCGCCAGTCATCATCGGAACGGAGCTAGCTCGTGGCACGCACCCCCGGCTTGGGGGCGGAGCGCGTGGAGCGGATTCAGCAGTCGGCGCTGGGCTTCCAGAGAGTAAACTACGTTGTTCTAATGGCTCGTGTGCCCATCTCTGGGAACCTCAGCTGGCCAGAGGCTCAGAAGCCGCGGCCCTGAGCCCACAATATATATATATATATATATATATATATATATATATATCTTTATATGCCCTGTACAATTGCATGTCATGTACCTTTTGTATTTATGCGTTATTACCTATTACAATGATCATTTTATTTGTATAGGGAGTATTCACTGACGTCACTGAGGCTGCCATTTTGTTGTCCAGGTTACACAGTGAAAGGCTGCGCTTTTTTTCGAACCGATTATCTTCATAAGCACAGTGGAAGCTGCGAAGCGTACTACAAAATGGCGCACGCTGACGTCACGTGAATACCCCCTATAGCATTTTTGAACCCTGGAACTGCCCGCAGGACTCACAGTATGCTCAAATAATAAATATTAAAAATAACGATCTGCGCGTAAAAGCACAACCATGTCCTTCCCCTCCTAACGGCGTAGTCTTAGAGTGGTTTTCTGCCATGGCGTGTTGTTAATGCGCAAAGAGTAAGGCATGTCCTAATCTCACTCTCTTTTGTTAAGAGTGACCACAGTTGTGTCCAGCCAACTCTAGACCTACGAGCGTTAATGGTAACATCTATAACATCACAACAAATCAGGAATTTTCTCGAAACGTACGGAATTGCGCTACTTCCCATGATGTAGTGCTGTTGTAAAAACATAACGTGACTTGTATCTAATGGTGCAGCAGCTGTATCAAAAAATTGAAATACATTGTGGTATTTCAAATACATTGCGGTGTTTCCAGTATTTGAACCTTGAAAGATTCTCAGAAGGGGTAATATCGAGACTGTAAACAGTAATGTTTTAAAACACTGGCTTTTTATGTTTTTAGAGTTGTGGGGTGTGACCAACCAATTGTCTAATTAGCAATCTACGTTTTCAATGGCTGTTTTACATTTTATGTTTGGATACCGTACTGTTGGTCTAGAACATGTCTGATTTTCTGTGATCCTTTTTGTGCGTTACCAGCATAGTAGTTGACCTACACTGCACCAGTTGTAGGGTACCTTGAAAGCAATTACTTTCATTAGCTCTTTGTCTAGGACCTCTGTCGTCTAATCCTAGCACACTTGCCGGGCCGCGACAAACTCAAACGTCAAAGTGCTGTAGATGCTGTCTCTGATCTATAGAATGACTGTGTTCTGAATATTTACACCCGGAAGATGAAAAACTTGGATACATCGCAACTGATTGCAAATGATGCTTCCCTTCAGCTGTATCGCACTCGGCTTCGCATTTGCTACTAGCACCATCTTTACTAACGGAATATTTTTTTAAAGACAGGTTGAATGACACTTACTCAACATTCTAAAAGGCTGTCTAAAGGCAGGTTTTTCTCAAATACAGTACGTCACTAAATGAGCCATTAGAAATAGATTAGGTGTCTACAAGTATTAAGCATTCAAACGTGCTGGATTTATGCTTCTTGTGGTGTGGACAACGCAAACACTTGCCGTGCTTTCCATGTCGCGCATTTCAGTCGGAGGGCACCTTTACCTAAATATTCCTGGAAGGGGACGTCACGGCGTGGGCTGCCCGCATATCTTCCAAATACAAAGTGTAGGTCTCGAAATATACCGCGCAGGACCCCTTTTGAGCAGGTGTAAAATGCGGGCTAATAAAAACACATACAAATACAATGAAGAGCTTTCTACTTAGAAATATATTGATTAAAATGGTGAAAGGTAGGTTAACGACTTCCTCCGCTGATTCCTTGAAGCGCAGGTTAATCAATTCTGCTTAATAATATCCGTGATCGTACCCATAATAATCATCAAATGCTCTTTTATCACAGAAGTGGCAGCATGCTGTTCAACGCAAGCGTTTACTACAATAGCAGTGAGGCCTCTCGAGGTCCTAAGGCATCCGTGAAGCGTGCAATTGTTCATCCCAAATACAAGGATATCAACGAAGGCTATGACATCGCTTTACTGAGCGTAAGTGTAGTTCCTCCATCAGAGACTTTTACAATGCGGACTCAGCATATGTGCGCACTTTTCAGCTGATTCCGCACGTCAGCGCTCATGACTGAGATGTGTCATGAGCGCTGACGTCCGGCAATTTGGCTCTGGTTTGCCGCCAAGGAAATCGGAGGATTTGCTGGTTGATGTTCCGATTCAGCGTAACCTCCAGGAGCTGTACTGTTAGTTTTCCTGAGATGGTCGTACAGAAGGACGCGACAATGAGGGACGGTAGGGCAGAGGCGAGCTTGCCCGACGATCGCTTGGGGATGGCTAAACTACTCCCTCGTCTGAGTGATGACAGAGAGCCGAGGTACAACTGGTCACTCCAGGTGTGGTCACGGTACACAGGTTCACATTACGTCGGTTCATTCAGAGCGCGGCACTAAACGTCGGACTTCGGTTGTAATTTCGGCAGTAGATATACGCTGATCGTGAAATTGTTGGCTGACGATAAGGGCCAGAGCGGGAAATGTGACCCACGCCGCTATAACGGAAGCATGTGTTTCCCTCTGGGCCGGGTCTCTGTAGCGCCGAAACATCGGTGATGGTCGATCAAGTGGAGCGGCGAGTGCGATAGGAGCCCGAGTGATGGAGCACACCGGTTAGGTGCCTCCCTTCACAAGATCTTCGCCGACAACCTACTGGATAAGTGAGACCGTCGCCTGGGCGTTCTCTGAGGGTGTACAAGAGATGGCGCCGCATCATCGATTTACATCCACGCACTTCGTACGGCGCTATCCACAGTGGGCGACTGAAGGTACTAATGCCTGTCTTCGTATGACGACGTAGCTACGGCGTTTGGAATCCGGGGTAAGTTTTAGGTAATGCGAAGGCTCTTGGCTTCCTCAAAATGCAGGCACTCATTGCTAATTTCGTTCACCGTCGAGCAGTCTATAAAAACGAGCAAGCTGAACGCATCATCGACAGAGAGCTAAAACGCCAAGGATTTACACAACATACGAATTTGTAGCTGTTTCAGCCCAGCACAAGACAGGTCTTATGGCAGCAGACTTGCTATCGGTGGGCGGACGAAAGCGAACGCGCAATTTTTTTACACAAGTCCCAGCTGGTCAGCTCTTCATGCGCTGGTCCTACTATGGTAGGACCTGCCATGGTGCTACCATGGTAGGTACAGGGCTGGGTCCTACCATGGTAGGTCCTACAATGTGCTGGTGCTTCATGTGCTAGCCCTAACATGGTGCGCCTGTGTATCATCAGCAAATCAAGCGAGAGTCGCTCCCATGTCCCGGAGGACCGACTTCCCTGACATTTCAGCGCGTTGTGTGTTAAGCCACTCCCGCTCTGTCTCTCTAGTGCCGAAGCGATGCGTTATTTATACCACTAACTAACGTTCTTTACGTTGTTTCTAGCACTAACATGCCTTTCTTGCTTCACTCGACAGAGCTTGCTTGAATTGCAGTTATAATTGCAGGGTTATGGGTGCCAAAACCACAACATTTTTATGACGTACGCCACTGTGGATGACAGCCTGAATATAAGTACACGGGCCTCTAGCGTACAGCCTCCACGAAACGACCGCCACGGCCGGGAATGTACCCTTGTCTTTCAGATCAGCAGCCGACTACAGGAACTGCTCTACAACTTCGGTGACTGTTTTTACTTATAAATGAACGTCAGTGTACCATCGGCCCCTGGGCTGTCAGAACGTCCATTCCTAACTTTTGGCAAAACGAAGTCGCGACGAGTGAAAACCAAATTCCAAATCTTGCATGAAAAAAATTGCCAAGCTTGCTCTCATAGGTCTAAGGCTTAAACACATGCGAAGGTGGTCGATTTCAAGTTAGGCAAGGTCGAAGGTACAGTGTAGCTGCTGGCGTTTCCCTCCACCTTTCCCTCGCCACACCTTCACCTCGCTTTCGCACTCTTTGCTGCACTGTGCTGAACAAGACTGTGCTCTGCTCTACCATCCTCCTTTCCTTACCGCTATCCTCACACCCTTCCTTCTCACCAACCCCTCCCTTTCCCATCCCTCCTCGCCCTCGCTTTCCTTACCAAAGCTGCCCCGTCACGGTGGTCTAGTGGCAATGGTACTCGCCTGCTGATCCGAGGGTCGTCGGATCGAATCCCGGCTGCGGCGGCTGCATTTCGATGGAGGCGAAATGTTGAGCCCCGTGTGCTTTGCGATGTCAGTGCACGTTAAAGAACCCCAGGTGGTCGAAATTTCCGGAGCCCCCACTACGGCGTCTCTCATAATCAAATTGTGGTTTCGGGACGTTAAACCCCACATAACAACCCTTACCAAAGCCGCGCCGGCAGGTGCTGCGTAGCTGTGATAGCGCTTGCTAGGCGACGCCAGAAGCTCCAAGGTGGTTTTTTGATTTCCCAGCCAGGGTAAACAGCTTCGCCGTTAAAACTGAAATACAGGGGTGTACGTGTTACATTGTTATTTAATTCAAAGGCCGTCCTTATACTAGTGTAAGTGTACAAGGTCGTCCTCATATTGTTATTTAAATGTACAAGGGGACGCGAGAGCACGTGCCCTGTGCTATGCGCTACACTGCATGCGGTGCGAGTAAGTGGAAGAGAAGTAACTTCCGCTTTTGGCACATATCAGCTGCCAGAACAACTATATATCGCAAGAGTACCACGCTACCTGATAGGCGTAGCTGCTTGGTCGGAGAGCCAGTAGAGGACGCCAAAAGCGGACGTAAACATACTTCTAAGTTGTGAGGGCAAGGAGAAAAAGAATTTTTTCAAAACTACATTTTTTGTGTTTTATGAAGGTGAACTGGGACCTTACTGCACAACATCTGGAGCAAAAAAAAAAGGTTCTTCCTGCGATGCTGTTATGAAAGCTACAAAATAAATGTTGAGCCAACCACCGTCTAGAAAACCGAAGCTGACAGTGCAGTTCTGCCTGCACCAGAAAGAAAAGCACGATATGCAGCTTTTGTAAGTTAATTAACAATGATTTCCGTGGGAAAGATGTAATATTTCCGGATAACATTGTTAACTTATCATTTACTAAGCGTAAATCATAAACTTATCACCATATGAAGGCGTCATGCGGTGTGCCTGTGCTTTTTAACATTTTGTAGGTTTCGAGCGCGTGCCGACTGAGGAGATTTGTAGTGGTTGTGTTTGCTCGCTGTCACTTACTTTTTGTTTGTGGTAGCCACAGTTGGGAAGCTTGGCACGCAAAAGAGCATCACACTTAAGTTTTCTGGCAATTATTACAAACAAGTGGAGCGCACCCGGAGAGCATTTCATCATACGATTGATGTCGCAGAGCTCGCCAGGAAAAAAGTTCAAGGTGTCACACGAGCGGATAAAACAGTACCAAGGCCCAAGAGGGATGTAGCTACGAATATGAGGGACTGTACCAGTCCTTATGGCTATCTCTGAACGCTACACTCATTTGCCATCATTCTTCTTAGTTTTTTCCGAAAGCATACATGCATAACATTACTTCCAATAAACTTTCCTCACTCTACCTTTACACAGTTCATTCTCACACTATTGTGTCGCAATAAACCTCAGATAACAAAATCGTTCCAAGAGCTGGTTGCCTTTTGTACGAAGCAGCACAAAATCATGGCACACAATGCTGCATTTATGCTCCTACAAAAGACTGAGTTTTAAAATATTTTATATGCCTAGATGTTTCGGCAATACCTCAAAATCCGCACCTTTTTACAGCGCCGATGTTTCGAGCTAGCTGTGATCATCTTTTCGTCATGGCACAGAATGGAAATGCACACCGGCGCTAGCACTTCGCCATCTACAAAAGTAAATAAAAAGAGATAAAGGAAGGCATCGGTATGTGCAAGGGGGTAAAGCGGACCCCCCTGGCTATCGACCCACTAGCGAAGTCATTGACCTGAGCCTACGGCCACACGAAACTGATAGTGATAAGGGTAGTGCTGACATAAAATAATGATAGTGCTATCCTCAGTGATAATGATCTTACATAAAGACCAAGGATGCGTCAAAGAATGCAAAGGCACGCAGTGCCGTGTACCGGCAATACGCTATGGCGGAGGGAAAGAGAAACTGAGATACATAGAGGGAACCAAACATATGCACAGACAGGGAGAACAAAAGAGAAAACGAGACAAGGTTTCTATGGTGAAAGAAAATTACTTCTGGTTTTCCTAAAACGCCGCTTCCAACTTGCCTAATTTCCAATGATTTGCTGAGGCCCCACAGTTCTTATGGTTATTCACATTTGCCATAGCAAATCCACGTCTAATTCTTCTGTAGGGCAAGGGACATGTCCCATGGAATATCGCTGTTATCACCACCTCACCTGCCCTCATTTGAAAAATAACAATATTCTTTTCTGGACAACTGCAGTTATTTGTATAACCATTTATTTGTATAGCCACCCCTTAGGTTTTACCTCTTCTCGGTCCTTAAGGTAAATAAAAGAAATGAAATGCAATAGGCTCACTGACGTGCTAAGGTATGTCACTTCGAGCATATTGAATATATGCAATTCACGCGTCGGCTCTCCCCAGAACTCGCGCAGCTGTTGATCCATTTCGCATTTTTCATGCTCGTCAATCGTTTGCAGCATACCTTGTTTTGTGCAGGTTGGTGATTCAGTGGAGAAGTATTTAAGCATGCGAAGTAACTGTTCTATTCCTGTCCATTTTCCCCTCCCGTAGCTGGCAGAGCCCCTTCGCTATGACCATTACGTGAGGCCTATTTGCTTACCAAAGAAAGCTAGACGACTTGCCAAAACGCCTGTACTAGCTTCAGGCTGGGGTTACACCAATCCGGGTGAGTAAGCGGAATAACTTGACGAGAACAAGGTACTGGACAAAGGAAATACGACAGCACACAAAATACTGACGGCCAAAGATAAAGGATATCATTCGTTTGTATGTCTACTACAATGCGCTGAAAGCACATCAGCGTGATGAAATGTACACGCGCGAAGAATGCAAGCCTACACGCGAGCCTCTAGTCATCGGTTTTTAACATTTTTCTGAAACAGTCTTCTTTCAAACAGATACAACTGCATTTCGTCGCGTTTGCACATTGAATCTGTCGACCTTTGCGATGTCTTGTGTTATGCCTCTGCCTGTTCGAATAATTTTCACCTGTTTTCGGTGAGTCGTAAAGTAACAGAAACCGCTTGTATCACCCTGTAGTTCCTTATGTCTTTCTACGTTCTGGGAAAAATTCAAATTATTTGTTCGTGGTAAGTAAAAAAGAGTGCAACATTAGTTCACAAGAGGGTTACATTACGGGTCACATGAGAAGGTGATATGGATAAACGCTCAACTTATTCTTTCATGTCGCATAACACACAATGACGGGGTATCAGCTTAAGGAACCAACAAACAATGAAGCATAGGAGAGCATGGGGAAGTTATTAAACTTGTTATTGTAGTTTTGCTATTGTGTATAAACAAGAAACGAATTAATGTGGACGAAAAGACAAACCTGCCTTGGGTGGGAACCGCAGAAACGACCTTCCGATGGCACCGCCACGGTGGTCTAGTGGCTATGGTACTGGGCTAAGATCCGAGGGTCGCGGGATCGAATCCCGGCCGCGGCGGCTGCATTTCGATGGAGGCGAAATCTTGAGGGTCATGTACTCGGGAATGTCAGGGCACGTTGAAGAACCCCAGGTGGTCGAAATTTCCTGAGCCCTCCACTACGGCGTCTCTCATAATCAAATCGTGGTTTCGGGACGTTAGACCCCAGAAATAAATCAATCAATTGACCTTCGGGTGGACACGAGAGATAGATAGAAAGAGGAGGAAGAGGCAGCTACAAAGTAGAGTGAAGACTGCGCTCTCTCCGAAATGGGGCTCGTGCGCCAGAACTTTCTGCTCCGCTAGTGTGCTCTGCGTGTCGCGGCGGACTACAGAATTTGATTGGCCTGTTCATTGGAGCATACGCTAGCCGTATAATTTTCGTCACTCAGCACAGTTTTGGTTCAGATTTTTTACTGGCGAATGCGAGGTGTAACACCGAATAAATATGTTCTTTATTCTCTTTGACTGTGTTGCGCCATTGCATAAAGTGCTTATTTTAGGGGCGAAGCTCCTTAAGGCGTGGGTCGTACGTCCCCGATGTATGTAGTAGTAGTAGGTAGCCACCGGTGCATGCCTGCCGGGAGGCACGCACGCGCCGAGGGCGAGCGCGTGGCTCCCGGCACGCGCTCGCCCTCGAGAGACAACGTTGGCGCAGGCAGCGTCTCCTAGCGAGTTTCTTGATTGAGAAATGCCGACTGCTCGCGTTGGAGAAGCGTTCACCGGCAACCCATATATATATATATATATATATATATATATATATATATATATATATATATATAGGCACTGCATCTTGACTTGCAATGAAGTGCCGGTGGGAGATTTCACTTGTGCATTGTGCATAGTTGAACCGTGAGGATTCGTAGCATGCGCGAGATGTTATAAAACCTAGACGGCGGTACTTGTAGTTGATGAAAGATGCGAGATGTTATAATCCTTACCGATGATTCCCTCCGGAGCTTCGCCCACTCATCATCATTCACCCCGTGGATATGCTGTGATTTTTTAAAAGAAGGCGTCCGTTTTAAGTGCAAAACGATTAGTTTGTGCATTTCTACGTCCATTGAATAGCAGAATATGCAACATCACAACTATTATATGTGAGAGACATACTGCTATGCATACTTCTGAGTATGATAATATGTGTTTCCAGAGTTAACTGAGAGTCATCAAACCTTGCAGCTGGAAACGCTTCACAGGACCTGCTTTACGTAGTCCTGAAAGTTTTACCAGACCGGAAATGCAAGGGTAAACTGCATCATACAACAGTGTCGAACATGAGCAGTGCGTTGCTATTGTGTACTCACTCACCTGGCAAGGACATCTGCATGGTAAGCTATCTAAAATGAATTTGGCCATCTAAGTTGACTTCTGTAGCAAAATTCACGATTTCAAGAAGGCCATTTCGAGGCTTCTAGTATTATATGCAACAGAGAGTAGGCCGGAAATCCGTCTGGTCATGGTGATGCGTACCAAAAAGGTGGAGTAGCTGACAGTGACCAAAATGGCTGCGGCTTCCATGGGGGAGCGAGAAGATGACGGTATGTGTTTCACACTAGTGAAGAATCATCTGGTGTATCAACCAAGACCTTACTATATTTGTCTACTATTTTGGTCAATGTGCTGATGTCCTCCCTTAGTATAACATACGCTCTAAGGGAGATGGAGGATTGGATTGATGATGAAATCGTTGAAAATGATGAAGATTAGGGAGCGTCGCTCGAACCAACGCTTCGATAAGTGGGCTTGTCTACGCCGAGGCACCAGCTGAGTCCTCAAGCGTTGGTTTCTACCCTGCACTGCCTCTCCCCACAGGCTCTGTAGATAAGGAGGAGAAAACAGCGCGGTGCGAAAGAAAAAGAAAGAGAGAAGGAAAAAAGTGTAGGGTGGTATTTCCCTGTGATATCGATTGCACTGCCAAATATGTGCGTCAGAGTAGGGATAGACCAATGCGCAGTGGTAGTTTTCGTTTAATTTGACAGGCATTTAGCTCCTGGAACTAGGCTTATTCTGCCTTTTTTTTCCCTCTGGACACAGTAAAAAAAAAAAACGTTGGTTTGTGTAGGCGAAATGTTGAAACTTATGACGGTCATTAACACCGTTGCCATATTTACCGTGCCTAATAGACTCGAGAGCTCCATTTGAACGTTTGCGGTTACAGGGTAGAGTGTATTGTACACTAGATTATATAAAATTCCTGTGTTTTCTCTGTCTAGGGGAGGGGATTTTGGCAAGTCAGTGCGTGTAAAAGGCCTGTACGTGGTAACAATTTCTGGAGCCCCCTAATGCGGCGATCTTCTCCTTTCGACGGTTTCGTTCTCACTTTGCCAAGGTCACGGACGCTGAGCCGTGCTCCCTCCGAACACTGCCGAAAAGAACCCCTTCCTTAACGGTTAACATAATCACAGTTATCATTGTCGCACCAAATTATGTTAGTGTGAGATCGTGGGTGCTGTACAGTAAGCCTGATTTATTAAATATGCGGTGGAAAGCGGCCACAACCGTCAAAAAAGAAAGTACTATTGCAAACTGTCGTCCACAGGGAAGGTCGTTTCTAAGCCAGTGTTATCATGCTTCACACAGTGTGCACTCTCTTGGTTGTACCTTGTTTGTGGAGACGAAAGTGAGAAGAACTATGCCGCGGCACCTATTTGCGTACGAGATAGCAGTACAGTAAAGTCGATCGGGAAAACGAATTGGTTATGTTGTATACGGCTGTCAGTGCGGGGCGCCATCTAAAATTATTTAGAAGCCTTCGGGCAGTGTATGAAAGAGAGAACAGTGCACATTACCTTAACGATGGGTACATTTACAAGAATAAGTATAAGAAACAGTACTGAGTTACATTCCTCTTTATTACCTTAACGATGGGTACAATTGCAATAATAAGTATGAGACACAGTACAGTGTTACTTGTCTCTTTATTATCTTATAATATTACACGAGAGGGAGCTATCGTTGCTCACAGTTGTACGCACTATGTCTACAATTGCTGCAAAGGGATACTTACCCTTTATTGTATATCTGAAAGGCAATGCTCATATTTTGTAACTTTCCTGCTCAGGCTGCCTCATTGTTAAACTGCGATAACAAGTTTATTGCGAGATGTCAATTTCAGGGTGATTCCGGTGGTCCACTTGCAGTTTGGAACAAGGATGGGCGCTCAGAACTAGTGGGCATTGTATCGTTCACTTTTGGATGCGGCTCTTCCGGCTACCCAAGTGGATTTACCCGTGTCTCTGGTTACATAGATTGGATAACGAGATCTCTGAAAACGCACCGCGGCTGGAAGGAACTGCCAGCAGATTTCAAGAAATAGATAGTTATTCTGGTCTTTCGATCTCTCCCGATTTGTCAGTGTTTCAGGCAATGAAGGCCTAAAGTGGATGGAAAGATTTGCACGCTTTCATTCAGATGTAACGTACTGCCTGCGGTGCCGAACAGAACGCATGAATAAATAAACGAGATTGCTGTCGTGGTGCGTCAAGTATCTTTATTGATGTCACTTGGAAATTTCATAATAAAATAAACCGGATAGGGAATTCTCAATGTGAGATTCGCTTTTATTTATTTCATTTTACCTGCATTCTTCAAAAGTTGGCCATCCTCGCCTGCCGAGAAATTGAGTGAAAGGAAGCTTGTCCTCCTCATGCACCTGCTGCACGGATCGAACATCTTGTCGGTAATATATGAGCAGGCACTTCTAAAAAGGGGAAATATCTTATGCATGCTTAGGAAAATGACAGTACGCTTGATGAAGATGTAGTGGCACAAAGCAGCACCACAAGGGCGATGAAACAGTTGTCCGAAGTTTCGTTTCACGCTTAATACGTAACAAAATAGCAATTGCTATGGCGGTAACTGTCTCACTAGGTATTTCTACTGTACCGGCATCTGTAAACGTGGATATAGGAGAGAATGAAAAAAAAAGATTTGGGGGAGGTTAACCTTTGCCTTTATTAGTGAAACATGATAGCCTTATTGTGCAACCTTCGCAGTGGATTTTTATTTTCCTGCCATGCTCGTGTGTCACACCATGCGTAGGTGACACGGCGCACAATTCTTTTATGAGTTCATAGTGGGCCTCCATCTTGTATGGCCTCACGGGGGGTCGAGTGCAAGTTGACCTAAATCCACCATCAGTACTCGCCGATGAGAAAGGTTCCGCAGTGCTTCCCGCACCAGAACACGGTACCGAATCCATCATATGAATGTAAAGAGGCAGCGAGCGCTGTGGCGCATTTTGCCCTAGCGCTGGTGTCGTAGCCCCTTCTGTCGGCATCCAGGAGAATTGCAAGCTTCCCATGACTACGCAAATGTCACACGGTCAGGATCTGCGTTGTAACCTTCTATATAAAGTGGTATAATTGTTAGAGCTTCGTCGTAATATGATTGAGTTTCCTCGTAACCGAAGTACGGTCCGAGCTATTGTGCTTGTAGGTGCGAGCCAAATCGCAGTTTAGCTTTCTTGACCCATTTTACTTGGGGAAATGAAATTTTACTGGAGGAAGTAGCTGCGCAACGGCGATGGACTTCCGTAGTGTGCTCCGGGATGCTACGGCGGGAGCAGTAGCTGGAGATGGCTATTCCTCCCTATGCCGGCGTCCGCCCTGGGTTTTCTGCGATATGAGTTCCTCAGCACTAGCGCCTTCATAAGATTACAGAAAGGCGCAAGGGTACACCATCCAGCCCCCACGTTTTCAATTTGTCATGTAATGCCACCTGAGCACATTATGAGTGTGTGCACTTGACTACATTGAACACTCTTAAAATTTAACGGTGTTGCAATGGCACTGCGCCAGATATATTTGATTTATTAGCACAATGATGACAGCGTTACTATTATAGAATTTGCAGTGTCGGCTAACAGCGCGACATTATTGTGGCGCTCTTAAGATAGGTCTGCGGGATAAAGCCTGCTAGTTGAACGCTGCAGCTCTGATAAAAAAAACAAAATCATTAAGCTTCAAAAATAAAATAAATTTTGAAGAACACTTTTCCAGACGGAGCCTATTCTTTGGTAAATACGAAAGGGCATAGGAATAAAAGGCGTGCAACATACGCGATTCTTCATTTCCGCGATGTGTGGAACTACCAAACGCTTTACATGGCAATTGGTTACTCTGTGCCTTTTGAGCTTTGTTGGAACGCGGGGTTGCAGGCCGTGCCGTCTCCCTGGCTTCCTGGCTTCCAGTCGGCTGTCCCAAATCCCGACTCGAAGGAAGGGATGCCGTTGTACGGAGTGGACTCGGAGACCGATGACGTTTGAGAAGAAGAGAGTAGTTTATTTACTTGATGATAAAGGAAGCTGCTCGAGAGCGTGTGCGCTCGTATTCTATACGCTCTCATTTACAGTGGTGTCCTATCAAACAACAGACGTCGTCTCCGCTCTCGAAGGGAGGAGGTTATGCCGCGCCTTCGCTGCTTCCCCGATAGAAAGGGTGACGGGAGCTGAATTGCAGCAGGGGATTCCTCGAACACGGGATAAAAAGTACAGTCCGGCGAAGAGGCTCACTAAAATCAAACACAGCAATAATAAATGCACTATTTCCGTTACACGCAGTCCCATCCTTTTCAAGACACGCTGGAGCCTTCTCGTATAGGGGCAGCCGTAAATCCACCTGCTGGCAGCCGGTCTCAGTGTCCTGTGCAATGCTGCGCTACTCCCGCTGCGTTGGTGTGGCCGAGAAGGTCTTGTCACAAAAGCTGCACAAACGCGCACACGCACAGCGCACGACACACTGACTCCAGGAAGTTCCCGTGCGTCACTGCCCCGGTGTTCCTTTAGGGCTGCCTTCAACTTGCAAGAAAAACCGGGGGCCCAGTCGTCGCGGCACCATCGTAACCAATGCAACTGTGTCTTCAGTGACGACTGCGGAGCGATGTCCATCCGTGAGGACGCGGGCAGTACCCGCTCCCCGCGGATTTTGGTTTTTTCCACCGAAAAGTGGCGCCGTCGGCCACTGCATGTAGCCTCCCTCCACAACATTCAGCTGCGGCCTACGCCGCTCTTAACAGGTTATACCCCCCCGACTCAGTGCCTGTTAACGCGGTAGTTCGTATTAAGGTGTTGTGCATGGCGTATAGGGAGAGGTTTTACATTTCTCATAATCAATTAAATCTTGACATTTGCTGTGGTTCCTTGTGAATTCATCCCTGTAACAGCACCGTTATTGCACGTACGTAACATTGCATCAGATGTAAAAAGGCAATTACGTTTTTTTTGCGTTGAAAAGCTACAATGAAATTCTACAGAGCGACGTTATAAACTGTGTCGTATGCCCGTGCCCGTGAGGTGCGGTGATTGGCAGTTATGTTTTCCCAGTTGCGCGCTCCACAAACACCTCCTTTGCATGTCTGGAAAGCAAAGATGAAGGTTTACGTTAGAACAACTTGCACATCTTGTCGGAGTACGCATTTTCTTTAACAGTAGAATGTAAAAAGTAACGAATGTATTGGGCTGAGTGTGAAATGGAAAATTAGCATCCACCCGTTTTGTAGCACAAGGCTACAAGGAAATCCATACTCACGCCCATGTGCTTCGAGTTGCCGATGGATTCGCCCTCGCGCTGTCAATCGCTGGCCTCCTGGTTAGCTCTATTGGCAGAGCGAGCGTCCCGGTCTGGCGTTGGTCCCGAGCTCGAACCCCGGACCAGGACGAATTTTTCGGCAACTAGGAAGCTTTCATTTCTAAGAAATCCGTATGGATTTCCTTGTAGCCTTGTGCTACAAAACGGGTGGATGCTAATTTTCCATTTCCTAAACGTTACTCCACCTCGCGGATTTCCGCAGAACTCATTTGCCATTGGGCTGATTGTATTAGCACGGGCGCGTTCTGCGCAGAATTGGAGCCGTTGTGAAATGCATGACGCTCATTCATGAAGTCTTCTGTGATGACTGATTTGATTGATTTCTGTGGTTTTACACCCCGAAACCATCATATGATAATCACAGACGCCGTAGTGGAGGGTACCGGCAATTTGGACCAGCTGGGGCTTTTTAGCAGGCACTGACTTCGTACAGTGCAGAAGACTCAACATTTAAGTTCTATAGAAGTGCAGCCCCCACGGCCAGGATCTAATAATAATAAATATTGCACCCACCGACACATCAGGTTTACTTATCATATGTAGAGTGCGGCACGAGTCACCTTCACCTAGTGGTAGCGTGTTTGCTTGGCACCTTGGGGCCCCGAATCCGGCAGCCCCAAGCCGCTTGGTCGCTTCTGTGTGCGTCAGTTCGCATGTTTTATCCACATTTAAATCGCGAGCTACTACAACCGCTATGCCTTTCTTGTTTTTAAATACAGTCTGATGATATGATAAATGTGCATTTTAGTTGACACGTGATTGTTGTAGGCTGTACAGAATTCGAAAACCTGCGGCAAATAATTGCACACAACGGGCCGGTGACTACTGGTATGAGCGATACGTGACTGCAGTATCATTAATTCTGGCGCACACAACGAGTAAATCATGTTACTGATGTAAAGATGGACCATTATTGCGCGTTGCGTATTTTCCTATAGCGTACAAGTATTAGGGATAGATAGATAGATAGATAGATAGATAGATAGATAGATAGATAGATAGATAGATAGATAGATAGACGTTGTATATGAAAGAAGAGGAGGATGAGCGCGTGGGGACTTCAAATAAAGAGGATGATGTTCAGGCATCGGATGCATGGTTCCTGTGTGTTATAAATACAACATATTGGCGACGAAATTTAAACCCATGCAAGAGCAAGTTCCTGGGGATTTCTGCTCCATCATCACAACAAGCACTCCGGGATTACAACCGCCACCGCTTTTTCTGCCTTCGCCTGGTCATCCGGCTGTCCCATGGGGCTAGTGGAAGCAGGCCTTTTAGACGTACATGGTGGCTTCCGGAGCATCAGATCCTCTAGCGGAACGCCGCAAAGCGATCCTGATCCCCTGTCTTGGCATGGAGGGGCAGCACATTTTCTCTACACTGACGCCAGCGGACTTGCAGTCTGGCTGTGCTACCGCTACTGTTGCCATCCCTTCGAGTACAAGTGACACCGAGTCGACAAGCAATTGCCTTAATTTCGGCCCATTTCAAGCGCTTAGTTAAGGTCATCGTGGCTCGACAACGCTTCAGTCGCTGTGCTCAACATGCAGGTGAGACAGTGGAAGAATACTTCACTGTTTTGCGAATCCTCATTGCAGGCTGTAATTTTGGAAGTCTCGCTGATGAGATGTTACGTGATAAGCTCGACTCGAAGACTACAAATAATCAGTGACGTGAGCGCTTACTTTTTGAAGGCTCCTCATTGACGCTCTCACGAGCTATCGCAAATGGCTAATCAATACAAGCTGTGAGCCAAGCTAAAGAATTTTGGGACTACGCTTCAGTTCGTCACGTCGAAAAAGCGCAAAGCTCTTTTCTGTCTGCAGAACAAAGAAATCAATGTAGACGTTGGGATAAGTGCAAAGCGAAAATATTGGAGTATCCCGTGCAAGGCACCACGAACCTTCGAGCTTGTTATGGTTGTCGGGCGACTGATCGCCTTGCAAATAGTCCTGCATGTAAGGTCAGCAAGCGTAGATGTCGCCACTGCGAGAAGACTGGCCACTTAGATTTTATGTGTAGGTCGTCTGGATATTCAGCGAAGGTTCGACGAGTTGATGACGATGACAACACTAGCTCACAGTGTAGCGGAAAAACAGTGTGTGTTGTTAAGGGACACAAGCATGGCATTCACGCATCAGTCGCTGTGGAAGGTTGCACTATCTCTTTTCTAGTGGATACGGGATCTTCTGTCACTATTTGGCTGAAGAGCCGTACCATCGGTTTTTTGCAAGTACTTGCCCCTTGAAGCCTACGTCAGTGCAGCTTTTCGAGTACTACAAGTCAAAGATAAGAGTTCGAGGAATGTTTTGTCACTTCAGCTGTGTTTCAAGACAGAACTGCTCGCATTCTTCTGTATGCTGTGTCTGAAGGCACCACAGTATTGGGCTTACACGCCATTGCGGCACTACAGATGAAGATTGAAGGTAAATCGCTTCAGTGCCTTGCGTTGACATCTAGCACTCCTATCTTGCGAACTGAGCCCGTTCAGAGTACCAACATCTCTTTGACAAACAGCTCCGACTTTCCAAAGGATTGAAACACAAAGTTAAGGTTGGTCAGTCCGTTCCACCCGTTGCCAGCAAGCTTCAACGGCTGCCCTTTACCCTTCGTGAGCAGGTGTCGGATGAGCTGCAGAAACTTGAAGACCAAGACATAATCGAGCGCGTTGATTCCTCTCAAGGGGTTTCTCCTATTGTGGTTGTTTGGAAAAATGATGGCTCAATAAGAGTGTGTTGATTTGCGAGAGCCCAATAACGCTATAATTGTTGATAGCTTTGCACTACCATAGGCAGACGAGCTGCTGCACAGCTTAGCTGGCGCCAAGCGATTCTCGAAGCTGGATTTGGCGTCTGCTTATCATCAACTGGAACTCGATCTTGAGAGTCGTGGTCTGACTACTTTTGTTACACACGACGGGCTTTTTCGCTTTAAGAGCATTTCAGCATTTAAGAGCGTCAGCATTTCAGAAGATGATGCATCTCATACTGAAAGGGCGTAAAGGTGTCCTTTTCTACATAGACGACATTATCATCTATAGTCGTTCTCGAGAAGATAACATGCAAATCTTCGCGCTGTTTTGCAAAGACTTTCTAAAGCAGGCCTGAAACTTAACCAGAAGTGCGTTTTCGATCTCACGGAACTCGCGGTCCTGGGACATTTTGTGAACGGCAAAGGACTCTTTCCACTAGCGTCTTCTTTCCAAGCGATGAAAGAAGCTCCGGTGCCATCAAACGTAAATGAACTTCGTTCCTTGCTTGGTTTGCCGGGATTTTACTCCAAGTTCGCGCCCCATTTTTCGAATGTTGTGGAACCTTTACGGGCATTGCTTCGAGGCAACGAACCATTTGCTTGGACGTCAGCTGCCGTAGAGTTTCGTTCGTTTAAAATCACTGCTGACAACTTGCAAGGTGCTACATTTCTTTGACCGGAACCTTCCCGTCATCGTCACGACCGATGCCTCCGGATGTGGTCTAGGCGCTGTGCTGGAACAATATAACAAGGGAATTACACAGGCGGTTGCCTTTGCCTCCCGCACCTTGAGCCCACAAGAAAGGAAATACTGTGCAGGTGAACGTGAAACCTCAGCATGTGTTTGGGCCTGTGCGCATTGGCACGTGTACATTTGGGGTCGCCCCTCCGTTTTGCGAACTGACCACAGTGCTCTCGTCTCGTTGTTGTCAACTAAGGGTGTTGGACATCGGCCATTCCGCATTTCACGATGGTCAGCGCGACTGCTTTGTTATAACTACACCGTAGAGTACCGCAAGGGAAGTGATAATGCTGATGCACTCTCTTCTTTCTCCGATGCTAACCATGGCAGAATTACACGTAGCAAGTGCATCTGACAATATAATTGCAAAAGTCATGGATTTTGTTTTGTCGTCCTGGCCTGATAAAAAAATGTTGGAAGCGGATCTAGTGCCATATTTTCACGTCCGTACAGAGCTATCCATAGTGCACGACTTGCTTTACCGTGGTGAAAGGGTCGTAGTTCCAAGTAGCCTTACTCGTCGTCTTATGGAAATCGCATATGAATCGCATCAGGGGATCAGTCGTACGAAAAGCCAATTGCGAGAGTTGTACTCGTGGCCTCGAATGGATGACCATGTAGAACAACTGGTTAAAACATGTGTTGTTTGCCAATCATGTGACAAACCTGCACGGGCAACAGCAGCCACTATGCAGCCAGTAATTTTCCCTGACAAGCCTTGGGAGAAAATTGCCATTGATATTATTAGGCCATTTGAGCAAGCTCCCATCAATTGCCGTTATGCAGTAACGCTTACTGATTGTCGCAGCAAATGGCCAGAAGTATTTTTTTCGAGAAAAGTTTCTACAGCGACGGTCAAGAATTTCCTGCTACAAGTGCTTGCTCGTGAAGGCTAGCCAAGTGAAATAGTTTCCGACCACGGACCACAGTTCAACTCGGCTAAATATGAAGAGTTCCTTCGGGAACGTGGCATACGCCATTGCTTTTTTTCTCTTTACCACCCGCAAGCGAAAGGGCTTGTAGAAAAGTTCAATAGAGTCCTCAAGTCTGTTGTCCAGATGTCTGTATATGAACGGCGTGATACCCGGGTCGCCGTAGCGGACTACTTGGGCGTCTACCGCTGCACATCTCATGCCACAACGGGAGTTGCACCCACCATTCTGCTGCTCGGAAGACTGCCACGAACTCCAGTAGGCATTGTTGGATTACCGGATTCTTCATTTCACGAAAATCCAGCCCAGGTGATGAAACGGCTGCGTCAGCGAGTTAAAAAAAAGTTCTTCCAAGCTTTACACAAACTGCCATCGCGGAGCCCGGAGAAGGCACTTTGCCGTCGGCGACAACGTCCGCTTCAGAAAGTCGTCAGTTCATGGGAAAATATCCTCCCACTTTTCGGAACCGAAGAAAATCGTTGAGCAACGAGGGCCAGCCTCATTTCTTTTGGAAGACGGTCGAGTGTGGAACGATTCCAAATTTCAAGCGATACACCCAGAAGCTGCGGAGAAGCTGACAAGCAGTCAGCCTGGTATCCAGGATTGGACGCTACCCTTTGCGGACATGCCTTTTCAAGGTAGTGCATCTGCGAGCAAACAGCATGCCGACAGTCCACCTACGTCACGGCAAGATATGGCAGCACAAGCCCACTGTACATCAAGTTCAGAACCATCTCCACTGCAGAACGAAATGACCGGCGAGCCCCGCGGAAGAGCAGACGAGTGAAAAACTCCATTGAACCTCGGGGACTATGCGCTACGCAAGCGATAGTTTTTTTATCGACCGGGGAAATGTTATATATGAAAGCAGATGAGTATGAGCGCGTGGGGACTTTAAATAAACAAGATGATGTTCAGGCATCGGATGCATTTTTCCTGTGTGTTGTAAATAGATAGATAGATAGATAGATAGATAGATAGATAGATAGATAGATAGATAGATAGATTAATATGATGCAAATGACTTAAGGTTATTGACAAATGCTTCGCATTTAGAACAGTCTCATGCCGGTCACTCTTATTATGAACACGGATCTAGCTAAGAAGTTCTTCCCTCATGGGCGTGCATCTGAAATGTTTGGTCACCTATATAAATCAAAATATCACCGCGACTATGTCAGTATGTGTACAGTGTACTCGGTTCACGGTATACAGATTGTTTTGTGTGGTTAATGAAATAATATATTGCGTTTCATGTTTAGAAGGGAAAAATGCCATCTAAGACTTGCATATATGTGAACCAAATTACTCCCACATACTTTGTTGTTGCCGCATGACATTCCGTCTAACATTGCATGGGATCTGCATACTGTATTAAATACATCGTAATCATCATCATAATCGTCGTCGTTGCCCTTTTCAGTTGTATAGTATTCGTTGCTGGAATCGGTTGAGTCATAATCGCTGTCTCGTCTTCGCAAATCCAAAGTAGTGTTCCAGCAACAATCAACTTCACATTCCTCTGCAGCTTCCTGTTAGGGCAAAGCAATGAATGGATGTAAGAACGATGCAGCGAAAAAAACAAATAACACAATAATATGTTATTCTATTATTTCCGGACAGCGTCGTACAGTTGGGACGGTAAAGTCTTGCGTGCAAAACAGTAGCATTTAAATGATGGATCAAGTGCGCGATTAGCGAATGTCAAGCTCTCCCAGTGCAGAGGCAAGGTTGAGCATTGTTATAAAACGTTCACATTGTGGTGTACAGATTTAATGCCACGGCCATTTTAATTATGTGTCACTGGGCTTCCAGTACAGCTGTTCATTCTAATGAGCGTTTCAAGGTGTACCCATGTGTGCGCGGCATTATCACAAGCAAAGTAAAAGAAACGAACTCGTCTTAGAACGTTCCACAACATCTAAACGCTGATTGGCCTATCGAACACACGTCAACGTGTCTTAAGCCGTGAAACCCTGTCGCATTAAAACCCAAAAATGAAATACTCGTGTCGAATCATTTTTTTTTGTAAACGGAGGATCCCGGGGCTACAAACAATATGGAAACCTGCAAGAACGCAAGAAATAAAATGCTGCACAGGAAATGAAACTGTGTAGCTCGTAATATATCGGGCTTCCTGCATGGATGTCCTCGGATTGTGTGGGGCACTCTCGGGAGCGTGTAATGTATTGTAGTGCCACCTATCAAGGCGTAGTAGTACATTGGAGGTGCCAAGGTAACGTCGCAATAGCCTGTTACTGAGCCCACATAAACGGATGAGAGCTGATACGCAAGTTTTGTCCCATGCCAGTGCTGAAGACCTCACCGCCGAAGGTTCCAACACGGCTTTGTTTGCTAATATCGTCCTTGATGGGTTCATGTGCGACATGTCTACATGCATTGACGCGCCGAAGGCAGGCGGCGTCTTGACCGCAGTCGTCAACTCCATAGAACAATTTGGGCAAGCTGCAGAGGTGACCACGCACAGCACAAGAAAAGCGCTCGGTCCTGTGCCAATCTATGCTCATCAGTACTGTGAGTTTTGGCCATCTTGCCGGCAAGGATGAATAGTGCTAAGCAAAACAGAACGTTTATAAAAACAGAAGCTCAGAACACTACGAAAATAACTGAGAAGACAAAGCCGAACATATGCTCGAGGGCGCCGGCGCTTGCCCTTGACCTTCACCCGGCGGCGCCCACACAACAGTCCGTCGGGGATCTGGCGCATGGACCTCGTGCATACCCATCGCGCCTGTCCACTTCCTACTGTTCCGCTAGCGTTTGCGCGGCCCCTCTTAAACGAAGCAAGTGGCTCGCACGCATTGCAGTGCACAGCATGTGTTGACGGGATACCAACATGGCGATGGGCGTGGGCTCCCGCACAGTATCCCAGTATAAACCATCTCGCCCAACAATAAATTATTTTAGAACTTTACATTGTCTTCGCTCGTAATGTTGTGACCCAAGCGTCAAGCGCTTTTGGCAGGTTCCTCCCGTAAAATAGGTTCAGCACCGCCATCTTTTCAGTATATCTTTACGCTCTCCTCTTGTAAGCGCAGGATACATACGAGAGGATGACGCCCCACTTCCATTTTCCAAAGTCGGCGTACGCTGCTAACATGTCGGTGACAGCTTCACTTAAAAACTCGATAAGGTTGCCTGCGTGTCTGCGCATTGTAGACGCTGGTTCACCGCATATTCACTTTGCTATGCGGAAAAATCGCTGGGACAGGTTCCGCTATACACATTATTCCTCGTTTGGAAGTGACTACTTCTGTTGCATCGTAGCATATCAAGATGATCACGGTGCCACTTCGCGAACACTACACTTTAGCACGGCCTTCGTTTCGTGCAGAAGTCCTGATAGTCGATAGCCCAGAAATTTATGGTATTACTGAAACCAATATTTTCAAAAGGCCCTCCTAATTCATACACGAAGTGTTGGCGTAGCCTGTAGTTTGCAGAATTGGCTGTAGCCATCCCGATGCCTTCTTTCTCGGTGGTACCTTTCCACTTCTTTTAGCCCCGACAATGCATGGTTTGAAGGGGCACGTCCTACAAACATTTTTAAACATAGCGAGTAAATAGCTTCGATGAATTTTGGAGGCTTCTGCGAACAGTCATCAAATATAATGGCACTGCACGCGGGAAGAAATTTTCAATTTGTTTGTATCCAAAACTTGCCGTCTCGTGTTTCAACATAATGCCGGAGTAACGATTACGTCATTTGCGGGAGAGCGGGCATTGCCTAATTTCATGTCCGCGGAAGCGTGCTGATTAATTATTGGTTAGTTTTGGGTGGAATTCAGGAAGGAAATGTATATAAGAGCTCCACAGAAGTCAAGCGACAGATCCGGTGCTCTTTGTGACGTATTTCGTTGAAAGAAGAGCGGGTGTGTTCCATCCGATCGATTCCTTGTTGCTTGCACTGCAATAACATCTCCACAAAATGTTCACAGGAAACTTCACAACATATCGGTACCCTTACATATGTTGCAAAAGTGTTTGAAGGGTGCCATTAATTAGCGTCTAGCCGTTTTATCATGAGCAGCAGTATTACAGATTCTTAAGGGTCGTGGGACGAAGACCGAGGTGTCGGGTAATCGACTGCAATCCTGAAGGATATTGCAGCAAATAGAGTTAGCATGGACTCTCGAGAGGTTCCAGAGGAACATGTTCTTTAGATTGCCGTGTATCTACAGCCATCAGTTCACGGAAACGACTTCCATATGAACATGTCATCAAGGCTTCTTTACTATGCGCGTGGGCGCGCCACGGTGATATAGTGCTATGGCACTTGGGTGCACGTCGAAGGTCGTGAGAACGAATTCCAGCCTCAGTGACTAGCATTTTTATAGAAGTGAAGTGTTGATGTCCGCCTACTCTGCGGTATCCGAGCACGTTTTAGAACCCCAGGAGCTGGAAATTTCCAGAGCCCAACACTCTGGCGTCTCTCATAATGATATGGTGGTTTTGAAACTTAAGAAACCCCAGGAATATTAGTCTAAGTGTGCACGCTCTGGTTCAGGAAAGTTGTGGGCTACCGTATTTCTGTGGAGCATATCATCGGCTGGGCCGTCATTTTTCAGTGGCTCTATGGGGTGGCATTATAAGCCGTTGATATCTTAGCATTTCAGTGCGGGCTTTGAGATTAAGGGGACTTCGAATATTTGCTGTCCGGGGTGCGATCACGCCAGATGAGGACTTCTAGCCCTTTTGGGCGCAGTGTGCGAAGTTTACGTCGACTTTGAAGGACACGCCGCGGCGCCGATTTCTTTGCAAGCTTTAATTTTTTCCGTCGTGGCGCATTCGGCTTCCGCTTTTATGGAGACGTGCTAGGCTTGCCAAGTCCCTTTATCATGATGCTCTCGATGGTTTGTATTCATACAGGGCTTTGCTTGCCTGGTACTCCCTTCTGCTTACAAGTAACAGCATTCCAGAATGCAATTTTGTTGCTTGCTTCCAGAAACTTTTCAGTAAAGGATATCGTTGCGCATTATTTAATACTATTTAGTGCTTGCTGAAATGAGGTGGCTCACCACCTTTGCACTAAGCTAATCTTACTGCGACGTAGCTTTATGGTCAAGGCACGCGCTAACACATGTGTATCCCCAACTTTCTATCTTGAGCACTTAACATACCTAAATATCCGCGTTGGGCTTCTTCTCATTATGCTACCCAGCGAAGACTTGCTTTAACTTCCCAGCACAAGCGCAGAGCCTCAAGCAGGACAGGTGAGCGAAGTAAAATGTAACAGCTGCGATATAACGTCTGCCTGAGACCATGGGGGAGCGGAGTGCCTGATCAGCATTCTTGAACGGGAATTGGTCGTGCAGAGCCAAAATAAGCTGCGATGCCGTACTTGTACCAAACAGGCCGAAATATAATCAAAGTAATACGAATGTAACCGTCTTTTTTGCCAGCGCCGCGCATTGCTGTGTGATCTGTTCGAAACCAGCTTCCACGGTGCTTAGAAGCGGATGTGCAAAAAATGTAAAGAAATTAAAGAAGGCATTATTTAGTGCGAGTGGAGCATTCTATACGAAGAACCGTTGTCGTACAGCGAAGAGTACACAGGACCGACGGGACCATGCTAAGTCGCATGTGCGCAAATGATAGTCTGCTTGAGCACCCAAATGACGTGGGAGCCTCAGGCTTGGATCCTGTGCCTTTACACTGCAGGAACTTCGGGTATGATAACATATGTTCTGGGTGCAGAGCGCTTTGGGTATTTCTCAATGGCCTTTACATTGACTAAAGTATATCTCAGCTTACGAGTTCCCTTTATTTGAACTGGAGTGTATTATAATTTCTTCAATAATTGCGGTGGAAAATTCGTCCGGAGATCTCTGAGATTACCAATACTTTCCAGATCATTATGCATGAGCATAATCGCTGTCCATTTGCCTATTACGTGCAATCAACGTAACACGCCTATGGACCACCAACATACTTATTCACCACGTGTAAAACCTTAGTATTAAGGAAAATTGGTATTGACTTCCAGTGTTTCGCGCGTCACACCACAACATGGGAGGATTGACAGATTGAGAGCTCTTTCTTGATTCTTTCTTCAACCGCAACGGTGGCGCAATGGTAGAGCGTCCGCTTCCGATGCGGTAGGTACCGGGTTCAAATCCCAGTGCCGGCCGGACACCCACCGGTTTAAAAACGGGTAGAGGAGTACACACCTGGCGCTCGGTTTACGTGTACTTATCTCGAAAGGTGGCCCCATAAGGACGTGGCAGGTCCCCTGGGCACACCTTACCCACCACGGCCTTGGTGAAATAGTTGAGCGTCCGCCTTGCTGTGGTAGGCAGAGAGGCATCCGCCACTGCCGCCGGGTACCTACCGGTAAAATAGGGACAAGCGCGCTTCCGCCTGGTGCTCGGCTGTTGGAAGGTACTGTACGCTTGGGAGGTCACCCACCCTTGTGGGAAATGGGCGGCATGGGACCGCCCGACCTTAAATTAAGGTCACTCCTTTTAAACCGCAACGGTGGCGCAATGGTAGAGCGTCCGCTTCCGATGCGGTAGGTACCGGGTTCAAATCCCAGTGCCGGCCGGACACCCACCGGTTTAAAAACGGGTAGAGGAGTACACACCTGGCGCTCGGTTTACGTGTACTTATCTCGAAAGGTGGCCCCATAAGGACGTGGCAGGTCCCCTGGGCACACCTTACCCACCACGGCCTTGGTGAAATAGTTGAGCGTCCGCCTTGCTGTGGTAGGCAGAGAGGCATCCGCCACTGCCGCCGGGTACCTACCGGTAAAATAGGGACAAGCGCGCTTCCGCCTGGTGCTCGGCTGTTGGAAGGTACTGTACGCTTGGGAGGTCACCCACCCTTGTGGGAAATGGGCGGCATGGGACCGCCCGACCTTAAATTAAGGTCACTCCTTTTAAACCGCAACGGTGGCGCAATGGTAGAGCGTCCGCTTCCGATGCGGTAGGTACCGGGTTCAAATCCCAGTGCCGGCCGGACACCCACCGGTTAAAAAATGGGTAGAGGAGTACACACCTGGCGCTCGGTTTACGTGTACTTATCTCGAAAGGTGGCCCCATAAGGACGTGGCAGGTCCCCTGGGCACACCTTACCCACCACGGCCTTGGTGAAATAGTTGAGCGTCCGCCTTGCTGTGGTAGGCAGAGAGGCATCCGCCACTGCCGCCGGGTACCTACCGGTAAAATAGGGACAAGCGCGCTTCCGCCTGGTGCTCGGCTGTTGGAAGGTACTGTACGCTTGGGAGGTCACCCACCCTTGTGGGAAATGGGCGGCATGGGACCGCCCGACCTTAAATTAAGGTCACTCCTCTTTTTTTTTTCGACTTCGACTTGTTCTAAATACCTCGACTGCTACTGCTGATCGGAGTAGTAGTACAGCTTTTCTATAATTCAACTGCAAATTACAGTCTGAGCAAGATAGATGTTCAGAAGGCAATCAGACGCGAGCGGACTCCTTTTGGGACTAGTTTATTATTATATTTTAATATTTTTATTTTATTTTTATTATCTAAGCGAAAAGGGGTAGCTGTCACCAAAAATGGCGACAACTCCTTAATTTATTTTTACATGAATAAAACAAAGGAACTCATCTGACAGGCGTATCGCCGCCGCCACTATTTTACAAGAAGACCATGGCTCCCCCTCTCTCGTAAGGCCTTGTTTAAGCAAGTGAACTGCGCACTTACCTCAGAAGCAAACACGCCTGATTTGTCTCGGTGCAGTAACACGCATAACGCTTGCTTTGTCGTATTTTGCCCGGGATAACGTTCATTCTTTAAGCTCGCTGCCTCGCTGACTTTGATGCATTCCGCACTTAAGCTTCTGCAAGGAGACACTTTGAGTTTAGATAGCTTCTGGCATTGCAGACAGTGGGAAAGACAATGCGTTTGTGAATAATTTATTCTCATCCAACCCATGACACAAGTGGCTAGCCATTCGGGAGGGGTGCGTGTGTATTAGTAGGAACATGGGAATGATCCTGCTGTACCCGCTTAAGACTCCCCTGCGCCTAAATGTGCTCGAACAGCGCCGATATAGTTGCTTCCGTTTCTCAAGATAAAGTCCCAAATTTATATAATGTCACGCTTACTGGTTGGAACCTGCATTTGCAGCCGCGCTTAAAATGTCCTGTGTAATGCACGCAAATATTTTACCGAGTTTCGATTACTGAATAGTTAGCACCACGCTACTGTGGCTTCAATCATAACTTTTTTAGTTCGAAGTCTGGTGTGCGGTCGTTCTTTCAAGTTTCAAGTTTAATTCAAATATTAATACAAACATAGAATATTACACAGGATAAGTATACAGAAGGAGGTCCGAAAGCACTAGTCTGCAGGGGGACCTCCTGTCCGAAATTGCAAAGGAAAAATAACGTAATTAGGAGTGATAGCAACATAACAAGAAAACTACTGATTTAACGAGGCAACAATGGGACGATTATAATTAGACAAAAGTGATAAACCAAATGAATCCTGAAAATATCCCTTTAGTAAATAAGCAAATAAGAATACAATTCTTTTTTAATAGGACCGATTGTGGCACATTGTTTGATGTGGGGTGGTAAAGAATTCCATGTGAACCATAATCAAAAGAAGAGGCGTGCAGGACACGGACACAAGGAGAGCAGTGAACACCACGAACGCGGCGTTTGTGGTGTTCACTGCTCTCCTTGTGTCCGTGTCCTGCACGCGTATTCTTTTGATTATGGACTGTTACCAACTCGCTCAACTTTCTGTGCCTTTTGAGTTCCATGTGAACTAAGCATGAAAATACCTAGCATGTTTTTTACTTGCCTTCAGAGCTTTAAGGTGAATTGAGGGGCCTAAAATACACTTAGTACCCGTAATTTTTGCTTCCTCACTTTCTTTAATAGTAATCTTAAGCACAACATTTCTTTCAATGGACATTTAGTCACCCCGCAAATAGTATTTTTTGTAGCGCGTTAGTATTCTGCATTGTAAACAAAGGTTCTGCCGGAGCAACTTTACAGAAAGATAATCACCGGCCTATCCAATCCTTCAAGGTTGTCGTACAGCCAAACAATAGGCGTTCCTATGGATTGCATACGTTCACATCTCGCAAGTCTGGGTGCGTAGCGTAGTGCTAAGACAGCTGCCTTCGGTGGTTGGAGTCTTTGGTTGTAACTAAAGAAAGGCGAAGGAGGATAAAAATAACTTAGTCCTGAAGAACCTCTCCCCACCCACTCTTGGTTTACTGGTCGGCAGCGGTCGCTGGCCGCATCCACTTTGGGACTGGAGGCCCGTGAGCCCCCGCCCTTTCGTGAGCCCCCAGGATGGCCCAAAGTTGAGTCTGGTAATACATTTTTTCTGTCTCTTCGTTTCTTTCTTTCGGCCTTTCTTTAATTACAATCACTGCCGAGCCAGATCGCATCTCCCGATCGCGAGCAACAGTGGTCGCTGCTGCATGTTTTGAAGGAATGCGACTTCAGCTTGACGCTGACGTCATCAAATTGTGATCTAAACGCCGGTGTGATATCTTGCAGTGATACGCTCTTCGGTATCGTCTCGATCACGACAAGGCTTGATGTGATTAAACCTCACCGCGTAGCTGCTGCGAATGTGCATCGAAGCGAATGAGAATAGGCGTTCATAGCCAATCACTGCGTTCGTCCTGACACCAGTATAAGGCATCATGCCTAGGTGACGTGAATCTTCCGCTAGAATCGAAGCACGTGGGTTAACACCTCATTTTTATAAGCCGCATCATATTACCTGCACGATCAGTTAATGGCATTCCGGTGGATACCAACTACTGCTACTACAACTACGACACATGTGAGGCAAATATAGCTTCGAAGTAAAAATAAAACTTTCGGGAATGAGTTTCCAAATTCGAACGCCCTTTATCATCAGGTTGTGCGTGTTTGTCTCAGCTGAAGGCATACTGGTAGGTTCAGGGCTTTTGGTCGGAAATGGCGCTGTTGCATGAGAGCTGCGATCAGCTGTGATTGTCACCCCTGCGCTGCTCTGGGCTAATTGCTAGATTTCAGATTTTTTTTTTCAGATTTTTTATTGATACAAATACAAGAATATTACATGTGTTTAGTATACAAAAGGAGGTCCCAAAGTCGAAGACTGTATCGGGACCTCCTGTTAAGGGCAAGTTGTGGTAAAACAGTGTTAGAGCAAGCACTTTTGCGCTGTTCGAATTTTAGGATGTTTAAGCAATGCTTCTTCAGTCGCACACGATAACGATTGCAAAAGCTAGAGCTGTTGCATTATGATTGAGGTCTCGAGATGGCAGATTTCTTCCAGGAAAAAGAACTAGTTGACAAAGCGCTTCGCAGTAGCGTTCTGGTGTCTGCATGTGAGTAAATTATGACCATTACAAAATGCGTAATTCTCCAAGAAAGCAAAAATTTAACATGGACCTCATATGTTCAGAGAATATCAATGTATATAACGCAAAGTTATTTGATATGCATATTTTGGAAATTACGGCTCTTCGACTTAGCTGATCGTAGGAAATATTGTAGGAGAGTAGAAAACAATTTCACCTGACAAAAGCTTGTATTTCTTGCTGAGAGCAGGTGGACAGCTTGGACCTCTTTTTCATGCCCATGTCCAACGTACTCATTAGGTATCCAATGCTGGCCGAACATTCTTCTCTCTCGGAATTGTCATCATGGTTTGCACCTAGCCTACCGAGATTGAGAGAAAAGAATCATTTTTAATATATGCACACAGGATGTTGATTATGAATAAACGTACCCAGTGCAGCACCTAATTTTTTCTGTCCACAGTAGTTACACTTTTTTTCACAGGCAAGGCGGCTATGAAGCACCAACAAGAAGCATGTAACAACGTGAAACGGGATTGAAGGTACACAAAGAAGCCCGCTTCCTAGTTGTAAATTTTCCGATATAACTGTGTCCAACATTGTGTGAAGAACAGTATAACAAGTTCATCTAACACTTTGCGCAGACAGGGCAAAAAGAACACGAATGCCCTCCAACATTTATTACCGCACTTCTTTTTATTGGTGTACTCGTGCATGCATAGATACTAGTAAACTGCAAAAGGAGCTCTTTAAAAATTGCTCGTTTTTCTGTAAAGCGCCTGTGAGGAAACGCATAGACTGCACTGAAGTTTTCTTTTGCGCTTCATAGGGCGTACTCACATATGTCCAACTTCATGCGCCATCGTCGTCAGGCCAATATACGTGTGCGGTCTGTCCTCCCCTACAGCGACGTTGTTCTTCCGTGCAGGCACCACCAATCTTTGCCAAACCTGTATATATATGCCAGATAGTTCCGAAAGAATATATTCTTAAACCTCTTTAATATTCTCTAGACCGATGTCTGTGTATAAATGCACCAAAATAATTTATATTGGCCAAGATCCCGCCACGTTGGTGCGTTGTGGTGAGAGCGAAATGCTCGAAATGCCCTGTACTTCGATGAAGGTGCGCAGTAAGAAACTGGACGTAGTCAAAATGACTCAGAATTTCCTCACTGCGACACGCCTTATATTCGGATTACAGTCTTGTCTCGTAAAATAAGACATCGCGGTTTGCCCATCGTGTTTGCCCATCGTGCTCTATGTTGCTGCTGGAGATGGGGGGACTTGAACGGTACGGGTGATTTGCATGCGTCTACATTTTCAGTGAACAGGAAGCAAAGACAAATTCATGGCCTGGACATTATTTTGCGCTTTCCTCAAAGGTACTCAATAATGCGCAACACCTCTTAAACAATCTTCTTTCTCGGGGATAGGAATATTGATGTGGCGTACACATTTGTGAGCTAAAAAAAGCAACATGCCTTCAAAGTTAATTCCGAAATCCCATGCGCACATAAAAGCTGAGGATATGGGGTACAGAATAAGGCCCGTGTTCACACCTTATACTTGCCGCTTGTTTTCCTTATCGCCACTGTGCCCTTACCAATTCTTCATGAACAAATTGGTGCAGTCTCTACGAGCAAGCCGTATGACAGTCTTTCGCGCTGATTGACATTTTAGGCCCCTCAGCGCACCTAATATCACAGAAGTGATCAGGAAAAAACAGATAAGGATAAGGTTTCTAAGTCCCTAGAAACCAGTTTTATGAGCTCTTTTTCATCTGGACGCCCCAATAGTTGACATGATCATACAGTTGAGCTCATGTGGATTATTCACGAAAAGGAAAACTTCAGTATTTCAAATTAGTACAGGTTGTAGTTCGCCTGCAATTTCGGTAAGTTGACGTTTGCGTGTGGACAGGACGCGCCGAGCGCTTCGTCAATTTTGCGAGAGTTGTCATTGCAGGGCCGCTTCTTTTGAAATATGCAGTACATGCCGGTGTGGCCTCCTGCACCAGAGGAGCAGAGCAAAAATCTTTAGGGTTCCCAGAAAAATGAATTATAAATGGAAATACAAATGATGCACCGAAGCCGTTGAGAATTCTCACACCGCTTTTAAGAATAGCCCTCACCTCTATTTTTTGGTTACACGATGGGCGCAGGGCAGCAACCCAGTATTGCGATATTATCTTTCTGCGGTTCCAAGGTGTGAAAGGAATAATAATAGTTGTTACGGGTCAAAACCACGAACTGGTCATAGGGCATGCCGTAATGTACGCCTCCGGAAATGCACACCATCTTGGGCTCTCCTGCTGAAAACGTCCCGTTCCGTATTCCAGTTATTCAATATTTTCTATACAATGTCTATAAATTTTCCGTATATCTGCCGACACTCTGCCATACACCTTCCTATGATCCTTAAGGAAGCTTTTTAAAATTATCGGAACGACCATAGAGAACGTTTCAAGTAGGGATCTTGAACAAGAACTGACCTAGCAGAGTTCTTTAGGATTTTTGGCTCCCTGAAATTTTAAAAGTTAGACTGCCACGGCGGGGATTGAAGCCTGCGTCTATCGCGTCATCTGCACGAGAAATGACGACATCCATTCGGCGTTGATGCACAGACCGGCAGTCACTTCGGCGCTTTGCGCCAAAAACGGTTAGGTTGATGTCTTGGCTGAGTGATTTCTACAGCGTTTGATGTATGATTATAAGAAGTGGTGAATTGCGTCAAATGACGTAGTGCAACGAAATAACACAAAGAAAAGTGTCGCACCACGTCAAGGTGCATTCCGTAGGAAGGGCGAAGCACACGCAGCTCTCTCTGCATTCTGCACCCACTGTCGTGATTTAGAGCGAAGTTGTGCATACGCACCTAGAATAGCAGGCATGCAGCGCACTGGCCTCGGCGAGGCGTCTTCGAATAAACAGATAACCTGAAGTATAGCTACCTGTTATATTCGTGGTAGCGTAGTAAAAATTATTGCTGGGCAGCTTAGTCTCTGGATACTTACTTAAAAATTGTCTTCATGATTAAGACGAGCTTTTTTTAGGTAACAAATAACGACAGCGCCCTACTAGAAAAGCTCCAACGTCAGCGAGAGGGCCCTAATAATAATAATAATAATAGTAATAATAATAATCAATGACATCAATCAACAGTTTATTTCACGTGCTCAGGAACAACCATGAAGTCTTCGTACTGGCGCACGGGGAAAGAAATAACAAGAAACAATACAATGAGGAGACTCTACAGAAAAAGATGCTAATAAAAACGACATAGGCCGACATTCATAATAAAATATCAGGGATAAAAAAGCATTATAAAATTATAAAATTGCACATATACAACTATGCGCAGGCAAAACAAGAAAAAAAATGTCAACAGTCTACAGCGCTATGTTAATACAGTGCAAAGCTCGGAGCAGAACAGCGACCGGGAGCTGTGAAAAACATGGAGTTCAAAAAGTAAGCATTGTAAAGATGTCGTATCCTCCCTTATGAAAATGAAAATTGAGTTTCTGATGTTAACCGTAATGAATTCCTAATGTGACGATAGACTGACATTAGAAATGCAAGGAGTAATTAGTTTTAGCATCACGCATGCATTAGACACTCAAATGACAATGCACATGAAAATCTCAAATTACCGAAGTAGTCAGAATTTCAACTACTCTTCCTAATGTCAAAACACATAACAAAAATGAAATCTGAAGAGTTCTAATTATATTTAAAAATACAAGGACTAATGCGTTTTAGCATTACGCATGCATTAGACACTCAAATGACAATGCACATGTAAATCTCAAATGACCGAAGCAGTCAGAGTTTCAACTGCTCTTTCTAAGGTCAAAACACATCAAAATGAAATGTGAAGAGTTCTAATAATATGCCGCAGTGTTAGTTTATATTACACGTCTAAACATTCAACTTTTGTCTTTCAGTTGTCCTAAACGCTGAAGAGCACCTATTCCATAGCACTTTTGAATCGTGTTATAGTGAGAAATCTAAAATTGATGGCAATGTGCATGTACAGGCAGTTGACATGTATGTTAAGCATAGGAAATATGAATAGCAATGACTAATGTGTTTTAGCATCACGTATATATTAGGCACTCAAATGACCGCGCACACAATGACTTCATTTGAGAGAAGTATATAAGGATTTGAACTCCACTGACAAAACACGTTCCGGCCAATCATAAAGAGATCCTGCCGTAATGTTAAAAAATTTCGAACTATATCCAGTTTGCATTCCAACGCACTTCTAAATCGTGTTGGAAATTAATTAAATTTTGAGGCAGGGCACATTCACTAAACAAGTCGCAGTCGCGATCACACGAGAGGCGATCAAAGCGTTGATGTTGAGGGCAACGTACAAATTTAGGATAGTCTATAGTACTCCCATATCTGACCCATATAGCGAGTTTTAATAGCCGGATATGCAAGAACAGCTGGTCGTTGGTTACAAAGCATGATGCTGAGCCTCACGGGGATCCTTTCTTCCGTATATCTAGAACGAAACAGATCTCTTCAGAGAGGTTTCAAAGTCATGCGACCAACACCCTCTCTCTCTCTCCCTCCACCCCCCCCGCACTCCTTCATTCTCCTCCCTCACCATCACTCTTTTAAGGGGAGAGGAAAGCGAGCACGTGCACGACCCATTCCCCCTCACAGACGCACCCTTCTCCACCACAACATAACTCTCTTGCAGCCCCACCCCTTTCTTCTCTGGCGCAGCATTGCACGCCTTTCACCCCCTTTATTTCCCCAATGTCCGCCGCGGTGGTGTAGTGGTTACGGTACTCGGCTGCCACCCGAAAAACGCGGGTTCGATCCCGGCCGCGGCGGTCGCATTTTCGATGGAGGCGAAAATGCCAGAGGCCCGTGTGCTGTGCGTTGTCAGTGCACGTTAAAGAACCCCAGGTGGTCTAAATTTCTGGAGCCCTCCACTACGGCCTTTCTCTCTATCTCTTTCACTCCCTTTCCCCCACCCCCACGGACGCTTAGCCGTGCTCCCTACATGGACTGCAGAAATTAGCGTCTTTTCCGAACCACAATCAATTAATCAATCAATTTCCCCAAGACGCTTAACCGTGCTGCCGGATGGGTTGCAGACAACACGTCTTCTTCCGCTATGAACCTATTAGCCTCGAGATCTTGGAGTGGCGCCCTCTCGCGTGTGACGTCAGAGCGGGGACTCCGATTTCAACCGCGCTGCAGCAGCCGCTGCTCCTGTACGCGTATCGTCTGCTTCAGGTGAGAACTTTGTCGAAAGAACAGCCTCGCGACGGTCAACTAACGCATGCAACGATTGTTTTCGAGTGTAATTTTGAACTTGTTTTAGTTGCGGCCCAATCGACAGGGCCAAGAAATCCCCCGGATGGCCGACGAGTGCGCCGATGCCACCGACCGCATTGCTGGTAAGAAAGTGAAACTATGTGTGAGTGTTCGCGCTCGTTATCTTGTTTCCGCCGTACGATACTAATTAGTTTGGGTGTTTCTTTCGATATTACAGTAAGCGTGCCGTTCTCGGGCATCTACAAGTATGTAGATAAAGCTTGCGAACGTCGCGGTGTCTCATCGAGGGCGAGGCGGTGTACGTTGTTGAATGCGCGGTCGAGGCCGTCAACGGAGGTCGCATCACCGTCGCCGCTCTCGTCCTCCAAACAAGTGGACTCACCAACCTACATTACAATTACATTACATTACAATTAGCCTACATTACAATTAACCTACATACTTACTGCATGGTTCACTCTCTTCTAGCATGCTCGTAGACATTGCTTCACTGTTATTGGCTGACACGGCTGAAAAAGCTTTGACATTTTCAGTAACGATCATTTACTTTTTATGAGCACAGTGCGTTACAAATCAATATATTCTTGGCAGTGAACACGAGCAAATGTGTACACGTGATAATCGTCGCTTAATTCTGCCAATCTGGCATTCGCGAGCAACACATGAGGTAATTACTGTAGGGCAGCTGTTTAAATTACACTGTTTCGGCAGTCAATCGTTCAAGGCATTTACTAGAAATGCATCGTAGCACCAAATTACTAAATTTGAGATATTCGTGCTCGGATTGCAGTCATGGGTATCGGCAGGGTTTTGTCTTGGGGGCGCAAGCCCGTGTTTTATCACAGTAAATGGGGGGGGGAGGGGGGAGCGCTTGCTGGTGGGGCTTGAGGGGCAGGTGCTGGTGTGGCTTGGGGCGCAAGTGCTGCCTTGTTGCACACCCCCCTGCCGACGATGCCCATGATCGCAGTTTGTCCCATAATGTTGGTTCAGTGAGAACGATATTATGTCGTAGTTTATATTAATACCACACAGGGCCGTCGCATAGGTATTAGAATATAACAAATAGTCAGGCCTGTAGCCAGGAATTTTTTTCGGGGGGGGGGCACTCGCTGAAAACCTTTACTTTTTGAGAAAAACACCTATTTTTGCTATTTATTTTTGGTAAAAACACCTACTTCACCAAAACTTCGGGGAAGGGGGGCGGGCCTCTAGCCCCCCCTCCCCCCCACCCCCCTACGGGCTACGGGCCTGCAAATAGTTAATCGCTGATTATGCCACTCACAAGGCCACAGAGATTAACGTGGCAAAGGTAAGCTGGGTCGAGTTTCACGCCACGCAGCCTAACGAAAAGCTTAAAGAGCTCCGCTTTAAAAAAAGTGTCTGCATGCTGCCTCAGGTGAAAATTTTACAGAATGTGCACTGAACAGCGGCAACAGGTTATGAATTTATGATTAGCAGTCCTCTAGGCGCGCGCTTGGCTTCGTAGGTAAAATACGTATGTACACCATCCAGACGCAGCCGTAGTATTATATATCCTGCGCCGCTCAGCTGAGCTCACGAGGCGCGCTTACCCGCGAGGCGATTCGGAGGCCGCGTCGTCGGCTCCTTGTCTAGGGGCCTTCGCGGCAGGTTGTGGGACGGCACCGCACCTGGTGTAAGTCGCCTATGCTTATAGGCTGCGTGCAATAAACGGCTTAAGTATTGGCGAGGCACTTAAACACGGTCACAAACTTACCGAAGAGTGGCGCGTATACGGTGGGTAGCAGAAGTCACTGTCCGCGAAGTGTTTGCTGCACACGGTCGATGAAGGCGTGGGGCGCTTTCCCATTCTGAGCTTGACTATCCACTTCTTCTTCAGGTTTGGGTCCTTAGGATAGTTGTGAAAGCTAACGCCTCTTTCACGAGCGGACGAAGTACACTGAGACACAGAGCAGTACTTCACCATTGCGCAGCACTCGCCGCGGAGACAAGCGGCCGCAGTTCTAAAGAACAAAGAGCCGTAGTTCTAAATGAACGTTAAAAGCAGACCCACGGTTGTTCGAACAGCGTCAGTAGCCACCATACGCGAGATAACCAAGTGAACTGCTTTTTTGTTGAGATTTATCGCAACGGTGGCTTCAACACGGATCTGGGCCTACGTAGCAGACGAAAGCGCGCGAATCCCCGCTCTGACGTCATACAGGCGCCGTTCGCAGCGCCGCCATCGGTCGCACACCAGGCGAATACAACCCACCTACCAAGGCACGGGGAAAGTAATCAAACCCTTCGTTCATCCGCCATGGCGCTGTGAAACAAGAATTTGACGCTTGGAGTACAAAACGCATTGCCTTCAAGATCGGCAATGACGTATCAGACATGGGACTCGGAGATAGCTGCTGCCTTAGACGGGTGTTTGAAAATCGCTAAGTGCTGAAGATAAAAACATATTTAAACGAGCACACAGAAAAAAAGACGACAGGGCGAAATTCTTCAGTGTTCGTGTTGTTTTAGCTATAGTACAAGATGTCCCAAGTTGGCACTTTGTTGTCACTCACTCATTTCTCAAACTGAAAAATGCATATCTTGTGAACTGTATGCAAACAGCGGGAAAAGAATGCAAATGTCCCAAACTTGCGTGCAGAATTGCGAATGCATCTTGGTTTAAAAACAAAACTTTTCTTTATAACACTACACTACCGCCACCTATGTAGTTTTACGTTTCAACGTAAGGCAGCAGTTGGAACAGTACTGTTGGCGCAGCGAGTGGGAGCAACGTGCTCGTTGGGTGCTTGTGTTTTTACCATGTTTATCGCTAATATGCGCGCTTATTGTGCTTTTATCATCGTTCATAGTCGCCGAGAGGATATATGCCGTGTGCCGGAACGTTGTAGGGTATGTAGTCATCGGCGGACGCTGCGTCGTCATCGTCTACGGCAGCCACAACGGCCAGACAACAACATCTTTGTCACCGCGCTCAGTGCTGTGTTTTTACCACAATGGTGTATGTGTTATTCAAGTTGATTGTGCGATTCGTTGGTGAGCGTTCATCGTCACGCAATGCGCGTCGCAACAGTGACTGCGGCAGTACACTAGCGTACACTAGCCCGAGCCTCCGACGTTTGACGAGACTGTCGCCGAATGTCTACATTGTTGACCCCAAAGCTGAAGAGTGCACAGCGGATGCCCAGCTTCGGTAAGCCCAAGACAGCCGCTGAATTATGTAACCAGCATTTTTATTGCGTTTTGACTTTTGTTGTTCAGGAAACAACTAAGGCAGCCCGGACAGCGTGGTAAAGCAGGAATGATGGGCTGAGCATGGCAGGTATGTTTGTGCTGGGCTTTGCTTTCTGAGTACCTAAAAAATTATATGGCGCGGTTACCATGTCGGCTGATTGCAGCCAGAAGATGGTGATCAAGAATCGTTGCGTTACGCGTAACTGTGCTCCGGCAACGTTCAGGTCATGGCTTTGTTATTGCTTGGCTGTACTAGGTACATTATGATCGCCCGAAGCTTCTTGATACAATGCGTTGTCGCTATGAAAAGGGGTCTTACACGTGACGACTAGTACCTTTCGGTCATTGCGTAGCTTTTTCACACTGAAGATTAAACAAAAGTTCTGCAAGTTCAGTAAGATGAACCAACGTGAAAGGAAACTACAGTGGAATGGAGCACGGTAGCAAAACACACTGGTGTCACGCGCATTCAGTGTTGGTTTGTGGCTTACGTCTCATCTTAGTAGTGCCTCCGACTACCTCGCTGCGTGTAACTGCCTGTTCCAGAAATAGACAGCAGTTTTAATCTCGCTGCACAGTGTTACGGCTTGCAACATTTACGTGGGTTAAAGAAGCTCACTTGTGCTTTACGGTTCTCTTATTTTTTTCATTCACTTCTTTTAAACAGCACGATACCAAAAGTGGGCTTTTATTTGCACGATGTGCAACTAAGATGTGGCGTTCTGTAAACTTGGTAAAAACACAGCTTTAATATTTTTATGAGGTTGTGAGTTGGAAAAGGGCTTACATTTTTATGTCAACTGTGTTTGCTGAAGGTTGGAGAACAGGGTTCGTGGTTTTGTGAAGTGGTAACACAATAAAGAAAAAAAATGAAAGAGTTGCAATGCTTTGAGCGTGCAATATGTGCATGTGGATTGGTTCTAGGGCAGCAAGGATTACTTTCCTGAAAGGCTAACATTCATTATGCAGTTACACTATTTTTTGCATAGTTCAACTGTCAGATAGATATACATGGAACACGTAATCCTCATCAATCAAGTCTTTAAAAAAATTTTCCTATAAGTGCTAGTGAAATCATCTCCACATGAGGAATCCGTTTGGCAATTTACATTTATGACCTTGTATTTGTGAAGCAAATGTGTGCAATTTGGTCTGCAGTGGCATTTCTACAATAAGCTGCATGAAGCTGTTACCTCACTAATACTTCAAAGAACAGTGCTAACTAAACTAATGCACAGACTGTGCTCGCCCGTCGTTTTGCTTTCTGTGTACATGTGGTGGTGTTTTTTCAATGTGGATCCGTACAAGCAAGCTTTCTTAAGTCCATTAACATCTGTTCTTAAAGCACTGCGTGCTTATTATTTCAGGGCCTTTATTGCCAAAACACACCATGTTTGTTGTGTACTACATGTGCCTGCTGAACTCTGCTTTTTCTGAAAATTCATTAACGTTTTGTGTTGTTGGTTATGTACGCACGCAGTGATGACGATGGCGCTGCTTAGGGCGCTCAAGGAGAGGACAGCATGCTGTAGGCGATGGATATGTTCTTGCAAGCCCGTACAAGTCCTCTTAAGTGGTAGGCATTTGTTTTATTCAGTGCAAGTTGATCTGACATTTCGCACCTATTGAGAAAGCTATGGTGTCCTTGAGAAATTCTTAGGCAGGGAGAAACATGTGACAGTCCATTTAGTATTGGTGTTCTGCTTCGCCTTTGAATTTGTGCTACCCGTTTATCATAGGATGTGCTTACACCTTTTGTTAGCACATATAATTCTGATTAGTTCTGCGTTTTAAACAGTGAGATTTTATATTTATTTATTTATGTACAAGATACTGCAGGCCCGACTGGGGCCCTAGTAGGAGGGGCAACAGTATACGTCAAAAGGGTAATACATAGACACATTTACATACAATGCACTGAGAACAAAAGAAAGTACGAAAATAATAACACTTTGAATATCAAAAAAAGGAACATAAGTAAAATAACATAACATCAATCCTGAAGGCTTTAAATTATTTTTAAACTTTGCACTGCTGATATTGGCAGCGAGTTCTACTCGTTAATTGTGCGCGGGAAAAATGAGAATTTGAATAGGTTAGTTTTGGTGCTGTATGGGGTTAGTGATTCTGCATGTCGATGCCTTGTAGTTCGTGACGCTCATCTACCTCAGCAGGGCTTTAGCATTGTAGGTAAGGTATTTTAATAACTTTGGAGCACCTATACAATATAGAATTAGCAGTTTTATTGCTGATATTTATCTGGGAAGTTTCGTGAAGTAGTAAAAACCTCAATGAAAAGTTGTGCAACCCATATGCTTGGACATAGGGGATTCCCCCATTTTCAAATGTGTTTACAACCACCATGTGGTAGCGAGAACCTGCTAGCAGAATGACGCGTACAAGTATTATCTACTTCCTCTGAAGCAATGCACAAATTGGTTGAAGGAGAGCTCATGGAAGACAGGAACAGTGCTAACTACCAACAGGGTGTTACGAAGAAGAGTTAGTGCATATATTCCACTAGTAAAAAAAGAGAGGGAGAGATAATTGTGCTTACTTTCTTTGGCAGCAGTTGACGGCATACAAGCAAGTTTGTCGCCTGCTTACGTGAAACGCCTCTACAGTTTCTGCTGTCCTTGTTCATTATAAAGCTGTCTTTATTTTAGAAACGTATCTGCGAAGCCCTGCAACAGGGCTTCGCAGATACGTTTCTAAAATAAAGACAGCTAAACTACTTGTGTATGCACTTTCGAATTTTTCTGGTGTTGCATCACTTGGATGTTAACAATTGCCTGTCTGATCTGTGCTGCCCTTTGTATAAACACAGCTTCACATTTTAAAGTAAATTCATACACTAGATTAGTTTACTGGTAACATTTTGCATAATTAGTCATGAAAACAAGTTTTTTCCCTTTTTTTGTCTCAAATCAGAAGTAGCCAGTGTATATGTGGAACAATATGTCTGCAGAGTTTTTTTTTCTTTTGGGCTTTTTGCAATTTTCTTGTGACACTTTAAGCATATATATGACATGTGAAACTTTAAATGCGTGATTTCTGGTTAAGCTAATTGCAAATTTAGTACTGTTCTGTTGTAATTTACGTGCTTGTATGGAGTACCCTTTCAGTGTAAGGTGTACCCTTTCGTGATTTCAAGGATGTAGCACTATCTCACACCAAAGTTTAGATTCTTCTGTGGTTTGTAAAGGAAAACTATCAGCATTCAAGCATACCGGTTCGGACAGCTTCCATGCAGCAGCATCACCTGGGCCTTGTTTTTTGAAAAAAGCTGCATGGTGTCATTATCCTAAATGCTTGCAGAAATAGGCCAGCACATATTGTATGAGTATACAGAACTGTGTTGGCCTGTTTCCACTACTGTGCTGGTTTTTTAAACTTCTTGTGAAGGGGCGAAGTACTACTGCTGTTTGTCCTGCACAAAAATAAGATTACGTAGCTGAATATTGAATGCGGATTGATTATTAGCGCAGCTGATCAAAAATATATCATTACTTTGTAAAATGGCATCAACTGTAAAATGTTTTTCGCATATGTTACAGTTCAGCACCTGCTCACTTGTTGCACTAAGCAGTACAGAAAACTAGTATTGGTGCTATTATGCTTCAATGCTGTGCTTGATTTGCACACATTTTCTTGCAGGTTGTGCACTAGCTGCAGCTGTACCCATACAATCGGTGGAACAGACTAGCCCTTCGTCATTGCTGTGTCAAGAAATTAAATAGAAAATTGCTTTCTTCTGTGAACCTCTCTTCACGTCTTATTTTTATGTGTGAGTGTAGGAGAGTGCATTCATAGCAAATGTAGAAATCACTGAGATAGCCCCTTTCATTGCCCTGTTAAATATAGATTAGTTGTCACTGCAGTGCTTGTTTCGAAATGCCTCCATCATTTCATATGCGTTAGGACTGCAGTAAACCACAAAACGAAAAGAAAAAGGATTCATCTACCTGTGTAGTGAGCATGCCTTTGCATGAATGTGAAGAATGTAAGTTATTAATGTCTTCATGTCGAACCGATCGTACAGATATTCACTTTCATGACATCAGGTAACAAGCCACAACACAGGCATCAGGAATGCATGGAGCTCACCCAAATCTTGAGCATTAGGAGCTCTATAGAACAGTGGTCAATATGTAATGAGCTGTCATGAGGAGTGCATCATAACAGTGCATCAGGAGCTCACCGGAATCTTGTGCGTTAGGAGTGCATCAGAAACTCACGCGCCAGGAGCGCATTAGGAACTCACACATCAGGAGCTCTATAGGAAAAGCGGTGGCCAATATGTACTAGACCGACATAAGGTATACATCAGAATAGCTGATCAAGGGCGCATAAGAAACTCATTCATCAGAAGGGCATCAGAAACTCATTCATTAGAACCGCATCAAAAACTCTGCGTTAGGAGCTCTATAGAAAGTCGGTGGCCAATTCGTAATAGAATAACATCAGGAATACATAAGGAAATTCATCAGACAGTCATTAGATAATCTTGTGATACTGATGCGTAAACTCATCAGACTCACTACAGAATGACATTAAATTTTTTCATAAGGGCTGTCTACTCTCGAATGTCCACAGAGGCAGGCGGTTACATGAAAAGGTCTATTCTCTCTGGTCAGCTTACGTGGAATTCGTAAGACAGTTGAGCCGGGACAGGGCAGGATATGATACGATGCATTAGCTTAAAAAGAAATAACGGATCAGCGCGTTTTCTCCGGCAGTGTAGTGACAGCAGTGATAGCAATCCAACAGTGCTAATACAAGAATCAGGGCCATTCCTAACGAGCCTATGGTTATAGATGTTCAGAAATTTTTTCTGGACTCGCTCAATGACGTTGCTGCTGGAATTAGAAATGCCATTCCAGAACACAGATGCATACTCAAGTTGAGGAAGACATTTCGCGGTGTAGCATTTGCGGAAGGGCATAGGAGAACGGAATTCTCGAGGCATTCTGCAAACACAGCCTAGGGTGCGAAGACCCCGCAAAGCAACATGCTTAGCGTGAGCAGAAAAGTGTTAGGTGCTATCAAAAAGAACACCTAGATCATTGATCTCACAAACCTCACACAATGTCATAGAATTGACAGAATACAAAAATGGCACACTAGATGTTTTTCGAGTGAAACTCATTATCTTGGCTTTTGGAATGTTTAGGGCGAGGTTATTGCTCCTGCACCATTCAGAAAACGAACACAAATCGGATTGCAGCAAGCGACAATCGATAACTGAAAGAATTTCTTAAATATCTTAAATGTCATCGGTAGACACAAGGAAAGAAGGATTCCGAATGAGAGAAGAAACATCCTTAACATAAATTAAAAAGAGGAGTGGGCCCAGTACGGACCCTTGTGAACCCCACTAGTAGCTTTGTAGAAAAAGGACGTTTGGCCATTTACGGCAACATAACATGGTCTATCCCGACGATAGCTATGCAGGAGATTCACAATTGAATAATCAACAACGAAGTGCGCAAGTTTATCCACAAGCAGCGAATGGCTGACAACGTCAAAAGCTTTGTTAAGGTCACAGTAAATGGCGTCTACCTGTCCTCTCTGCGATAGAGGCGTGGAGACATGCATCATGAAACTGGCAAGATCAGTGACAGTTGAGCGGCCAGTGAGAAATATATGCTGATTCGCAATCAATGAATTTTTCACATCAAAAGGAAATATTTTGTGAAGAGCAAGCTCAAAGTTTTTTGATGCAGCACAAAGCAGGGAAATAGGGCGGTAGTTCTAGACGTCACTTATACAGCCAGACTTAAATACTGGGAAAACACAAGCAGTTTTCCACATGCTAGGAAAAGTTGAAACATGCAGACACTTATTAAACATGGACGTCAATACTGGTACAAGAATACTGCCATAGGGTTTTAGTATGGCGGAGGGGATGCCATCTGGGCCAGCTGGAAAGGATGGTTTCAAGCGCTTAATGCATTCTGAAATGGAATCTTCTTCTGCGACACAGCATCAGCTGTGCCAACTGCTTTAACTCGTCGACCGTTACTAGCTACAGAGGCTGGGAACTTATAAACAGATGAGAACTGCATGGCAAAACAGTCAGCGACGGCTTGAACTTCTACTCCATTTGGGTAATAATAATAATAATAATAATGTTTGGCAGATTACCCTACATACACAAAACCGCATTTTGTTATGAAACTTTGCGCATCTCAAGTTATGTCAGATTTTTTCAGAACAGAATTTGCATGCGTTCAAGTGCAGTGCACTCAGAGAGATAATGATCGAGTAGTTCCAGTACGTGAACGATGTAGAAAAAAAATATTTCTTTCCCATTCAAGTATAGCAGCAAATTTCAATTGACAAGATAACAGCATCAAAACAGGACTTTTAGCCACTTGTTCCGGTCCAGACAATGACACATTGAACAGTTTTGTATATTTACCAAGGATGTCAGCAGAAAATGTACCGTTGACTGTGTATGTAAGCTCCATGCTGAAAGCAGAGATTGTTGGGTTTAATTTTTGTACAGGAATAACGGAAGAAGGGAAATAATCTGAGGACTCATTCTCTGTTATAAACACCACCTGCGAATCATGCGGAAGTGTGAAAATGGGGGCGCGGAGTTGTAAATATGGTAAGCACTTATGAAGTGAAACGGAAATGAAGCCTGCGCAAGAAACAAGTTACCGCTGACGGTGACTAAACCCAGAGCGCCTCTACATTGTATGCTCCGCTCACGCCACGATACACGGTGGCGGCTGGTTCGTTCTCCATTTTCTTGGCTATATACATTTTTTTACCTATAGCCCGGATATTATTAGGCTGGGTGAATCCAAGGGACACTGGCGAATATGGAGCACTCATTATTGGGTATATAATATTACGCAGCTCGTATGCTTCACAGGCGAGCAGCTGAGGAACGAACGCACTCATGCTACCTACATGCACCTGTTCCAGCCGAAGTGAACTCTGAGAAATCAGTAATAAAATAAAAATTAACCGAAGGGCAGTTTTGCACTGCTAGATTTCCAGTAGTATGCAAGTACGAAGCCTCCATGTCATATTAAAACACTGGGCCACGATACTATCAATGATATTTGTCTGTAGAAATTGATTGTCCTCTCAGATTCTTTATTGTGATTCCTATAAGACTCTAGCTAACATCGAACTGTTGACTGGAAAAAAGCAGCGCATGAGTATTTAGTATTGATTAACTCAAATCCTTCTCCAGCAAGGTGTCTTAACCATTTTAAATATTTGTTTAAAAAGGGAAGCGTGATTTTAACAATTGCAAGTATCACTTGCTATTATTCTACGCTCGTTATATTGGGTTGTCCAGGATACAATTCTCTAATGTGAAATGGAGCTTCTCTTGGTACTTCGCTAAACAATGTGCTGAGCGAAATTTCTTATTTCAGTCTGCCTGTAATCTGTTGCAGGAAGAGGGCGCGAATATAAAAGCAAACACAGAAGCGGCAGCACTTTTTCGTAAAGAAATAAAGATATGTTAGCGGTGCCTTTCCACTAATTCAGAAGGAATGCTTCGCAAACGGTGCCGATACGCCTCTGTGTTACCATTTTTCGGGACACTAGAAGTTGCGTAGCCCATGCTTGCTTTCTATCGCGCATAAGCTATATTATACAATTATCCTCCATGCTTCTGTTTTTCTTCTTCCTCAACTCGCTTTACTCCTCCTCACTGTCCTTTCCCAAGCCATTGCTGTACTGTACCATGCGTGGCTGTGCTACGTTAGGGTTGGCTTGACACATACCGGTTTTCTGTACTGCATACCCACCCTTATATAGTCGTGGGCTGACGGCATGAGCGGGCGAGAAGAAAGGAGAAATAAGCTTCAGGGCGGCGAAATAAGTGGAGCAAGAGAAAGTTGACGCCCCGCCACGGTGGTCTAGTGGGGTCTAGTGGCTATGGTACTCGGCTGCTGACCCGAGGGTCGCGGGATCGAATCCCGGCCGCGGCGGCTGCATTTCGATGGAGGCGAAATGTTGAGGCCCGTGTGCTGTGCGATGTCAGTGCACGTTAAAGAACCCCAGGTGGTCAAAATTTCCGGAGCCCTACACTATGGCGTCTCATAATCAGAGCTGGTTTTGGGACGTTAAACGCCACATAACAACAAGAGAAAGTTGACGGGGAGATAGGGACCGACGGCTGCCTCGCGAAGGAGGCGAAGCGTCGTTTAGCGAAGCGGCAGCAGCAGAACGGTAGGGGAACCTACGCCGCCGCTTTACGTCCTCCAAGAGTCTGAGGGATACCAAGTGCGCCGTCGGCAGAACCGTGCTACGTGACCAGAAGTGCCTCCTGAGAAGCATATTGACTTGTATTTGGTGCGCACATGGGTTGAAACAGGAACCGCAGGCGGAGCGAGGGGCAGGGACTGCGGTGGCGGTAAGTAGGTGCTCATAGGGGTGTAGTTTACTAGCCGCGGACGGTGGTGAGAAGAAGGCGCTTGTAGGTGCGAATTATGCAGGTGAAGACGAAAGTGTCTGCTTGGCAACACGGTAGCACACGTATGCGGAGCTGTCACTGGAGGTGGCTGTTTAATAAGCGAAACGACGTCGGCGACCAGTTATGTATAACCTGATGGAGCTCGAGCGGCAAGATCTACTCAGACACTTGTGCTGATGGAAGAAGAGAAGCGAAACCTGGTGTGAGACTTCCTCCGGAATAAACTGCTTGGTTTAATCGAATAGTGGTGGTTTTAGCAGCAGAGTTCCGTCCGTCAGCGAAGAAACCACACCGTCCTTAGCGAGAGCACGCCGTGTTGAAAACCGTTGTGTGCGCAGCTCATCGTAATTCTGCCAAAGAACAATTATACCTGTGACTGTCCGAGGTTTCCTTTCCAATACAATTTGGAAGGCGCCATCCTCTATGCCCTTCTTGATGTGCTTTACCTTTTCATTTTCAGTCATGGAGAGATTAATGCGCCGGCGAAAGTCCAATACATCCTCAATGTACCTCGAGAAAGTTTCGCCCTTTTGTTGCGCGCGACTGCGCAGCACTTGCTCAGCTCGGTGCTTGCGCACAAGCAGGACAGCACACGACTTCTTGAAATCTCTTTCGGAGTGGCACCCAGGTGGAACAGTCGTATTCGTAGTTCCGAAACGAAAGATTCGTTACACCGGAGAGGTAGAACAGTATGTAACTGAGCTTGTCGAAGTCCTTCCACTTGTTTTCGATGCTCCCTCTGTCGTACGTACAGGGCCAAACACCCACGTCCTGATCGTCAGTCCCACTAATATTGACACTGTCTGTCGTTTTGGTTTGTTTAAAGGCTACGCTGTTATCCCTTTCCTTTGGCACGATCCCTTTTCTTCAGCACGTGCGCCTGTTTTATATGTTTGCGTTGAGCGCCGTTACCATTTCCTGTTACGCTCTGCACGTGCCGTACTTATCTTGCTTGTCACTTTGGGAACCGTGTCGACCATTCATGAAACATTCCATGCCTGACGCGCACATTTCAGTGCCCTCGGGAACTTCAGAGATGATGCGAGAACGTGTCATGACGTTGTGTAATAGCCGACGCATTTCGCCGCTTGTCAGTTTTTCGTCCACTGGCCACTGTTCGCGCCGCTGTTGCTTTGCAGTTTAATTGGCTTTGTATTGCTGGGCACAGGTTCGCCCATTAAAAAGCTCGCTTGACATCGTCTTGAGTTCTGCTGCTTCGAAATTGTCATGACCGCGTGACAATGACTGCAGGTGCATGACTGCAGTCATTGTCACGCAGTCATCGTCTGCAGTAGTTGTCAACAAGTGACTGCAGGCGATGGCGATGCCTGGGAAGGATTTGAGATCCCAGCGTTTTCAGGGATGTTAGTCTTTGAATGGAATGTCCGGCGTTGTAGTTCAAGTTTTCCGGTCTTTAAAGGTACTCCTCACTTTACACCAACTGTCGCGGAGTGTTTCGGTTGACTACACTGCTGAATAGCTGTGTTCGGTATCGAGAGGTATCAAAGTTCAAGATACCCCGCAGCAAGATATAGAGACAGTCTTGCCACTGTCTTCCTGAATCCAGGCAACCTGGGTTGCCTCTTGCCCACTAGTCATTCATTTACAGTACAGACGAAGGCCTCCACCTTGATGTGCAAGTGCATTGGGTGCATCAGTGCAAGACAAGTGCGCGCACTTGACGCACACCAGGCATTTCATAGAAATGCACGCGCACTTATTTGATGATGGTTATGGCAGCGTCGTATCACCCTCCAGGGTCTAAGCACGAGTCTCCGTTGTTAATAAATACCTACGTAAACAAACGTAGATGGTGCCCTCTGTTCTTCCGTCGTGTTCGTTCGCGGTTCGCCTTAAGATTAGCGCCCGGGAACAGGTCACTTTGCCGTCTTAATGTTCTTTTTTTCTTTTTGTGCTGCAGATAGCTTATCTTGGAAAAATTCTTGTTCTCGTCCTATAGGTCATTTCAACGAGCCCTGATGCAGATTTTGATCCGAAATTGGAGTTTGCAACGCGTCATCATAAGATGATCCTCTGGAACGATATGTCAAATTGGTTCGTGTTTTCACAGATTAGAAACAATCGAAGTGCGTTGGAACTACTTTTTTGTAGGTTTCAGGTGGTTTCGTACTTAATCCTACTGTAGTAATTTCTCTGACCTCGCCAAGTGATATCGATGCGAGTGGTTCATGTTAGGTGAGTGTGGTGGAATCTGGCAGGGGAAGGAGAGGCTGGTAAAGCTTAAAGGAGTCCTGACACGAATATTTTACATCCTCGTACTATTGCTTTAAATGAAAGCAAGAGCATGTAGAACCCCAAAAAGAGCATCATGGTGCCTCGCAAGGCAATGAATATATATTTTAATACAGCTTCCTGAAAAGCCCACTTTCGGTTTTGATTGCGAGGGGCGGTTTCCTAGTGACGTATCAACATAGTCGGACGTACGTTTGAGTCACGTAGGGACAGCAATTCAGTGATAGCGTCGCTGAAACTCTGTCGTCTGTGGTCAATTACACGTGGAGCACGCAAACAGTGACAATTTCACGGTCGTCCAGGGATTCTAACAGCGATTTCCGCTATTTTTAGCAGGCTGTACTCATACGTCATCGTGGTGTCCATTGCGCTGGGGCTGGCTTGCAGTGCTGGGCGACGAAAACTTTAAAACCAAACTAAAATATCTTGTACGTGTTTCTTGGCTTCCTCGTTTGGAGGGCGTTAAGAATACGTGGCTAGGAAACGAAAAATGCACATTTTGAGCCGCCGCAAAGTCGTGTCAGTACTCCTTTAACGTCGGTCAACGAAGACACCAAGACGAACAAGCGTGCTAGTGCTATCATGCCCATTGTAGTGAGTTCAGCCTCACGTGGAAAGCAACCATTTAGTCACACACGAACACGTTGGCTACTGTCGTCCGTTAATGGCTCAACGCAACAATATTGCGCCGGGATGAGCTTGGAGGAACAGTGTGCTAGCAGTACTCGTGCGCTGGGTTTCGAGTTCTAACGTGCCGTGGTTACTTTTTGGTTGTTTTGGCGGCAGCCTTGACTGCCTTGTTTCGCGTTAGTTTGTACAACGGCTTTGTGAGAACGGCTGATTCGCCAAGCAATGCTTCTGCGACAAGGAAAGCCTTTCCTCACATTCATCTTTTTTTGTTAGCTACTTATTGGAGCGACTCGTGTCAATTTGTGTTCTAAAATGACGCAGGAGAGCGGAGGCACCGTCCTACATGTACGCTTCATGCTCTTCGCGGCAGTCCCCGTAGCCCTCCTTCTGGCTTTCTTGGTCATAGATCCCTATTTCTTTATCTGATTCTATGTCTCTCTCTCTCTATCTCTCTCTCCGGCACCTTTTTACAGTACCTGTTTGGTTGTGCACCGCCCTTATTTTCTAAAATTACCTTTTGTTCCGTGGTAAATGTAGTGGCATCTATTGTTTAATCTTCTCTACATCTCTCTCTCTTAAAGGCTCGTGTTTTTGGATTAGTACTTTGCATCGCAGTGCATTCATTGGAAACTCCGTATTGGATAAGAAACCCGGCTTATGGATGCTATGGTTGGAGAAGTTCCGAAGTCTGTCTGTTCCATAGGCGCATCGCTTTCTAAACCCGTCACTTAGAAGTGCAATAGTATATCGTCATCTGCTTTACTGGACCATTTGTGGGCCACGTAGGCGTGTAAGCTTGCAAACATGATGACCACCCACGCACGTACGGGCCGCAATTATCCGTTCGTAATGCCCCAACCCCCTCGTAGGGTCATCAGGATGTCAGCGGTGAGTCGTAGCGCTGTTCCCTTTAGACATAGCTGTGAGTCGTAGCAAAATGTTGGAAACTTCCGCTATAAAAGCCTAAAATTGGTTGTCACCTCCTCACCGATATCTATAGCATATATATGCGTATATATGGGCATATATATGAGCAGGTACCGCATATATACGCGATATCTGCTTCCTTACTTCATGGTAACGTCTTTCAAAATTCTCGGTAAATAGTTAGAAGTGAAGGGAAGTTTCGATATATGGGAACACGTGTAACGCGAGTCCCTATCTCAAACCCAAGTCTTTAATGTCGGCCAGCTGGAAAACAAAGCAGTTACATGTTAGCTGTTCTTGCTTTCAGGCTGCACAGACAGTTTTTTGTAAGACATAGCTATTGATATCTAAATTCATCAAGGAAAGACTGATAGTTCGGGTTTACTGCAAAGTTCCACGAGGCTAAACTTATTTAAAAAAAGCAACCCACGACTTCATAGGAAATGTAAGTGTTGGAGACGTACCTCGTAAAGTGGTAAATAATATCGCACATATCAGTCTCGCAAGCGTTAAGCGTATCCCTTGTCTTGTTTAATGTCGCTTCGGTGTCAAATCCACAAACGGTGACATTTTCAGCTTGTGTGAACCTCTTGTTCGCTTGGCCGCAGGTTCTTTCATTGAAAAGAAGTTCGTCCTGTAAAACGAATGAAATTGTTGTACGTTTGCAAACAAATTTCCAGTTCTAATGGACTACTATCGCTTTTTGTATTTCATACAAAGGCGCACGGAATGGAATTCTCAGTTAAGTGCCCTTTCAGTTGGAGGTTACCCATTTATTTGGTAGCTTAGAGGTATGCTACGAAGACCACAGTCAGTTCGCTCATTTGATGCCCATTAAGTATCATCATGGTCTTATAGTCTGGCACATCTGCACGAGACGCTTTATTTCACAGGAGTTAAAAAGAAAAACCGCGCCCCAATCACGTCCACAAGTCTTTAGATAGCTTAAGGTACAAGTTGTCGACAAGAATGGCCCGAAATAAATAAATAAATAAATAAATTTCGACTCTCTGGATTTTCGTTATACAACACTCCATCAAAAATTTTTTTGTTTGTTTGAATATTAGCATTTTTATGATAAGAATATCCATGTATAGCTCTTGAATTAAGTAACTGTCAGTAATAATTTAGGATGCAATAATGTTTGTTTACTGGTGAACCAGGCCATTACTATACATTTTGCCATGTGGTCATGCTGGGCCTTTGTGCTGCCTAATTTCTCCAACATTGTTAACTCTCTTCACAACCCTTCTGTGACAGTTCCACGATGGTAATGCATTATTTAATTGTCTAACTGGGCTAACTTTATAAGAAACGGACGTGATACTCAAAGAGGGTGGTTATTATGCATCTGCAACTGCAGGTGAGCCACTGGTGGCTAATATGTACGCAACCTAGGGCTCCGTAGTTGAGCATTTGTGTGGGCTCTTAGGCGATGTTAGCAGTCGAGAACCCCCTGCACAGGGTAGCCAGCCGGTCTCAGCACTGGCTAACCTCCCTGTCTTTCCTCCCTCCTTTCTCCTCTCCTCTCCTCTAGAACTGAGAGACGGTGCCGTAGATGTTCCTGCCGACGGCCAATGTGGGACGTGGCAATAGAGAGGGATTAGGTGCCATTTGTGGTACAATGTTCTTGGTCATTTTTAATTGTGGAGTGAAGTAGCTCAAAGCGACCCTATGTAACGGGAGCGCACGGGGTAACAACATGGTGGTAGAAGAACATCATAGCCTGTTTTCATTGTTTTTTTTTGGGTATAGGATACAACAACGTGGCGCATTTTTTTCAGAACCTATCTGCGAACACGCTTAGGCGGACTAAACACAGAGGACAGTAATTCTAACACCGGCATCTGCATTCTGTGTATCCCACCATATTACACCGGACAAACGATCTAGAAACTCACGGTTATATTGTCTTGGGAGGTCCGAAGGTCTAATAGAATTTGGCACTTTGTGACATTTGCTGTAGTTTAGGTGCCCAGCGACACCAGGGCACGTGTCATATTTTGCAAACCAAGAGCCCGGTCACGATAGAAGATTTTCTGCGATGTTTAGATGCTTATAAAATAGGGAACGACATTTGTTGCGATGACACACGCAGCAAAATAAAAGGAACCATAATGGACTAAACTTAAATTAGGGCTGAGATTACCTCGTTGGATTTTGAACATGATCTGTGGAAATATCTGTGTCGTACATGCGGAGATCATTGGGGGCTTTAATGGTGACTGATATTTCAAGGTTGATGCCGCGATCTTTGCCAGAATATGTTGCTGTGGAATCATAAACCCTCATACGGCCAAAAAATAATGAAGTGTACGCAGAGGCACTGTAAAATAAAAAAAGAGCTAGGCCTGCGCGGAATCGCAGGACAGTGACAGCGTAAGCTGAAGGAGGGACCTTCCTAGAGGACATTGTAAACACTTGGGCAAACTAGTGCAAGTACAGGCGGTGGGTATCCCCTGCGCCATAACTCTGCGGTTTGTGCGCCTCTCTGCAAAGCGGTCTGCTGTGCCCGACGTCGCCCTACTGCAGCCGCGCGCGTAACTCTGCAATTCACTTCTTCAGCAGCGGTCCGCATCTTGCAAGGAGGCGCCATCAGGTATATCGAAGAGCCATTTCAGGTTGCTGTCGGGGCTGCGCACGTCGCCTGTCGCGTGATGCATGGAACTGCTTCACGAGGCAGCGCTTCGTAAAAACACATTGCGAAGGCTATGCGGAGGAAATCAGCGCCAATAGATGGCAGCAGTTGTCCTGTTCTTCACCAGGAGCGATATTGGTTACGTACACGGGCGGACACCGGCGGAGGCGGACAACTACAGTGCCGTTGTTGTGATCTCATAACAGCTTACGCTGTAAAAAAACTTCCACTAATGGCGCAAGGCTAGCGAAGCAGTGAAGTTGTTTGGCACTTGGCTGGTGCGGGTGTCTCCAGCGCATCCGTATTTCCTCGCGGTGCGACGCTCCGGGAAACGACCCGCAGAGCACTGCAAGGCCCAGCGGACGCTTCTCACTATTTCGCTCGGAGCTTAGCGTAAAGACGCTCGCGTCGAATCACAGGCGATGGAGGACGCTGCACGCGCGGCCTTGCTAGAGTTACTGTATATATAGAGTAACTCTAGGCCTTGCTTGACGCCATCCCACTCCTTTGCTACACCACACTATGCGTTTGTTCATAGATTCGCACCGTGAGGGCACTCGTGCTCTCGTGTTTTGAAGCGATGTACAAAGTAATGCTCTGCGAAACTCTGCGCAACAGGCACATCGACGCGCACTTATCTCTCTTCTTTTCCTTCTACTTGTAGGTGCAACATGCGCGCCCGCCAGCCCCATATTTGCCAGTGTAGTAGTGCGCAACAGAAGAAGATGCCGGCTATTGAACCCAACACATTGGCATTGCACACGTACTCTTGGGGACCTGAGGTAGTGATAGTGTAGCAGTGTAATAGCTTTGTGATACGTACAGCAATTCATGCGGTCCAGGAATGCTTTGCATTTAAAAGTTTAGCAGCTCCGCACTACAGGGATCAAGAATGAACAGACAGCGTAACTGGTTGGCCCTCCTTAGAGATGGATTTCTCCTGGCTTAACTTAGCTCATCCAACTTTACGGTCAATCTCATGACTTCTCTTGGCTTAAGTATACTCTGAAGGCTTATCTTGGTCCCTCTAGGCTTAACTGTGCTCTCAAGGCATATCTTGAGTTTCTACACTTAATTGAATTTGCAATAGACATCTTCGCTGCCGTGCCTCGACCACTATAATCGGCAATCGCCGTATGTTCATGAAGGGTAAGCGTTGGGCCATGAACCGTTATACATCGTCCAACTTCGATAAATGTGGTGGTTTGAGCCCGGACATACTGTCATTGATCTTACCAAATTGCGGAATTGCCAGCTAGAGTAGCGACAGCATGTTTAGTTGTTACACAACAACGAACACTCCGACCAGTGCCTGCGAGACCTGGAAAGCCTTTAAAGACCAAGTCTGGTAATTTCTTAGTAGCCACGAATCGAAATGAAATTTTCAATATATTGTTGCTGGAGAAAGTCACTGCCAGCAGAGCATGGGCTCAGGACATAGCTACATGAAGACGCGGTGGTCGACGTAGAACATTGACAAGAGAATGGTGGAGTCCGCGGAAATGGCGCTTCATAAAGCGGTGTTTCGTGTGTATTTTAGTGGTGTGTGAATTGCTTACGTTACAGTTTCGTGACAGCGGTGGGATACGACACCATCGAATGCCCGAAGGACGAACTGGTGTGCGAGCTTCTTGATGAGGTCCTGGCGCGTTGTCGACCGTAAGTGTCAGGCCATAATAGATTATTCGCTACCATGCCCGAAAACCAAAAGTCTTCCACCACAACCGTGTGTGACGTTCCCGTGGTGTCTATTCACCCTTTGTGCGAGGAACAGGTTCAGGAATATGACCAGCTCGTAAGGACGGAAGGCGTGTGTGAGTAGTTTGAAGGACGGGACGTGTGTACTCAGCTTCCAGTGGAAATGGCCTTGTGTGAGGAGTTCAGTGGCGAAGGGGACGTCTATGAAGAGTTCAAGGAAAAGTTCGAGTAAGAAAAGCCGTATCGACATTTTGGTGAAAGCTGTCGCTTAGACGCGGTTGGCACATGCTCACAACAAAGACTCAAAACAATAAAGACAGGAAAAAAAGCATGAGGGGAGGGAGGAAATTGCGAGTAATTTGAGTGCGACAGCTGCTGCACATGCTGCTTTGACGTGGACGGCAACACAGAGCGCCATGCGCCCGACCACAGAATTCAGTTGGACTACTCACCACCTTTGGATAACCAGTGGCCAAGTCGGCACCACCACCATTCCGACGTATTCTGCGAAGTAAACTTGCGCGCCACGGCAAAGAGAGACCACAGCGCTGACTATGGAACAGGAGTTTTGACGTGTACTCTTCGCGATGCCTGCAATAACCCTGCCCCCTCCTCCCTTGTCGTGGAAGGCCAACCTGTTTGGGTTTGTGTTGTGTTCCCTTTTCCGCGGCTGGAGATGGTGTGGTTATGACCTCCGCCTCCCTTTCTCTGTCCCTTTAATTCCCCCACCCCCTGAGTGCTTCGGTTGAGCTGTACTCACTTAGAGACCGTTACCCTGCATTCTTTACCCTATTTTCTTCACTTTCTTAACAAGAATATCTATCTCACCCTGCGAATATCGCTTCGTTGCCGACGTGCCCCTTCTCCATTAACCCTCTCCCGCATGTCGATAGAGAGATGTAGAGGGACAAAGTGATTGCCAGCGGGCCATGGGGTCAGGACGGAGATAGATGAATACGAGGAGGCAGAAGTGGAATTGTGGTCATCAGTTGAATCCTGCTTACGTAAGTGTGAATGAAAGCGTTTGTTAAGAAGGTAGTTTGTGTATTTCACGATGCACACACTCATGAAATATAACATGTTTTCGAATCACTTTAATTTGTGTTAACGGTTGTGTGTTAGCTTCGTTTGACACAGCTTCAGTTTTCTGACTGCACTTCGGGTGACGTGGTGAAACCTTCATGCTGTACCATTGCTACTCTAGGCACTGGAACGTACCGGATTAAGCAACAGGCGAGTTCACGACAGGGCGTTGATGTACCACCAGCCCGACAGTCGCGCTCTTTGATCGTGTCTAGGCCGAAATGAACATGTTGATGGGTAGCAACTCATGCTGATGGGTAGTGCCTCTAATGATATACGTTCATCTGGAAAAATGACTTATGCTTCAGTCGTAGGTCCACAGAGTGCCTCGCATGGGCCTCTCGGACACGGCGAGAGGTTTAGTATTATCGGTATCGCCTCGATTCACTTATACAAGCACTCAGCGCGATCTCGTCAAGTGCTTCGTGCACGGCTACCGTTCCGCCACAGCACACGCGTTCTCTGGCGGTGATGGATGTTGCCTTCGAACTACACCGAACATCCTCCAAAAGCTGCAATCAGCCTACGCTACTACCATCTATCGAGAGACCTAAGAGGTGTCTGTGCTGCACGCACACTATTCGAGATATATAGCGTTTTAGGAGGTTGTTTGTAAGGAATAGGTTTCCAGATTATCACAGGCTACAGCCAACAACCGTAGCAAGTGTGCCAGTTCCTGCTATCCTCAGCCTAGAAACATGTTGGCGCAGACATGGGACCCGTCTTCCACTTTCCTGTAGTAAGCTTGTTGTTGAGTTGGTTTGTTGGCTGTATGCATGCGAGTCAAGTTAAATCCAGAAGAGTGAAGATATGCCATGAGACTCAAGATAGGCATAGAGAACGCACGAGAGCCAAGCTGACGCTAGATAAGCCAAGTTAAGCCTACATGAAAGCAACCCGAAGAAGGCCGCCTTGCTGCACTGTTTCTTCAGGCTTGATACCACTAGTGCGAAGCTGACCAAATTTTTTCGCACTAGTTAGCATTATACAATGAATGAAAAATATGTCAAGGCGACGAGTAACTGGCTGAACATATTTCAACAGGGACAGGTAGCGCGACCGTATAAACCAAAAAGTGTTGCTGCCTGAATAAACAGTTCGATAAGTGGTTTTCATCTCACTATGAACGTACACGAAAAACTTACACGATCTCCCGCTAAAGGGGACCATGAGGCGATGCGAAGCAGCACGAGGGGTGCACACCGCGCTTGCATCAGTTTGACTACGTGTCGCGTTTTTATTGGTTTGATGCTAGGAGATGCTGCCTGCGTCAGCATTCTCTCTCGCGGGGGAGGGCACGTTCTCATTCCTTCCGAGCTGGTAAAGCGTCCATCGAAGAGCGTTTCCATAGTCAACGGGCGCCGTTCGGAGAGGAGAGGAAGAATGCCGAGAGGAGAGGGGGGGGGAGGAGGATGCGCATGCGCAGTGCGCGTGTGGACACCATACGGCGGAGGGAGCAACGGACAAAGCCCTCCCCCCCCCCCCCCCCCCCTTGCCATCTAAAAAGGAACAGCGCCTTTCCCTTCGCATCTATAAGGAAGAGCGCCTTTGCACCTAAAGTAAAATCACTCCAGAGCAAGGTTCGCGAGCGTTCCCTCTTGCCATATCGCTTAAGCTGCGTGGACGTTTGATGAATTTTCTAGTCCAACCCGCCCTGTGGAAATTATTAAATATTATTCTATCGTATAAATACATTTGGAAATTGACAAATGAATGTATTCATACTAGAGAAAAATGCTGATTTTGTAATCAACGAGCATGCTTACCTGAACTTCCCAAACTTTTTTAAGCTGAAATATTAGTCTTGGACATGTCATTTCAGCGTACCTTAGTGCCATCTATGGATATGAAAAAATGAATTACTAAAGCTATCAGAATAGCATATCCCTTTATAGTTGTATTGTGGTAGTGTACTACATAAAAGTGCGATGGACGAGTCTGCACTGAAGTAATGCAAAATCGTAACTTTTCAATGCAACTGAGAAACGTTCTTTTTCCCCTTTATTTGGTGACTGTTATACAGTGTGCGATATATTTAATTAACGTTGTTACAATAAGACACTTACACCATGTATATACCGAGGTACAGCCCGACGACTTTTGACAGTGTTAGGATGAACCTAACCAGCTGTGGCATAGCCATGTCACCTTCTTTTCCTGACATCATCCCTTGTTTTACAGACGCAGCAAACCAGGGCGACAAAGGTAAGATTTGGCTTTTTTTTTGTGGTTGTTCTGCATATGAATATTCAGATTTTAGCAGTGAAAACCGCACGGTATCAGGAACTGGCAAAACGGAGGAAGGTATCGTTGAAAGCTCATACGTAAGGTCGGGGATTTGGCGAACAATCCTTCAATGGTCAATGCAACGTGGCTGAAGCTTCCCCCACAGGCTGTCGCGCCGTGAAAGCGGCCTGGCATTGAGAGAAAAAAGTTCGAGCTTTAGAAGAACAGATTGTTGCGCTAGTTGGCCTTCCAAACGTAAGTAACGTTAGCGCAAGAAAGCAACACAATGCACACAGAAAGGAGGGACGAAGACTAGCGCTACACTCACAGCTGCTCTGAGTGTAGCGCTAGTCTCCGTCCCTCTCTTCTGTGTGGAATGCATTGTATTGTTTTTTGCGGTAACTTTACTTAGAGCTTGAGCTGACATTATCTCAGCAAACGAGTTCATGTTGGCGCTCTTGGATAGTGCGAGATAGCAGACCGTGATCACGGCCAGTGCGACGTGTTATAGCCGCTTGTGTAATGGTTGTCTGTGTGAATAACGTCCACAGGGTCAATTGAATAATTATGTGTGTGGTTTGCAAACGGTAAGCGCAGTTATAATTCCAGCTATCTTAACATGTGCATAGAAACCATGTCCACAACTCTATCGCTGAGGTGATCAGCTCAGTTTTCACTTTGGCGGTAAACCGCGGCGAATTGTGCGACGCCCTGAAACAGCAAAGAATGTCATCGAAATTTATGCATAGGAAAATAGCGGAAAAGCGGAAAAGACGTCTCCGAAAAAAATTTGAAGCGAAACAGCGGTCTCCGTGAGTGATTTGCAAACAAGGAGTACCATGTAGCAAAGTGCTTCACGATGGTGGAAATGGTGCATGTCACTTGCAGAGCTAGTGCGAAGTGCTCGCGCAATGGCATAACGCTTGCCACAGCACGCCGCTCCGCTCACCCACTTGCTACCCGTGAAGAAATTGGAAGACCATTAAGTAGGTCTGAGCCTACGTAGCAAAAAATTTTCAATTGGGGCTTGTAGCATGTGAACCTATTCAGCGGTGTCCACTATCAGCGTTTTGCGCCTTACCCAGCTGATGGCGCGCGTTTTCGGCATAGTGGCTAACGCGTCGGTTTTCAGTTCTACAAGCCAAGGTTTATATTCTGGAATCGGACGTTTTTTGAACGTATCTCTGCGTGTATTTTATATATCCCGTGTATGCGCTCTGCTCAGGTGACTAATATGCACATATGGTAATATCCCACCACATCAAGAATTATTCACCCAACCGCAATCAATAGCTCTGTAAGAGAAGTACTATTCGTGCTAAAAGGTCGTTTCTTTTCTAAAGGTGTTTCCATTCCTTAAGAGACATCGCTAATATTATCCATATAACCATTAGAGAAGAACTGTGAAGTTAGGAGGTTCCTTATTTGTGCTGTGCCCTCGTTTATAGAATCTCTAAAATGAATAGTGCTATTGTGATAAATTGTCCTTACGATGTCTCTCCAAGATACGTTTATGTAGAAAATGTAAAGCCAACGTGTCTTAATATGCTTACTGGTACCATATGAACTAATGTGGTTAGCTGACCATATGTGGCTGCATTAAAACAATTTGGCATGATACATTTTTGTCTTGGAACGGAAGGAAGGGCCACCCAGAAAGGACCGAGACGGGAACAGGGGCGAAACACAACACCACCAGACTTGCGTCTGCTGTTTCCGCCATAGTATTTTTGAGCGCCATTATCTTGTTTTAAGTATGAACCAACTCACCCAAGAACATGCTTTGCGAACATGTAGTCTTTGTCTACCGAGAAATTCTTTATTATAGTGGTACTTGTACTGCCGGAAAAATGCATGACCAACAGAGTTAATTTCAAGGTAAAGACAACATAGCCCGTTAGCCACCATGTGCGTATATGAAAGCCATCTAACCAGAAGAGGCTTTTATTCTTGAAAGCGGGTCGTCGTAAGTAGAATTTCATACGACCTGAATCACCTTCAGCTGGGAAGAAATTAGAAGAAAAACAAGCATCTCCTTGCTTTTACTCGTTACTAGAACATTATTCATTCTGTACTGCTTCTATTAACAACCAGAAAGCACAACAGAAAAAACAATATAGGCATAGACGCACAAATGAACCCCCATATACATAATATACAATAAGCTCCGCTCACCGCATTGAGCATGGATCCAATGTAGACAATAAGCTCCTCAGTTGTATTGAATTCACTGCTGTAATTCGTGCTCACGACAACGCAAATTTCCACAGTGAAGTTCTCAGGAGCGCAAGTATTGTGCTGCTCTGCTTGATCTGCAAATTGTTTTGTTATAAGAGTGCTTTATGAAATTTGCATACAGACAGAAGGCTATGCCTTCTAAAATAAAACTGTACATAGAAAGTTCAGAAATAGCATACACTCAGAACAGATTGGCCATATTTTACACTATATGGTATGACAGCAGAGGAAGCCCCGTAGAAGTTAAATCAAAGAGTATGATCTCCTAGTATATTTCCTTTGAACTGTGTTTATTTTATCGGCATACTTGGTATTTGTGGGAAAACATGAATGTGTGTCCTGAATACGCATATCGCAATGAACGGTTGGACAATGTTTACAGAGTAATAGCATCCGAACTGATAGTAATCAATGCAGTGATATTCTAAGCATGGAAACACAACACTGCTGAACCTATTTTCTTTAGTGAAGTCGGAAGTTGTATTACTTGTTTAGTAGCACGTTAGCATCTGGGTAAGCGGAAAACCTGGTAAAGAAAAACGTTCGCAGCTTGAAATAGTCGAGTGGGCTTTACTAAGAGTGGAGCTTGTGTCCGACCTTGTTTCTACCAGCTTATACAATCTACAAGCTCACCGAAGTCACAAGATCATTTAAGTGATTTGGCACATCAATGGCTGTTACAATTTCCTGGTGGGAACATGTCACGTGGCCAGCTGTCACGTCATGTTACGTGATTTGGGTCACGTGTCTATGTTCACATTCGCTTTGCGAGCAATGTTTGGTTGTGACGCCCTCCTCCTTTTCCTTGTCACCCACACCTGCTTCCTCATCGTTACCACTCTTTCTACTATTTTCTCTATTATACTGTATTTGCCGACACTATTGTTCCCCCTCTGGCCCTATTCGTTTTATCGCCTTCTCGCCCCGAATTCGCTTCCCCACTCGCTTGTTAGATTATGCTTTACGAGATATGCTGTGCTTTGCTCTTTCCACTCAACCCCTTGACTTCCTTTTCACACTCCTTGCTAACTATACCAATCTATGCTATGCTATAAAATACATCCACCTTTATGGAGTACTGGGGTGAGCGCATGAACGCAAGAGAAGCAAGAAGGGCGCGAGCAAATGCCATGCATTTCATCGAAGTGCACGCTCATATATTTCACGATAGTGATAGCGTTTGTGCAGACCGCACAGATAATGCTAACATAACAAGAAAGCACATGTTCGAAGGTGGAGAATACAACACCACACCACTACGACTCTCTGTGGACTATAAAATGTCGCACGGTGGCCCTGCCGAGTAGAACCGAACTCTTCGTCCGTCTACTTCTGTGAATTTAGGACGTGACATGACGATTTGATATACAAGTGGTATCCGCGGGCACATTGCGCGCTATCTTCGCCGCCAGCCGTCGGCGCCCCGTGGCCTACACGACTCCTGTACACGAATATGGGACCTCTCAGTCGATCGCCTACCCTCTATGACAGCAGTGGTCTAGCAGGTACCGTGGGGATTCCCCCGTCTCCGATCGAAGCTTCACGCCATCACCGACACGACCACACCGTTCGCTGTCTCTGCATCGTTGGTCACCCTGGTGTGATCGATGGATGTGCAGTCGCGGGATGGACAGATTCGCCAAACCCTTTAGGTCCTCTCTCCTTTCTTTTTTTACGCTCCACTACCGCCGCGTTACAATATTGACACGCGCACTTGTTATTGACGGGATGGCAAAAGGAGCACGATAACAATGAAATACTAGCTAACCCTTACACAAAAACCTTGCATTGCACGTGCTAAGGCGGCCGTCCAATGCCACAAATCACTTACGAGAAAGCAGATCTACCAATTCTTCCCCAGCTCGGTCACCTATAATAGGGCTATCATAATTCCAATAAGAATAATAACAGAGTGTGGTGTGTTTAAGGAAGGGACACTCTGCACCTCTTGAGGGTATGCCTGAGCTCCTGTGGGACAAGGAATTCAAAGAGTGGAAATAAGACCACGCTAGTGAATTTAGAAATTTGATCGCATTAAATTCTTTACGGTGCACCACGGGAAGCATAGAGTAAACGTACTCACCGTTAGGGAGTGTCGCATGTTGTGAAGCGATGGGATTAAGAATGTCTTCGCTGTTACCTATAATGCGGAGTAATTAACGAAAGGTGTTGTATTGGTTAACACAATATATGAACTCGAGCATATAGAAACCAAAGGAAGTTGGTTTTAGACGTAAGAAGAACTGGGCGTCGCTAAGTGTTGGGTGTGGCACTGAATTTTAGCCTGTTTATGACATCTTCAAAATGGTCAAGGTGGGTGCAGAGCCGGGCGGTCAAAGAGAAAATGCAGGACAGGCATCAACATTAATTATTTTGTGGCTTCGCCCGCGAATATACACACTCACAGACGAATGCTCAGTAGACAAAGTAGAATTTCACCGTAATCTAAGAAAACATGAAACATCTCAAAGGACATTTCATCAACTTGAATTGCGCCTTGCTTTGAATAACCGATGCGTCACTAACACTGTCGTGACCCCTTTACCCAATATAATACGTTATACCACTTTCGGTGGCGTTGTGTCGTATTGTGTAAAATGATGGGATATCTTCTGCTCGCCGTCGGTTCCGGATTTTCGTAAAGTGTTGTTAGATTTCTTAGTGTGAGCTATTCAGAGTTGTTATAATAGAAAAGGTGTGCAAAGTGTGATCCAGAACTTGGAGTAGTTTCTGATTTGCGGTGGCAAGCTAAGGCATCGGACGCTTTTGTTAGTATTACTTCGGATTATTCTCAAAACAACAGGAAAGTATTGTTTTATTTTTGCATGCGGACTGCTGTCGTACGATCCGCTGTGGTTTAATTTATATTAACACTGAGTTAGGAAATCACCTTGTTTAGTGGGACTACTCAGTGAGTCGAAAGGAATCCTTACCCTACGTGTGTGCGCATTGGAGTCTGGTCAAGAGGCAGCTAGCATTCACATTATCCGCGATTAATTTACTGTATATTAATTTGTGGCGCTACTTCAAAAACTTATAAGAGAACTGGTAATACTGCGAAAGAATATATCGCGCATTCCATGGTTATGAAGAACCAGTAGAATATTATGGAATGGAACCATTTTCAAACGAAACTATTTAATTCCAAGATACACCAGGCGCGACTCACTTATTCCCGTCACAAATCACGTAGTAAAATAGGCTGGTATAAGTGAGCAAGAAAAGCTAACAGAAAAAACTCCTTTCAACCGTCGCGCAGAGAATAGAACCAGGACCGCCCCTTCAACATCTAAAATTTCCGGAGTCTCTACCACATGCGCCATTCAAGCACATGCTCGAATGTGTAGAAAGACGCCTCATATTATTTCTTATTAGCATCTCTCCCTGTCCCTCAATGTACATGTTCGCCTCCTTCCGCGCGTATCTAAGGCGGTGCCGTCATCTTGCAACGGTGAAGCAGAGCCTGCAGCGTAATACCAAAGAACACCTAAAAACCGCTTTCGTAGTCCCCACGCAACGAAGCTGGTGGAGGCTCGCAGTGATGGCATTTGGTGTCAACGCAGCTATGCACTTGCTCTTTCGCGATGCATTAGCGCATGCCGCTTCAATGGCAGTATATTGCAGCTCCCCCATGCACCACGACGATTATCAGCCAACTACATCTACGAGTGTGGCGTTACGGGCTAAGAAAACTGGTAAATTAAGCACCGCAGAATTGCAACGATGTTGACGGGCCAGTGTGCCACGGCGGATATGCATTCATGGATTTGTCGCGTGGCTTTACCATGTCGAGTTATTATGTAACCTACTCCAATTACAACGACGGCTTGTTTGTGGACTCAGACATTAGTCTTCGCGATGGAGTAGATGTGCCACCATGCGTAAACGTGGTCTCACCTACGTGAAACACTGCCTTACAAGCGAAACACCGGTGCCAATGTGCACGTTAGTCTCGATATACCACTGTTTTTGAAGGAGCATTACGTTTTTCTTTTATACCGATTCTAATGACACAAGCATCTACCACGTTTTTCGAATACACAAAATGCAAAAGCAACTCGTTGCTCATTGTTGTAAGATGATGCAACATATCAGACAAAACGAATCACAGTTTCTCTTTAACTAAGTATGTAACTCCGACTTCTACTACAGACTTCGACAACATAATGTGAGATATGCCAAAATAACAATTATTTATAGAAAGCAAATGTACATTTACTCCACGGTTTCCCTGCTAAATCCCCTAGCTGCCTTTAGTGAAGAAATCATTGACGCTTCTACCAATTTACTCAGAGCATTTTTTTCTTTGCGCATAACAATGACTTTCTTTAGTTGGAGGTTTTGTTTACATTGTCGCTGCTTTGTTCGGTTTTGAATTCCTGTGTGTACGTTAAGAACATGCGCTGGTGGCGTCTATTCGTTGCATATATGTCCAGCAATTTTTTAAACAAGGGCAATTTTCTGTATCGCAGCACCTGATTGGTTGGCATGACTGTATGAATAGTATCCTGCGCATACACTGCCTGCCGGCTTGTTAGAGGAGCAGGAGCCTTTGTCAGGTCGCAAGCCTTTAGCGTTTGCGCGCTTTCTCTTCAAACATAGAACAAATTTATGCTATGCTCTATTCTACCTTGGGGTCTGCGTTAGCGAAGTCATGGCGCGCAAGTTGCAACGAACTTTCGATAGGAAAGGGCAACACGTGGTTTCGGTTGAGTGCTGTGGAGCCGTAAATTTTCCTGTGGCTGAGAGTCTATATCAGAGAACCAACCAGCCAGTCTTTCGAAGACTGAGCACATCTGAGAAAAATGATCCCCTAAGACTTGTGGTGGTTGCATGCTTTCATAACGTTGAAAAGAATGTACCTGATAATCATGATACGGTTATTGCGTTTTTTGCACAGAAGAAGCTTGTGCAAGATTGTTCACGCACTACAGTGAGCGCCTCAATAGGAAGCACCTCAATGCCAAGCAAATGGATTCAGGTTTTCTGAGAATAACGTCTTATTGCCTGCATATGAACGACTGAAAGGCACCAAAACTTCGCGTCCGTATCATCGTTGTTATCATGTTGAAGTTTAGTGCGCGTTGTGAACTGGTAATGTCTGCACCACCATAGAATATTGCATGCAATCTGTTCATAAATGATAGCGTAGCCTTTTCACTATTCTAATTTTATTACTATTTTCCTCTCGTCCATTGGTTTACAACTACAGCTACAACATTTTCTCATCTCAAGAAGCCTATATGTAAACTACCGTACACGTCTAGCCGTAGCTTACAAAGATCGTGAACATTTAGAATACGATATTGAGCCACCCCTGCAGACCGAAGCACTATCAAGCAGCAAGAGACCACCTGGATAAGACACTGAAAACTTACCGTCCCTTGATGACGTGGCTGATTGTTCTGAGAGTTCAGATATCTCGTGCTGAATTTCCCCACCCTTGATGTGGTCAGATTCAACGGCTGGCGCAATCCTAAAATGACCACTGAGAAGTCCTCGCTGAGGAACGAAGAATTTATTATTCCACCAGCCATTAAATATAATTCACCAATCATTTATCCTTTCAATGTAATTCAAACAAGAAAAAGCCTCCGTGAGGGCGGATTCGCAGGCTCTCACCCCCGTAAATTGGAGTAGCTGATTTTAACTTGCACCGCAGGTTTCGTTGCATAAAAAACCACAACTGCCATTAGTTGCCACACTGTTAAAGTGTAGTTCAAGTTTGTGCTGGTAAGGATAAGGTTAAATGAACAAACTGCTCAAAAACACGCTTTAGGTGCTCCGTAATTACAACTCCCAACCATTTATCATGAGTACATTGCCATGTCAGGATCACTTTAGTGCATTTATTAGCACCTGACAACCTTCTTTAGTAGAGTTGGGTGGTATGATACAGCTTCGGCGATTATCTATTGTGTACATGCGCGTTTCTAGCATAAGTTTCGCAAGGTAAGGGATAGACAGTTTTGATGCGTTTGATGCAAATTATGCGATAACTTTGATGCACTGCTTCGCAATTTACAAAGTAGTAAATTGCACTTTGAACAACCCTTCGCAAATTAAAAATGTATATTATGCTGATATAAGTTTGTACACCCGATACCCCTAGTACAGTGAATGAAACTTGTTTCGGATATACATTCAATGGGCCATTAGGTGCGTTCACAAATTGTTCCATGTTGTGCAATTCAATACTGGCACCATGTGCATGTACTATATTACCAGAGACGTTAGTTTGCAAGGTCCCTCGAGCTTATTGGGAATCGTTTTGCTAAGTAATTCCTCGGTGCACCTGTTTCCTGTAATGAATGTTCAAGCTACTAAGCTGCGCTGCAGGCTAATAAGTTTCAACGAGGAATTTATTCGCAGCAGGCACATAATGTTTCATCGCTTACAAATGTCGCAACATTTACTATATATATAGTCCATGATATCGCTGCCTCTGTAGCATGTTGAGTTCAAGACTACAATTACCTGTAGGACGCAATAATGGCAATCTATGCTGCCGGTCACCTCTTAATGATCCGAACTTATCTACTTCCTGCTATAGAGGGCGTCGGCCGTAAGCATAAATTACGCATCTATATTCTTATTTTACATTTATTTATTTATTTATTTATTTATTTATTTATTTATTTATTTATTTACAAATACTGCCGGCACTATTCGGGCCTGAGCACGAGACGGTACATAAATGTAGGTGACAATATCAGAGTATAAAAGATGAAGTACAAGGTGCAAAATTTACGGGTATTCTCAACATAAAGGAGGGACACAATTATTATATAGCAATAATAACAGTAATAGAATACAAGGTGGAATACAGAAAATTCCGAACACCGACGAGGAACATAAATAATATATAGCAGCATTTAAAAATCAAGCGATAGGTCACTGACGGAGACGCGAACGATGTGCTTATCTTTACTTGCTCGCTGTTACATTTTAATCTCCACGAAATTCTTCAAACAACATAAATGTCGAATAACATTGTGCTACTAAGAGCGAAGGGGTATATTGCGGTGCGTCAAGCATATTAGGACGACTGCCTCTATCAATGTAATTTTTGATAATTTTTAACGGAAACGTTGGTTCGTCGACGTAGGCAATCGGCATAACGGGATCATTCGTAAATGTTTGTGCGATTTATGAGTTTAATTATTTAGATGGTACATGCTATTTTCCCACGCTAATTTTTCGAGGAGAGAACGTGTCATTGTAAGACGTTCGATATTATCCTTGCCACAGCCCAGTTTCGTTAGCAGTGTACACTAAACATCGCTGCACCCAATATTGGTTAGTCTTACCACTTGCACGCCTCTTCCAATCCTCTGGACGACGAGAGATGACGTGTGCTCGCTGTTATGGTACAGGTTCCTCTCAAGTTCTCGTCCATCTAACTGATGAAATAGAAGGTTGCGGATAGGAACTTATACAAGCTTAGTAAACCGGAAAAGAGTATGGGAAGTCGGAGGTCCAAAAAAAAAGAAAGTTCAATGTGATTCACATTCGTATGGTCATAAACTTACTGCAGAAAGGCAGCGACAGAACTAAATATTAATGTTATTGATAACTTGCTCCAAAATGATTTTGGCGAGAGCAGTTATAGTGATTGGAACAATGAAGTTTTATCGAGCAGTAATGTTTTCGCAATGCAGTGCTGGAGCCCAAAAAGACCCACATCATTAAAAGGGAGTGAAATGAAAGAGGGGGTGAACACATCGTAGCTTCGCAAGTTTCCATCTGACACATCGCGAAATAAGTAATCTTAGTTGTCTGACTATCATTAGGGTCCCGAAGGTGTCCCTAGCAATAAAACGCCCCCTTGTTACAACGTTATTCCATAGCGTGGCTTTCCTTGCGGCAGACTTAGTACCTTAGGTATCATGCGAGAGTTCATTATTCGCCAGTGATGTCGTAAAAAGATTGTTCCACACTCCACGCCAGGGCCACGAGTGGGGCTTCGTAACACTCCTTGGGGTAAAAATCTGCAGAAATGCCCAATAAAATGGACGGTGGAACGACCTCCGAAGTAGCTAATTTCGCAGAACATCAGACGCGTCAACAAAAGGTTTCGAGATCGGCCCCAGCGACAGATGCTGTTATTTCGTTCTTTTTAATCAACTTGCACTCATGTTATAGCTGCCACACCACAACTAACATGACAAATAACTTCACCTATGCCTTTCCGTGTCGCATTATCTGTTGGTATCATGAGTCTCTGCAAGAATAAAACGAGCCTTTGTCCTTTCCCTTTTCGATCAACCTTCGCTGTCATTCTCAACAACACCAGAGAAGAAGGCAATTTTGTTACGTAATGTTTAGGTTTCAGTGATGATGAGAAGATTCCAATTCAGGAGCATATTTAAACCCGAGGGACCTAAAACACTTTAGGCTTATTTTTTTCGTCTTTCCCTACAATGGTACTAGACATTTGCTTCTGCTGCTACGTGAATAAATTGTGGGATCCCTTGTGCAGCAAAGATAATGCTAGATTTGAAATAAGAAAAGAACGCACCGTACTACGTAATCTCTGAAGACAACCTATAGGTAGAGATGGACGGAGAATACTTACCATAACTGTATGTGAGTCTGACAAAGATAATGACTCAAGATAGAGATTTCTTGCCAGAATGGAACTTTTCTCGAGCGGTAATGTTAAACCTGAGTGAATTTGAAGAACCGGTCGATCACCTCCGCTCCTGCTCTCCAAAAGTTTGGGGTATGCGAGAAAGCCTGTAAAGAATGTCATGTTGCGTGTACTATTACTAGCATTATATTGTACGAGTAAAGCAAAACGCTTGGCTCTAAATGTTCTATTGTTATCCATGTTTCAACAAAGCTGAGTATGGACGTTTACGTGGACCTCAAGAACAATTTATTTGCCCATGTGCGCGATGCATGCTTGAGCGAATGACGTGCAACATGTTGAATATCGATTCTCGGCAGAAGCTTTTCTTCATGGGTATATCTGAAGTAATAAAAGAAGATATTTTCTTTGAAATGCGCCTAGTGGTGCGTGTACCTTCAGGATAAATGCGAAAGATTGCGTTAATTTAGTGAAAAGGGCAAGAAAGGTACTCCATAATACACAATCCTTCATAATACACAATCCAGCCATAAAGAAGCAAAAACAAGCCTTTTTGTTTTCTGTAGTGCATTGTTTGCGCCTGTATATTGCAGTTGTTAGACTCATGAAGGAAAAACAAACTTCTTGCATATCTGCTTGCTTCGCTGAAAATCGCGGCGAAAGGCCACAGTCTTTTGCCGCCTGTGATGTGTAAGACCCCTCTTCTCCAAACTTCCGCCCCTCACACTCTTCCGCTTCAATATGACTTCTCCCTTAAAGGATGTGATGGAAGTTTCACTGAAATGAGTTCAAATTCCTCACCTTGGTCCTGCCCTCGGGCCATCTGCCCGGCATCGCCGGCGGCGGGCCGCAGTCAGCAGCGCTACCGCACGAGCACTGCCCTTTCTTTCTCAACACGCAGTTCATTCTTAAGCACGGAAAGTGAAGGTGATGAGCGCACGATAAATGTCTCTTCTCGGAGGCGTGCATGCACGAAGTCTAACGGCCGACAAATGGCAGGAGAGAGGAACGCGAAAGTGGCTGTTTCGCCTTTTGTGGCTCACTCGACAAGCAGCTTTTCATCTACACCATTCCTATCGCGATGCTTTTTCATTCAGTTACGTAAAAACAATCCAATGTGTATTCTTAAATAAATGAACGGTGCGTATTTATATACATATACGTTGCCTCAAATAGGTCTGAATTTCCTTTTGCACAGTACCATGTTGACATGTACGACCCCATCCACCAGCGCTTGTCTTATGGGTGGTTTTCAGGGGCCGTTCGAATCGTCCGGTCGGTTGAATCGTGTTACAGAGAGGCAGACGAAGTCTTTCGCGTTTAGGTAGCCCAGGAAAGACTACGGTCTTTAAAAAAACTCCACGAAGTGAACCACGACAAGTGAGCGAAGCTGAGGATCGTTCTGTGTTACCGTATATCACCCGTAACACTGCCCACTCATGCATGTCAATGAGTGACAATGCGTGTGTATATTTACACACACGTTGTCTTTTACGCTCCTGGTCTTTATGAGATTCCTGCGCTCCCACGTCGTTGATCGTGCCGAGTTCCGGATTAATTTAGTTAACGCGCACGCTGCGAATCCTTAATGTTCCACAACGCACAAGCGAAATCTCCCACCGACACTGCATTGCAGGTCAAGCAAGATCCCGTGCCTATATATATGGGGTGGCTGGTGAACGGTTGTGCCGTGCGAGCAGTTGGTTTTTTTCAAGCAAGAAACTCGCTAGCAGACTCTGCCTGAGTCAGCGTTGCCTCTCGCAGGCGACGGAGCATTCTCATTACTTGCTAGCTGGTAAAGCTTTCAACGAAGAAAGAGCGTTTCTATAGCAAGCGCGCCGTTCGCAATCTCTCACGACAGTAGATGACCCTGTCTTCGTGCAATGCCTCTGGGATCGGCCCACGCATGCACACACACCGTCTTACTGCACTTATGATTGCCACTGTCGAAGACAGAGAGATCGCGTGAGCGTTACTACAACACACAACGGGAGACAAGTCTCGACCCTAAGGAGCTTCGCCGCTAAACTTCCTTTAGGCAAACACACGAGGCGTTAGTTCGGAGGCGCTAGAACACATAAGCACCTGGCCACTCGTGTGACGCTATGGTCCTGAAATGATCGGCTGTGGAGAAATTTAAGGTGTGTAAAATAACAGAAGCACAGACACATAAGTAATCAGAGCTATAAAAAAAAACGCTTTTGCTGTCAAAATAACGAGCCGCCACAAAAATGCGTAATGTCGCAGCAACATATGATTCAAGAAGTGAGCAGCTAGAAAAGGCCTCAACCATTTATGCAACAAACTTCGCAATGTACCTTTCCTTAATCTCCTAACCCAGTAAAGTGCTCTAATTCTAAAATGTGGTGAACTTAGTTAAGCGTGATGTCATTTCCACAGAGCCCGCTGTGGAAGCCATGGCACCAGATATGCAAAGGCACTCGATGGCGCTCGTTAGGGTCCCTCCTGATCACCTACGACCTGACCTTACGTCTCCAAGTTATTCCAAGAGTAATGTAACCCTGTACGTTAATATCCAAACTAGAAGGGAAGCTCAGGAGAAGATGGATGCTTGAATAGATGAGCCAACGATTCGACAAGTGGACTTGTCTTCGTCAGGTCAAGTCCACTTGTCGAAACGTTGGCTCCTGCGACATTCCCTGTTCTAAATCGTATGTCGCGATCTGTTCATCAACCTGTACGTTAAGCGGTTGATGAGTTATCACTATTCCACTTCTGTAGCAGGAGAAAGCGTGCACCCTTCGTGCATTCGGCGTGTTTTTACATCGACGCTGTATACGGCTAATCACATGGGTTTCATGGCGCCCGCGTGCACTCAGAATCTATTTTACGGCGAGTTCCCCGAATTCACGGTAGTGGTACATGCTCTGCCAAGATAGACGCTCGGCTTAAGTTAAGAATAAAAATTTTGAGGGTACACTTGTTACGAGACAAGAAGGGAACGTCGCGTAGTGAAAAAGACGGACGATACTTAATACAGCGCTGTTCTTTGAGAACTGCTGTTGCAGTCTGAAGCTGTGAACCAGTTGGGCTCTGTCATATTGAGTGTAAAAACAGCGAAAGAAACGAGGACGAACAAAGAGCAAATATATAGGGCTTGTAGGTGTTTGTCCTGTGTGATAGAAACCGCTGTGCTCCTCTACTGGTGCTTAGCGGTTTCGACGTTGAGTGGTACATTCGCAATCTGGCCGACACTAACCTCCGCCATGTGATCTCTGCGTCACGTGCCTTGCTCCGCTGGTGATCCACGCTCCCATTGGGAAAGGGATCGAAAATGTTTAACTTAGTAAGCGCATTTGCCTATTATTTTTGTTTCTCTACAGGCATTGTCAAATCGCGGCAGGCATAGCTGGAAGAGTGCGGCCATACATGCTAATCGCCTCCATATTGAGCGCTTCGTCTTTCGGCTGAAGATCATGAGCATGTTGCCGCAGTCAAAACGTTTCCTAGCAATTTGTCGTCCGCTCTTTTCGAAACATGGATTTTTTTTCTCACTGAAATTCCACACTTACCAGTAAGACTCCACGTGCTATTGTCTAGCTTTACGCAACCCCGAAGTAATATGCCAATGAACGGAGCTTATGACGAGCACATCAGCGTACTGTAGTGTGCACGACACAGGTCTCTCGAAGTGGCCGGAAAACCTCCCATTACGTATAATTTACACAAAGCCCTCGATCGTATTCATGATCCTTGATTCTGTGCCAACCAACGTGAGATCGGCAGTTGATTCCCGACTAACTTGCATGGCCTCTATGTTAATAAGAATGCTTGGGATCTTCCAGGATATTTTTGTGTGACATTTAGTCAGCCGTTTTCTCACATATCATTAACAGTTCACAACTGCATCGTAAATCATTTCGCTGCGGAGCTGCTGCGTGCATACCCCAAGGAGAGGAGAAGCTCTAATCTTCAACGTTTCTCAATGTAATGTGTACGAAACGCGCATGTTCCAAATTTGCGTCTTTTTCTTTGGAGATGTGTCATATATCGTACTTAAAGTACGTCTCCACCTCAGTCACGCTCCCTGTACTCTACTACTTGCAGTGCCGGGAATTGATGAGAAACTTACCATAGCATGATCCAATAAAGGAGGTGCATAAAAGAATAATTCCGAAATACGTGCTCTGTAGTAAATATTGATGGAGTAGTCCCATCTTCAGAGCTGCAAAGAAATTAGGCTTTCTCAAACAAAACCTCTGTTGCTCGTGAAGTGGAAGAATTTTCGGCTCGCGTTAGACCACTGTGATGCTATAAGGCAAAAGCCTACTGCACATACATTAAGTTATGCATCTAGTCAAAGCACTCCCATGGACGCGTTAGCTCAAACTCATCGGGGCATTATATCATTCATTATTAAAGACACGTTTATAGGGTACATGTTGGAGCAAAATATTGGTGAGGCATTTGCAAGAAGGTGCACATGCTCACATTTCCATTAATATCCTCTGGGAACGTGTAAGGGATTTACTACTGTATCATTAAGAGAGCGTTGCTATCGCTATAGGGAGCCCTAGTTTCTGCAACCCCAATAGATGGCCGTGAATGGGCGCTTACGGCCACCTCTCCGAATCTTTCTCTGACCCGGGCTCGCATGGACAGCGGAGCTGGTGTGCTGCAGCGTTTAGGTTCTGCGTATCGAGCATACCAGCATAATTCGGCCTTGTGAATAAGTCCACGTGTGTATATCCCTCCTTTCCTTCTGCGTATATTTTTTCATGCGAAATAAATAAATAGATGTCTACGTCATCTCCTAAACGTCACAGCTCTCCGTGGGGATATTCTAAATCTGATGAGGAGCACGTATTAGACAGGGCATGTGCTAAAAGCGCATCTAACCATCGTGACAAATCAGTAAATTTTATGAAATAATAGCGAAGTCATGTGCTGGTAGTCTCCGTAATGGAGAAGCGAGCGTCGGGTACACGTAAGGAGGCGTGGTAGTATTATTTCACGAATAGGCAAGCGTTTTCTTTGCCCAGAGGTTCATGATTCCGTAAAGCGGCATCATGATTCCGTAAAGCCAAGGCGAATAGCTGACGCCAGAGATCTGTCCACTAGTACATGCTGGTCCTCAAGAGTTGGTGACGTGAGCAAAGCCTCCTGCTGGGACTCTGCAGTATGTTGCACCTTCGGCGCGTCAATGCGTGGATACTTCCATTGTTTTGGCATCCGCACACTACCTGGCTCTAGAGAGAACGAAAGAAAGAAAGAAGACAAAGAAAGGAAGAAAGAAAAGAAAGAAGGAAAACGAAACGAAATAAGTAACGTGTACCTCTAACCGAGCTGCACGTGTGTGTCGTGTGAATAAAATGAGACGATGTTCACCTGAGCGAAGTGCGAGTGCCGCTAAAGGGCTCTAAATTCAAGGACTATGGTTGCGTAGAATTTGTAAGACGTATGCAATCGTCCCTCACCAAGACATTTCTAGGCGCTACAAAGTCTCGCGGATATTGTAAAATGCATGACAATCAATGCTGATGCCGACGAGCCCACTAATCTGAAAGTATTCTTCTTGTTCGACCGTTGAATGGTCACTTTATTTTCCACTGCACATGTGACGGTGTCAAATAGGAGTCATCCTGGCGCCTCGAGCAGCAAAACAAAAAAAAAAAACAAGTAGGATGTTAAGCTTCTGAGACAGACTGTCCTGCCCACGATAGACTGCGCCATATTATGACAAAAGATCAGCAGTTGACTACTAAAATTCTATCTATAAGCAAAATATAAACCAAAGAATATAGTTCCAGCTCTACAGTAAAACCAGGAGAGTGGGAGGAGCCAAAAAACCAGGAGGAACGCTTTGGGAAACTATGTCTAGTGATACTGGAATTCCTAAACGCATTACTCAACTAAAATATAGTGGGCACTCTGGCTTGACTCGTCAGCTGATTCAGCAGCATGGCTTGGCTGTATCAGTAATTCATAAATGTTCGCGCCCATGGGAAGAAAAGACAGGGACGTCCAGTACACCCCCCGTGTTGTAAGCACATTGCAGGAAGAAAGTACAAAATCCCATAATAAGCAAGCAGAACCTGTGCAAACCGAGAACATGTCAATAGGCTAAGGCGCTTCGGCGAAGTGTAATTCATCAGTCAGCACCATTTAACCGGGCAATGATCAATATATATCATTTAGAAATGCGGGGAGAATTCTAGGCGGAAAAAAAAACTGGACTAACAGGACGCGCAGATGGAGCAACATAGAGAACTGTGACGAGTATTAATGTCCAAATTCTGCGCTAGTATCACTGGTGGCGCCTGTCGACCTTTTTGAAGGCTCAAAGTTTTCCCTTATGCAAGTCTTTCTGTTGGTATTAGCGCAAGGCTGAAAAGTACTCATGAGACAATGAACGATGCCAAGCTGCACCGTATAGCTCACAGCCTCAAGACTGTAACATTGGTCCATGGACTCCACAAAATGTACAGCCGCCCATTTTTTTAACCTGAACACGCGAGCGTCCACCTCCGAGCTGTTCAGCGCCACAGAGCGGAGCACGGCGTTGAAATGAACGAGAATACGCGCATGCGCGCTTTGAGTAGTTCTCGGCAGCTGTCGTCTGCTAGGCTTTTCCGGGAACCAGACACCACGCCCGCTTTTTTTGAGCACCGGTATCGTCACTCTTCTTTTTTTTTATTCTGAACGCTGCTATTCAGTTGTAATAGAAAGGTCAAGTGGTCGTGCTTCCGATGGAAGAAATATAATGCAGTGGACGTCGATTTCAGTGGACCAAGAATTGTTGCGAGGCGGATTGATTTGGAATCTGCGACTGCTCCCAGTGTGCCAATTTAACATGATTACCCAATATTGAGCGGGTAACCGTGAACTGTATCTGACAGTGGAATTCAAAACAAGGAGTGCCGAATGGACGCTGAAGTCGAACAAGGCTTGACACGGCAAATGCTTCGAAATATGTAAAGGAACAATCATAATTGTATTCAGTGCAAATGAGGAGTTTCGTCAATGGTGCTTTTATAGAACTGAAGCTCGTCCAAAGCAGGTCATGTGCGGACGTTGACCTCCAATCCCTGGACGCGCTTTCAAGGTGGCAGATGTTAGGAATTTACGAGCCGCGCGATATTTACCTGGACGATTGGGCACTTTCATTTTTAACAACTTGGCACATTGTTCTAAGCGTGCCTGCTACGAATCAATAAATCTGTGTGGGTTTTTGTGGTCCGTGAATACAAGGCAGCTTCCTGCTTCATTTAAAATGACGAAAAGCGGTGTTAAGAATCAGCTGAGAAAGGATCACACAATATAAGCACACGTTCCATTTCCGTTTACCGGAATATTGCTTCGATGACGCTTAGTATAGCGAATATACTTGAAATTCCAGTAAGACATAAAAACTAACAGGAAGAGTGCCGACTCTATCATTTCTCATTTATTCCGCTAATTCTTGGATTATGCGTGATCTGCGTCAGCGACGTTTATTTTAGCCAGCGAAAGATGCCCTTCATCACATCATTCATTGATGCTGATGCACTCACGGCCGGAAAGCATAATCTGAAATTGCTATAGATGAATAGGAGTTATGCAATCTCGACTCTAATTTGAAGGGATCGTGCTAAAACATCTTGCCCATGACCGAATAGCAATTTGATGTTCTTACATGAAGCGTTCCTTGCCTTAAAGATTGAAGAGAGACAGAAGCATCGTTGACAACTGCAGCAGGTAGAATTCTTGCAAATAACTTTTATTAACCAAAAGTAAGGTGGGTACAGAGCAGAAATTTGTTGAGATAAACCACATGGTCGTGAAATGGAATCCCGGCCGCGGTGGACTTGGTTGTGTAGATAGAGGCGAATGCTAAAGGCCAGTGTACTATGCGATTCAGGGCATGCTTAAGAAACCAAGGTGGTCGTACTTCTCTAAGCACTCCGCTATCGTAATTTTTTATTGGCTCCAGTGTATTCTGCGGAGGTAATGATTATTGAGCATAAGTATTAATCCTTGATAAAGCCCATGAGAGGCCGGTGGTTTAGTGGGTTAGAAACATAACGCTGCAGAAATTGTTATAAATCGCAGCTGATCATTATACTATTGTTATAGCGGGTTTATAAGGTTTCGGGAACTTATCTTGTGTGCTGTGTACAGCCAACAATTTCCGTCTTTGACTCGTTGGCTCCCGTGTACTTATCCACTGGTCTTTGTCTTCCATTTTAGCCACTTAATAGGTCATTACTGGTCACCACATTCCTACAGTAAACTTAACTTACATATTCCTGCGGGTGACACAACGGTAAACATTGCTTTATGAGAAAAACGAAAAGGCCAAGAAAAAATCCACGCATATCCACGGAGTGAATGATGATGAGTCGGCGTAGCTCCGGACGTTCATCAGTAAAAACCGCGAACCTTCCGGGAATCTTGCCCAGTAAATCATCGAAGACGTGACAAACACTGTGTGTATATATAGAAGAAATTTTATGGTTCAACTACGCACAAGTGAAATCTCCCACCGGCACTTCATTGCAAGTCGAGGTCCAATGCCTATATATATATATATATATATATATATATATATATATATATATATATATATATATATATTGTTACATGACGCGAGAGCACACTGAAGTTCTAGTAATTGCAGTGGAACCTATGCTCGGTTGTGTCTGATGGAGGAGAAAAGAGGAAGACGACGACGAGCACACTTTGACTGTCGTGCGGTTCTCTGCCTGTCAATCTAAATATATTTACTATACTTTCCCAGTTCTTTTATCAACGCAACATTTTGGTGGAGGTGCGGGGTAACTATTTAAACGGAGCTTCGCAGTGGACGCCACCTCGAGTCAGCAAGCATGCCTCCCGGTGAAGACACGTCTCAGCCAACTACATCGGCAACTCCGACCACAACATCCAGTATGTAGCCCTGTCACAACCTCGCGATCCCGGTATCTTCTCTGGGACGAATGACGTTGATGTTGACCAGTGGCTGGGAATGTACGAGCGCATCAGCAAAAACTACGGCTGGGATCCCACCGTAATGCTGGCCAACGTCATTTTCTACTTGGACAAGACTCCTCGTGTCTGGTTCGAGACCCATGAGGAATACATCACAAACTGGGACACGTTTAAGGAACAGCTCCGCGACCTTTTCGGAAATCCGTTTGGTCGGCAGCTTGTTGCGAAGAAACAACTCGCGGTACGTACTCAGACGTCAACTGAGCCCTATTTGGCCTACGTTCAAGACGTTCTGGCCTTGTGCCAAAAGGCCGAGCAGAATATGTGTGAGGCTGATAGGGTCTCTCACATTTTGAAGGGCATCGCGGACGACGCATTTAACTTGCTGGTGTTTACCAACGCGACCACCGTCGACGCCGTTATTAAAGAGTGCCGGCGCCAAGAACAATCGAAGAGCCGGCGCATTGCACACCAGTTCGAGCGCCTACCGAACACCGCTCCAACGTCTTCTTGTGAAGCGAGTCCATGTCAGTCGTCCGCATCTGAAAATGTGACTCGAATCGTTCGGCGTGAACTTGAGGCTGCATACCCTGCTGTTAACAAGGCGTCCATGATCTCCGACGCACAGACGCCAGCCGTCTCTTTAATCCAGGCCGTTGTTCGCCAGGAATTCGCCAACGCGGGTTTGCTTCCTTCGGTCTGCGCTGCACATGATTCAGACGCCTCACTGTCTTCTGTGGGGACAACTCGTCGCCGTCAGAACCTTCCTCGGTCTAAGAACCCATCCGATTGGCGAACAGCAGACGACAAGCCCATCTGCTTCCGCTGTGGTCGCGCGGGACACGTTGCTCGTTACTGTCGTAGCCAGTGGCCTTTCACGTGGCATAATCAGTTTCCCACCTACTCCGGTGCCTTCCGTCCAGCTGCTCGCCGCTACCCGACCCCCAATGAGTTTTCAGCATTCACCACCTCTGAAGACCCAGCCGCTACACTCCACCACCTCCGCCTCGCAGCCGTTCATCTCGTTCTCTACTCGCCGCCGCTCCCCCTCGCCGTCATATAGCCGTCGAATCTCTCCGGAAAACTACACTGCGCAGCTTCTGGAGGTGAAGCTGCACTGTCGACCACGTCCCAAAATCCTCAGTTGCCCTTACGTCTACACGGAACACTCTTGAAGTACTTGTCGATGGTATTTCTGCGAAAGCTCTGATAGATACGGGTGCTCACGTTTCTGTCATGAGTGCCAACTTTCGTCGTCGTATGAAGAAGATTCTTACACCGCCCGTGACCAGTGTCGTGCAAGTCGCGGATGGCGGTACTGCCACTGTCATTGGTATGTGCACAGCTCGACTAACCGTTGCCGGCCATCATGTTGTCGTCCTTTTTAGTGTTCTTGCGAAATGCCCCCACGACATCATACTGGGACTCGATTTCCTTACCGCCAATTCTGCTTTGATTGACTGCTCTGCCGGCGTACTCCATCTTGAACTGCCGCAATACTGTGAGCCCCCCAACCAAGCCCCATGCCGTTTACAGTGCAGCGAATTCGTTCGCCTCCCGCCCAAGACAGTGTCATATGTCGAATTGTCGGGTTCACCAGCACTCACAGACGGTGAATATTATGCTGCTCCTAATACTGACGTGCTGTTGACGCATTGTGTCACTATCCCCTATACGGTACTTATCATCACAGCTAACAGAACCTGCCTACCACTTCTAAACTTCGGCTTCACGAGTCAGGTGCTTCCACAAGGCATTTCTGTGGCCCACCTTTACCCACTTCAAGATTTCAAGGTGGAAGATTTCTCTTCTAGATGCTGTTGCTCCTAAGCAGGGCTCACCAGCTTTGACCAATTATAGAAGCAGTGAAATTGACAACATGATCGCCTCTGACCTTCCGCCTGTGCACATTGAAGCCCTGCGAAACATTCTCTGGTCTTATCGGGACATTTTTGATTTCGGTGACAGGCCCTTAGGGCAGACGACGATTGTCAAGCATCGCATAAATACTGGTGACGCCAGTCCTATACATCGTCGCCCCTACCGCGTGTCCGCGTCTGAGCGAAGCGTCATTCAGCAGGAGGTGAAGAAGATGCTCGATAAGGACATCATTGAGCCGTCTCCCAGTCCCTGGGCATCCCCTGTGGTGCTTTTAACGAAGAAGGACGGATCGTGGCGCTTCTGTGTAGACTATCAGGAGCTCAATGGCATCACAAAAAAAGAGTCCTACCCTTTACCACGAATTGATGATGCCCTTGATTGTTTGCACGGTGCCGCCTACTTCTCTTCAATCGATCTTCGGTCTGGTTATTGGCAGATCGCTGCCAACCCCATGGACCGAGAAAAAACGGCGTTCGTTACTCCTGATGGGCTCTACCAGTTTAAGGTGATGCCTTTCGGTTCATGCAATGCCCCAGCCACTTTCGAGCGTATGATGGAGTCACTTCTACATGGCTTCAAGTGTTCCACTTGCTTTTGTTATTCAGATGACGTCATCGTGTTTTCGCCTACGTTCGAAACTCATCTTGAACGACTTTCAGCAGTTCTTGATGTGTTCCGCCTAGCCGGTCTTCAACTTAATTCGTCGAAGTGCCGTTTCGGCCGCCGCCGCATTACGATCCTTGGGCATATCGTGGACGCAGCCGGCGTACAGCCTTATCCTGAAAAAATTCGAGCCGTGACAGACTTCCCTGTGCCGAAATCTGCAAAGGATGTTCGTAGCTTTGTGGGCCTCTGCTCGTATTTTCGTGGATTCGTGCAAAATTTCGCCGAGGTCGCTAGACCACTCACAGATCTTCTCAAACAAGACACGCCCTTTGTCTGGGGTCCCCGCCAAGCTGCTGCTTTCTCCGAGCTGACCACCCTGCTCACCACGCCTCCCATTCTCGCCCACTTCGACCCTTCCGCGCCAACCGAAGTCCGCACTGATGCCAGTGGTTACGGAGTCGGTGCTGTGCTCGCCCAGGAGCAACGTGGCGTTAAATGTGTGATAGCTTATGCCAGCCGCCTCTTAACTACCTCGGAACGCAATTATTCAATTACAGAACGCGAATGTCTCGCTCTTGTGTGGGCAGTCGCAAAATTTCGCCCTTACCTGTTTGGCCGACCATTTACTGTAGTCTCCGACCACCATGCCCCTTGTTGGCTGACCTCGCTGAAGGATCCTACCGGTCGTCTCGCACGCTGGGCACTCCGTCGCCAAGAATATTCTTACACGGTGGTCTACAAGTCCGGCAAACTACACAAAGATGCTGATTGCCTCTCACGCTACCCAGTGGCTGACTCCGACTCTACGAGTCATGCATCCACCCATGGCATCTTTTCAGTTTCTCAGCTGCTTCAAATTGGCGACGAGCAGCGTCAGGATCCGTACTTGCGTACTTTCATCCAACGGCTGCAGTCGTCGCCAACCGACACTTCATTGCGCATGTTCATTCTCAAGGATGGCGCTTTATACCGGCGCAACATGGCACCTGCTGGGCCCGAGTTCCTTCTCGTCATCCCAATACACCTGCGCGCCACAGTCCTTCGCGAACTTCATGACGCCCCAACTGCTGGTCATCTTGGCGTTTCTCGCACTTATGACCGAGTCCGCCATCGCTTCTACTGGCCTGGCCTCGCGCGCTCAGTACAGCGCTATGTCAATGCTTGCGAAGTGTGCCAGCGCCGCAAGAAACCATCCATGCTACCTGCGGGGTACCTTCAACCCATCGACGTCCCCCCGGAGCCCTTCTACCGGGTCTGCTTGGATCTTCTCGGTCCATTTCCAACATCTGCTGCCGGAAACAAGTGGATTGCTGTTGCCACCAACTACGCGACTCGTTACGCCATCACACGAGCATTGCGAACCAGCTGTGCTACAGACATAGCTGACTTCCTTCTCACTGACGTTATTCTTGTACACGGTGCTCCACGTCAGTTGCTCACCGACCGTGGCCGTACATTCCTTTCACGGGTGATTGATGATATCCTGCGCTCCTGCTCTACACAGCACAAACTCACGACCTCACACCACCCCCAGACAAACGGCCTCACAGAGCGCTTGAACCGGACTCTGACGGACATGCTTTCCAAATACGTATCAGCAGACCACCTTGATTGGGACGTTGCACTGCCATACGTGACATTCGCGTATAATTCCTCCCGCCATGATACTGCTGGGTACTCACCGTTTTACCTTTTGTTCGGACGCGAACCAACATTGCCTTTGGACACGTTCCTTCCCTCTGCTGCAACCTCGACCATTGCTTACGCCCGCGACGCAATCGCCCACGCTGACCACGCCCGTGCACTTGCCCGTACCAGACTTACAGCGTCCCAAGAAACCCAGAAGCGCATTTATGACCAGCGTCATCGCGACGAACATTTCCCAGCAGGCTCTCTTGTTCTCCTTTGGTCCCCCACACGACGCCCAGGACTCTCTGAGAAGCTGCTTTCTCGTTATACAGGCCCATACCGTGTTCTTCGACAACTCACAGACGTCACGTACGAAATTGCCCCTGAAACTCCAACAACCTCTTCGGCGCTGCAGTCACGAGATGTCGTCCATGTCTCACGGCTCAAGCGTTACTACCCGCCCGCTACTGGAGCTCCCTAGACGCGCCAGGTCGGCGCTTTCGCCGCCGGGGGTTATGTTACATGACGCGAGAGCACACTGATTTAACAGTAATTGCAGTGGAACCTATGCTCGGTTGTGTCTGATGGAGGAGAAGAGAGGAAGACGACGACGAGCACAATTTGACTGTCGTGCGGCTCTCTACCTGTCAAACTAAATATATTTACTATACTTTCCCAGTTCTTTTATCAACGCAACAATATATAGGTGGCCGGTGAACGGTTCTCCAGCGCGAGCAGTCGTTATTTTTCAATCAAGAAACTCGGTAGAAGACGCTGCCTGCGTCAACGTTGTCTCTCGCGGGTGAGGGCGCGTTCTCCTTCTTTGCGAGCTGGTAGAGCATTCGTCGAAGAAAGACCGTTTCCATAGTCAACGCGCGCCTTTCGCGCTCTCTCTCTCTCTCTCTCTCACCCGGCGCGCGAGCTCTCTGAGACCTAGAGGTGGCTACGACAACGACAACTACAACGACAACGACGCCGGACTAGACTATGCCCTAGGGAGCTTCGCCCCTAAAAAGAATTCGTGTTTCACAGCAATGTTAGCAATGATTTTGACCTACTTCACTGAGTACATGCCAACACTAGGCGTTTGACTGTCAAGCCATTGTTTATATTTAGGCATAATATCCGGGAATAAACTTATCTTACTAGTTTCCCACTAAAAACGCGAATGTTGGAGTACACAAGCCAGAAGCATATTGTCAAATCCATTGCTTTGTCTTCAATTGCTAGTTCAGGGTGAGGAGAACTCTGTGGGAAATCGTTGTTCGTCAGGTTTGCAGCAAGACACTTCGTGTCGATTGAGACCCCCCCCCCCCCCGCGCACCTCAGCCTTTCATGTCTGGAACGTGCGAACTCCTTGCAGCCTACACGAAGCGCAGCTTCTGCAGAACGCACGATGCTAGCTCCCGCATCCACGTAAGATCCGCTGGAAGAAAAACACATACAAACGCACGGCTACTGGGACTACAACGGCGACGCCATTTTAAGGTGCAATTGTTGCATTAAAAATATAAAAAACACAAAGAAACAACTCCGGCGCTCTACAGCACGTTGTCCTTGCCATTAGACGTGTGCTTGAACTAGAATGGCTTGGCCACACGTTCTTGGCCTAGAATGTGGCGGAATCGAAATGTGGTCGCGTCGGCTAAATTTATTAGGACGCGAATTGTCGAGGCTTGTGCAATGTACCATATCAGCGCCCGTTGAAGAACCCTTCGTGGTTTAAATTTCCGGAGCCTTCCACTACGTCGCCTTTCATAATCATATGGTGACTTTGGGACGTAAAACACGACAAATAAATATTATTTTAGGCCGATACAACAACTAAAGCATCCTTTTCATAAGCGAGTTCCACCACCTTAATTGCAGCTGTGAGACTACTTACATTTCCTTTGAAGTGCAGACAGTAATGCTACAGAGCATGAGACGTAGTCACCGTGTGAATGATGGTATAGTAGTATGTAAACGATAATATATAATTTGACCTCTAATATTTTGTTTGTGCATGCACTAAATTCCTTTCTGCAGATGTAGAGCTGCCCTTAAATTGCAGCGGCCACGTTCTTAAGAAGCAAAAGTCAGGGGCGTGAACTCTTTAGCCGTTCATCCAAATGGCACTCCAGACGTCACAGCAATAATCATCACCGGCAAGCAACGCGACTTGCACATGCCAGCTCAGTTGCAGATGTCAGTTACATGAAGACGTCACCCGAGCAGCAGTTCGTTTGCGAGAGCAGCACGAAAATAACGCTAGGAGAGCCTCGACGTTTGGGCTACAACGAAATATTTAGTAAATACTTAATATATGGCTACTTGAGTTAAACATTTTTCAGTACTTTGCCAGGGTACAATGAAGGATTCTAACATGCCGTCAAACTAAACATAATGAAGCATGAAGAATATGCCGGGACCATGAACAGAAGCCGCGTGTGGCAATGCATCCTCATCATTATCATCACCGTACCCTAAGACCACAGCATGGCGAAGGCGACTACCGACCATATCCATCTTGCCCTGCTTGCACGAGATGATGTTGTCATGCCTACAAAATTTTCCAAAAGTCATTTATCCTGTTTCTCACTGTCTTCCACGGCGGCGTTTGCTGCTCTCGGCATCGACTCCGCCAGTCTAACTTACGGTAGTTATCAAACATTTTCTTTACGTTGCATGCCCGAGTCCCTTTGTTCTCTTCTATTGGGATATCGCCTACGCATGTATGCTCTCTGATGAACTGTTCTAGCTCCCTATCGCTCACTATTTAATCCATCTTTAGACAGATATATAAAACAGCGCTGTGCATATCACACCAGAAAATATGGAGACAGGACCACTGCATTTACTAGGAATGATTGACATCATGGAATGAAATGACTGCATTTAATGGGAACAACGTTACGGTCATTTCAAACAATAGGTACGCGCACAAGCATTTGCTCTAGGGACAGTGCACCCTCCGGGAAACGCCTTTGATCTAAACCAAAATTCAAGGGTCTTTCCTGTTGATGTAAATGGAGGGTATGACAATACTGATGGGTATCATGGCAATACTGATGCGATTACGATGTCACGTGCCCTTTTCCCCACAAAACCCGACAGCACTTTCGCTTGTTTTTTTTCATAAGGAAGCTTGTAATTTTCGCTGGACCTACCGGGTATCGCCTCAATATGGGTCACTGTCGGAGCTAGCAGCATACGGCTGTTCCAGCAAGTGCTTGACGGCCAACCCTGGCGACCGTTCCAGGTCAATGGATCTCTATTAAATGCGCTGGCTATGTTCCAAGGTACACCTCCGTCATCTGTGCAACATTAAAGACTCGATAAATGCTCAGACTGCATTGATATTTCCATTTATTACCTCAAACCACCCGTCTGGCTTCCTGAAATTATTGGCCACCCTCTGTGTTGACATCATCATAGGCAAAGCGACGCGAACGTCGGAAGATTGTGGGTACCATCCGGTGGAATTCGAGATTGGCACGTGCCGCACCAGCTCTTAGAGACCACGACCTCGCAGAGCACACGTTTCTGTACCGTGGAAGAGGCGGATTGACTCATTTGACGTCACTGCTAGGTTAAACTTCGGTTTCCCTTGTGCACTTTTCTGCTCACGAGATATCTTTTTCGGAATTGTTGAGCGTTTCTGATATCAGGCGCATAACAAGAACGTCTCGGGAACACAGAATTGTCATACCTTGATGTGGTAAAAAGATCCCCGGAGTTCGCCTATAATGAAACATTGGCCCATTTGGACCATGTATACCATACCACAAGCCTGCGGTCTTTCTGCCTAAATGTGACACCAGGTAGCCTAACTCCGGAACTTTCTTCAGTTAAACACAAGATTTTTCCTTCCGTCACCTATTATGTCCTTCACTTACTGTAGAGTTTCGTTGTTAATGTTGGCTCTGCAACTCATTCCTCTCGGGTTATGTTGTTAGGTTCCATGCTGTAAGTTAGTGCAGACAAAATGTGATAGTATAATTTTGGTTCAAGAGACATTAGTAAGCGACCGGTCATGAGCTGGAAATTAGCAGCAAGTGATCCCTATTTGGTGTCCATGTTTAGACTGATCGGTAAAAGTTAGCCGAGTATCCAAGCACTTCTGACGCTCTGCGATCAGGCAAAAAATCGTGAGCAATCCAAACGTGCTGACGGACATATACTTTGGAACGTGACACATGATTATGCACTAAATTATTATTTTTCAGCACCTATGAATTCACAGTGTTGGCATTCAGGCATTAAGAGGACACGTGAGTAAGCATTATAAAACTGGGGACACCTCCTTCTACTTCTTTTTCAGATTCACGCGCTCAAAGTAAATATCTGCAATTTTAAGACATGGGCCCGGCGGAATATATGTATATATCAAAAGCTTTACTCATTCTCGGTACATAAAATGTTATTAACAATAAAATGAATACGCTGACCTTAGCATTGTCTGAAGAAATTTTTCGTCGCCTATGTTTCATTAGACTGAACTTTAATATTTTATGAAGGCTAGCTTGCTGATTCAGCCGACATTTTCCGCAGGTCACCTGGATACTTCTCTTGATACTTTCGCTTATTGTGAAAGCTCGGTGCTGCCCTTCACATTTCATTGTCTGGACTCGCATTCCTCTTACATGTTTATTCGCTGCTGCTCTAAGTTATCATCAGTGCGACACTATAGCAGCCAACTTTTCTACACCTTCCGCCGCCGCTATTTCAATCGACGAGTCGATATCATTCATTCAGTTAGTTATCATACCTGACTCGCGGCGTGTGTCCTTAAAAAAAATTTGGCAGATTCCCCGTGCAGTGTGAATCAAGGAAATGCGAAGCACCCATAAGGAACGTAAAATAGATTTGCATTGTTGTCTAGCTATACCGAGTTTGGTACATATGAAGTTAACGAAACGGCAGCAAGAGCACCAAGACTGTGGCATGTAAACCATGCCGCTCATACACACATGTCATGATTCTAACGTTATGACGTCATTTACGTTCGCCATGCAGTCGTGCTGTGCCATAGCAATTTAAGTATACATCCCCTTAAGGAAACGAGTGGCATGTAGCTCATGCCGCTAATGACATACATGTCACAATTTTCATGTTATGGCCTGTCATTTATGATCGTCATGCAGTCATGTTGTGCCAAACCATTTTTGTGTAGGCTCCGTGCAGTCGAGTTTTCCATGTGCGACATCAGCGCCAGAATGCACTGCCTGGCGGAGAGAAGAAGCAACACTGGGCAGACTGTCACAGGGAAATACGCGAACGCGATGCGCGCCTCCAACTCTATAGCAGCAGCGACCGCCCGTCCCACCTTATTTCGTTTTTTATTTCCTTTGAGACGCGCTCCAAACTAGCGGCAAACTGTTGCAAAGGGCGACGCCGCGTGCGTTCGTGTGGTTCGCAGCACGCCCGGAAAGCAGCGAAGAAACGCGCGCGTCGCTGTCGCCTCGGTTTCTACTGTGCGCGACTGAGCTGTCCGACGAGAGCTACGTAGCACCCTCTGGTCAGTAGACGGAGCCCATACATCCCATTAACGAAACGGCAGTATAGCGCTAGGACCATGGCATGTAAATTATGCCGGTCATGACACGCGTCTCATGATTCTAATGTTATGACCTGTTATTTACGATCGTCATGCTGTCGTGTTGTGCCATAGCAATTTTGGTACACATCCCATTAACGAAACGCCTGGCATGTAAATCATGCTGCCCATGACATGCATGTTATGCTTTTCATGTTATGACCTGTCATTTATGTTCGTCATGCAGTCATATTGTTGCATACCAATTTTCCTACACATCCCACTAACGAAACGGCCAAGAGAGCACCAAGACCGTGGCATGTAAATCATGTCGCTCATGGCATGCATGTCATGATTTTTATGTTATGACCTGTCATTTACGTTCATGATGCAGTCATCTTGTGGCATGCCAATTTTCGTATACATCCCGTTAACGAAACGCGTGACATGTAAATGATGTCGCCCATGGCATGCTTATCATGATTTTCATGTTGTGACCTATCAGTCATATTCGCCATGCAGTCATGTCGTGGCATACCAATTTTCGTATACACCCCATTAACGAAACGGCCAGGAGAGCACCAAGACCGTCGCATGTAAATCATGTCACTCATGACATGCATGTCATGATTTTCGTGTTATGACCTGTCACTTATGTTTGTGATGCAGTCATGTTGTGGCAAGCCAATTTGCGTATACGGGCCGTTACGAAACGCGTGGCATGTAAATCATGTCATTCATGACATGCATATCATGATTTTCATGTTATGACTTGTCATTCATGTTTGCCATGCAGTCATATCGTGGCATACCAATTTTTGTATACATCCCATTAACGAGACGAGCAGATGAGCACCAAGACTGTGACATGTAAATCATGCCGCTCATTAACGCATGTCATGATTTTCATGTTATGACCTGCCATTTGTGTTCGCCAGGCAGTCATGTTGTGCCATACCAATTTTCGCATACATCCCATTAGCGAAACGGCCAGGAGAGCCCTAAGACGATGGAATGTAAATCATGCCGCTCATGACATGCATATCATGATTTTCATGTTATGACCTGTCATTTATGTTCGTCATGTAGTCATGATGTGGCATACCGATTTTTGTAAACATCCGATTAGGGAAACGGCCAGGAGAGCACAAAATCGTAGGCGGCTAGATAGATAGATAGATAGATAGATAGATAGATAGATAGATAGATAGATAGATAGATAGATAGATAGATAGATAGATACGCTCCAACTCGCCGAAGTTCGCTAAGAAATGCTTCGCATTTAAAAGGAAACAATGTTCAGCGGCCGCGCGTACTTGTAGCCACTTTTGAGTGCCAGTAATATGCAACGGTGCAGGGCGCCAGAAGTTATTGCGACCGTTGAGACACTACATTGGAAGCTACCGTTACCTCGGTATTCCTCGTAAACTTTGATTACCTTGCTGCTGGAGCAGAGGCGCTCTACCATAGTGTAATATATCGTTTAGTAGGGGACATCATATGGCACGCTCGCGAGGTACGGGCAAGCGATGGGCAGCGCGTACGGGCAAGCGATGCGACTAACACTATCTTTAATCATCCTTTGCTGCATAGCAACCGGCTTTACTCGGGAACTTGACTGAGTAATCTGTGGGTCGAGCGATAAAAATTAGTTATCGGTGGAGAAGGAAAGCGCTTGTTCAGGCTGATCCAAACACTGGTAAAACGGGCCGAGCCAATTAAATCAATGTGTGCAACCGACATTGAGTAATTTGATGGGGCTTTACATGCCGCATCCGCGATATGATTATGGGGCACACCGCAGTGGGTGGCCTAAGGAATATATAATCTCTTGGGATTTTTAACAGGCACTGGCAAGGTGCAGTGCACGCAACTTTAGTATTTTTGGCTTGATAAAAAATGCGACTGCCGCGGTCGCAGCAAGACTAGCGTCTTTCGGATGAGCGGTCAGGTACCATAACCGCTAACACATCGTCGAGGATAAATAGAAATCGAATGTTTGCGAAGCGCCCGTGGCAGCGCCAAGCAGCGCCAGGTAAAAAATTTTTTTTCTTGGGGGTTTCGTCTTTCCCCCATCAAGGCAGGCACTGCCGTCCTCAGGATGTGTCTTACAGAATGCGCGACACGCACATTTTCCACCTAGAGGGTCCGCCTCTATGTGTGGATCGCTCTGTGTTGCTGTATGCGCACTAAGTAAGGATGGCGGTATGTCTGTCTACCTGAGAGAACGAAAGGGAAGGGGTCAAGGGCTCGTTCTTTATTTGTTAGAAACAACTTAATGAGCAAACAGACAATGAAGCCAAGGAAAATGAAGCCAAGGCTTCATTGTCTGTTTGCTCATTAAGTTGTACCTGAGAGAACGTGAGAGAACTCAATGCACTTACCTACTTACACTTGCGCTATAGTGCCTAGAAAAAAAGAATATATTTCTAGGCTCTGTACTTGCGCTGTTCTCTGCATCAGCTTGGTGAAACCCAGTGTTCGCAGTAACTTCGGTGTGATATGGTGGTGTTTGCCTTGATGGGAATGACAAGAGGCTCGACGCCGTATTTTCGGCATTATCGATGGAGGCGAAAATGCCAGAGGCCCGAGTATTGTGCATCGTCAGTGCACGTTAACGAACCCGAGGTGGTCTAAATTTCCGGAGCCCTCCACTACGGCCTTTCTCTCCTCTCTATCTCTTTCACTCCCTTTCCCCCACCCCCACAGACGCTTAGCCGTGCTCCCTATATGGGCTGCAGAAATTAGCGTCCTTTCTTAACTCAAACGCAATCACCATCATCACCGTTTCGTGGCTGGAAGCGCTTTATGCGTTCGCGGGAGTAACCAGTATTCGTGGAGCGTTCCACTTGGTTCGTGAAATGAAAGCGTGGAGCGTTCTACTTAGTTCGCGAAATCTTGTTATGGGAGGATCACATGAGGCTGCTGCTCCTGGAAGCAGGGGTGATTCTACGTGTTCTTACGCTATCGTCGGCTTAAGAATGAACAAGCAAATTGCCTTTGTTAGTAGGAATAACTTCTACTTGTAGTTAGCAATAATTTTTGCAGCATCGAAACAGCTGCTAACGCGCCACCCGCGAGCCCTAGAGGAACGTCCTGCTTAGCAAGTAGCGAACGTCTTCAGCAGTACGTCACCAAGCCACGCTACCTGCGCTGGCTGTTATGTTCCGTCTCCATAAAGCCTGAAAATCGAATTACTTTTGTTTCCAGTTCCAGGATCACGCAGCTTACAGGCTTGGAGAAGTTGAGGCGCAAAATATCGCAACGATTCCACAATTCCTAACCGCCCTGTGCCGCATGATCAGCTAGCTTATTCCTAGGGTTCCGACATACTTATGTGTTCAAAGTTCGAGGTCGGGCCTGCCTCCAAAACGTTGAGCGATAACTGAGGTATCGTCTCGAATTGTTAAAATTACTCGAGCCGAGCACTTAGGGCGTCAGCATGTGCAAGCGATGTCAAAGGCACATAGATAACTCACTTCACTAGGGAGCTGGATGCCGTCTCATCTAGGGTTTTAACGGCGGGGGTACGCCAAACACGTCGTCGGGTCTCTATGAATTGGATCACGATTATCGCGCGTACAAAGTAAGAGTGGTTGAAAACTTCACTGAAGGCACCAAGAACTCTTACGGTACATTTACGTTCATACATGGGAGTTACCCGAAAAGAAATGGCGCTGACACAAGTGGCCAGAGCACTGGTGCCACTTCCAAGCAAGCAACCTTGTTACGCTACAGTATATAGCAAAGACCTTTCCAGATCGAGCTTTGACAAAGGGACAACAGTAGCTACAGCGGCGTGCTTCAGCCTCACCCGTACCCCACCGCAACTGTGAAGAGGACAAACAGGTTTGCGTCTGCGGCAAGGGTTTATGATTAATGGTGGATTCAATGCGGAAGCAGAAGATGACCAAGGGCTCAAAGCCGGCGGTGGTGTCGATGTATGCGGAAATAGAGGCCCGTTTTAGGGGCCCGTGTACTGCGTGTATTCAGAGGATGTTAAAGAACCACAAGTGGAGAAGAATTACGTCCACCACTAAGACGTTCTTGTCCTTTCTACTCTTCCATATCGTTTCGCTGACCCTGGATGGACGCTGAGCCGCGCTCGCTACGGGAGCTGTCACTTAGCGCCATTGACACACACTGTGCCTTCTGCAGCTGCCAATCGCAGAAAAGAAGCAAGACAAAAGACTTTGCTAAGCCTGCGAACACACGTGGCTATAGCTTGAGTTTTCTTTCGGTATTCATTACTTCACTTCAAAACAGCTTCGAAAAGGAGCTCTAGCAGGATTCCCGACGGTAAAGTTGCCGGATCAGGGACGCAAATTGTGACGTAAATGCTAAGACCTATTCATGCTGTTACCTATCAATTACATTAGTCATACATTTGCACGAAGCCAGAACGCTACGTCCTTTATCACCTCCCTCACTGCATAGTCAGTGGATTTTACATGCAAATAACATCCTTCGCAATATAGCCCAGACAGTTGTAGCTACCCTACTATCTCCTGGATCCTTGGAGTGCAGCGAGGGCTAAGTTAAGCTCTAAAAGGAAGCGGTGAGCTGAGGCACTTCTCTACCAATGCTTAAAAACTAAACTTGAGCCATAACCTGATGTTGTGGCCTCATAATATCACATATAAATTGTAATCCAACAAGAATTCCGTGAAAGTAAATGAAAGTAACTCACCCGAAAAGCGATTCGACTTGACTATTGTAATCGTGCAGTCTTCCTTTGTGGCAGTGCCGTTAAAAGATATCGAAGCTGTCAAGGCTATAAAATTTTAAGGTTCCATTGCATTGAAAGAATAACAGAGCTGTAAGACCCGAAAGGGTAAATCTTTTACTTAATCTTAATCTTTCACTTAATTCGAACATAAGAAAAAGTCCTGGCCCTGATGGTGTACGCAACAAGTTCTTGTACAGATACGAAAAATGGACTTCCCGTTTTCTTACTGAAATATTCCAGTCATCAGTACGTAACGGCCCATTTCCAACTACGTGGAAGTGCGCTAAAATCACGCCTGTGCACAAAAGTGGCTATCATTTAGAAGTGAAGAGTTACCTTCCAATCTCGCTCATTAGCACATGCTCAAAATTACTGGAACACATCATTAACAAACATCTGTTGACCTCTCTCGATAGCTATAACATATTGTTTCCAAATCAGCATGGATTCCGCCAAGGCTTATCAAGGACAACCCAACTACTTTATTTGTCCATGATCTTTCCAAAGCAATAAATGGATTTCGCGAAAGCATTAGATAAGGTGTCCCATGCAAAATCGTTATTTAAAATTGATAACACCTTTAAAAATAATTTGCTCACGACATGGTTTGAATCTTACCTTACTTCTCGGCAGCAGTTTGTTCAAATAAAAGATGTCTAGTCTGGTTGCAGTAAATTCTGGAGTTCCGCAGGGCAGTGTACTGGGCCCTCTTTTATATTTATTGTTCATAAACGATCTACCAAACGATGTCGGTGTCCTGATTAGGTTGTTCGCTGATGATTGTGTTGTATACAGCACAATTGAGAATCAGCAAGATCAAATTAATTTGAACCGAAACCTTCAAAAAATTCGTCATTGGTGTGAAGACTGGCAAATGACCTTAAACCCAGAAAAAACAGCTTTTATGTCTATAACTAGAAAAAAAAACGCCGCTGGACTATGACTACCGGATTGACGACATTAAGCTTAAGCGTGTAGAGAAATACAAATATCTCGGAATACTGTTTACGCCTGACTTGCGATGGAATACGCATATTGACCATGTCTGCTCGAAGGCTACTAAGGCACTGTACAGTCTCTGGCGTAACCTTTATCGGAGCCACCTGATATAAAGTGCCTTGCTTACAAGACCTTAGTCGGGCTAATTGTTGAGTATTCTAAAATTGTATAGGACCCTTATACACAGTCGAACTGCAACAAAACAGCAAGGGTACAACAAGTTAGCGCTAGATTCATATTTAATAAATATCGCCGGCAATATTCTCCTTCTGAGCTCGGTGCGCAAGCGGGCCTAGAAAGTTTTGAAATTAGGACGAAGATTGAGAGACGAAAAGTCATTTTCCAGCTAATTCATAATCAGTTTGAACTTACCCATACAGCTTTTTTTCAGGTTAGCGCGCATGAACATTCCAGACATCGCCATTGTATGTACATCGTGTCCCTTGCCTCTCGTAATGGCTGTTTTAGGTTGTTACTTCCCCCGTTTTATCGACGAATGGAATGTGTTACCCGACTCCACTATCCGATGTTCTTCGCTGACGTCATTTGAAGAAAGTGTAAAACGGCTTTTCAATGTATAACATTGTGGCTACATAAAAAATTTATTCTGCATATTTGCTTTGAATGGTCCCGCGATGCTGCCTACGCTTGTCCTCTGTTTTTGAACAGGGTGCATTGTACATTGCGCTCTGTTTGTGCTCTTCAGTATGCTGTTGTCTTTTCTTTTTGTATATTTTCGCTGCTGTTCGTAACAACCCTGCAAAATGTCACTAGAATTTTGTTGCAAATTTTGCCTGAAAACTATGTGTACCTTCCACCCTGTAACGGCCCTCTTCAGGGCAAACAGTATTAATAAATGAAATGAATGAAATGAAACTGAAACGCACTAGAACTTCATCCTAGTTGTGCATATGCTCAAACTGCCCAAGAATTCTACGACGATATGTACAGATTAGAGGCGCTACGTTAAAGGATTGGTTGGAATGCTCTTATGCATGTGAGGACTTCAATCTCTGACAAATTCTGCGTGAGAAATCAGTTCCTAGACACCTAAAATAGTATTGCGAAAGCACTTTGTGGCTTAGCAGTGAAAAATTATGGGGAGCTTCTCTGGGAGGTGCGAAGGCTGTGTAAACAGCGAATTTCAGGACGGTTGGGATATATTTTCGGGAGGTCTCTGCATGTGAATATAAGCAACTGCAAAGAGCACTCAAGCATCGAAATATGTGTAGTGCTTTTTTTTCATATTTTAGTTGCTGGTCGCCCCCTTCGCAGTCATCCCACACGCTGTCTCGTAGCAGCACTTTCGGGCCACGCTTCCTCTTCGAGAATGAGGCACATCTTCGGTCGCCCACATTCACGACTAAGTACTCGGCCCAGAGAGGCGAGATATTCTGTGGCGGCGTCGGTGATGCAGAACATTTATTGCAATCATTGGTGCGGTGACGTCCCTTGTGCATCCTCAGTCCTGGGGGAACTCTGATTGATCGATTGAGTTATTTTTTCTCGGGTTTTACGTCTCATAACGATGATAGGGCTATGAGAGACACCGTAGTGGTGCGCTCCAGGAAATTGCGGTCACCTGGGTTTCTTTAACGTGCACTGACACCGCACAGTACACAGGCCTCAACATTTCGCCGCCACTCAAATGCAGCCGCCGAGGCTGCGATTCAATTCCGCGACCTTCAGATCAGCAGCCGAGTGCCATAGGCACTTGACCACCGCAGTGGGGCATGGGAGTCTCCGCAGGGTAAGCATGGGTGATGCGTCTTGGCGAAGCTAGGCAGAGCTATCTTGCTATAGCGTCTGATTAAACGCGTCGAGCTTTATGTTGTAGTTGGCTGAAAGCACAAGTACAAGGGATGAACGAATTCTGACAAAACGCCTACTTCTTGTTAGAAGTAGGTTGAACAAAACACAAAGAAGTGCACGGCGCAAATGGTGCACATTGGGCACTTCATAGAATAAGTGCACGCTCACTTTTTAATATGACTTCATGATGATCATTTCTTCGGAACAATCGAGCGCCTTGCACCGGCTTAAATAGTCTGGCTGTTAATATTCCCAAGCCAGCGCAGTGGATGCAGCACAGTGACACAGTAATCTTTAGTTTGCTGTGTGCTTCCTGAGACACGGTGGCAATGCACTATCCGAAGCTGCTGCTTCGGCTTAACGTTCACCGGACGAACGTTTTAATGCTACGCTTTCTGCGACGAAGCTCCTAGTACCTGCTTGCAGAGCCTGCCTTCCACACACGTTGGTGTCACGAGGGAGAAACATATCCCCTAAATGAAGTAAAGCAAATGAAGAAACATTACCCCGTTTAAATACGAAGATAGGGGCAGCACAACTTTCCCTTATGGCCTGGAATGGGTATCTCCTTTTTAAAAGGGCACACTTGGAAGACTGGGGTGAATGAAAAACAATTTGTCATACCGGAATACTGTCTGACTGCTTCGCATTATATAGATTCCAAGAAGCTTACGGAAAGGCAGGAGCTGAAAAAAGCGCAGCAACTGCAGCTTTGTTTTTGACGTGAAACGTAAAGATAAGCAATTAACGGTGCTTTTCGAGTGTGGCTTCTTTCAGTGGCGTAGCGAGACCACATGCCGTGGCAATGACGATCAAAACGCGCTAATTGCTTCTGTCAGCAAACGTAGTAGCTGTCAAACAGTTAGGTTCAAGGATAGTGCAGTACATCTTTATATTATGCTTGCGCATGACTTTGATATTTGAATATTCGCCGAAATATGTGGAAGTGTCACAAAAAGTGCTTCTGGACCATGACTCCCAATAAACCTCAGGTTATGTACAACACCCGTCAGGACAGTATTCGTTAATATTATTAAGTCATAACTGCATTTACGTCCGCTAATGTGTCTGGCAAAGAGACCATCGAGTATTCAAGATATCTGGAAAGCCGAGAATGCAAGCCATTCTGCTTTTATTGAAGTTTTATTCATACTCCTTTTAAATACTTACAATTGCTGCTTCTAATGTTACTGCTAGCAAGGCTCTTCTGAAAGAGAAATTACAAACAAGAGACTGAACATTTTCTTTAACTAAAGCTTTTTAACACGGGACATGGCACAGTGAAGATGGCATTTGTCATGGGAACGCCCGAAGGGTGTGATATTTAAGGTGTATGTCGGTCCAGTTGTGGTTGCTACAATTTCCTCTGTAGCATGTCTGTGAAAAAAGAATATAAAATATAGGCGGTACAATTCATAGGCGCCAGAACATGAACGATATTGCGACTAGAACATGTTCGTGAATAATTGACCAGATAATGCTTAATTCAGGACATTCTTTTACCGAGGGCACTTGTCTTCACACCAAAATACTATCCACCAGTGTTACCGTAAACAATATATTATTTTAAAATGATTTTACAGTGAACGTATATGGTTCGCAGATCGTAACGCAATATAGTAAATTTGTTTTCTCTTCCTCGCCTCCTCACATTTGCGCACAAACAGCGATATCCCCCTCTAACCCATATCCCCCGTCGCTTTCATAGGCCATCGTATTGCCGAACGAGCTGAAGCGGCATACAGTATGTTAGAAAATAATGTAAATTTGTCATTTCCAAGTGGCATTATTGCGTAATTGCCGCTTAAACCAGAGCCAGTTTTTGTGTTGTTTGACGGTACCGAGCATAATCCGAGGGGATCGCGTAAATAATTTTTCCGTGTTTCTGTTTTGTGTTGATCGAGAGTCAGCTTTGAGAGCTGCGAAGTGAATTACCTATATCTGTCGTACTTGTGAACTGCAATGTAGTTGCTTACATTCTTCTTTCACAAATGGCACTATCGCTCAACCAATGCGAGGGAATGGGTGCACTGAACCCATTCATAACAGCAACTGGAGTTCGGTTTTCATGTACAGCGAACTTTCGCAAGGTCGCATGGCCTGCGTCCTCAGTGCTTTAATGGTAATAACATTGACTTGGACACTTTTCGAGAAGGGCTTTCTGTGAGAATTTTCCTGCCTGCAAGTACAGGCTATATTTCTGAACGCAGTGCAATAGAAAACGAGGGTTTCGTTGCCACTTCCGGTCGCCAAAAAGATTAACAATGCACGATAGAAAACTGTCGTAAATACCACATCATACCTTGCTCTCACCGCACTCCATTCCGTCCAGCTTTTGATGAGGTTCGCAAAATGTCTCATACACGCCGTCATCACTGAATGTCGTTGTATATTCTGAATCTTCCTCAGAAACTACAAAAATGTCTCCACTTTGCTCATCTGTTCCCATTCCAGCAACAGTCAATCAGGCATTTGTGATTATCTGTCTGTAGCGGAGGTAGAAAGCACACATAATATGGTAGATATGCAATGCACATAGCAGAATGTAACTCGTACGTAGAAGTTCTGCAGTTGTGTAGATGCCCAGTGTTGAGATTGCTGGAATTTCTGAAGAATAGCAAGAACTAATGGCTACATTGGCTCTGTGTGCACTGAATAATTTTATATATGCTTACTAAGCTATAGGTGCAAAATTCTGAAGCATGGTGGCGACGACACCAGAAAGGTAAGTGATTATGTAGCAGCGCCGCATCTGGAAATCGATGGGCTTGTCTTCGCTACTTTTTTGCAGAAGGTTTCAAGCGCTCTTAACGCGTGTTATTCCAACAAGAATGCACTGCAGCTGTTTATGATTCTTTTCTGGTTGCATCGCACAGTATGAGCGGGAAGAAAACAACAGCAAGTCACAAAACGAGCTTCTTTTCCGTTTTGGTATAGTTCGCTATGCGTATTACGGCCTGATCGTTGGAAACTAGGAAGGCCGAAATTTTTTAATTGAATTGTGAATTTTTTCTGCTAGCTGTTTAAGAAAGAGGGCTAACTTTTCACGTTTGCATTGCTTTTATAGCGTCAGCTGCCTTAGAGTTGGGGATTATGCTTGCCTAGCTGCATCCGACGGCCAATCAATTACATATAAGAAGAGTCATAGATCCTAGGTGTCGTACATTGATACCTTACCTACAGCCTCCATGCCTCCTACCTCAGGAAAAATCGCGCTTGCGTTAAGTTGCTGCGGGAAATCGTGGGACCCCTTCGTGTGTTCTATTCAGCAGCTGCATAAGGCCCTTCATCTTAGATTTCTTCGATACAGCAGCGCTGCTTTGTCCAACACAGCAAGGCCAACATTCATGCACTGAAGAGCGTTCACGATCAGCCACTTCGGACGTGTTTTGGCCTTCCGAGACCTTCCGCAAAAGCTGGAACAGTTGTGATCGCGCAGGAATGCTCGATCGCCACTTATATTGTCGTGGAGATCTTAAAAGCACGTATTCGACGCCTTTGCCTGGTACAATCCGAACATTTCGAACTTTTGCCAGTGTGGAAATCACACGCTTCGCTCAGTGTTGTGTGGAGTAACCGTGGTTCCCTACCGTATTAATTTCAGCCTGCGCACCACCTGGTGTCTCCACTGTGATGTCTCCGGCAACCTTAAGTGCGCTTATTATTTCCAGGGATCGTTATGAATTCGCGCTTGTCTTCACTAGCCCTGAAGCAGGCGGTTGAGCAGTTGAGCTCGACGGCGTCTCTTCTGGCGTTGCGTCCAAGAGATCGTCAGCTGCACTCCAATCTGTCGGCGATTGGGTTGTTTGTCCGGTCTGAGTCGTTTTCCTCATGTGATTGAGGTGACGCCGAACCTTTCTGTGGTCGCTTTTTACAAGCCAGGATCGTGGTCCGACGGGGCGCAATATTTCGCCTTCAATCAAATCTGACTTTTTCACAAACTGCCGGATAAGCACTCTATCCCCTACAGCAAAGCGGCGTGATTTTGGCAATGCCTCCTGGCTTTCAGGAATTTGTTTATCCGCCTCCCGTTTGAGAAGATCGAGAGGGCAGAGCAATTCTCGCCCGAATATCGCTCTCGCAGGTGTCATTCCTGTGGCAGTGTGTATCGTCGTATGTTGCCGATACAGAAATCTTGCAAGTCGGCACTGTATGGACTTGTCTGCATCCCTCAGCAGTGCTCTTTTAAGCTCCGCCACATAGCGTTCTGCTTGGCCGTTTGTTGCAGGGTGGTACGCTGCTGAGGTTGCAGCCTCTATGCCGTTCGACGCATAGAACTGCTTCATCTCGTTGGAGATGAATGCTTTTCCGTTGTCGGAGATGACCTTTCGGGGAATGACGAACGTTGCAAAGAGGCTTCGGAGCACGTCGATAACAGCCCCGGATGTTGCTCGCGTCACGTGCCGGACTTCCACCCACTTTGTGTATGCGTCCACAACAACCAAGTAGGTGCGCACGAGTAGTGGCCCCGCGAAGTCAACGTGCACCGTGTTCCATGGTGCCTGGGGACGGTCCCAGGTAGGTATAGGAGCCTTGGGTGGGCTCTTCTGCGTTGCTTGGCATTCACGGCACTGTCGCACCGTTTCCTCGATCACCTTGTCAATTCCGGGCCACCACACGTAGGTCCTTGCGCACTTCTTCATGGCTACCATGCCTCTGTGACCAGCATGCAGAAGTGCCAGAACATGGGATCGTGCTGAGCTCGGTATGATCACTCGGGATCCAAGTGTGATGCACTCGCGATGAAATGCTAGGGCGGTCGCTCCTCGTCGGTAAGGAGCAAACTCATCTCCAGTGAGTTTCTCCACTGTGCCATCCTGCACTTCCTTGTACAACCTCTGCAGGATGCTGTCTTGTGTCAGGCGTGCTATCTCGGCAGCAGTCAACGGAGGTCTCGATAAAGCTTCGAACAATAGTACGTCGCCTGTAGGCCAGGGTTCATCGAGACGTTCTGGTAATGGCAATCGGCTCAACGCATCCGCGTTTTGATGGTTGTTGCCATGCCTGTAGATTATGCTGTAGTCATACGCCGATAACTTGATGCACCATCTGGTCATCCGTGGAGAAAGGACTTGAGCCGTTGGCTTCTGTGGACCCAGTATGCCGAGCAGTGGTTGGTGGTCAGTGACGAAAGTCACCTTTCTTCCCGCAATATACTTGTGGAACTTATGGGCTGCAAACACCACAGCAAGGCCTTCTCTGTCCAACTGAGCGTAATTGCGTTCTGCCGGCCCTAGCGTCCGAGATGCAAAAGGGATTGGCGCCTCTCTATTCTGGTCATCACGTTGAGACAGAACAGCTCCTATGCCATATCGTGAAGCGTCACAAGAGACAAGAAGCTCCTTCTGTTCGTCGTAGTGTGCCAGTACGGTCTGACTGAGCAGCAATGCCTTAAGCTTGTCAAATGCTTCTTGATGCTTTGTCTCCCATCTCCACGTGGCGTCCTTCTGAAGGAGCTGGTAGAGACAGCTGGCAACTGTTGCCTTGTTCTTTAAAAATCTGTCGTAGAAAGCCAGCATCCCGAGAAAGGTTTGAAGTGCTTGTTTGCAGTTTGGTGCTGGAGCGTCCGTTATGGCTCGAACTTTCTCTTCGTTAGTGTGTCGATTCGGTGTCCCAGAAACGGAACTTGTCGCACCGCAAAGCAGCACTTGTTTTTGCCGAGGCGAAGGTTGTATTTCCGTAGCCTCTTCAGCACTTCTTCCAGTCTCTCGGCGTGTTCCGTGGCGTCTTTCCCACTGATGATCACGTCATCTAGGTATGCGCACACGCCTGTGATGCCATACAGCATAGTCTCCATAAAGCATTGAAATATGGCTGGAGCTGCAGAAATTCCGAAAGGCAATCTCTTGACCTTGTATAGTCCTTTCAGCGTGTTCAGGGTCAATACCTCTGCTGTCTCTGGCGTCACGTGAAGTTGCTGGTACGCTTGTGCCAAGTCTAGGATGCTGAAGACCTTGCCTCCCCTCAAGTGGCTGAGCACTTCATCAGTTGTGGGAAGTGGGTAGTCTGCCTTCTTTGATACCTGGTTCGCTGTGCAACGGTAGTCGCCGCATATTCGCAACGAGCCATTTTTCTTCCGAACCAGTACGAGAGGCGTTACCCCATCCGAATGCTGCGCAGACTCGATTATGCCTTGGCTTTGCAGTCGATCCAATTCAGCCTCTACAGCTGACCGCAGCGCGAAAGGAACCGGCCGTGCTTTTAGGAACTTCGGTTTCGCTCCTTCCACGAGGTCTAGTTGTACCGCAGGACTGATGTGTCCTGAGATGTCCTCGTTGAATACAGATTGGTACTTGTCGAGAAGCTTCGAAACAAGTTCGTCGTCGGATACATCATTCATGCCCGTGGTCTGTATACCCAGATGAGGAAACCAGTTTCGTCCAAGGAGGTTACAACCTTCTCCCTTGATGACAACAAATGGTAATGTAATGGTCTTGTTTCTGTGCGTAACAATCACCGTTGCACATCCGAGAACTCGGAGAAACTGTCCTGACCATGTGCGTAGGAGAATGTTGTCAGTGTGAAGCCGTGGTGGTTCATCTGTCCACGTAGCTTTGAACGTGACCTCACTGAGGAGTGTGAAGGCTGCACCCAAGTCGACTTCGATATCCAAGAACTTGCCATGTACGCGTAGCCGAGTCATAACCTTCTGCGTACTGGACGCGTCGATTAAGGTGTTGAGCTCGTAAAGGGCCACGTCTGGTGAGTCCTGCTGAGTCGTCACTGGTGCTGAGGCAGCTGTCGAAGTTCCTTGTCGGGGATATTCGATGCTATTGCTTGTTTTTGTCTCTTTCCGCTTTTTCAGGCAGGCCTTTTCAGTGTGTCCGCGTTTCTTGCAGTAGTTGCAGGAGGCTGTCTGGAACTTGCAAGTGTCCGTATTATGTTGCGCGTTACAACGCCAACAGCGTTGTTTCTTCTTTGGGGAACAGCTACTCGAGTGACCTTGGTTGTCTGTCTTGCAGATACTTGTGCAGGATTCGTGAATCTCTTTAAATTCGGTTTTCACGTTCTTCTGGCTTTCGAAGGCGTTTTCAGCTCGCAGTGTGAGGTCGAAAGATTTCTTGAACGTCAAGTCCTTTTCTACGAACAGCCGTTGCTTGACCTGCTCGTTCCGAAGACCGCAAACGAAACGATCACGCAGCATGACGTCCATAGGCAGCATTGTCGGATTCGCCGCCGTGTCTGCGTTTGTCCCAAAATTGAAATCTGCCGCTAGCTTCTTGAGCGCCGTGACGTAATCACTGACCGTTTCGTCGTGCCGTTGGTCACGTCGCTGGAATCGTGCCCTGCAGAAGGCCTCAGACGGTTGTGGATCGAAGTGAGCCTTGAGCATCTGGGCTATGTCCTCGTAGCTCACTTGGTAGGGCTGCTTGGGTTGATGAAGGCGCAGACGATGTCATAAGTCTGTTCCCCGCACAGCTTTAGCAGATGAGCACGTTTCTTCGATGCGTCCGTAATGTCGTTAGCCTCGAAGAACTGTAGCCTCCCATACCAGGATCTCCAGGAGCCGGAGCTACCGCTGAATTCGGGTAGCCGACCAAAGTCAGGCGTCGCCATGTCGTTTCCTTGGCGTCGATAGAGTGCCGGTGAGTCCAGTCTTTCTCATCGCCAACTGTTAGGTCTGTACAGCCGCTTGTGGCTGTAGACGATTTATTAAAGTACAGGAAACGTAAACAAGTTCAGAAGCGTAGCTCAAGCGTTGGAGTCACTCCTGGCCAACGTTCGACACCAGGCTCGCGCTCGTGCCACAGCGCCAGTACAGTCGCGCGCGCACTTCGTTGTCGTCTTCTAAGGCGACATGTCACAAAACATTTCGCACTTTTGCCAGTGTGCAAACCACGCGCTTCGCTCAGTGGTGTTGTGTGGAATAACCGTGATTCCCTACCGTATTAATTTCAGCCTGCGCACCACCTGGCGTCTCCACTATGATGTCTCCGGCAACCTCGAGTGCGCTTATTATTTCCAGGGATCGTTATGAATTCGCGCTTGTCTTCACTAGCCCTGAAGTAGTGGTCCTTAATTGTCTTAAACAAATCGCACTATGATAGAATCCACATTTAGAGGGACGGTTACACAAATAGCTGCAGCTGTAAATTAAAACATTGACGTGTACTGCTCAATTGGTGTTTATAGCCCTCATGCGTTCATTTTTATGCCAGTCTTTATAAGTACTTCTAAGCAGTGTAATGTTTCGGTACTGCGGATTTTTCCGACATGTCGACCTTTGTTATCGTGTTATTTCTTTGCCTCGTGTACCTGTCCTGCTTGGACCAATCCTTTGTCAGCAGGATGATTCAAATAAAATAAAGAAATAAATTCTTCCATCGGAGGCCAGAGCCTTGATGTTAAAGCTCTCGCACATTACTACGTCGACTAGAGCAGAGCTTGCCGCGCTTCAAAGAGCTTCCCAGCCCATTTTACAGTAGCCACCTAACCGATGGGCCATCTTCAGTGACTCAAAGTCAGCATTAGAAACGCTGCAGTTTCCCTTAGAGCTTGGACGAACAGCAGGTGCAGGAAATCAGACTTACTTACCATCAACCTTTCAAGAAATGATACGACATTGTATTTGCATGGCGGCCGAGCCATTGTGGTATTGCAGGTAATGACAGTGCCGACGATGCTGCACGCGTGGATTATCTGCAAGATCTACGGGTGCCCATACCGCTCCCTAGAACAGTTGCTGTGCGGCAACTTCAATCAATTTCCCGCCAAATCACGCTTTTACAGCGGCATTCACCGGAGTTACCCAACTCTCGTTCGCTCTCCTTGAACGCAGACTTGGAAGTTCCATTGCCACGAGGACTCTCTCACCGCGAAGAAACGTCGGGTGTGCCTAGGTGTGGCATAGACCATTACCTACTCATTTCTCATACGAATGGTGGATCGACCGACACGTCGTTTTTGCGGCAGAAAAGAGAGAATTGCCCAAACGCTCTGCCACTCCACATGCTATGTAACTCAAAGGAGTGATTTCGAACTGAAGCTCCACCGCTTTGATGGACCACTACTCTCTGTTGAGAAGACCCTGGGTCCATGGCTCATGTGCTGCTGCGTGTTCAAGGCTGTAAAGGCGTCCTGAAGTTCACGGTGCTCCCTGAACGTATGTGACAGACGTATCTGTTCTAGTGCTTCGGCGCTTTGTGCATGCCTTCTTACTAACTCCCATACTGTTTATTTTTAACACGAAAGTGTTTTACGGAGGTGTCCACCAAGATATCAGTGACGTACTTCCGTAACGGAAGTAGATCTCTGAAAAAATAAACATCCAGAAATAAAGAGTTCTACCCTGTGCGAGTGGAACCCACATTCATCCGGGATCCAACGGGAGGAGCAGGTACACCACCACAACTTTGCTCATACAGAGGACAGAAGGGCATTATATGTTCACTACAGCTCTTTACACGTTGTAACTCATTGTCGTCCCGTTGAGATTAAAGGTGTTTAGTACAGTGGACTATAGTGTTTAACAAGCTAACCCATAGCGAGCCAAGCACGAACGCGGTCGCTACAAAATTTGCCTTTTGTGTGGCCGAGGGTGTTGAGTTGCGAGGCGCACTGCTCCAGGAACGCAAGGACGGCCGTCGACAAGGAAATGATTGGCCTTTGACAAAACGTGATGTGCTTTGACAAAACGATCTACTGACAACCTGTTCTCATTCGCTTGCAAGGTGTCACGGTTTGCGGACACTCCTTGTTCGTGTCAGGCTTGCGCAGAGCTCTCGCGGTGCATTTCAGTGTCTCCGGATAAACGTCAGTCTTTCGAGAACTTTCCCTCGGGTACAACTGTAGAGAATCCGCGTGCCCTGTCGAGGTACCTATCTACCAGTAGCGTGTTCACATGCTCACAGTACCCAAGCAATCCCCTGCCCCTCGATTCGCCAGATTGCCGCTTATGTATTTCGCAACTTCGCGAAGACAGGATTCAGTTTCGTGTTATACCGATTCCTGTGACAGAGGGATCAATCAGATTCTTTCCTGCGCTTCCTTCCTCTATTTTATGTACGATTCCCGTCTAAACCTCCCAGGCGTAGGGTAGCCAACCGAGCACGCGCTTGGTTAACCTCATTGCCTTTCGTCTTCACTTTTCCCCTCTTTTAGGGGCGAAGCTCCTCTTAGTCTAACCTTGTCCTGCGTCAGGCGTCAGGCGTAACCGGCGTGCCGGGCGGCACGCGCTCGCCCTCGGCGCGTGCCTCCCGGCGCGTGCCTCTCTCTCTCTCACTCTTCCATCTGCTCTCTTGTGAGAGAGAGCGAGAGCGAAAGGCGCACGTTGACTATGGAAACGCACTTTCTTAGATGAACGCTCTACGAGCTCGCAAAGGAGAACGCGCCCTCACCCGCGACAGACAACGTTGGCGCAGGCAGCGTCTCCTAGCGAGTTTCTTGATTGAGAAATACCGACTGCTCGCGTTGGAGAACCGTTCACCGGCCACCCTATATATATATATATATATATATATATATATATATATATATATATATATATATATATATATATATATATATATATGCACTGGATCTTGACTTGCAATGAAGCTGCCGGTGGGAGATTTCACTTGTGCATAGTTGAACCATCAGAATTCGTAGCGTGCGCGTTAACTAAATTAATCCGGAACTCGGCATGATCTACGATGAACCTCCCGAGCTTCGCCCACTCATCATCATTCACTCCGTGGATATGCTGTAATTTTTTTCTGTTTGCCTCTTATACAGTACGGCCTGTCTTTCGCATAAACTAGCGATAGTGGCTTGGCGACTGCAAAGTGAAAATTAAGTTGTTTTTTTTTCATTTCAGAGAGCTGCCCTGCCACTTAAGTGCCTGGCTGCTTCACAATACGCTTTTTTAAACAGAAAGTTCTAAGCACAGCGCTTTTGCCAAGTAACACTTACTGAAAATAAAACAAGTTCGGAGCGCTTACGCTGGAATTGTTGGCCTGTGTGAGCACATATTCTGAGCCATTAGAATTCGCCATAAATACGTAGCGCTTCGGTGTACAGTGTTTCCTCGATGCGCCAGTGAAAACAGGTCTGAGCGCTCAATATTTTAATGGTTTAGAGTACTGACCACGAGACTCTGGGGTCAAGGTAGGCTCCTACATTGCATATTTGCCTTCAGGTGAACGAACACTGCAATATGACATGCAGTATGCACGCAATATCTGTTGCTGTAATTGTGCAGCCATTTCACGCCTATGAAAATGTGGTACCGACCGCGTGTGCATAGAATACAACACTCATATAGTGTATGCCGATATACTTACTGTGTAGGCTCGAACGACTTCTAGTCCTGCGCGCGTTAAATTACAAAACTCTTCGTCGGTGATGTTTTGTCCTGGATAAAAGTTATTTGTAAAGTTGGCGGCTATATTGACGTCTAAGCATGATTTCGGCAACTTGCTGCAGGAAAGAAAATACACACCATTACGTTATTAGGTTTTATTTTATTGGATGTTGTATTGTTCAAAGCGGTGCCTTGTAGCAGATTTATATAGAGAAATGCATTGATAAGGAGACGTACGGGCTCATCGGTTACAAGCAATCCTAAGGGATAGGGCGATGCAACAATGAAAAAGACATTGCGCGGAACAGATTACGCGAAACCTTGCTTTAGGACTACACGGCTACACATACATTCGGATAGGAAAGACACGAGAAAACAACGGCACTGTTACAACCATTTTTCGCTTCTAGGCCTAAGCGTAAGAAGCGTACCAGTTAAATTAGATACTGTAACATCAGGACCTGCCGCCTGCTAGCCCACGCTTTTCATGACTGCCTCCTTATGCGTGGTTCAAGTTAACTGGTGTTAGTTGACCTGCTGCAATTACTGTTTAGCAGGTATTGATAGTGGGAGGATGCTTAAGCAGCCTCCCTAAATGTAGAGCCTTGTAGGAGTTAGCGTGCTCTTTTCGTAACGGAAGTCATGCATGGTATACTGGCATTATTTCATCGCACCGGGCATGAGAAAGTATATCCTATTCCACGCCAGTGAAATGTGAGTAAGTGGGGAAGCTGGTAAGCAAGCGCCAATGTCTGGTGAATCCAGATAGAGTTCTTTCATCTTCTTTCATCTTCGTCTCTTTCGCACTTCTACCTTCATTTGTCTCTGTCACCTTTCTCTCTTGATTTCTTCTGTATTGCGCTCTCTCCTCCGTTTCCTCCTCATCACCTTTACATCAATCCTCCGCACTTCCCGTTCACCCTCTTATTCGTCGTTTTTTTCCGTCATGCACACCTTGACACCACTTCTCTTCACACTTACCTATCTTTCCCACCCACTTGATGAACTACATTACGCATGGGTATGCTTAGGTAAGAGCTCGCTGGCAGAATCGCACTCTCCCTCGTGCATACCTGCAAATGGTCCCCACATGTCGGTGGTCGCATACAGAATTTAGGGAAGCTCACCCATACAAAAGTCCTATGCTCCCGGAAGCATTTAAAAGCAGATATTACAGTACCACTAGGAAAGCAGCGCTGACGAATGTGCTTTTTAAGCCCCCGCTTATTCAGCTTCAACAACAAAGCCGTCGATGATTTCAGTGGGCGCGTCACCTTCTCGGCCTGTGAGGCCTTCTAACAGTTCTAACATCCACGCGAACTGACACAATTTTTGTTACTTCCGTTAGATTGTTGCGTTTAATAATAATAATAATAATAATAATAATAATAACTTGTTATTGAGCGAGTAATGATTCGGATACAGAACAGTCCTGCTAAAGCCGCAGCGGCCTTAAGGGTCAAAGCCGACAGGCTCTTTTCCTTTTGAAAAAGCTACATAGAAGATTTAGACGTGCATTAGAGCGTTCATAAACCTGCTTTTCTTGTTTGCCTTCTGTAACATTCAGCTCAGGAAAGAAAACAAAGAACGCTTAGTGGTAGACGTTGCTTGCTTGTACATGCGCCTGGACACCTGCAGAAGACTCATAGGGACACGAACAACGAAGTTCGGTATTTGTTCGAAAGATGTTTATAGCTTGATCTCTTTCATTATTGTGACTTCTCTTCACGGCACTACCGAGGAGGCGAGCGCCATCTGGCCGGTGTTTACGCATGTATTATCTGAGTTATCACTACGAAGATTCTTCTAAAGCTCCTCTTCAAATAAAATGGCTTCGATGCAGCTAACAGCTGTAAGGTGGTATTACATTTTCGATATTAAAATACTTGCTTACGTTTGCGCACTACCGTTTGATATTATGCGACAGCCCTTCGATCTATTCCTTATGGCAGCGTTGTAAGGTGAAAAGCTCGCGCGGCCGCGAGCGGGCTATGACGTCGACGCGGTGCTGAACAGCGTCGCATGGCCTTTCACTGGTGGGGATCGTCGGATGGGGATGAGGAGGTAAATCTTCAGACAGGCTCAGTAGAGAGCGTTCAGGCAAAGCGTGGTGGTTCAATGCTAGGTTGTGCTGAGCAGCGCTAGGGAGCAGGAGGGAACTGTCAGCGCTGTCGTCCATTAGAATGTTCTCGAAACGGTGACCCTGCGTTACCACCCTGTTCTCACGTCTTGTATACGCCGCCGCCTCGACTCAGGCCTTCATTCCAGAACACTGTTGGTGCGGCGTAGAAGGTACAATTTGCCGCCTTGAAATACCGGGAATGTACGTCACGGTTGAAGGGGCTTCTCGACATCCAACGCACCGTAACCATCGTCAAGGCAGTGCGTTGATGAGTCAAGCTTCTGCAGCAGTCCCAAGGGAGCAGCGGATTCGGTCCCACCGTGCTTTCGCTATCATATTCAGAGAGAATTATGAGGACCCCAATGAATATGTAGACGGAATGCGGGCACACCAAAAAAGGGTAATTGATTTAACCAATCTAGTTACTAACCTCACAAAATCTCGTATTCGAGCTTTGCAGCATTCTGAAAGCTTCGACTTATTCTGCAAGTCTCTGGTATCTTGTGCCATAAGGTTACCGTACTCAGGAGAACAGTCAATTGAAGTTGGACAACCATCGTGATCGCATCCAAGTCTGAAATTGAGTAAAATATGATAACTTATGCAGACAAACTTTATCTTTTGCAAACCATGTAACACTCAAAATAAGCATACAGACACTATCATATTACCATCTGGGTTTCTTTGCAGGTTGTTCGGCATATGAATTTGCAACGTTGTCGATAAGTAGCCTGATGGTGCACTTTGCACTAACATACCATAGCTGTGCCTACCGTACGGGCTTCTGAACGAAAACATGCCGTACAGATACAAGGTAGCCTCTCCATCCTCGCATCTTCCAGCTCATCGGAGATCGTCGGCGTAAACTTGGCAGCTTACCTTATGCAGCAGTTGTCCCAAATCGCGCACACTGCTATACTCTCGGATCATCATCATCATCATCATCATCATCATCAGCCTGCTTAGGTCCACTGCAGGACGAAGGCCTTTCCCAACGATTTCCAATCCACCCTATCCTGAGCGAGTTGGTTCCACTTTATGCCCGCAAACTTTTTAATTTCATCGCTCCATCTAACATTTTGCCTGCCTCTGTTGCGTTTTCCCTCTCTTGGTATCCATTCCGTTGCTCTTACTGTCCATCCGTTATCTTTCCTCCTCATGACATGTCCTGCCCAGGTCCGCTTCTTTATTTTAATTGATATAATAATATCGGCTATTTCTGTCTGTTCTCTGATCCATTCCGCTCGTTTCTTATCTCTTAGCGTTACCCCCAACATTTTTCTTTCCATTGCACGTTGCGTGCTCCTTAGTTTCATCTCTAGTTTTTTCATTATCCTCCACGTTTCTGCACCGTACGTTAGTACTGGGAGAATGCAGTGATTGAATACCTTTCGCTTTAGTGAGAGCGGTAAGTTTCCAGTCATGATTTCTTAATGCCTTCCGAATGCGCTCCAGCCCAACCTTATTATATGGAGAATTTCTTTTTCATGGTTACGAGTTCCTGTTATTAACTGTCCCAGGTATACGCATTCGTTTACACATTGTAAGGGTTCATTGTTGATTTTAAATTCCTGTTCCTTAGCTAGGCTATTGAGCATAACCTTGGTATTTTGCCCATTCATTCTTAATCCAATTTTATTACTTTCCCTGTGTAGGTCATCAATCATGTTTTGTAGTTCGTCTCCATCATTGCTAAAGAGCACAATGTCGTCTGCGAATCTTAAATTGCTGAGATATTCTCCGTCTATTCGAATTCCCTTGTCTTCCCAGTCTAGACATTTAAAGATTTCCTCTAAACGTGCAGTGAATAGCATCGGGGATATCGTATCTCCCTGTCTCACAACTCTCCCGATCGGGATTTCTCTGCTTCTCTCATGTAGGAGTAGTGTGGCTGTGCAATCTTTGTATATGTTCTTGATGGTTTTCACGTATATGTCAGGTACCCCTTGTCTACGTAGAGCTTCTAGAACTGCTTGCATTTCTATCGAGTCAAATGCTTTCTCGTAGTCGATAAACGCCATATAAAGAGGTTTGTTATATTCCGCGTACTTCTCAATTACTAGGTTGATAGCGTGGCTGTGGTCCATTGTCGAGTTACTCTCGGATAGAGTCGGCTTTACCCCAGCTCACAAAAGAAGAGCGCACCATCCCTCATCGCCCAGCGTGTATCGTGGAGCCCCCTGTCACTGTCTGAGCACGGCCTCGATGTAAGAGTTCAGTGGGTGCCCCCTAGCGGGAAACGAAGGGGCCGATTATCTGGTAGAACTCGCTCACGCCTCTCCTGCTCTGGTAACCACCTCTGCCAGCGCGTGCTATTCTGGGGGCCTAAAAAGTTGCACCGTGAGCTCACCTGCCGCTAACTACTACGTCTCATCTGTCTTAAGGCCCGTGTACTATGCGTTGTCAGTGCACGTTAAAGAACCCCAGGTGGTCGAAATTTTCGGAGCCCTCCACTACGGCGTCTCTCGTATATATGTTGTTATATATCCACAATCTTTGCTTTGCTGTTAGGTGGCTCAAATAGCTGAATATCGAGTTCTCGCAAATCTGTCATCAGTGCCTACAGTAAAGCCTTTTAAAATGGAATAAGTTGTAATGAGAGGCAGTGGATCCTGCTAGACCATTGCACGTGCGTTTTCCACAACTGGCCTGTCTAAAGTCGAGGTTCATGCGTGGTGAATTTTCGCAGTTAACATCCAGAAGGGAAAAGCTCTCGTCCTTCGCTCATTAGCAAAGCGCTACATGATAGAGAGTATGCGAAGGACAATATAGAGATGCAGAAACGGAGAAAGTAAGAAAAAATAAAGTGAGAGAGAAAACGGGAACGAATGGGAAAGAAAGGAATGACAGATAAGTATCGGGTTTCACAGAATGTAAAAGCGCACCTGCCCTCGCTTTATTAGCACTACCCACACCCTTGCCCTAAACTCTAAGTGATAGTGACAGTGCTAGATGATAGCGATAAGGAGGAGGGAGAAAAACAAGATAGAAACAACGAAAAAAAAAGCTCGGGTTGCGCATAAGGGGATGGTAGATGCGTGTTTGCCCTTGACCCATTACCGCCGTCGTCGCCGTCGGCCCATTGCGACATGACAGTGTCAGCGACAGTACACATGACACCAGTTCAGAGCTCATCTGTGTACTCAGATTTTCTAGGCAAAGAAGTGGCAGTACTTTTTACATTAATTTGCCACTTCAAAAAGTTAATCCAATGCACTTGTCTAGTTCAGATTGTCAAACTATTCAACTGTAACAATATTATAGCAATGTAAGAATGTTCAGCGCAAGTTTATGTTAAGTACACGTTTTAAAAGTCAAACACGCAGCTTTCTTCTCATGATTACTTGCATGACGACAATGTGTGAAATTTGCAAACCTTTTATTGAGCAGAAAAACATACTCTCCATGCGAGAACCAGCTGGTACGTTTTAGACATTTCGAATGTTAGCCAGTTAGACCGCCAGTTTTATTACTACATCCTCAATAATGATTCTCGTATAGTGAACCATCAACTCCCTTTTAGCTCTAAATTCATGTACCAAAGTGCAGAATCCACTTGGGAGGCGAAAGCGTTCGCCGTAGTGGTACCAAAAGAGTAAAATTAAAGCTCGCCTTAACCTCAAATAAGCCCCGTTGAGGAAACACTGAGTGACAGTCACCCAATAATACGTCAGGGAGCAAGTCCATGTTGACGTGAATGTATGTGTCAGATTATTTTTGCCTGCCGCTGACTGATATTGGCACCAGCTTATTTGTACTGTAAGATAAAATGAAATATCGTCAGGTGAAATCGATACAGCACTGTATTCGGCTCGATACTTTCTGCTTGCTTTGTTCAAGGCGAGCCAAGAGCACTTTGTCGTATGCTCTAAGTGCGTACGCTGCTAGTGTAAGTGTGCAAGTGCTGTATGCTGAAAGTGTCGTATGCTGTAAGTGAAATTGTTCTTCCGAACTGGGTATTCGGCGCTGACATAACATGCTCTCGAGACACGCAAGTGCTCATGAGAAAGAGCAAACACTGCACCGCAGAGACAATTGCTTCAGTTCGCGCAAGTTTAATACATGGAAGCATATAACACTGTACTAGTACAGGGAACAAACATCCTGCTGGAAATGAATGAAACAGTGCTTAGCAGACGACGCAAGCAGCATTCCGTATTTCAAAGCTTCGTCTGTTCGCCACTAGGTGCCGACTCTTTCACCTCACTTCCAATGGTCACGGCGCCCAGTCGCGAAGATTTGCGTCACCGAAGTAACGAGAACGTGCCAGATTTCGGGGGCGGTCAAAATATTGCAGCGGCCACATTGAGACTGCCACGGGGCGTGTGAGCGGCACAGCCGTTGCTTTTATGGACTTAGCCGATCAGCGGAGTCTAGAATACAGAACAGTTTGTGAAAGGAGGCGATCTCACATTGCCGGTAGCTGCCTTTGCTTAAGTTCGTCAGGGCAACTTTTGGTGGGAATGATTCGACAACGCAAGTCCCTACACTCTGTAAAGTTTCAAGAGGCCATTTCAGGTATCCTTTAATATATATACGAGCATAATAATAATAATAATAATAATAATAATAATAATAATAATAATAGTAGTAGTGAGCCTGCCTACACCAACTGCGGGGCAATGGTCTCTGCCATATATTTGCAATTATCCTGGCCCTGTGCTAAATGTGTCCACTTCATGTCCCCATATTTCTTCATATCCTCCGCCCACCAATCTTTCTGTCACCCCTGCCACGCTTTACTTCTCTAGCGAAGCACTCTGTTGCCCTCAGTGATCAACAATTATCTTGTCTCCTTACATTCCCTGCCCATGCCCATTTATTCTTTTTAATCTCTGCTAATATGTCCTTAGCACGCGTTTGTTTCCCGACCCACACCGTTTTCATGTTGCATAAAGTTACACCAATCATTTTCTGTATCATTGCTCCCTGCGTTGTATTAAATCTAAGGCGAACCCTTTTAGTGAGCCTCCAATTTTCTCAGCCTCAAGGCTCGGATCAAGGGTCACTTCGTGCCTAGGTAGATATATTCGCTCACCACTTCGAGTGCCTGGCGACCTATCTCAAGCTGCTGGACTCTCCCAAGGCTATTGAACACTATTTCAGTTTTGCTATTAATGTGCGACTTACCAAACGTTTCGTTGTAGCTTTCCCACTGTTCAGAACTGTGGACAAGAACAAATGCTAGGGCACGTTAATATGCCACATATATACATTTACCGAACAATAAATAAACTGTTGGAGGGAGAACCGGAATACATGCGCTAACTTCCAACAGATTTATCTTTTCGAGTGCCACACCCATATATAGAGGGATGAATAAGAACTCGTGCAACCAGCTTTGCAAACATTTGACGTAATAACAACGCTGTGAATACCTCAATATGACGTACGCGAAAAACTACGTGTTGATACATGCAATGTATTACTGTTATCACGCAAAACTTTACTGCGCAACCGCACAATGCTACGGTCTAAAACCAAGTAATACATTTATATATATATATATATATATATATATATATATATATATATAAGTAATTTTTATTACGAGGAATCCTGGTATCTCCGCCGAGCTGTTCCCTGCATGTGACTGAGATAATGTGTTTCTTTTTTTGGTGAAATTAGGTTTCCAAAGTCGTCACCTGAGACGTTTTTCTTCTGCGTAGCGTGTTTGTTATGTGTCTCAGATGATGCTAGTGCAACAATGTTGTTTTGGCGGTCCACTCATTCTGAGTAACATCTCTTAAGCTCTACACTGTGGACGTATTCCCGTATATCTTTCACATGTCACCTAAATTTACGAAAGCTGCTTACAAGTGGCCAATTTCGTGCGCCAAGGTAATTCGTCCACTGTATGTGTGCGGAACGTCCTCCCCAACAGCGAATCTTTCCTTGCTGCAAGCTCCACCGAGTGTGGTCAAACCTGAAAAAGGGCTCTCGTTACTCTAATAATTTCATCTTAACAAGAATAAAATAATGTGTAACGTAATTTTAAAACGAAAAGTGCGAGACGTCAACGCTTTTCAGTACCCGCGCATCTGTCTTTCAGTGCATGGAATTCTCATATTTGGGCAATAACCCTAAACCTTTCACACGAAGAAAATACAGAACTCAAACTACGCGACAATAAACGTCGGCACATTCACATAATGTCGTAGTCGAAGAGGGCTGAAAAGAGGGGTGGCTACAAAGTTCGTAGGCCATCCGTGAAATCATTTCTGCGTAGTATTACATTATTGTGAAATATTTCATTTATTTGTTATAATGGTCACATGTGCAATCCGTATATATTTTTGAGCGTTGAAGTTTCAGCGAGACCTGTGGTACGGAAGTAGGGATATTGGGAAGAGTCAGTCATTCAGTACAAGCATAAAAAAAAGGAATGACGCCAGCAGAAGTTCACAAGGACGTGCTGAAAGCATTAGGGGACAAACGTCATTCTTATGCTGTGGTCGAAAATTTCCCAATTTCATGCAAAGCCGGAAATCAGCTGAATGTGCTCCGCACAGTCGACCTCCCTGAAAAGTATAAACAAAGTAGCATATCCAAAAAGCTAACGACATTTTAATGGCTGAATGACATGTGACACTGTGGAATGGTGCAAAATGTATAAGATTATCAATGAAGAGTCGTAGACAAACCCTAACGCTGCTCCTGAGCAAGTATAATGTTTTGGCCATAGCTTGCCCGGATTTTCGACATTAGAGGACAAACTTCTTGGACTAACTTCCATCTGCAGAACATCTCCAATTATATAACATAATATTAGTGCTTTTCTTTTGAGTTTCATGAGCGTGAATGAAACTTCGTACATTAGTGTCATGCGAAGTCAAAAGACGCCTAGAAACAATGAAAACATCGCAATTCCCTTGTTTCAGTAAGGCAAAGGTGTTTGTTCCCATTCATTAGCAAGGCTGTGACGCAGGGGTGCGACTGCCGCAATGCAGTGGTGTAATGCTGCGATTCCATGGGTGCAATCATTCTGAACTTTCTCCCAAAGGGTCAAGCCATCAGCTGGAAATACTGCGCAGCTTCAGGTTTGTTGTTGAAAAGTCGTAAATCGAGGCCAAATGACGAGGTTCAGAAAGGGGTGGTGTTTCACCAGGACAATGCTCCATTTCACACACCAGCTCCCGTGGTCGCTCCTGTTCCCTCATGCGTTTCTACCTCAGCACCCACCCCATTCCCTTGTTTCGACTGCCTCTGACTGCCATCTATTTTCAGATATGGCAGAAAGAGGCCTTGGTTGAAGGAATTTTTTTGCTGATGAAGCTGCCATGAATGCGACAAAATGCTTTTTGGAGAGGGAAGACGGAACGCTCAACCAAAGTGGAATGATAAAACTTCAAAAGGGATGATAGGGATATATGGTCCTCAGCAAGACCGTCTCAGGAACTGTCTGCAAGTTTTAGACCCATGGTCAATATGCCCAGATCAGACCACGAAATTTTCAGGTGCCCCTCGTTATCTTGCGGGAAAGCTATGTTTGCTTATAGGGGCATTCGTTGTTTGATTCTATTCGAAAATATTGGTGTTCAGAAATTCCTACAAATTATACCTTTCGCTATAAAGCTGAAATAACTTCGGGTTATGTCTACTGGCGCTACTGCATTGACGGATCGCTAAAGTGTCACACTGATCAAGTGCGCAAATGTCTCGGGGATTAAGGAACCTGGGGAAGTGAAAGCAGAAGATTTCTTCATATGCTTAGTAGTGTACTTGGCGTGTATTGTGTAAACTTAGAATGGCCGCTTCAACCTACATTATGAAGTGAAGTTTGCAACCTATAAAACCACCAATGACGACAAAGAAATTACCACTGTTCCCTTAAACTTCCATATAGTAGCGCATATACCAGTCCCTTCGCACAGTTGTAGGACATGCTATGTCTGGGCCTCCTTTCATGCTTAGCATTTTTGATAGGTTATCATCATGTACACATTGTAAACATTAGTGTTAAGCCGGAACCATCGAGCAAACGGAATCGCAATGTTGTGGTCGAATTTACCTGTACTAGAAATGCATTCGTGTCACTCCGGTAACCTTACGGTGCTCTTTTTCCATACTCACCGTTCCGTAATTCATATTCTGATATGCCAGCGTTTTGAATCTTTTGTCGATAAATCTCTGCTTCAGAATGGTACCTAGAAGTTGTCGAATTAAAAAGGGCTGGTATTGAGGCAATTTCTCTGCTTGAAATGTCATTCCACCATCACAGCAATTCTAATTTTGCGGAAAAATCGAAAAAAAAAGTCTGGCATAGCTCTTGCATTTTGTAGGCCTAGGGACTGCATAGCTCATGTGTACTTAAGTTGTCATTTTACAAACATACTTCATGTGTTCCTCTTCCTTGCGTATATAAAATACTTCCGCATACTTCTTAATGTGTAACAAAAGTATTCCATTGTAAACGAGTAGTGGAAGCGCCACAGTACAAACGCACAGCAAATAAGCAATCATTAAGGTGAGAGGCTATGCCGGCGCTCCCCTCCGTAAGGATCGTGGATAAAAAAATTTGTACACTCCGTACAAATGGTTAACCAGCGAAGCTGGAATGTGCGGCCCCGGTGTTTAGCAGTGGGTTTTCAACCCGATACAGACGTCGCAGCCGAAGCCAAAGTGCCGCTGGAGAAACTCTCGCTGAAAGCGGGCGTTCGCCCCGAGAACGCGCTCCTGCGATCATCACGTCGACGCTGTTCTGCCCGCAACGCTGCTTCTTCGGCGCGCCGTCGTTGCAAGCGTTCGACATCGCGAGCTAACATCCTTGGCTTACCCATGTGGAAGCTCTCAGTCGAAGCTGATGCGCGCGTGCTTAGCGCCACGGCTGCGATGGGATGGACGACGTCACTCACGGGCCAGCCATGGCACGCGGGCTTTGGTACGGCGCAGAGAACGACGTCACTGGAAGGCGCAGCCAATGGAGACCACTCGCGGTCCACGGACGAGCGGCTTTTTGTTTCTCCTCGCGATAAACAGCTTTCGCTGTAAAACCGCATCTCCACTAATGTGAATCATAAAGCGTGTCGAAGCACTGGGTATCGTACCGGTATGTCACCGTACGTCACCCGCGCGTTGCCGATATATATATATATATATATGGTTCCTCTTTAATGCTGCTGCGTTTTAATCATTTTGTTATAATTTGTATAGCGTCTCGACTTCCGGATTCACGTACTCACATATGATTCCACCGTAGCACCGGTTTTCTATATACCATGAGAGAGATGTTTGACGAAAAAGCTTGGTCCTAAGGCGCTTTGCCCCTTAAGTCATGACAGCTCACTAACGTCAAACCTGGGAAGTTGCGAAACATGCGGCTTTTCTCACAGGAAACGTCCGTCGCTGCTAATGGGCTTGCTTTACCGTAGCCACGACGACCACGACGTTAGACGCCGACAGCCCGGGTGCTTTAGCAGAAACTCGTTAGAATCGTTTCTGACCCGGTAACCCTGCATATACACTGTCTGGGTGCACGGCCTTCAGGATAGACCAACACATGCAAACACACCGTCTGACTGGACTGCTTCCAGGATGGGCCCACACCCACACACTACAGTACCGGTGCTGTGCCGTGAGCCGTGACGCCGAACAGACGCCCGGCAAGCTTCGACCCTAAGGTGCGTCGCCCCTAGAATGACTGAAATAAAAAATTCGCAGATCCCACGTGCAGTGGTAATCAAGGAAATGCGAAGCACGCATAAGGAACGTAAAATGGATTTGCATTGTTGTCTAGCTATACCGAGTTTGGTACATATGAAGTTAACGAAACGGCCACAAGAGCACCAAGACTGTGGCATGAAAACCATGCCGCTCATACACGCATGTCATGATTCTAACGTTATGACTTAACGAAAAGGGAAGGGGTCAAGGGCTCGTTCTTTATTTTGTTAGAAACAACTTAATGAGCAAACAGACAATGAAGCCTAGGAAACCATAGGGGAAGTTACTTGTGGTATTGTAATTGTGGAGAAAGTAGAAAGGAATTAAAGTGGACGAAAAGACAAACCTTGCCTTCGGTGGGACCCGAACCCACGACCTTCGGATGTCGCGTCTGATGCTCTACCAACTGAGCTACGAAGGCGGCCGTCCCCCCGTCCACTTTATTGTGTATTTATGTACGTATTATCCTGGGAGTGTTAGGCAGCGCCACTCATGGCCAAGGCGGCGTGCGTGGAACGCACTTTCTTGCCAGGAGGCGTCACGTAGAACGTGAACTTAGATGAGATGGCTGCTGCCCAATAAGCCCTCGCATGCTACCTAAGGCACCAAGTCTGCCGCAACGAGGCCCAAGCTATGAAATAACGAAAAGGGAAGGGGTCAAGGGCTCGTTCTTTATTTTGTTAGAAACAACTTAATGAGCAAACAGACAATGAAGCCTAGGAAACCATAGGGGAAGTTACTTGTGGTATTGTAATTGTGGAGAAAGTAGAAAGGAATTAAAGTGGACGAAAAGACAAACCTTGCCTTCGGTGGGACCCGAACCCACGACCTTCGGATGTCGCGTCCGATGCTCTACCAACTGAGCTACGAAGGCGGCCGTCCCCCCGTCCACTTTATTGTGTATTTATGTACGTATTATCCTGGGAGTGTTAGGCAGCGCCACTCATGGCCAAGGCGGCGTGCGTGGAACGCACTTTCTTGCCAGGAGGCGTCACGTAGAACGTGAACTTAGATGAGATGGCTGCTGCCCAATAAGCCCTCGCATGCTACCTAAGGCACCAAGTCTGCCGCAACGAGGCCCAAGCTATGAAATAACGAAAAGTTCACGTTCTACGTGACGCCTCCTGGCAAGAAAGTGCGTTCCACGCACGCCGCCTTGGCCATGAGTGGCGCTGCCTAACACTCCCAGGATAATACGTACATAAATACACAATAAAGTGGACGGGGGGACGGCCGCCTTCGTAGCTCAGTTGGTAGAGCATCGGACGCGACATCCGAAGGTCGTGGGTTCGGGTCCCACCGAAGGCAAGGTTTGTCTTTTCGTCCACTTTAATTCCTTTCTACTTTCTCCACAATTACAATACCACAAGTAACTTCCCCTATGGTTTCCTAGGCTTCATTGTCTGTTTGCTCATTAAGTTGTTTCTAACAAAATAAAGAACGAGCCCTTGACCCCTTCCCTTTTCGTTATTTCATAGCTTGGGCCTCGTTGCGGCAGACTTGGTGCCTTAGGTAGCATGCGAGGGCTTATTGGGCAGCAGTCATCTCATCTAAGTTCACGTTCTACGTGACGCCTCCTGGCAAGAAAGTGCGTTCCACGCACGCCGCCTTGGCCATGAGTGGCGCTGCCTAACACTCCCAGGATAATACGTACATAAATACACAATAAAGTGGACGGGGGGACGGCCGCCTTCGTAGCTCAGTTGGTAGAGCATCGGACGCGACATCCGAAGGTCGTGGGTTCGGGTCCCACCGAAGGCAAGGTTTGTCTTTTCGTCCACTTTAATTCCTTTCTACTTTCTCCACAATTACAATACCACAAGTAACTTCCCCTATGGTTTCCTAGGCTTCATTGTCTGTTTGCTCATTAAGTTGTTTCTAACAAAATAAAGAACGAGCCCTTGACCCCTTCCCTTTTCGTTATTTCATAGCTTGGGCCTCGTTGCGGCAGACTTGGTGCCTTAGGTAGCATGCGAGGGCTTATTGGGCAGCAGCCATCTCATCTAAGTTCACGTTCTACGTGACGCCTCCTGGCAAGAAAGTGCGTTCCACGCACGCCGCCTTGGCCATGAGTGGCGCTGCCTAACACTCCCAGGATAATACGTACATAAATACACAATAAAGTGGACGGGGGGACGGCCGCCTTCGTAGCTCAGTTGGTAGAGCATCGGACGCGACATCCGAAGGTCGTGGGTTCGGGTCCCACCGAAGGCAAGGTTTGTCTTTTCGTCCACTTTAATTCCTTTCTACTTTCTCCACAATTACAATACCACAAGTAACTTCCCCTATGGTTTCCTAGGCTTCATTGTCTGTTTGCTCATTAAGTTGTTTCTAACAAAATAAAGAACGAGCCCTTGACCCCTTCCCTTTTCGTTATTTCATAGCTTGGGCCTCGTTGCGGCAGACTTGGTGCCTTAGGTAGCATGCGAGGGCTTATTGGGCAGCAGTCATCTCATCTAAGTTCACGTTCTACGTGACGCCTCCTGGCAAGAAAGTGCGTTCCACGCACGCCGCCTTGGCCATGAGTGGCGCTGCCTAACACTCCCAGGATAATACGTACATAAATACACAATAAAGTGGACGGGGGGACGGCCGCCTTCGTAGCTCAGTTGGTAGAGCATCGGACGCGACATCCGAAGGTCGTGGGTTCGGGTCCCACCGAAGGCAAGGTTTGTCTTTTCGTCCACTTTAATTCCTTTCTACTTTCTCCACAATTACAATACCACAAGTAACTTCCCCTATGGTTTCCTAGGCTTCATTGTCTGTTTGCTCATTAAGTTGTTTCTAACAAAATAAAGAACGAGCCCTTGACCCCTTCCCTTTTCGTTATTTCATAGCTTGGGCCTCGTTGCGGCAGACTTGGTGCCTTAGGTAGCATGCGAGGGCTTATTGGGCAGCAGCCATCTCATCTAAGTTCACGTTCTACGTGACGCCTCCTGGCAAGAAAGTGCGTTCCACGCACGCCGCCTTGGCCATGAGTGGCGCTGCCTAACACTCCCAGGATAATACGTACATAAATACACAATAAAGTGGACGGGGGGACGGCCGCCTTCGTAGCTCAGTTGGTAGAGCATCGGACGCGACATCCGAAGGTCGTGGGTTCGGGTCCCACCGAAGGCAAGGTTTGTCTTTTCGTCCACTTTAATTCCTTTCTACTTTCTCCACAATTACAATACCACAAGTAACTTCCCCTATGGTTTCCTAGGCTTCATTGTCTGTTTGCTCATTAAGTTGTTTCTAACAAAATAAAGAACGAGCCCTTGACCCCTTCCCTTTTCGTTATTTCATAGCTTGGGCCTCGTTGCGGCAGACTTGGTGCCTTAGGTAGCATGCGATGGCTTATTGGGCAGCAGCCATCTCATCTAAGTTCACGTTCTACGTGACGCCTCCTGGGAAGAAAGTGCGTTCCACGCACGCCGCCTTGGCCATGAGTGGCGCTGCCTAACACTCCCAGGATAATACGTACATAAATACACATTAAAGTGGACGGGGGGACGGCCGCCTTCGTAGCTCAGTTGGTAGAGCATCGGACGCGACATCCGAAGGTCGTGGGTTCGGGTCCCACCGAAGGCAAGGTTTGTCTTTTCGTCCACTTTAATTCCTTTCTACTTTCTCCACAATTACAATACCACAAGTAACTTCCCCTATGGTTTCCTAGGCTTCATTGTCTGTTTGCTCATTAAGTTGTTTCTAACAAAATAAAGAACGAGCCCTTGACCCCTTCCCTTTTCGTTATTTCATAGCTTGGGCCTCGTTGCGGCAGACTTGGTGCCTTAGGTAGCATGCGAGGGCTTATTGGGCAGCAGCCATCTCATCTAAGTTCACGTTCTACGTGACGCCTCCTGGCAAGAAAGTGCGTTCCACGCACGCCGCCTTGGCCATGAGTGGCGCTGCCTAACACTCCCAGGATAATACGTACATAAATACACAATAAAGTGGACGGGGGGACGGCCGCCTTCGTAGCTCAGTTGGTAGAGCATCGGACGCGACATCCGAAGGTCGTGGGTTCGGGTCCCACCGAAGGCAAGGTTTGTCTTTTCGCCCACTTTAATTCCTTTCTACTTTCTCCACAATTACAATACCACAAGTAACTTCCCCTATGGTTTCCTAGGCTTCATTGTCTGTTTGCTCATTAAGTTGTTTCTAACAAAATAAAGAACGAGCCCTTGACCCCTTCCCTTTTCGTTATTTCATAGCTTGGGCCTCGTTGCGGCAGACTTGGTGCCTTAGGTAGCATGCGAGGGCTTATTGGGCAGCAGCCATCTCATCTAAGTTCACGTTCTACGTGACGCCTCCTGGCAAGAAAGTGTGTTCCACGCACGCCGCCTTGGCCATGAGTGGCGCTGCCTAACACTCCCAGGATAATACGTACATAAATACACAATAAAGTGGACGGGGGGACGGCCGCCTTCGTAGCTCAGTTGGTAGAGCATCGGACGCGACATCCGAAGGTCGTGGGTTCGGGTCCCACCGAAGGCAAGGTTTGTCTTTTCGTCCACTTTTATTCCTTTCTACTTTCTCCACAATTACAATACCACAAGTAACTTCCCCTATGGTTTCCTAGGCTTCATTGTCTGTTTGCTCATTACGTTATGACTTGTCATTTAGGTTCGTCATGCAGTCGTGTTGTGCCATATCAACTTTGCTATACATCCCTTTAAGGAAACGAGTGGCATGTAGATCATGCTACTAATGACATGCATGTCACGATTTTCATGTTACGACCTGTCATTTATGATCGTCATGCAGTCATGCTGTGCCAAACCAATTTTCGTATAGGCTCCGCGCAGTCGAGTTTTCCATGTGCGACATAAGCGCCAGAATGCACTGCCTGGCGGAGAGAAGAAGCAAAATTGGGCAGACTGTGACAGGAAAATACGCGAACGCGATGCGCGTCTCCAACTCTATAGCAGCAGCGACCGCCCGCCCCATCATCTTTCGTTTTATTTCCTTTGAGACGCGCGCTCCAAACCTGCGGCAAACTGTTCCAAAGGGGGACGCCGCGAACGTTCGTGTGGTTCGCAGCACGCCCGGAAAGCAGCGAAGAAACGCACGCGTCGCTGTAGCCTCGGTTTCCACAGTGCGCGGGCGTCTCATACGTGCGACCCAAGCGGCCAATATCAGCGATACTGAGCCGTCCGACGAGAGCTACGTAGCGCCCTCTGGTCAGTAGACGGAGCCCATACATCCCATTAACGAAACGGCAGTATAGCGCCAGGACCATGGCATGTAAATCATACCGGTCATGACACGCGTGTCATGAATCGAGTGTTATGACCTGTCATTTACATTCGTCATGCTGTCGTGTTGAGCCATGACAATTTTGGTATACATCCCGTTAACGAAACGCCTGGCATGTAAATCATGCCGCCCATGACATGCATGTTATGCTTTTCATGTTATGACCTGTCATTTATGTTTGTCATGCAGTCATATTGTTGCATACCAATTTTCCTACACATCCCACTAACGAAATGGCCAAGAGAGCACCAAGGCCGCCGCATGTACATCATGTCACTCATGGCATGCATATCATGATTTTCGTGTTATGACCTGTCATTTATGTTTGTGATGCAGTCATGTTGTGGCATGCTAATTTGAGTATACGTCCCACTAACGAAAGCGTTGCATGCAAATCATGTCACTCATGAGGTGCATGTCGTGATTTTCATGTTATGACCTGTCATTTATGTTCACCATGCAGTCATATTGTGGCATATCAAGTTTTGTATACATCCCATTAACGAAGCGACCAGGAGAGCACCAACACTGTGACATGTAAATCACGCCGCTCATGACACGCGTTTCGTGATTTTCATGTTATGACCTGCCATTTATGTTTGTCAGGCAGTCTAGTTGTGTCATACCATTTTTTGTATACATCCCATTAACGAGACGACCAGGAGAGCACCAAGACTGTGACATGTAAATCATGCCGCTCATAATACGCATGTCATGATTTTCATTTTATGACCTGCCATTTATGTTCGTCAGGCAGTCGTGTTGTGCCATACCAACTTTCGCATACATGCCATTAGCGAAACGGCCAGGAAAGCACTAAGACCGTGGCATATAAATCATGCCAGTCATGACATGCATATCATTATTTTCATGTTATGACCAGCCATGTATGTTCGTCAAGCAGTCATGTGGTGTCATACCAATTTTCGCATACATCCCATTAGCGAAACGGCCAGGAGAGCGCCAGGACCGTGGCATGTAAATCATGCCGCTCATGACATGCATATCATGATTTTCATGTTATGACCTGTCATTTATGTTCGTCATGTAGTCATGGATGTGGGTAGCAATTTTCGTAAACATCGGATTAGCGAAACGGCCGGGAGGGCACAAAATCGTAGGCGGCTAGATAGATAGATAGATAGATAGATAGATAGATAGATAGATAGATAGATAGATAGACACGCTCAAACTCGCCGAAGTTCCCTAAGAAATGCTTCGCATTCAATAGCGGTCAGACACAAGTGCGCTAGCCCGAAGCTGGTTCTCTCTCCCTCTCTTTCCCTCACCCCCGCCTTCTTTACTTCTTGTCCGCAGCTCTCCTAATTTGGGTCACAGAAGCAAAAGGTGCTATCACGGAGACAGGCGTATAAATGCGTTTTGTGCAGGTGTGTGACATGCACCGAGGAGCATTTCGGGACCCGCGCTACGGAAAGCGCACAGGAACGCAGTCAATTTATTGCTATTCATTGCGCTATACATAAATATGTTGCACGAATGTTGTTCACTCACCACATATGCACTTTCTCTGCCAACGCAATGAGTTCGCGATATGCAGGGCGGCCTTCGCCTGCTTGCTTAAAAAGAAGGTAACGGCACTCAGTAATTTTAAGAACCCACGTACAGGCGACATTATGTGACATGTTGTGTTAATATTTCAACGCAAAAAAAAACGAAAAAGAGGTATATAGTAATGGCACAGGCAGCATCTTACTTCTACTTACGAATAAAACATGGGATACACATTTACGGCATAGGGTTATATCTAGAGCACACGTTTCAAAAAAGCTGAAAGATGTTAGCAGCAATAGGCGGATCAGTAGGCACAGAGAAGCACATCCACAACTACTCTAGTTTAAGTGAATGCTACACTTTAGGTGTCATGCTAACGTCCACATGATGGTTAGAATGCTTCATATGTGGGACGTTCATATGTGGAATGCTTCATATGTGGGACAGCAGCGCAATGTCGCACAAGCAACACCTTGCTGGCACCTTCGAGTAAATGGATTGCGCCAGTGCGTGTTCGTGCCCAAATAATTTTCGTTCACTACGCCCTACTAGCAGTTCGCGCTGTGTTCCCAGTATTTTTCGTTCCCTGCACCCCCTAGCATAGTGTCCATCGTAACTTTAGTGCAGTGTGAAGGCCATGAAAAACAAACTTGCCCTGTATCTAGCTTTGCTGAATATTTTTGGCGTTACACGTTTCGCGATATCATAGGTTTTTTAATGATCAAATTTGCGTTCATGGCCCATTTTGTAAATGGTACGTCTTATTTTATTTTAACAGCAGACATTGATGCTACTATAATAAAAAAACAGCAAAACAATTGCCACTCTTTACGTATTTCCTACCGATACCTTGCTATTAATGTACGCGCTTACGAAACAAAACTATAAAATATCCAAATCTACAAAGCGCTCAGAAATGCTCTCAGGAAATCTCCAGCATTATTATTTCACATTTGGTTTGCAGAGTATCGCTCACTTAGTGGACACTTTTTGGATCGTACCACACAAGTTTTACCTATAAGTGACTGTAGCTGCTTTACGCACCAAAGCTGCATTATTATTATGAGGCACGTATGCAGAAGAAGCTTTTACAAAATTATATGCAACACACTTCCGCTATGCGATAGTTTATTAGAATCTTTAGCGTGACGTGGAACACATAACGGATTGCTTAAAATTCATATAAGTGTACTCACCTTCTACCTCAGTCTGGAATGTCCCATTGATAGTAAGAGTCAGTTCGGTACTGAAAATTTTTTTTAAATACGTAGCATGACTATATGTCTAATGTGTAGTTTTGCATTTAACTGGGAAAAAAATCTACGTTTGTAGATATTATTAAATATGTGATTATGGTATACTAAGATAAACGCAAGGTTGCGGTGAAGTTCTGGTGTCCTTATTACACCACAAACATAGTAACAAAGTAGTTATGTCGTAGTTGAATAAACAGAGGAACACTACTGGTAATGCTGTTAGTGAAAGCAGGTAATAACAATACTGAGGACTTTATGCACTTAAAGACTGATGCCCTCTTCCGCAGAAGGTACCTGCTTCCTGAACGAAAACAAGACAAAACAGGCAGCATGCTTTGCACAACGGATGTTTTCTAGGGGATCGGAAATTTCGGCATCACGTTTACTGCTATTCATATTTTAATATTTACGTATTAGCTTTATAACAATCACTTTCATAACCTGCAGTCAAAAAAGCTGGCTGTTCAAACTGGTATATCCAGACGGTCACGCTCTTTCGCGTAGCACGGTCGGGACAATGATACTTAAGATGAGTGGACAAGGGCGAATCGGTGAGCCGAAGTGTTTTCATTAAATCTGAGAAAAACAATCACGTTCAAGTCCAAAATAGAAGAGAAGATCAGGGGAATATGCAGGCTTCAATGGACCAAAAGGTCGCTAAAAACGATGCAGAACCGGGAATGTCGCTTGAGCCAACGTTTCTAAAAGTGTTACGGTCGTGACAACGACCCTTGTAAACATGTTGGCTGCAGCAACACTCCCTATTGCACATTGTTTTTTGTGATCTGTTGATCGAATCCCATTCAGGTTATACATACCTGGTCAAATGATATATGATATCACAGCTCTCCGCAACAGATGTATTTATATATTCCATAGTGTCGTTTATTGTCTGTGCGGCATCATAGCCACATACGCAGGTGTCGCTGCCAAACTTTAGAATGTCTGTAGTTATGCCACACGCACTTTTCGTAAAGAGGACGTTGTCCTGGAATAAGACAAATATCGTCCACGTAGGTTAGTACAAGAAATCTTCCATTGAAATATTCACTTTTCTGTGCGTTTTGATCTTTCATACGGTTCCATAAACTGCGAAATAGTCAGTGGTTTGCAACACTTTCAAACATAATTTGTTCTGCTATAGATGCACACAACGAGAGACTAATTCAGAATTGCAAAGAACAAACGCATACCATGGCGTTTACACATACAACATAATATGTCCGGTACTAATATGAGGTGCCACCATCTTGCGCATATTTACGTCAGTCATTGTGTTTTGGGATTTGCTCTTCTAAAAAACCTTGCTCACTTTGGAACATAGCAAGAAAACGCCGCTGCTCTGTCGTGCAGGCTTCTGTGAACATTTCAGCGAAAATTCTTGCGCACATGGAGAAGGGATTTGCAACTAGGTTTGAAAATACATCCGGAAGGCGTCCGTTCTTCTTTCGACAGGACACTTCACCAGCGCGTGCTAACTCCGAAAAGTGTAAAAAAACTACGATTGGTTGATTCGAAGCTGCGGCCACCGCGGATTCCTTGACGCTGCTCCACGCCCGCGCAGCTACATAGGCGACAAGCTTGCCGTCACTGCGAAAGTGCGAATTCGTTCGTAGAAACAAAGAGAAATATTCAACGTCGTGAAGCGTGCTGGCGTGACTAATTGGCACTCTTTAATCAACCCTTTGTGCATGTACCTTCCACCGCGCTCGTCGTAAGGAAAGGACTGCAAATACGCTCGGGCGGTTTTCTCCCTTGAAACCTGACGCTGTAACTATGCCAGAACCTAACGAATTTGAATATAATTAGTGCCAGGTGATTCGTGAGGCAATAAGCTCCATAGGCTACGGCACTTGATGAATGCTTTATCTGAAGCTGTGTTGCTGACATCAGAACAAAGGGTTGATGCAGTGTAATTACTTGCCTTTGAACGTATGTTCATCACGAACCTAGATGTAGACCAAAAACAACATGAATGAAGAGGAGTAGCCGGCCGCAATGGGCACCAACCTCTACTTAAATTACATTTTGTAAAAAACATGAATGAAATGCCATAAGTACGTTCATGCTATTTAGAAAAGCTTACCGGAGCCTCTATTATTTTGTTGAGTTGAAATTTTATCTTGGGACACACCATCTCAGTAAAAGGAAGCGCCACCTAAAAAATGCATGAACGTGACATAGGAACCTTCACTAAAAGTTAGGATGCAACAAAATAAGTTACGTTGATGCACTTTGAGACAAGAAGCCGTGTAAGAGTTGTAAATTAGTGGACATAATTAAATAATCAAGCTGTGTTTCTGCAGAAATTGCACGTGCTTGAAACTTATGTCATTTCAACGAGTGCCGGTTCGTTAAAATGATGCAAGATATGAGTGCCTTGGACGTAAGCCCGGATCTAGCAATTCATTTCCTTATTGCAACGCATCTGCGTTTTATATAACGAAGCTAGCTACCTTTTCGTTTACACAAGAAGCGAACGCAATCTTATGCGTTGTCATTGCGGCGTGCGTCATGATGCATTTGGAGCGCTTACAAAAACAGTAGACCCACTTCGTCAGTATTCCAACATACAGTGAATGCATACACCTGTCGTACCTTCGCAGAGCACACGGGCTTCACCATTTCGCTTCCACCGAAATGCAGCCGTCGCGGGATCGAATGCATGCCGCGGCGGCTGCATTTTTATGGGGGCAAAATGTTGAGGCCAGTGTGCTGTGCGATGTCAGTGCACGTTAAAGAACCGCATGATGTCAAAATTTCCGGATACCTCCACTACGGCGTCTCTCATAATCAGAGCTAGTTTTCGGACGTTAAAGCCTACAAATACTGTTGTACCTGAAAGCGTTCACTACATCAATTCCGGGCACGTTTGAATACTAGTTAGGGCACGAGCAGTACCTGTTATGTTGCCGCTCATAAGGCGATCGCACAGAAGGGACGGCGTAGCACCGTACGCTATACAAAGCTTCTTTCTCGGCTCTCTCTCTGCATGGTCTTTGACTGTGCAATTATCAATGGAAAGCAAACGGCTTCCATTGAGCGGCTGGTCTCCCACGCTGGCCCCCAGGGGTTCCTGGTACGAGACCCTTCCCTTTCGCTGAGCCCGGCTTGAGGAAGAGCGGCCAACGCGTGGGAAGATGAGGCGGGCAAACATCTCATGCTCTCCGCAGTCGCTCGGGGGGTCGCGGCTGTGCGACCGTGCTTGTCTTCTCAGTGGTCAGTTCGGGGAAGAGCGGCCCGGACGCGTAGGAGGAGAATGCGTGAGAGGTGCGCCGTCGCTCGAGGCAACAATGCGCTTGGCCCAACCAATTCTTTAACGACCGGCATGCGCTTTCGGCGCGCCGACTGGAATGAAGGGTTGAGTCGGCAACAATGCACGGTCCGAATGCGGGAAAGGCGAGGACACGCATTGTTTCCCGGAACCCACTTTACGACAGTCACCGGGGGTTCGGCTGGATAAGCGTGGGAGATGGCGCGAATGCCGCAGGGCTGCTAAGATACCGATATTTCGACCGTGAGAATCTCTGAGAGCGTGGGATAAGGAGAGGGAGAGCCATGATGGGAAAGAATGCCAAAATGCCTGTTTAAACTCCAAAGACGCTGCTGTCGAGATTAGGGACAGCCCACTAGGGAGTGGCTGAATCTGAGGGTAAACAGATTGGATAACAGAAGGTTGAGGCGGACCAGCAGTGGCCACCTCCCCTTTTTCTTTGTTACCGCAAGGAACTAAAGACTGGACGGGATTCGTTCCCCTTCAGTCTAGGCTGTCATCACTTAACTGATCGATCAGTAAGACTCCGTACGATGCAACATCTGTCTGAGCCGTAACCACTCGGCGGTCGAACAGTGAGACTAGGTTCGTTGTATGTAGTAACAGTGTTCTAGGCTCTAACTTAAGAAAAGTTAGGTAGAAGAGTAAGACGCTGTTGATGTCTATGTTATCATCAGTGTGCTTCGGCAAGATGTACATATGACTGTAAATATTTCGCTGCAATATACCTTCAAGTTCATTACCTCCAACCTGCCTCCTGCTTCATCGACGTCGATCATCTTCTTGACGGGACTTCAATCCACATCAAGGCGAAAACGAACAAAGAAAACATAACTGCACCCACGTAAGAAGGACACTAACCCCAGTGAAATGTGATGGTGCCATCATGGAGCGATTGCGCGTTTGATGACATGACGTTATCGTTCGAGGAGGGCATACTTTGTCTTCACTTGGCGACGTGACAGTTTTGGAAGTCTTATGACACCAGTAACACCTGATGGATGGGTGCTGGATTCTCCGCTTAATGGTGTATCGCATGCTTTCCCTAAAAAAATTAGGCAGCACTTTGAGAAATTCTTGTTGGGCAAAATGGTTCACGCTAGAAAGTTATAGGTACTAGCGCAAAGAGAGAGCCGCTAGAGAGGACATACGGACATACGGGCGCTGACTAACGACTGATTTTATTTGAAAGAATGATGTGCTTTGTAACGATCGGATTAAAGCAAGGGAAAGGAAGAGTAATATGATAATGAGGCTGTAAACTTGCCAAGAAGGCAACCGCACAGTTAAGCCCCATCAGCGCAAACACAAAAAGAGTCAATAATTTTTTCAATGTGCCACCCTATCGGGGACCACATTGCAAAGAAAATCTATTCACTGCGTTTTTGAATGGAAGTTCAGGAAGTCCTCTAAAAGAAGAAGCGAGAGGACAAATGTGGCAGTGGAGTATCACTGCTTTTTGTAAACGAATAAATCCACTTTCTTAGTGCGGGACAAATGTAAGTGGGCGCGTGAGCGGTACAGGCTTTTCTGTGCGCTCGCCTTTCTCTACGTGTTGGAGAGAAGCGGCATCAGTCACGTCCTTGTCGCTTGCAGAAGTAGTTACATTGTTATTTATTTATTTTATTTATTTCAAAGTACCTTATAGGCCCCATTGGGAGCATTGGGTAGGGGGGGGGGGTATTACACAAAGCATACGTATATAAACATACCATACATAAAAAGAATATAAAAGAAAGAAATGCAAAACAAAACAGGTGTTAACTAAAAACTAAAAAGGGTACAGTCCCTTATGCATGAAATATACAGGTAATAAATGTGTAAACAAAACGGCGCATCGATGTTAAGCATCAGCATCGATATTAAGCATCAGTTTTCAGACTACTGGACATGTGTGTGTGTTCTGTGCGTGTGGCATTTCTTTACCTTGAATTTCCCTCATCCTGAACCAAATGGCCCAGTAGTCCACCTTAGTCAACCTGACGAATGCTTCTAAGCGCGCGCGCGCGCACACCCACCCACACCCACCCACACACAAACACACACACACACACACACACACACACACACACACATATACATATATATATATATATATATATATATATATATATATATATATGTGTGTGTGTGTGTGTGTGTGTGTGTGTGTGTGTGTGTGTGTGTGTGTGTGAAACGGCAGACCCCACACTCCGTTCACGTTCGCATATCCTCACCTAAAGAAGTACAGCACCTTTGTGCCTGCGTAAGTGCTTATTCACGAACCTCTAATATCCCATATCGTTTCCAAAGACAGTAAATGTGACCTACCCAATTTATCATTGCTGCAATGTATGTGGCCAGGCGTTCTTCTGAGGTGAACGCAGCGGTGTAATTTTTGCTTACCACAATGCAAGTCTCCACGTGAAATACGTCAACAGTCTCTCTTTTCACTTTTTCATTTTCTGAAACAAAATGACATTCACTAGTCGTTACGCTACGGAATGTGAGAAAGTTATGTCGAGGCAAAATTTGAAGTGTACGTGCAGTTTCGCAGAAAATATCCTGGTGCTATTGCTGTCGTCCTCCATGTTTTCTCGTCATTTTAGTTATTGTTTTTAAGTGCGAAAGATGTCTTGGCAAACCAAAGGGTTTTTAGCCGTATCTATCTATCTATCTATCTATCTATCTATCTAATGCAGCTGCTCGTGTATTGGTGCATTCTTAGTTGTCTTTGTTGTTCATATAATAATGGTGCTCTTACTCCGCGCGTATAAGCAGTCAGTATAAATTAAGAACAATGCATCTGCCTTCAATGAATGAGTTTGCAGTGCCTGATGAGAGCGGGCTTAGTCATTATTTCAGCTTTCTGTAGGTGTGTTCGTTCTCCAGGTCAGAAAACTACATTAAGCACCAGGATATTGTGACGGGACCGTAATTTCAGTCCGCGAAGCCTCCAATATAAATGTGATCGGTGGAGAATATGATGCGAATAATCAGGTTCCTTTATAAACGTTCTATTGCGGAAGTCTTTAATTCTCTTCGTCTCCATGGAAAACAAAATTAGGCTTACCAAATTCATTAGCTGCGCAGAACAGGTTTTCCGAAGCTTGGGTACTTTCACTGCTACCTGAAAACAGATGTGGTCAGAAAGCCTCATTCCTTAACATGAACTCGTGAACTAGAAGCGAGAGGAATGGGCGTGTCTGAAACATCTTTCCGGAAATGTGTCGATAATTAGGGTACGTTATTACCAGCCGTTGACAAAAAAAGTTAAATGAAGGACCTTCCGGGATGGCTTCTCTCGCTTTCCTCCGTGCCACTGCTCTCCTTATGCCGCCGCTCAGCGGCTTAGCTGCAGGGAGCACATTTGAGACTGCATCTTACAGGTCAAGAGGTGTTCGAGGCCTGGGTAGCGGCAGGGAGCCGCGATATGACTACAGTGGGCACCAGCCCGAGCAGTGCTATCCTCTGTAATATTGCGCCAGCGAAGCCACTACGCGCACACATGTGCCGCGTCCTTACCGTCACCTGTGTCGGGTTTCCCTTTGGCATACGTCGGCGCTCATGACGCTCTCAAGGCTGACCCTCCCGTACTCACGACGAAAGGCGATAGTTGCCTGGGCATCGCACGGCTCATGGGCAGCGGTGGTTTAAAATGCTTGAGGATGAGTAGTATGGAACTTTAACGACGCGGATATTTAAAGCCTTGCAGTAATTCACACGATTCACACTGAGCGATGATGTTGGTAGGTTAATGAAAAGAAGATACTCAGTTATTAGTGCAATGCATTTGTACACAATCATAAAAAGGCTTCAGGGTCCCTTTGAAAAATAATGTTACTCCTGCTACAACTCAAATGTTTTCCGAATAGAAGCTTTTATTGCAATAATCTATCCTGTGTGAGTTCCGTTCTCGAATCACATGTACATTGTCAATTGTTAATCACATGTAATACACAATACCAGACAAGACAATCGGGGATTTGCCGTAGGTTATTCTTCACCGCAATTACCACGATTTGAACCGCATTTTTCCTTGAGGACAGTTTCGACAGCTGCCTAATATCGCAAAAAAATTCCGCCCGCTTCTTCCCATGGGGGAACTCGAGTAAATGCGTCGCAAAGTGGTGGGGGTATCGCGTGAAATGTTGCGTAATTGGGTATGGTTTGGGAATGCTTAATTGTTATTTCGTCTTTATTATTCTTATTTATTGAATGAAGGAGAAGGAAGGCAAGGAGTGTAAAGTTAAAGTGTGTCTTTATTGCTTGGTGCCGTCGTTGTATTGGACGGCACCAAGGTGGGCGCTTGCGTCCACGAGCAGCGTCCGGAGCCGCACCTCGTTAACGACGTTTGCACGCCGCTACTGGCTCACGTACCTGGGGTCTTAAAGCTCACTTCTCACGTTTAGCCGCTGCTTCTCGTGCACGAAGTCCGGAATCCGCAGCCCGGCGTTGCCGTTTCGCAGAAGAGTCGCGCTGCCCGAGTGATGGATTTAATTCCGAACGCGCGCTCCGCCGCTTATATACACACCGCCCGCGTTCGAGGGAGAGGAGTACGGCGGAGAGGTCCGCACCCGCACTGCGCATGCTCGGCTTGCTGAACGCCCGGTGGGCCGGCACGAGACGATCCGAGCATGCGCAATGGGGGTGTGGACGGCGCCGCCGAAGCGCGACATCGTGCGACTAAGAAATGCTGCGCATTTAAGACTAAGAGAATGTGGCGTTGCCCATTTCTATCAGTACTAGACATATCATCATTTCGAAAGTTGTTCCTGGTAAGCATGTGGCAAGTCAGGTTTGGTAAGTACGTTTGAGCAAAGCATAAAATTCATTTTTAAACTTCATGCGCGCCATTCCTGACTCTGGAATAGCACCCCGACGTCAAGTCAAACCATGTCAACTTTCTTTATCATGAGGAAGAGAAAAATTTAAAATCACTGATGGGAAGTGTGCCATGAACATAAATTGATTCGCCTAAACTAAAACATACCTAATGTTGAAGGGTTAATGACGAAAACATTAAGCTACAATGGTCTCTGCCACATTTCATTACCTTTGTGGAATGTGCAGATTTTCTGAAAGTGGCAAAGGACTTCATAAAGTGGTAGCTTGGGCGAGTTGGTGATACAATGTCGACGCGGTGCACAACGCAGAAAAAAACTTCGACAGAGACTAGGAGACACAACAAAGGCGCTGACGCTACGACATTAACATCGGCTACTCATCTTTCAGTCTTAGCGTCTGGTGCTCACTTGGCTATTTGCCTTACGCGGGAAAGCATTTCCGGTGGGTACAGTGAAGGTTCTACTCCAGACTTATGATCAAAGCTTAACACGCAATGCACGCCGTCCGCAAAATGCGCGTCGCATGCTCTGTGAACTGGGTTAGTTAGCGTATGTAACTTTCTGGAAGTGATCACCGGGAGCTGGGTCAGTACGTGCTGCCAGATGAATCCTGTCGCTCGGCTCGTGTGCACACAGAATTTGATCCACTTCTTAGCCCTGCAAAGTGTCTCGGCGCTCTGCAGGCGGTACAATAGGACATCGCGGTCTAATCAAGCACACCTTTTCCACTCTGAACGAAGTATTTGGCAGATCCTCGTCCCATGTCCAGTCGAAGGGTCTGCTAAAGCTACATACGGCCAAAAAGTTACCCACGCCAAGCAACCCCTTCACACAGCATGCCACGTGCCTCTGCCGGGTAGTGTGCAACGTGCGTTAACCTTGGTTCCCAAGTTTGCGCTTGAACCTTTACTGTACCCCTTCGGAACAACTTTTCCTCCTAAGGCAAGTAACCAAGCGGTCACCCGATGCTGAGACTGAAAGATGCATAGCTGAACGTGTGGACGTTGTGTCAGTGCCTGTTTTGTGTATTCTCGTGTCTCTCCTTTTTTTCTGCGCTGTGCACCACGCTGATCTTGAAAAGGACATAAGCAGCTGATACCTGGCTCAGTCATTTCAATTTTGAACCTGCATTTCGCGTTGTTCTTATTAGTACACTTGGGTTCATGCCCCTCTTGCTATCATTATGATTCCCAACAGATAGTTGAAAAGGCTGTAACGCCTATCAAATAAAGATTGCATTGATAAGCACTCAATTACATTGTTTTACTGCTATTCGAGGTTTATTGTCACGTCATCTGAACGCGGGTGACGTTTGAGCGTGTTTCCGAAATGTCTTTTTTTAATACGGACATAGGAGTGAAGTTGTGGAAGAATGTAAATGAATTAGCTTCTGGGGTGTAACGTGTGAAATCCTCGTACAATACAGAAGCTCGCTGTAGTGGAGGTCGCCGAAAACTTTGACCACCTGAACTTCTTTAGCGTGCACTACGACGAAATCAAGAAATTCGCAGGCATCAAATGGAATCAGCTCGCGCAGGACAGGCAAGGATGGCGAGGATTGGGAGAGGCCTTCGTCCTGCATTGGACATAAAATTGGCTGATGATGATGATGATGATGATGAAACGCTCAGGACATGGATCTCAATGATTTGTGCCTACAATTAACATCCGACCACCACATAGCGAGTATCGACCCCACGTACTTCGGGTTGGCAGCTGAGCATCATAAAGAAATGTAAGGTAGACCTCGAAATACGTGGGCGCCTTATCACGTGCGACTACTTCCACTGCAGTTGCTTAATGGAAAACTAACCTTGTTATTTCTTGTGCTGTAATATTTAAAATGAGCGCTAATTAATTTAAAAGCAGCCACGTTCCCATAACGTTGCGGCATACGCAAGTTGGAAGGCAGCCGCGACAGCCTGACGCGCACATATTGAGGATACGGGGCTCAGCAAATGAAACACGATACCCGGACCGCATAACGGCTGGCGCATATTGTGCTGCTTGAATACGCTGGGTTATCTCAAGGAAACCACACTGAATCACAACGCTTCAAAAATCTTCGCTTTCGTAGAACACCAGAATTATCAGCTCGGTGTCTCCATTGCAAAGCGATGAAGCACAAAGCATCCAAAGCCGTGCGCCCTGAGTATAACGTTTCGTTCACTGGGCACTGTACAGCAAACTGTGCTGTAATGGTGTATTTTCTCGAGAAAAGTGGTTTCGAGCACACTCAAATATGCGAAGGAGTGAACATCTCAGGAGAATGTACCGGTACTCGAAATCACTTGGTTAATATATTGAAGGTAATGTCTGTGACGAAGCAGATTTCTTTTTTATTATATTTCTTATCTCACTTCTGTCTTAAATTTTAGGTGAAAACGTGATGTTTGTATCATACTGCGCCATGATAAAGAGAGCATATAGTACTGACTTTTTTGGCACTATTCAACAGCGTATAGAAAAAGGTAAAGCTTGCCTTGGGAAGACTCTGACAGAGAGCTGTCCTTTATTTCCTCTATGACGTGTGCGTTGCGTTCGTTGCTGGACCGGCTTTGAAGAAGAGGAGAAATCCTATGCCGGATACTTATAATCCCTCGCTGAAATGCAAAGTTACATCTTGTTGCAAACATAAGTGAGTGTTTTTGTGGACCTTTTGCCTTGAACCATAACCAAAGGTCCAATACTATATCCCCGTGCATCAGCATAGTAAGAAGGTAACTTTCGTGCATGTACCGTTTTTCTTGAAGACGTTCTGTTTAGGGAAGTGCCCATTCTTTATCGTGTATTTGTATTTCATTTGCAAAGAACCCAAGAACGAGATCTAAAAATACCAGAAATAACTATGTGCTTCTTCAAATAAGCATATGACACCGAAGGCAAAAGATTTCTGTTTCCGTATTCTAGTAAACATACAAGAACTTTAATACCAGTGAAATGTGAATGGCTGGTGCGTTTTCTCTGAAGTACGCACTTCGCCATATATACAGAAAGGGTGTTTATTTATAGACGTTTTCTTTGAAACCATTACTCACACAATACCGCACTCGGATTTAACACAAAATAAAGTGGCATGTGGAAAGGAAGTCTAGCACTGTACCTACCGGAATTGCGTCTGTCTCATGTGTAAAAGCACCTGCAAGCACATCTTTCTAAGTGACAGTGTTAGCAATTGCTATATGAGTACAGAACACGCAACCAAATGTAAAGCAAAACCTTCCGTGATACCGGCATAATAAAGTGCAATACACACTCTGAATTCTTGAAGTGTCTGATACTCAACCAACTGGAATATAGAAGCAAAAATATGAATGCACATTTTGAAAAAAGAAAATGAGGGAGACGGAACAGTTGTGCAAAAGCCAGGAAAGAGGAGATCGACAAGACTTAAGGAAGCTGTGTCGTATTGCCGCCACCAGGACTTCGGTAATTATCGTTCTTTCAGAAAAATTCTGACACATGCAAACCTCCGAGGTTTCCTATTGTCGACTAAAACGGAGTCAAATTGTATGCCTAATATATGGAGAATCGGAGACAAATTAGCATAAAAAGGCAATTCACATTTGGCATTGTGGATTAGTGTATTCACAAAAGGCGAAGTAAATTACATTGTTCAAAAGTAAATAGGGTATAGGTTCGTTGAAATTATCTCACTCCACCTCACAGGCCTCAAATCTGCTGTTAAATTGGAGATATTTAAAATTCTACTAAATCTTTTTAATATGTTCTCGGCACTCACCGGAGCTTTGACAAGCACGCGGCTTTGAGTGACGCCTTGCGGATGCCCGTGTCGGAAGAGTTTACCAGAGTCAAATAAACAAGCTTTACGCTACTTACAGAAAACACACTGTTATCGAAACGGGACTTCGACACAATTCTACAATACCTTTATCGGACCCCCCTACCCATGACTCCTATAAATATAAGGCGTACTATAGGGGAGGTAAGTTTATCACTTCAAAATGAAAAGCCTCATCGGCACACCTGCAAGACTACACGGGTAGATTTGGCTGGCGTTACCTTCCAGATTTTGAAGCCAGTGCCGATTATTTAGAAATAACCATCGTCCTTTATCCCCACTAGCTGCAGATCATCAACCGAGGCGTCAGTCAGGCACGTAGTGTAGAAAAAATGTTCTAAAATTACGGGAAATAAACCAGCCACCCTTACGCAGTAAGCCCCGTAACTTCGACACAGAAGCACTCTCATGTGAGTGCAGACTAATGCCGATAGCCTATTAATGATGCAGCAAAATCACTATCCCTGGAGCAGCAAAATCAGCCTATTAATCATGCAGCAAAATCACTAACCCTGGAGTCGTCAGGAACACCTCGTAGGCATGTACAACGGCTGCCAACGCTGACCCCCAGTCACAGCAGAACGTTTCTAGAGTGTAGACACAAGTAGAAAGGCATGCATTTGCTCTAGAAGTTCATTGAAAGCAGCAGCGTATTAAGCATTGGGACTGCAAGTAAAAAATCACTCACGGATGTCCAAATGCTTTGGTTCTGTCAAAGTTGCTCGCTCTAAACGGGAAGTGTTGTTTAGCGGCGCTAAATATTTTATCTCAACATAGTTCAGGCTAGAGATCTAACTCGCGCATTCGAGAAGCAGCTTCTAATACTTAGTGAAATTTGATACTCAAAGAACACTCTAAAGGAGCTGTCGACATCTGCAGTGGTCTTTCTTAGACAGCGTGCTTAGAACAGCGGTCGCCGACACTCTACGTGGTCAAGTATAGGTTTCCCCGAACGTTGTTGGCCGTGTTCGTGCTTACATGCAACATGGCAATGGGATCTAGGAATAAATTTGAACACCTTAAAATACACCTTACCACTTCCACGCCGCCGGATACATGTTCCACGATTAGAGACGACATGTGTGCAGCGTCGTGATATAGGTTCCTTTCAAGATCCAGGCCCTTCATCTGATGAGGGAACACATATGGGTAAAAGAATAGTGCATTTCCTACTGTAGCAAAAGATATACTTTAAAAGAATTACGGTAGATATAAGAACTTGCATTGACATGTCATGTGCATTACTTCAGTCTTGAATTGGGTGTGCGCCAGAGAATAAAGATGCCTCAAATAAGAAAGAAACTACCACTTCCTGTTTTTCGAATAAGGATAATAAGATGCGGGCAGCTTTATATAGATACCTGAATTGGTGCCGTTAGAGCTTAAGAACACTACGGTGCGGCTTATGAGCAATCGATTAATTTTTATCTTAGATAAATACGCTCCGAATGTATCGTTTACTAATATGTGCACATGAAATATGCCTGCTGCCTACAGGAAATCTGCTGTGGCTTGAATGATTTTACAACAAACAACCATCATAAATGACTGCAATGCCACCATGAAACTTCAATACCGCACGCCGCTGTTATTGAAAGCAATTTCGTTGACAGCAACCAAACGCATTGTATTAGCAGAAAGATTTCGAATATGTCCTAGGAAATGACCTGTACTTCCGAAATTTTGAAAAATTTTACCGCGATCGTGTTGTTCGATACTGCTTAATTGTGTGCAGAATTTTTCACAATGACGGCGTCCTTACAGTGGTCGTTTTATATTCTCCCAGTGACGATGACACAAAGTGCAAGTTATTCGAAAGTACAGAACTTTGTTCAAGGGTTAGGATTAGGCCTGGATGAATGTGTAAGAGGATAGCTCCGCCTTCTTCTCTGCTTTCCAGAACTTTTGGGTACACAATAAAGCCTGGAAAGAGAAAAGTGTACATGTAATAAAATGGGCACCCATATTCTAGGTTTGCTTAGGCGGAGATCGTACAATTTTTAAATTACATTTGATGGCTCCTGCTCTGAAAATCCTTCATTACGTGGTTTATACATAGAATGTATGTGTCAATTTTTCTCTTACCGTCCTGAACAGCTAATATCAGGCCTATCATCTGAGCTCCATGGATCAAGCAGCCGTTCTATAAACCTAACTGGAACGTCCTGGATGAAGGGTCACCTTGAAGGACTCGAAAGCAGCTCTATAGAGCATCTGTATCATGTACTCGGCTCCCAACAAAAATGCAGTGTCTAAAATCATGGGTTATATTCATCATACGGCCGGCGTCTCCGGCCACACTATCATGTTCCAGTGGATTCTAATATAATGCAGCATAAACGGAAATGTGAAAGCAGGTCTAGTTGCACATAGAGGCTTATGCTATAAAAGTTGTAGACGTATGCATTTTACTAAATCAGACGCATCAACAATGGCAAGGAAATACTTCCACGTGGAAAGCAATACATAATGTAATATTTCATCTCAAGGTAGCTTTCTGCATTCCTTACCTAAAATCGAGGTTTCCACACCACCTTCCTCGTCGCCTTGAGACACTATATCAACTACTTCGCCTCAACGTCACATTTACCAATAGCGACATGTGCCACTTTGGTCTGACCAACAAGTCATACTGTGACAAGTGTGGCGCATGTGAAACAGTCAAACGCATTTTCCCGGAATGCCCGGCATACAGAGAAGAAAGAACTTATCTCCACAGTAGTTTAAGCCTGATTCCCAAGTTCCAGATAATCTCGAAAGAATACTATGTCCAGTGTCCTCTATTTCCCTGCAACGTCAAGTTCTAAAATCTCCTTTAAAGTTTCTTGAAGACATAAACATGATCGATAAGCTTTAAAAAGCTTATCGATCATGTTTGCAACAGCTTATATGATCAGCTTGCAACACCTTATATATTTCCTGGACGTTACCCGTACAAAAGTTTTTCTTTTCTGCCCTCCTATTCTAGGACCTTTACTCCTGAAACCCGCTCCCTATGCAGGATAACATGCAGACGTCCATTTCTACGGCGGCAGAATTCTGTTTTTCAATAAAAAGCTCTCTCTCTCTCTCTCTCTCTCTTTGCTTTGCGAATATATTCTCAGTAATAAATACCTAGAGCAACAACATTCACAGGGATATGAAATAGCGGCTTCTATGCCAAACTATTTCGGCCAGAACGATAAAAACGGAACGTCAGCGGGGCACACTGTCTTGTTGCTATCAACGTCTTCAAATAAAGTGAACAAGGAGGTGCAGGCAGGTGCCGTTTGTAGGCGTTTGTATTCTTGCGAGTCTTTATGAAATAGCAGGTTTGCAATCCATGGGTCGGTGTTAACAGGACAACCAGCTTTTTATTTTTAACAAGATATATTGTCAATATGCAAAGCGCCGACGCTAAATATATTCATTCATTCATTTATTCAATACTGCCGACTTCTATGCGAAGTCGTAGGCAGGAGTGGGTAACAGATACACATGCTAATACACTTTCCATTGGCAGAAAACAACAGAATAAGCTTAAAAATAAACAGTATTTCTGAAAAAACATAGAAGAAAAATAGGAATTTACAAACTAACAAAAGCTAACACGTTTTAACAGCCACAGCCAGAAGTTGGGATGCTTAGCTAAATGAACCTTTCCAACAGCGTGTTAAAACAGCAACTGTCTTGTGAAACTAGCTCTCGATGTACTTGTATTCATTACTTCAAGGGGTATAAGGTGGTAGAGCAGGATACAGTGGGCACCGCTAAATTAATGTCTACCCTTATTTTGAATACTGGCATTCATAGTGTGGCAGAAATAGATAAGTCGGCGCACGTAGTATGAACTAAATAATTTCTAGGAAACGCTGCTACGATTTGTTTTATACATATATGTATATGATAATCAAAATTTCCATATTTTCGCCCTATGGTAGCACACTGCCCGTGAAGTGTCATATTTCTACGTTTACCGTTATGCTTTTACGGTCCCTACTTTCTTTCCTTTGTCATTTCCTTTTCTTTACTTATTTTTTTTATTTGGGGGGGGGGGGGGGCTCTGAACTAGTCAGCTGTATTAACCACAACTTTCTTTTCACAGACCTTTCTCTGTGTAAGACAGAACGAAAAAATTACAGCATATCCACGGAGTGAATGATGATGAGTGGGCGATGCTCGGGATGTGCATCGTAGATCGTGCCGAGTTCCGGATTAATTTAGTTAACGCTCATGCTACGAATCCTCACGGTTCAACTATGCACAATGCACAAGTGAAATCTCCCACCGGCACTTCATTGCAAGTCAAGATCCAGTATATATATATATATATATATATATATATATATATATATATATATACATGGGTTTTGCCGGTGAGCGCTTCTCCAACGCGGGCAGTCGGTATTTCTCAATCAAGAAACTCGCTAGGAGACGCTGCCTGCGCCAACGTTGTCTCTCGCGTTTGCCGGGGCAGTGTCGAGTTTGCCGGGGAGCGCGTGGCTCCCGGCGCTCGCGGCGAGGGCGAGCGCCAGGTGCCACGCGCTCGCCCTCGGCGCGTGCGTGCGCTCCAGCAGGCACGCGCCGGTGGCTACCTACTACTAACTACTACTACTATTACTACTACATACATCGGGGACGCACGAAATGGCTGCTAATGGGGAATGAGGGATTGAAGAATTCGGCTTTTAGTTAACGCGCATGCTGCGAATTTTGTATTGTTCAGCAACGCACAGGAGAAATCTCCCGCCGGCACCACCTTGGAGGTCAAAGCGTAAGACTGGTTACGCACTACTACGACTACGACGAGGGACGAACGGGTGCCGCTTTAAGGAGCTTCGCCCCTAAAATAAACGACTTTATTTCTAACATATAGACATGTAGCTACTTTCAAATACGCGCATTTACTGGTAGCCTTGACTTGTATTATATGCTAATGTTTAAATTTTCTGATAACAATAGGGAAATACGTGAAGGCTTTTCCATATATTCCAAGTCAAGTGCAGAGTAAGCGTACAATACTTTGAAGTGATCTTCGTAGCTAAGGAAGAAACCACGCCCTCGACTATTTGGAATATGTGCAGGTTCTTTGATTTATAAACAGACGGCCAGCTGTATCATTCATGTTCATCACTCATTTTGAAAGATGACTTGAGGGCAGGTCTAGGAATGTGGTCGGTCGTTCCAATATGTAGACCGCATAAGTGCACAACTTGGTTTTTGCCATTATGCACTGATTACAGCACTAAATAACATTTGGCCTTGAACACACAGGCAACTCAAACTAGCAACAAGGCCTAACGTAATGAGAAACATGGAATAATTTCTACATCTGAAGTTCTTTAGCAACACCGAGGTACATATCCCTACTGAAAAAGTCCGTTTCCGTATTCCAATAATTCCATATTTTCCATACGAAGTCCATAAGTTTTCCATATACTTGCCGTATACTTTCCATATTTTTCCATATGAGTCTTACGGAAACATACGGAATTATTGGAACGACCATACGGAACGTTTCAGTAGGGATAACAGAATACTTTTCACTGGACCGCTGCCGACAAGGGCCTCTAACACGGAAAATCAAACAACTCATGCATTCCGTTTGCCGAGCTATATTGGAAACCAGGGCAGTTCCAAATGTCCGCCTTTCGTATTTCTGTGCAGTTTAGTTACACAGTAAGGTACATAAATAACATTGGGAACGTATCAGTAATTAAGGATGCAGCTCCATTATTACGGCGCAAAACATTAAGAATTTGCTAGACCATCCGATGCTACAGTGCCCGTCGATGACGTTCATTTAGTCCAAGCTCGAGTTAGAGCCATCAGTGCTTCTTTTGCTCGAGCATGGGCAGCCAAACTTCTTAATATTGTTGCACTGGCATGTAATTCCTTCTATCTCATAACACAGCACTTTTGAATCAAGTGCAACAGTTGGTCGATCGTTGCTTCCTTTCGAAGCACTCGGTCTTCTTCTCACTGATTTTAAGCGTGAACATATTTTTTTCTCGCTGTAATGCATGCTTCCTGACTAGAAATATTGAAGTGGTGGAAAGAGGTTGAGTTCTTTTATATAGCGAGGTTCAAAAGCGAACCTCTCAAGATGAATAATAGGCTGGTATCAATCATGTGCATGATTATGAAACGGCGGGTCTAAAATGCACGGTGACAAGCGCTGGAATCTCAATGAAATTTTATTTACCTGAGCCCAAATCTGTACACGCGCATGTGGCTACGCAGAGCAAAGCAAGAAGTAATGGCAAATAAAAACCGGAACCGCAACCATGAGATAGGATAAGTAGCCATTGAAATACGTTCTCATAGATTGCCTGTGGGTAATCTTTGTGCTTTTCGCTTTCATGTGCGACACTGTATGCGTATATGAATGTGGGCTCGCGTGAATTAAACACAGTTGGGAGCCTTGCACTTGTCTTTTGTCTATTATTTTCAGCGCTTGGTAGTATTTTGTGGGTGCCACTTCATAATCGTGAATCCCTACCAACTAGCCGAATCATCAGTGCCAAAGATTTACAGATGAGCGCGAGAGAGAGCGTGGGAATTATTGGAATGGCGGTGTGATAATGAGTCGCTTCTTCCTGACTTTTACTATAACTTTCACGTGTGCCGTACAAAGAAGTCATTCACCCTGACAGACCCTGTGCGTTAGCCTGTAATAAACAATGTTATGGTAGAAGGCACTCGTGCATATGTTCTGAATGCCTTAAATCATCTGTTCACTTATTATAACAGTACTCACGTGCCCTCCCCCCCCCCCCTTAATAGGGAACGCATACCAACTGCAATCTCATAGTAGCCACACAAGCAGCATATCAGCTAGTCTGTGGAAGAAAAGGTATACTCACCTGAGCAAGTATCAATGATGCAGAGGGTGATGACTGCGTAACGGAACGTTACCATCGCCAAACTCCTGACGTTCTTTTGGCATTTATCAAGAACTTGTGGCATCATGGATGTAAAAATCTCATGTCCAGAATACATTCTTGAGTCTAGTGAAGAGAAATGTTTGTTGAAGCCGTAAGCATTCAGTAATGACTGCATTCTTTCACGTTACCGGTCTCCGCGGCCTGGTGTTAGCCATGTTTAAAAAAAACCTAAAGCGCGTTGCATGCCGGTAAAATTTGAGCAAACAGAGGAGCTTTTCACTTGTGCTTTTGTTGCATTTATCTTGTAGTGATCTGTTCTTTTCTCGTTCTTATTCGTTCTTCTCGTGATTATCTGTTGTAGCATGTAGTACGTAGGGCTGGTCAATAATGATAATTTCTGGGGTTTTATTCTCCAAACTACCATTTGTCTAGGAGCGACGCCGTAGTGGAGGGCTCCAGAAATTTAAACGCCTGGGTCCTTTAATGTGCGCTGACATTGCACAGTACACGAGGCTCAACGTTTTGCCTCCATCGAAATGTAGCATTCGATCCCGTGACTTTTGCATGAGCAGCCGAGTGTCATAGCCACAGGACTATCGAAGCAGAGCAGCGGTGGGCTGAAGGCCAGGTTGTGGGTAATTGGTAATAGGCAAGAGCAGGTCCACCTTTCACTTCTCTGTTACAGGAGACAGAAGGCAAAAGACCAGGCTTTCTTAGTTTTTGTATTGACACGTGGTCGTGACGCACGCAGCACGATGGATATCGGGGATAGATATCGCTGGACACTAAACCGGTTTACAATTGAAACGCATCCGCTCTACGCGGTTGTGTAAATGTAACGTGCTTGTTTGTTGTGGTCTCGTATTATGCCGTATGGAGGCAACGGGCACTGTATTCCGGATGACGCCAAGTATTAGACTTGTCGATTTTATGTGCTCGCTTTGCATTGCAGCCTTTCCTAGAAAGCTTTTGGGGGCAGCGTTCGCGCAGGGTGTTCGGGCATATGTCGTGCATTTGTAACCTACTGGACAGTCGGCTAATAGGCGCATCCTGTGTCATGGTAAGACATCGGGTATGTGCCGTAGCTCGCATTAACAACTGAGAATGGTAAAGCATATGTAATGTCCCAAGTAGCCTATGACGCCATTATACGTAGCTGCCTCGAGGTTCTGTGCATTAACGTTTTAAAAAAGGTTTCACCACCAGGGCAGGGCATTCAGGTGGTTATAAATAACTGACATCTCCCATAATGCTCCGTCAAGCCCAGTATTTCGCACTGTAAAGCTACGGCTGCCGAGGCGGAATTTTCTGGAGCGAGAGCATAAAGGTCCATAATCTCCAACGACCAAGAGCTCACTTTGCGAAATGCCGTCTGTAGCCTTCCGTGAGAAGACTCACTATAGTCAAGTAGCATATGAGTGCCGCTGAAAATTTTCATAGCTATGGTGGTAACCAAAATTTGAACATGTACTTCCCTATTCCATTCTCTTTTGCTTCCCAACGAAGAGAGAAAAGCTTTTCTCGCGATTTCTTACTGCAGTTTACTTCTCTCGCACAGTAGGTCAAGTGTGCTTCATTTAACGAGTATGTAGCTCTCCCCTTTATTCTTCTTCTCGGATAGTGCCATTTGTCAGACCACAAAATTAATGAGTTGCATTCAGGTCGTTTCCTTGCAATTTATTGCTACGGATGTGGGTCTCTAATTTTCTTTTATAGAACTCTTATTTGTTCGAAGGAGCATATATGAAGTCAATCTCGCAATATTGGAGGGTGAATAGGTTGGCTGTTGCGATATTATAGGTAAAAATTAAGCATTTCACGAAAACTCGGAGCAAAGCGTAGCAAACAAAAGTTGTACCTATCACGAAGAAATATATATAAATGATCACACACCATTTCGAAGAAGAGGAAAGAACAGCCTGCATTGAAAATACAGAGGGCGGAACTACTTGAATATTTTGGAATACCCCCACAGTAATGTTGTCTACGAATATTCAAACAATTCCGTATGTTTCCATGAAGTTCACAAGGAACCAAATGAAGAGCGTTCGACAAAGATATGAAAACTAAACGTACTTCGTACGAGATCGTGTAAACATATTGAAACTGGGGTAGAAGATTTAAGTAGGGATTTTACTGGTGCGTGAATGAAAAGTCATTTCTGTTCGACATCAAATCTGTGGCTCTCTGCATGAATACTGCAGCCAATTGTCCCACACAGACACGCAGGCGCAGCGCGTGTGTCACACAGCGTGCAAAATTATCGAGGAAATCGTCTCAAATATTCTTTGCCGGAAAATCATACGACCTTCCTCGAGTTCTTTGCTCTTCATTGTCGTTCTAGTGCAGAAGAAAGAAAGGCTCGAGCGAGTTTGTGTTGATTACCGTGCCTTGAAGAAAATAACGCGCAAGGATCTTTACCGATTACCACGGATCGACCATGCCCTGGATTGCTTACGTGGCGCTGAGTATATTTCTACTCATTAACATAGATCTGCCTATTTACAAGTACTTGCGTAACAGTCAGACAAGGAGATAACCGCCTTTGCTAACCCTGATGCGCTGCACGAGTTTAGCGTAATGCCTTTCGGTACGCTGCAACGCGCCCGAACCTTCGAACGAATGATCGATATTTTACTGCGTGTGTTAGAGGACCTACCTTTGCTACTTGAGCGGCATTGTAGTGTTTTTAATCACGTTTTACAAACTCCTGGAGGATCTAGAAGAAAAGCGAGCCTGCCTTGCACACGCGGGCCTACAGCTCAATACGAAGAAATGTACAGACCGCAAGCAAGACCATCCAAGTACTAGGGCCTACAGTCCGAAATGTCGGCGTTCGACCGGACCCTGAGAAACTCTCCTGCTTTCTGGAATTTCGCCGTCCTTGGCGGCAAAGAGATGTGCGCAGTTTTCTTGGACTGACTTCCTATACTTCCGGCTCTTCATACGCAATTTGGCTAAGATTGCATCCCCGCTCGATCAACTTCTCTCAAACAAGGCATCGTTATTTTGGTACAGACGAATGTGAAGGTGCGTTCCTGACGCTGAAACGTGCCCTAATTCGGACCCGGTATTATGTCCCTTTGACCAAACCACGGCCTTTAGCCTTAACACTTACGCTAGCAGTCATGGTCTCGGTGCTGTTCCTTTGCAGCGGGACACCTCTCGTGAACGAGTCGTCACTTACGCAAGTCGTACGTTGACTGCATTAAAGAATAATTGTACTATAAACGAACAAGAGTACCCTGTATTATTTGGGCAGCGCAAAAGGTTGCGGCCGCCACTTCAGAGTCGCTACTGACCATAATGCATTGTGCTGGCTCTCATCTTTCTAGAACTTCTCAGGTCGACTTGGTTGCTGCGTGATATGTTAGCAGGTGTATGATTTCGACGTTCCTATAGAGGGCAAGCGTGGCAGGGGCAGGCAGAAAGTTAGGTCGGCAGGTGAGATGAGGAAGTCTGCGGGGATAAATCCCGCCCAGTTAGCATAGGACAGGGATAATTGGAGATCCATTGGAGCGGCCTTCGCTCTGTAGTGGACGTAGACAGGCTGATGACAAACTATAATGATGATAATTTCGACGTAATTTGCAAGTCTGGAAAGAACCACCAAGACGATGGCACGATATCTGGTCATCCTTTCCCGAACTCAGCATCACCTAGCTGCAGCAACGTGCCCACCGGGCTTCCATCATCGCTCGTGCCCGTCTCGGCGCTCGACTGGTTGAGACCTAACCACCCATCTGTCCTCGTCTCCCATCGACGGACTGACTCATACTGCCCGACTATTGTCGACCGCATGCAAGGTTCTTCTACACGTCCAAATGCCCCGCTTTGTCGTCAACTCCACCAATTCGAGCTTCACGAGTGGATTTTATATCGCTATATTTATCACGTCGATGGCAATAAGTGGGTCCCCATCTAACCGCGTTGTTTGCAACATGAGATGCTCGAAGCATTTCACGATGACGCGATGGCAGGTCATCTCGGATTCCACAAGACACGACAGTATAAGAAGTCGATGCTCCATGCCCGGCATCTCCTCCGCTTTCGCCAAATACGTCACATCATGCGCTCTTTGTCAAAGTCGCAAACGACCTATGACTGCTCTTTGTGGTCGTTTGCAAGGTGTCCCCTGACCCGCTTCGCCTTTCGAAGTTCTCGGAATAGGCTTATACACTGCTCTCCCCAGGACCACGAATGTCGATATATGGATCGTGACAGCCGTGGACCTCCTGACACACTAAGTGGAGACAGAATGTCTACAATATGGTACCGCCGTCACGGAGTTCCACGTGTGCTCTTCAGCGACCGTGGCAAGGCTTTCTCATCGTCTCTTCTGATCGAAGTTCCGCGTGCCACAAACGCTGTTGACGCGACCACCTCGAGCTATCATCCGCCGACCAACGGCTTGACAGAGCGTTTTCATCGACTCTATTGGACATTATCGCCATGTACATCCGCCCTGACCACACCAACTGGAATGCGATCTTGCCATTCATCACATTGTACGGCTGTGCAACGTAAAACAGGCTTCCCTCCATTTTTCTTCGTGTATGGTCGCTCGCCAAGTTTCGCTCTAGATGCATGGTTACTTACAGCAGCTCCTGCACCCACAGCAACACCTTTATAAGGACGGTTGTCTCCTCTAGCGGACTACCGTGATCGCCCTCACATAAACACAGCATCTATCTGGATATTCGGAAGGAACGCTGCGACTCGACTGACGGTGCTGTGACTTCTTCTTTGGACTCCTAAGCGCGTCCCAGTATAGTGTCAGAAATTGGCCAGTCGTTTAGTTGCACCTTACGAAGTCAATAAATAGACGCCCCTGTTAATCACCACCTCTTTCACATTGGAATTCCTCTTATCACCGTTGCCGTGGTACCGAGATTATTCATGCCGCTAATTTGAAACCATGCATGCGCCGGGTTTTCTGATACTTCGCGGCCGTGCGGCCGCTTCCACTGTGGGAGGACGTTAGCGTGATGGCGACCTGTCACTTACTCTTATTCACCCCAGGATGTCATCTTCACCTGTACTTCTTCCTCGTCTGTATATATAATCGTCACCTGGGTGGTTCGATTTCTGCCGTCACAACTCGTGATCGGCCGGAATAAATGGTCCCTTATATGGCTTACGGTTTTGGGGTGCAATTAAAGCAACTTAGGAAAAATATTTGTACAGTAGTTATATGCTATTCAATTTGGAGTAAAGTTTGCAATGTAAAGTAACTTGCGTGAATTTGTACGTACAAAAAATAACCTTCTTCTAATGATGGTATAGCATTTGCGCCCCTAATGAGTCTGTCATTATTCTAAACTGTATGCTCGCACAGCACTCAAAGTATTGGGCCCATGCTCAAGATTATTGCTGCAGATAAATACGAAGGCTCTCGCTAGCGTAAATTAGTTCGCTAACATGTATTAAAACGCACTAAATCTTAGACTACATGACGGAGGCGCAGTACTTCTGCTGATAACAGAATATATTATCGAAACTACTTACTTTGTGTTTTCGTATTCCAATAATGCCAATCCTCTGCCTAGGTTCTCCGTAGCGAAGCGGCCTAAGAGCAATGTGCGTTGTGACGCACAATTTCATCCTGACTTATTATATTTGCTATATTTCCAACCATCTGTTCACAGATAGCACGATCAGCGAAGCGGATGCTGTTGTCCTTGTGTCGCTCTGTATGACGACTGTCCTTTAACATATGTTAGACAATGTGCTGTTGAGTCAAGTCAAATTGTTCCTAGGTCGAATAAAATTCTTGCCTTTTCAATGATCATTTCACTCAGCGTAGGTATAGAATATTCGCTAGTGCTGAACTTTGCATCTCGCATTTAGCCTTCACGCTATCGGTGGCTATGGGGACTCGATGTTTGTGAGCAGTTGGTCTGCGAAGCCATTTATTTTGCATACTTGGAAAGCTTCGTTCAACATGACGATTATATTTTTTAACATTGCAACTTGCGCAGAGTATATACTTATGTTCATATTAAGAGAAGAAGCAACAATTCCCTGACTTTTCTTTTTGCATGCACCCAAGCAAAGAAGAGAAACAGCAAATTTGCACCACAATAAAACTGTGTTAGCTGTTTTTGTCGCAATAATAAGGCTGTTAAAAGAGCATAGTCGAAGGATCCGCAAACGTCACTGTGGCAGAAATGCTTCGCTCTCCAAGCATTCCAGTGCTGTCACTGGTGGGGCTTCATTTATTGTATTATTTTCAATTGGCTTTTTACATTCTGACGAATTGCAAGATAGCAAAAAGGCTACCTCAGTCAACTAAAGGTTGCCCGCACACTGGGGGCTAGCTCCTCACACGGATATTAAGTGAACTAAAAAGCTTACTTAACATCTGATCTATGGATACCTGAACCCATCGATAGGAACAGCATTACAGCAAGTTAAATAAATATGTATGCCAGGATCAAAACCAGAGAAAGCTAGTAAGATAGACGTTACGTGCAGAGTATGAAGGCGTACACATTGAAAGGAACGCATTCACTGAAACGCAGTATTGTTTTTACAAATAAGGCAAAAGGTATAACTTTGTAGTGAAAGCGAAGATCGTGCTTAACCTGAAAATGACCAGAAGAAAACTCTTTACTAAAAACACGAAATTCTAGAAGAAAGCAGACCAAATGAAGGAGAATTGAAAGATGAATTAACGAAGCAAGTTTTAAGCGTTAGATGAAAAAATATCGCCACGTAGAAAACACGAAAGAAACCATAACTGAAATATTTCTGAAGCAGGGTTCTAAATCCCACATAATGAAACAAGTCAACTTGTGGTTAAGCTGTCACAAACGACAAGAGATTCATCGAAGAAAGGCGGGCTGCAAACACGTGCATAAAAGGAAAAGTAATGAGCATCTGCAGATAAGGAGGAGTACTACGGCGGACTTTCCCGCATTCCACGATGTAATAATGTGAGACTAAGTACCCGGGCAAGCTGTTCTTAATAAAGGAATGACATGAAATAAAATTACCTACGGATGTGGTAAAAATAGGACAAAAGGATAAAATATAAGGAAATTCAGCGTGAATGAAATAAAAACAGCACTGCAAAAGTAGCATCATTAAATCTGTCAAAAGAAAACTGCGTTTACAGCGAGAGAAAACTCACACTGGAAAATCTAAGCAGGGCAATGCCATCGCCAGTTTCACTGAAATATTCAAGGCAGAATGAAAATTCTGCTCCTAACTGCACAGCTTTCATGATGATTGTGATCTCTGGGATTTTAGCTTCCCAAAACCATGATATGAATACGAGATATGCAGTAATGGAGGGCTCCGGAAATTTCGACTACCTGGGGTTCCTCAACGTGCACTGATATCTGAGTGTACACAGGCCACAACTTTTCGCATCCATCCAAATGCAACCGCCGCTGCCAGGATTCGATCCTGCGATCTTCGGATCAGCAACGGAGTTCAACGACCATTAGACCACCGTGGTGGGGCACTGTACAGCTCTTAAATAAACATTCAGCACTGTGTTTTTGAGCAGGCGTCAAAGCGGAGGCGATAACATTCTTGGTGTAATTAACGACCATATAAGAATAGCAGTACAATACATATCTCATGTAAACAGAGATGGTGAACACAATTTAACAATCGACTTGAGGAAAGGTTTCAGGAGATATGCTATTTAAAAACTGTCGTCAAATTTAACTAAATGCCTAGTAACACCTAATGACCCACCCAGTTGGGAAAATTTGTATTCCTAATACGCAAGTGAGGAAACATAAAAGACCTAAAGAACTGCAAAAATGTAAGCATACTTGCAGTAATAAACATATTCGCATAAGCAATTTCAAGAGAGATAAAAGAAATGCATTACCTTAAAGGGCAACTCCAGCGGTTTTACAGCGTCTACTAATCTAAGTGAAACATCTAACTGTAATAATATATGCCCACCAGACAGTTTCAAGTCATTCTGTTTGCCTGAAAATGAAAGGAAGTAATTTTTTTTAGCGGATTCACACGCGGACCACCCTATGTTTTTGACCTCTATGAATTCGAAAGTTGCTGGATATAACAAGTTCACCATATGGTTTATATGGACTATACGAAACACCTTAGTCAATAGAAGTATAAACTATTCTCGAAGCCTTACGACAGCAAAGGGTACCTGCGACATGCGTGCAAACTATAAATGACAGCTACAGTTATTTTACAGTTACTCACCTGCACAAGAAAGCGAAAAATATCGATCGCGGACGTGGTGAGGTGAGGTAAGCAATATCCTCAATATTATTCAATGCATGCTTCGTGTAATTCATATATTAGCAAGATTGCGGAGATGAAGAAGAGAAAATTGGTGAATATCTCGGCAACTAGATCTTTGCAGATATGATATCATGCTTTTCAGCATTGATGGCACCGAACTAAAAGTAATGTTTGAGGGCTCAAGCAGGAAAGTGTTAAAGTAGGCCTAATAATGAATAGGAAACTCACCATAATAAGGCTCAATAGCTTCAGGCAAGCCGGGGAACATAAAATTGTCAACTATATCGGATGATTTGTAGCTTATACTGCAAGCGTCTCCCAATCATGAAGAGAAGGTAAATGCCTTCGAAGCGATCAGTGTGCAACCACAGCATTCCCTCGCTGCAAACGGTTTTGGGACGTAAAACCCGCCAAAACAACAACAACAACCCTCGCTGCAAACATACGGTGCTACGACATGGACGATGACAAATAACCTAGAGCTGAATCTATCGACTACACAATGTGCTGTGGAACGAAAAGCGATAGTAGTATCTTTAAGCAACCATGACGCCAACAGAACTCTTGGCGTCACCTGCAATAGACACACTGGCAATCAGAGCAAAGCAGGCGCGTTTAAAATTCATACATAACCTGATACACAACCGCTTAAACATAGATTCTTCAAAAATATATTACTTCCTCTACGTCCCGGATTTCACGACATAACAAGAATAAAGCATTAGTTGAGTACTTTTGCAGAACGGACACATTTAGATATTCATGTTTCCCTACAGCTGTTAGGGAGCGGAACCGCCTGGACTCAACAATAGGGAAAATAGAATCATCTTCATCTTTCTGTGAGATGATAGGAAACAGTAATGAATAAATGCTAGCACCATTTCTTATGCTTACCTAAGCTTGTCCTTACTTTTTTACCAGTCTCTTTTGTTATGTTGGATTGTATCAAGTTATACACCTGTAGCTTCTTTGTCAATAGTTATATTCCTATATAGCTCGTGCTTTTTTGCTCTTTCTTTTTTTTCTTCTGGTGCTTTTCATGGTGTACTGCTTATACATATCTCGCACTTTGCCTCTTTATTGGTTTTATATATCCATGTTTTATGTTATACCTTAAATTTACGGCTGCATTGTAATTATATGCCCACCTGCTATGGACTCGTAGGTCGTGCAGAGTTCCGGATTAATTTAGTTAACGCGCACGCTACGAATCCTTATGATTCAACTACGCACAAGTGGAATCTCCCACCGGCACATCATTGCAAGTCAAGATCCAGTGCCTATATATACCGGGTGTTCAAAGTTAAGCTTTATGATTTTTTAAAAATTAGGCGCTCGAAGGCACGTGAGAACCACTTGTGCAAATAAGTTAAGCGGCCAGGGGGACAGAAAGTTAGATGATAATTATCGCTGTCCGCAGCCCAATTAACTAAAATTTAATAATTAACGTTTTACTGGCTGCGGTAAGTTGGCATGTTTATATTGAAAAAATGTAGGCAGTGGTGTTTGTACACAGTTTCAGTTGGAAGATTCTTTCTAGCACGCCTGTGCTCCGAGATATCCGGCTCCAAAGTTTACTTGTCTTTCGCATGATTACGCATGCAAGAGGGTGAGGGTCCGCGCAAAGCTCCTCCCTAAAGTGACGCATCTGTTTTGTGCGCTGTTTAGTGTGTGAAGAGGGTGGAAGCGTAGGCATAGGTGATAACAGTTACCCTTGCCCTCTCGGCCGTCGAAATCAAAAATCGAAGAACCCTTGCAACCAGTGTCGTAACACGCAACTGCAGAGCCTCTAACGATAGTGGCAGATACCATGCCGAGATAATGGTGCGAGCGGAGAATCTGGATGCCAGTGCGCGTGCGTAATAATGACTAGAGAAGCGTGCGTGGTCGTTGCCTGGGCTACGCGAATAGCGTGACTGCTGATGTCCGAGTACTGTAACTTTTATTGAAATCAAGAGCAACAACTCCACCAATAATAACTGAAACAGTTTTATCCTTGCTAACGCATATTTCCTGCTGCTACATAAGCTTATTTCGGTCATGCACAAATCTCATCGAAACTCTTCACCTCTCAAGACGTCAATGCCCCAAAAAGTGTTCAACATGCCATGCCTTCGGCAGCAACGCAAAGCATGAACCGCTCTCGCGTCGACTCGATGACTCGGCGCACTACTTCTGCAGGAATACTCGCACAGGCAGATGTTATTCTGTCCTTCGTGTCATTAACATCGCTGGGCTCTGTTACGTAAACTCGATCTTTAACGTAGCCCCAAAGGAAAAAGTCTAGCGGAGAAAGGTCAGGAGATCTTGGTGGCCAAAACATCGCTCCTGCGCGCCCAATCCACTGTTGTGGAAAACGTCTGTCCAACCAGTTCTTCGCCCTGGTAGAAAAATGTGGTGGTGCTCCATCGTGCTGAAACCATACTTGGCGCAGGTCATTCGGGGAAAGACTGCAGACAAGGTCATCAATGACAACACCTAATATTTCTTCTGTGTACATCTTTCCGTTCAAGTTGTCCTCAAAAAAGTGAGGTCCGATGATCCTGTCCCCCAGTATGCCGCACCACACATTCACACTCCAGCGAACTTGATGCTTGTGCTGCCTCAGCCAGTGTGGGTTTTCTTGTGCCCAATAATGGGCGTTGTGAAGATTAACACTTCCATTTCGTCAAAACCGAGCTTCATCAGTCCAAATTATTCTGTGCAAAAAGTCATTTTCTTGATCAGTTTTGATGAGGCCCCAATTGCAGAAGTCAACTCGCCTTTCAAAGTCCGCCTCATTTAGGTCCTGATGAAGGTAAACGTTATATGGATGGAACTTGTGCTTTCTTAGAACATTTGTGACTGTTCCGACGCTGCGACCGCACTTATCGGCAATCTGTCGGATGCTGAGCTCTGGAATCGAGGTTACGCACGCGACAACGTCGATTTCAAAGTCTTCATCGACGATTGCCTTCGTGGTCCGTCTTGAAAGGTGGACAGAGGCTGTTGTGCGAAAGCGTCGAAATAGGTTTATGAAAGTGGGCCTTGTTGGAAGGGGACGGTGTGGGTGGCGAGACGCGTAAAGCTCCATTGCTAACGAAGCATTGCCATTCATTTCAGCCATTGCAAGCACCACGTCTACTTTTTCTTTGGTAGAATACCTCACGCCAGAAGCAGCCATATTAGCTCGAAAGGACTGCACGTGGATTTCCTTGGTAGACCTTCAATGCAGAGACGCTGTGCTACCGGAGGCACCCTAGTACAGGACGGTCAAGCTAACGCGTTCACAAGAAGATGTCTCCGTGTGATATAAAGTCACGAAAAAACGTCGGGAAAAATGCTCTCCTGTTATCGCGTTCATCAGGATCACGCGTAAGGCTCATGGCGCACCGCACTGTCACATTTTGGTTTCGCCGGCAGGGTAACTGTTATCACCTATGCCTACGCTTCCACCCTCTTCACACACTAAACAGCGCACACAACAGATGCGTCACTTTAGGGAGGAGCTTTGCGCGGACCCTCACCCTCTTGCATGCGTAATCATGCGAAAGACAAGTAAACTTTGGAGCCGGATATCTCGGAGCACAGGCGTGCTAGAAAATATCTTCCAACTGAAACTGTGCACAAACACCACTGCCTACATTTTTTCAATATAAACATGCCAACTTACCGCAGCCAGTATAAGGTTAATTATTAAATTTTAGTTAATTGGGCTGCGGACAGCGATAATTATCATCTAACTTTCTGTCCCCCTGGCCGCTTAACTTGTTTGCACAAGTGGTTCTCACGTGCCTTCGAGCGCCTAACATTAAAAAAATCATAAAGCTTAACTTTGAACACCCGGTATATATATATATATATATATATATATATTATATATATATATATATATATAATATATATATGTATATGGGTGGCCGGTGAACGGTTCACCAGCGCGAGCACTCGGTATTTTTCAATCAAGAAACTCGCTAGAAGACGCTGCCTGCGAGGCGTTCTCTCTCGCTGGTAAGGGCGCGTTCTCCTTCTTTGCGAGCTGGTACAGCGTTCATCGAAGAAAGGGCGTTTCCATCGTCAACGCGCACCTTTCGCTCTCTCTCTGTCTCTCTCTCTCTCACACAAGACAGCGCTGAGAGTGAGAGAGCTCGCGCGCCGAGAGGCACGCGCCGAGGGCGAGCGTGAGCCTCCCGGCGGCGCGAGGTTGCTACATACATGCTACTACTACTACTACTACTACAACTACGACAGAGGAGGGAAGGACCCACGCCCTAAGGAGCTTCGCCCCTAAAATGTTGACGTGGACAGGACAAGCAATGGGAGAAGAGACACCAGCTCAAAAGTGAGAGCGACGATATGAATGCCAAGAAACGGAAAATGCAGTATCGCAGGCAAAGGTTAGATCGAGCGAGGAAATTAAGAAATTAGCAGGCATAAAATGGAATGAACTTGCCGAGGACAGGGCGAATTGGAAATCATGGGGAGAGGCCTTCGTCCTGCAGTGAACTTAACAGAGGCCTGTTAAGGTCACGCTAATAAATAACAAGCCTCGCCTGGTCTAACAATAATTATTCTTAACATGAGAATATGCGTCGCTTCTTAATTTTATTCGCTTTCTAGCATTGTCAGAATCCTCGCTGCTATCCATCTTTATTAATAGGTTGATTCTGTCACTCTATGTCAGTGACATTTTCGACTGTGCCACGCAATTGGGAACGCTTGCTGCGGTTTTATATGCCAATACCATGCTCTGACTATCAGACTCGTGGTAGTGGAACAATTGTGAAATATTGGCCACCATGGGACATTTAACTTGCACTGGTAACGCACGGTGTACGGGCATCTTTAGCGTTTTTTCCTGCATCACAAATGCGACTGCCGCGGCATGTACTCAACCCGAGTGCTTTGGGTCCGCAGTGACGCACCATGACCAGTAGACCGCCGGGGTGGATGGTTGGGGTGATTGGAAGTTTGAGCATCATTAGAGCGAGGTACGAACGCTTCACTGATGCAACATTGCCTTTAGCAGATGGAGATCAGGCATATAAGCTTAATACACGTCATTTTAAGCGATATTTCGGGTCACAGAAGAACTTGTTCTCTACAGCGACTGTTGTCTTTGTTCGGCTTTATTTACATTTACGTAGTTTCAACTATAACTTTCAGTTTACAGTCAGTAGTGATCATGTGCCTTCTGTGTCAGCATATATATATGCATTGCAGGAATCAGATGTGTGTCTCATATTTCATATTTATATTTAAAAATCTAGTTAAATCAGAAGGCTAGTATGATAATGACATCTGCAATCTGCATATTGCGCTATCCCTGATTAATTGTCTTTTTTATTCGCATCGGCGTCAGCCACTTCATGCTCGTACACTATTTTCGTGTGTTTCTCCAGCTACCTTTTTAATGTGGCTACAAAAATGCATTCAATATGCAATCTGCATTCAATATCCGTGATATCTGATATCATTGGTGTTGTTCAGAGATTCGTTTGTGAAGGAGGTGGTAGTGTCGCACAATTATAATATAAATATGAGAACGAACATTTTTGTTCGTGCTATTTGTTGGCGTTGTTGCGATTACGGTTGTGACCAGGTTTGTTCAAGTTACTGAAACATGTAAACATTTTTGTTACAGGTACTTCACTGTAAGAACCTGTTCGTAGTAAGTGACTGCAATTTAAATGACAAACTGTAAGGGTAATCCAAAAATTGCCCTACATTATTCGGTAACGTGTTTCGGTAACTTACACGTTACATTGCGCACAACGCTTTTACTGCGACAGCCCTTATACCCAAATTATCGCTGCAAGAGCGATGCGCCAATAAATCGAGAAGCGAAAATTACTGCGTGTACTTATTAAGTGGGTATGTACTAAAGCTTTGTCAAGGAGCATTTCCGGCGTTCGCAATACCGTTTCGAATCTCTAAGAGCAGCTTTAAACTTCACAGCGAAATCGATGATATACATGCAAGGAATGTTGTAATTCCGTAATGAACTACCCAAAAAAGCAACTGAATTACCACAATAGTTACTCCGTAAAGCTAGTTATCCTATTGTTATGTAATAAAGTGTAATGGATTACAAGCAGTCCTTTACTGGTAACGCACTACATACAGTCAAAAGTCTGCGGTATCCGAAACTTCCGAAAGACGTATATCACCCATTAGCTTCGTAACATAGCCTCGAATTAAGCGTTTGATTTGGTAGAGGTATTTGCGATGTACAGTCTGTGGCTTTGGTTCGAGGCCATGAGCAGAGGCTATGCGGTAACATAACTTTTTAGACAGTTTCGAGTCCATAAACTTTTGCTGATGCCTGTATATGTCTAGGTTTAGAAAACTCGAGATTCAGCTCAAAGAAGCAGGCGCAGTATGCGTTGGCTAGAGTTGTCGTTTCTGTGTAGTGTATTTCTACATGGCTATCGATTTTTTATGGAATTTATAAGGCTTTAGTACTTATGGATTTTTTTATGCTGCCGTCAGATATGAGGAAATATGTATTCTGTTTACACAAAGGCAGCTTAATCGCTCCGTCGTTATATGGAGGAATAAAGCCGTTTTCAGCTTCCAAATAACCTTTGTTGTTTCATGAAAAGGGCTGATTTAAAGGACTTTTTTTTTCCTGTTTCAGATAATTTGAGGGAAACATGTTCACTCTGCAGCGACCTTATAAACACCTGAAGCCTGCTTCAGCCTATATTTACGGTGCACAAATGTCACAATTTTTGCATCTAACTACTCTCCAGTCAAAATACATCACTTTAACATTTCGGAAGTCTCTGTATTGCATACCAGCATAAAGCTAGAGACTTTGTGAGAGTTCCTATGTGGAGCACGACCAACTAATCCTACAATGTTCATTGTTATGCCACCACACATTTTTTGTTTCATATTTCGAGAAGGTTAATGTGGTGAGGGAGCGTACAGTTCCAACATGCCTATGCGCGTATTTTATAACTGCTGCCGATGTTCTATGCAGTGGGTATTTCTCACTGATTTTCTGATGGCCTAATCTCCTTTTGGCGGTGGTTATTGTTGACCCCACATTTCGGCTGCCTGGCTAGACTGCTTTATAAGTAACATCGTTGCAATAACTACGACACTGACATACGCTATAAAATTTATTAAAATATGTGTTGTACCTAGAGTTGCCACCGTACTTACTTGGTGCGTACCGAACGTTGGAGGTTATTTGCGATGGCGAAGAGTGTGGGACCTTCGCGCTGGGAAAGTCAAGAACACAGTCCAAGTGTTCCGTTCGAACCAACTATGAGTTGAAGTATGTAGTAAAGTTTACTGTGACTTTCTAAGCCCAGTAAAACGTCGGTTGTCACATCCGTGTCGTCGACCCGTACACGTACAACGACACAGCGTCATTCATAGGCAGAAAAAGCAGGTGGTTGTAAATGTCAGGCTCAGCCTAAGAGAGAGAGAGACAGAGACTCTTTTTTTTTTTTGGAAAAAAAGGAACAGCTAGTGTTGCCGGCGTGTATATAACCGCTGGCATCCTCACCCTAATGCTCGAATGAAATGTCGTTTTTACCTGCAATATCTTAGGCGTGATAAGAGGATGCATAGCTAAAGTAGATCTGACGGCAAGTTCGGACATTTTTAGGAAGAAAGTGTTTCATGCCAGGCCACACCAAAATTTTCCTGATAATACTATCGTCATGCAAAATGTAGAGCCCAGCACACACACAACGCTGCCGGCGACCATAAAAACATGCACCTTGCGTTGCAGCGGATTACGGGTTCTCGAAACGATCAAGACAAATCATTCGTCTTGGTTTACACAGGTCCAGCGTTAGCGATCTCCTGTGGTTTAAGGTCGTCTCGCTGTGCCCCTGGAGCGTGAAATCAAGTGCCTCTGACGAAGTTATACCCTTTTTTATTTCTGCGGCAATTCTCGAGTGTTCCACTTCTCCGAAACATTGTGCAATCCACGAATGTCCGCACCTTTACTTGAAACGGCTTCAGATGCCCAGAAGAGTATATAATATGTCGAAGGGGTAGTGTACCTGCTCTTACGAAAGATGGAAGGGACAAAACTGGAGTGAGCAGCGCACTATCGTTCTTTTTCTATTCCTTCCTTACTTCGTACTCGCGCAGTACACTATCGTTTCGACATCAACGATATAGCCTGCAAGAAAATATTATTGCGACGTAACCTATCTTGCGCGCCCTTCGAGTCTAGTCTATCTCCGAGCCCCTGTTATTGGCAGATTATCGTGCATGCAGCTGAAATTGAACAACTTCTGCGAAAAGGCGTCTAAAATATGTGCGGTGCTGATTCGTATGTTGAGCGAATCGACAATCTTTGTCTCAATTTCCGGGCCATAAATTGTATAGTTTTATGCCTGCCGGCCATTTTAATAGCGGTCGAACTGAGGACTTACATTATTCTTGACATGCCGGGCAGTGCCGGCAGGACACACATCATTTTTCAGAGAGCTAATCATCAGGGCTATGCGCAACCTATGAATTGTTAAGTTACATAATTTATTCCGCTCTTGGTGAAAAAAGAAAAAATATGAATATGAGGCCCGTCGTGTTAGAAGGCACCGCTTTAATTTTGGTTGGCGGGGGCTCTTCAGCAGGAACCTAAGTCTAAGTACACCTGCGTTATGACACTGCCCCTCCTCATGAAATGTGGCCTTCATGCCAGGGAACCGGAGCCGCTGCCTCTAGCTCAGCAGCGTGGTGCTTATCTGCTAATATAACACGACGCCTCACAGAACGGCAGCCCGCATTGTTCGTACAGTTGACATAGTTATGGTACTCGACTAAGCTCGCGAAAGATGCGCCTTCACACACGGCTGCTTAGTTTCACGGCTGCCTGGAACTACGCAGCCTCAACGCGATCTTCCACGGCTGCGTGGACGTCCGTGCGCCCTCCAGCAAAGATACGCTACAGTTATTGCCAGCCGCGTTAAGATTGATCGATTGCAGAAATTATAATAATATTCCATCGAACAACCATTTCTTATCCTAACCTGTCTGAGAACAACAGTAATGTATAAGAAACACCACACCACTGCACCTAATTTGGCAATGGCAGTCGACAGATGATAATTTATCATCGATCTATTGACGCTGCTTAAACGCGTGAAGTAGTGTGATGCTCCTTATCCGAATACTGTGAAGAAAGCCTGCGCTCTTATAGAACCAATGAATATGCTCGAAAATTCCAGAATCATAGGTGCTTAGGAACTATTGAGTCCGTTGAAGGTACTAAAAAGAAGTTGATACATATGACTGTAATGGAGTGATTGACAACCAAGCTGTTTATATGAACAAAAAATCTAGCACGTAATTCACTTCCAATATGCTATATATGAAACCGCTGTGCTAAGATGTAAAGGCGCGATTTAACAACAAGACATATAATAGAACGTACTTTACCGAGAATGTACGGGAGCGGCCTGAACGTTGGAAATGCTGGCGCAAGACCATGACAGTTAAAGAAAAAAAGCACCGCCCATGCACACCGCGCATATGGTTAACCAGCGATTCGGAAATGTGTGGTCCCGATGTTTAGAAGCGGTTTAATTTTGACCATGGCCGGACTCGACTCTCCTATCCTCCACGCTTCCTTTTGTAGATCCGTCGCCTTGCAGCTGGAAGTTTTAAGTTGAAAGTGCTGGTCGCGTGACGGAATGAACGACGTCACTGACAGCGCACGGGCGCGTTGTGCGCGAGCGTAGGAAAGACGCGGTCGGCGTTGGCGGCAGCTGTACGCGTCCCACTATGGCGTGCTTCACTGCTCCTCTCCTCCTCGCTTCGATGCTTCGCGACGCTATATTGATGTCGCAGCCTTCGGCGCACGTGCTTGTGTACGACGCAGAGAACGACGTCACTGGACGGCGCAGCCATTCGAGCCGTTTCTGCGCACAGGAGACCAATGGATTTTTGTTTCCCCTAGACATACAGAGACTTAGCTGTAAAACAATGATCCTGGCACCTCACAAAAGTAGGCACCGCTCAAAAGAAGCCGAATGAATTCCAAAGCATCGGGACTTAAAACATTGGCTTGAGTACTAATTTGATAATTGGATATTTGCTGTTATTTTAGCCAGCCAGAAAGATATCTGTGGAGGTTGTGAACCTTTGACCAGCTATGTCACAATGGGTCCCGCAGAAGGTAGCTTCGACTATGCTTTTCACCATTCTTTTCGGCTTCCTGAGCGATATTAGATGGCTTTTATTGGACGTTAGATATGAGCGGCGTGATCCCTTGCAAAAATTGGAGCTTATAATGGATTCCCTATATAAAAGAATTTCAATTCTTCAATTTGGTTTGAAGCTTTGGCTATTCTAGTTTAAAGGTAATTACTAGAACATCGTAATGTCGTGCCCAAAATTTCAATCCTGCGCATATTTCAGTGCGTGCTTTCCCGAACGAATTATATCTCCGTAAAATGCGCAGATATCCAGTTTTCTGTACCTAGAAGGTTTCAGAACAAATCTTGAGAAGTTCAGAAACACCCTGCATGAATTTGATTCTTTATGCTCCTCTTCACCTATACATGCAAGCTACACACCAGCTAAATGGCATATAATTAAATAAGTTCCATGTTTATGTCAGAGTACCGCGGCTGGGCCGAGCGAGTCCATGTTCAATATTAGTTTGATGTATCAGTGCTAAAAACATTAACATTTTTCTATCAACCATGAATGAGTGACTGACCCCTCTCGAAGAAACATTAGACAAATGATTTAAATTGTACTGTCTCAAAATGGAGATCAGCCTTCTCATATAGATCAACGAACTTATGAACTATCGGTAATGTCATGTAGATTCGATGGCTGTGTACTTTCGAAATATGAGCGGTTCATAAGGCATCCGGCGATATTTTCATCGGTCATATGCCTGCAGCTAACATTCTACAGCATTCATTCTTAGGCGCACTTTAGAGCCGTCGCACATTAAATGTACGTTTGCTTCGCACTTGAACGAAAAAGAAATGGCTCTTTCAAACACATGTTTTTTTTAATACTACAGAGGCGATGAGTTCAGTGAATCAATACGACAAAGAGCAGATACCTGATTATAAGATTCATACCTGAATATCATAAGTCTGGAATCAGTCAAATCAGCGCATGTCCTGTGCGCCCTAGACTATATTGCCGCCTGTGACGGCTAAGCTATGGTCTCTCTGCTGAAGAACATAAGAGTAAGAGGAGGAGAGCTCCCGCAGCTGCAGCAACGGAGACTTGGGCAGCTAGGCTGCTACGAAACGCCCCCATTGATTGTTTATTTCGTTTCCCCGTAGTGTTAACTCAAATTGGTTGGTCGGTAGCAACTTTATTGATAGTCCTGGTGGGTTTTCGCGTAGCGGGTCTTAGGTCTCCCACACGGGGATGCTGAACTCTTGCTTCATTCGGCGCCTCGAAGTCCTGCTGGACGGTCCAAAGCTGCTGGTCGAGGTTGGTGCTGCGCAGGGCAACCGCCATGGGACGGTTTAAGAGCTGTTTCTACAGTCCCAGGTCCCTACACTACTGCACGTTATTCTTACAGTCTCAGATCATGTGAGTTAACGTAGCTGCATCAGTTCGGGAGACCTTGCATGTACAGGGTCGTCCACTCTTAGGGTGAACACGGCGCAGCGTGGCTGCCTTCTTTAGAACGCCAGCGCTCGCGACGAGACTGCGCATCGACGCTAATCTAGTGCAGGCATAGAGGGGCTTGGATCACTCTGTGCGCCTGCACATTATTAGCTTCGATGTGTGCCCACGTCGCAAGCATTCGCGTTCCAAAAAGGAAGCCACGTTGCGTCGTGTTCACCCTAAGAGTGGACGACCCTGTACCTGTCGGATATGCGGCGGGCTACAGATGCGACATGGTACCGGGAAAGAATACGTGTACGTGTGTAGGCTTCTGAGGCTCGCCGCCTGTGCCCTACACAACTTTTCGCAAGGCGCTAGGAAGCCTTGGTGGACCAGATAGAATGCTGTGGTGGTTTCTTTGTAGCTGGTCAATGTGGCCTTTGTTGCTGGCCCCCGCGCACAACGATTCCCGGTTCAGTCTACGTGTTTAGACGCCTTGGCATGTGTCGTCTGGCATCGGTCCAGAATGCGTTCGATACCTCTACCATATGCGACGGGAACCACCTAATTCTCGCTTGAAATTCTGCGTCTCGGAGGGCTTGGCCATCGCACCTGATTCGGGCCGCTTCTGGTGAGATCCATTCATTGGCGAAGTGTCTGAGTGCTTGTCTCACGTCGCAGACAACTGCCGTGCTTTTTCATATCAGTGAGAGGGAGAGTAACATCGACTTCCTCCGCATTTTTGGCGCAGTCGCGCGTTACACTTGAGAATATTGTTGATTTCGCGTCCAGAATCAACGACCACAACCGCGATTCGCGATAGTTCTGTGTATTCCGTGGCGTCAACGAACCGTGTCTCCGCGTGTGTAGGATGGCTCTTGCTCTGGCAGCTCATCTGTTCCGGTTTAGTGAGTTTCGGGAATACGTTCCCTGTGATCGGGTCGAATTTTGGCTTTTCTGTGGTCTCGTCAGGAGCGGCTGCTTTTTGGCCCTTTTGTGTCTTGATATCAGACGCCGAGGCTGTATATGATCCGGCGTGCCGTTCTTGTCCCCGTTACTCTTCATAGTTGTGAAGCGCGTTGCACCTGGGCGATTTCGCTCAGTGTTCTCTGAAGCCCAAGTTGGAGCAAACAGTGCGTGCTCGTACATTTTGTTAGAACCAGTTGTATATTTTGTACGCTGCGTGTGGGGATGTTGCATTCGATTATTCTCCTTGGTACTGGCAGTGAAATTGTGTGACGTAAGCATTGTGACACGTGACAAAAGACTGCATGGGCCGCGCGAGATCCTCATCTCTCACGCCGCTTATTCTGTCGGTGACCCACCCCTTTGGGAGCCTCACGGAGATCTTTGTCTTTAGCTTTAGTTTTCTGAAATCTTACCGGAATTTGACGATCGGTGGTTGACGTGTTTTTCGAGTTCTGTTACATTGTAAGTCACGCATTCAAGGAAGGCAAAGTGACTTAGAACAAAATGTAAACGTCATCTTTAAGAGGTCTTCGTGTGACGGCTGTGACCAGCGAGACTAAGGATGCCGTATGGTGTTCTGCTAAAGGCACCTTATAAGAGCCTAATGTACGAGATTTAGGATCCTACACGCGTCACTGCCTCAGATACTCGGTTTTAGTTGTGTTGTGCGCTTTGATTTATTTGATTTCTGGAGTTTTGTGTCACAAAACTGCGATATAATTATGGGAGACGCCGTAGTGTACTTCAGGAATTGGACCACCTTGAATTATTTAAAATACAATGAGCTCGCACAGTGCACGGGTCAAAACATTTAGCCTCTATTGAAATGGAGGCGCGGCAGCTGGGATTACATCCCGTAATTCAGATCAGCAGCCAAGGGCCATAGCAACTAGACCACCGTGGCGTGGCAAGGGGACAGATAGGCAGAAGTTATGCATAAAGCACTAGCGCTTAAGTACCGTTCACAAGTTTTCATGTGTCACCAGTCCCTAGCTATAGAGGGAAAGATTCGAAGAACCTACAGTGTCTGCCGCCGTTAGACTGTGGCCATGGTATGAGCAAGGCCAAATGAAGTGAGTTCGAGAAATAAGCTCCTTAAATGTTTCAGGAAAAAAAAAATACTACAGGTATCGTATTATTTGTTTGAAAATAGCGCGAGATACCAAAATACTGAACGCCTGACTGACAGCAGCACGTCGAAAATTACTGATTTTTATCAGATTTCCTTCCACAGTTTCAACATCATGGTATTTTATTACAATAAGTAATGTTGATTCAGGATATGGAAGATGTCACTGCGTAGACCTCATCCTGTTTACATATTTCTCAATATTCCGAATTCATGTACTATTCATGACTGCAAATACGCGAGTCAAATTAATGTTTTCAGACCGTACTATTGTCACGTGGTCGTGATTGTTATGGAAATAGAACGCGTGGACCATCTAACTGTTTATTTGGCGCAGATATGCCCAGCAGGAAAAGCAAATCCCACAGTAAGACGATGGTGGCGATTACAGTCGTCGGTAGACGATGAAAGTGGCAGGCCGTCAAAAGCTTCAGCTTTTGTACATTCGTCACAACGTGCTCTGGTGTTATCACTGATGTTCTCGAAGGCACACGAACATTCGCATCGGGTATAGAAAGTTTGTAGAACGGTCGACACCACTCGTGAAGCAGCACACAGGACAAGCGTAGCATGGGCTTCGCGTTACAAGGAAGAGGTAAAACTGGTCCCAGTGAACAAATGGAAAAAAGACCCCATCTCAATATCAAGAAGGCTAAGAATTCAGTCCATAGAATTTATTTGGACACTTGTTTTTGCCACTTTGGCAAATTACCATTGCAGCTGCTGCTATAGGTGATACGAGTGATTCCTCTATATCTTTTATTCATTCAAGCACTGGTAGGCTAATTATCTTGAAGTGAACTGTTTCGACGCCGGACGTATTGCAGCGCCGATCACTAAATTTCTGTAAACGCCCGGAGCGTGCGATAATCAAGCTTTATCGCGGTCCAGTTGTGATTGCCGCATATTCCCCTGTAGCAGGTCTGTGGAAAGAAAAGAAGGAAAACAGGTGCTACGATCTCAAATGATGCATAATTGCTTAGAATAGAAAAGCATTGCACAAACGAGGTCCAGCGCTTTTGTTGAATGGAATAAATGTGGAGCGAAAACAGGCAGTTCTTAAGGAGGAGGGAAGGATGGCATATAGCACTCCGTAGACAAGTGATGCGGGAATCAACGATGCTTCACAAGATCTTGAACAACATAATGAAGTTGTTGATTCTTCACGCGGCAAAATTTACAGTTTGTCTAACTTGGTGACCGTCTAGGCTGACCCCCTGCTGTTTTAGCGTGCGTACAAAGGTCAGCATTCATAATGTATCCCGTATAGTTCCCCTTCGACACTGGTGTGTACCAGTGTGGACTTCAAATATAAGGTGCGTCACGGAAAGCGTGTGATTTGAACCGCCTTGAAACGTAGTCTTCGCGTTTCCACGGGCTTGCTCACTGTAGAACCAGCGCCGATTCACCTTCACTTTACGACAGATCGCTAAATACAATCTCTTTGTCAAGAACATGTATGCAGGGTTGCCATGTTTCGATATTAAAGCCAAAATTGTGATTTTATTGGCATAACAATTATATGCATACCTCAACCAAGCCTTCGGCGTCGGTGTCGCTGTCAGGCCCCGCTTATTGTGAAGTGGTCGTGATGATGAATTGCGCATATAACCAGACAGTTAAACTTGCACCCTTTTTGGACAATCTTGTTCACATCAAGAAAATTTGTTCTTCCTCTAATTAGATAGCAGTGAGCACATTTGGCTGTCGTCCAAAAAACACTGATCAATGGCCCAATGCGTTGGTTTTTCTACATTCTGCATGCGTCAGTGTACATTATAACTTCATCACTGATGCTCGCGTACAGTCTGGAAGACACTGAAACATATATGCAAACTTTGGAGGAAAGTCGACAACATTCTTTAAGCAACATGCAAGTTAACTACGGTTTCTGCCGAGCCTTAGTGCGCCTCAACAGAAAGTGAAAAAGGTGGTCCCATGGAAAACGCGTGCGCATATGAAGGTATGTGAGTATTTATATACAAGTCAGAATCTGCGACAAGCGCAATACTGAGGCAGCGTTATTTAGCCGAGCGCCCACACGGGAAATTGACCCCGGGCACTCGCATCATACAAGTCAGCTACACAAGAACCTTCTCCTCTAATCAATGCGGCGTGCCATATTTATGCAGCATTTAGAGCTGGTAGGCTTCAGAACTGCCTTTTGAAGAGGATGCCGACGATGCAAGTTTGCTCATTGCTCACGAGATGCATGCCTGGGTCGGCCGTGGTACCGCCTGTACATTGACAGCACGACAGCGCTGTTATTGGCCGAAAAGCGTCACACGCTTCGGCGGCGCACTAGTTTCGCTAAGATAACAGCGAGATGATATGAGTCTATGCGCTCGCTAGGCAGAAACAACATTCAACTGCGCGTCAGGCACGCTGCAGCCTAATGCCATAGAGGATCCCGAAATATGGCTTACAGGTACATGTCCTGCCGTCGCACTTATTGCTTCATGCTTATGCAGAAACTGGGCATAACCACTGCAACCAAAAGATGTTTCGTTGGAGTGGACATGCCCAGCTGCACCATAAGTGCGAAATGAGGGATATATCCACTCTAAGCAAACTCTTTTTGGTTGGAGTGGATATAACTCCCAATAAGTTGTTCATTTATTTAGATCCATGCATGCAATTATTTTTAGGCAAAAATATAAAGGACATGACTTCGGAAAAGGTAGATTTTTTATTACGTTTTTATTGCGACTAATGACAAAAATCAGAACACAATGCATTACCACTCTATCGTGTTTGCGATAGGGTATCGAGCACACTGAAATGCAAATACGTCTTAGAACTTTTGAAATCCAAACTAGAAGAGAAGCTCAGGGGAAGATGGATGCTTGAATCGATGAACAAATCGCAAGGTACGATTTAAAACAGGGAATGTCGCGGGAGCCAACGTTTCGACAAGTGGACTTGTCTTCGTCAGGGCGGCAACTGCCTTCTCCAGCGTGCGTTTATGTACGCCTTTGCACACTCTCCCCCGTCCTCAGAAAGGGAGGAGGAGAAGAGCAGCACGTGCGAACACACACACACAAAAAAAGAAAAAAAAAGGAAAAAAAGAAAAAATAAAAGGGGGGGGTTGGGTGCAGGGGTATTTGGGTGACAGGTGTTAGCGTGACTAATATAAATGGCAAGAGCGAAAGCTTCCAGAGAATCCGCTCTTTGTACATATCTTGCAAATGCATTGTGTGCACAGGGCTAGACAGCAGGGTGGAAAAAGGAACACAGGCTCGGAACAGAAGTTACTCCTATGTCATGTGTCCCCCCCTCCACCCTGTACCACCTGCCCCGCACCAACAATGCATTTCAGGGAAGGCTTGGGGCTAAAAAAACTACACTGTTTAACGTCCTTGTTCTCCTGGAACTGGATGGGGGCTCAGCACCTGAAAGGAGACTTTCTGGGAGAAACATTGTTAGCTTGTGCATACCTCAACCTTTTCTCGTCTTTGTTAACACTCTACCGTATCTAATGGACTCAAGAGTTCCCTTTGAAAGGTTTATGCCTGTAGGTTGGAGTGTATTAAACCTGTATATGAGATAGGATTCCCTGTATTTTCTGTCCCTCGGCGAGCGGAAGTTTCCTTGGAGTATGTAGAGTTTCAGTTCATCGAAATTATGACCTGTCATATTAAAATGCTGCGCCACTGCCTTCGGCAGGTTATTCGCGGTGTCCGCGCGGTGCCCGTTTAATCTAACATTAATTGGTTGACCAGTTTCGCCGACGTACTGCTTGTGACAAAGTGAACATTCCAACATGTAAATAACGTTCGAACGTTCGAACGTTATTTACATGTTGGAATGTTCACTTTGTCACAAGCAGTACGTCGGCGAAACTGGTCAACCAATTAATGTTAGATTAAACGGGCACCGCGCGGACACCGCGAATAACCTGCCGAAGGCAGTGGCGCAGCATTTTAATATGACAGGTCATAATTTCGATGAACTGAAACTCTACATACTCCAAGGAAACTTCCGCTCGCCGAGGGACAGAAAATACAGGGAATCCTATCTCATATACAGGTTTAATACACTCCAACCTACAGGCATAAACCTTTCAAAGGGAACTCTTGAGTCCATTAGATACGGTAGAGTGTTAACAAAGACGACAAAAGGTTGAGGTATGCACAAGCTAACAATGTTTCTCCCAGAAAGTCTCCTTTCAGGTGCTGAGCCCCCATCCAGTTCCAGGAGAACAAGGACGTTAAACAGTGTAGTTTTTTTAGCCCCAAGCCTTCCCTGAAATGCATTGTTGGTGCGGGGCAGGTGGTACAGGGTGGAGGGGGGGACACATGACATAGGAGTAACTTCTGTTCCGAGCCTGTGTTCCTTTTTCCACCCTGCTGTCTAGCCCTGTGCACACAATGCATTTGCAAGATATGTACAAAGAGCGGATTCTCTGGAAGCTTTCGCTCTTGCCATTTATATTAGTCACGCTAACACCTGTCACCCAAACCCCCCCCCCTTTTATTTTTTCTTTTTTTCCCTTTTTTTTCTTTTTTTGTGTGTGTGTGTTCGCACGTGCTGCTCTTCTCCTCCTCCCTTTCTGAGGACGGGGGAGAGTGTGCAAAGGCGTACATAAACGCACGCTGGAGAAGGCAGTTGCCGCCCTGACGAAGACAAGTCCACTTGTCGAAACGTTGGCTCCCGCGACATTCCCTGTTTTAAATCGTACCTTGCGATTTGTTCATCGATTAGAACTTTTGAGGCATTTATACACGTTCCATCATAACTTGCTAGTCAAGGGATAATTCTCGGTAAAGAAAGCACTGCGCAGTTTTCGTATAAGGCAGGACTTATGCTTGGTTGATTTACAGTGCCGAACTGCAACGTAAACGTTTTATCTAATATGTACCAATTTTGCCATTAACTCGGTTTATTTGCTGTGTTATTACGTTCAGTGCTTGTATAATTAACCGAGGGTCGCACTACAGGTCTTTCACCTTGGGACTTTCGCCTTTATATTTATGTTCTTGTACTACGTTTTTGAAAGCAATAAACTGAAACTGAACTGAACGATGTCTTGAACGAGAAAATTATAAATATGCTGCCATAATTATCTGCTTGTATTGAATGTAGTCAAAAAATATAATATGTCCTCTAAGATCCGACGGTTGTAGGTTGACTGCTTACGGCGGGAGCTGCCTTGTTTTCATGATTTTAATTCTTCTCTATTTCTGTCATAGTTTCTGCACTGCGTCTAAAGAAACTGCATGTAATTTCCCCTATCCTTTTATTTCCATATTGTTAGTTGGATTCATTAACACGTGTCAAACAAACGCGCCCTTGATCCGTTTCCTATTTGTTATTTCTTCACGTTTGAAGAAATGCAAGTATATTCACGGCCTCTATTGCTTAAAGGCGCTTAGGGGCGCACTCTATCGCGCACTTCTGAGTTATGCATAAGTGCGAGGCCTATAGGCAACTGTAATAGAATTCGTGTGCTAAACATTACTGTCATACGATGCCTTTCTCTCCATAGCGCTAGTCGTTATGATTTCAAGACAAGATTTGGAATTTAACCGGAATTTCTATGCTGCGATCTAATATTGCTTTTTTAGTAAAAATTCGGCAGACTCCTGAATCGCAAATATCTGCCTGATTATCATGTCCACATTTCGATCGCGGCGTACGAGAAACCATATATTTTATTCTTGATAAGCCGCCAGGCATATTGTGCTCTCATAAAGTTTTCGATGTCTGCTTCGGTGGCACATCGACCGACGTAAGGTCCACAACATTCAATCATCTGTGGTACCTAGCCTTATAACCCTGGCCGGGCACTGTGGCTATGAGTTACACGGGATCGTATTATCTCGACGCGCCTCGTGACGCGTCTGACAGGTGGTGAATCGTGACGCGTCTGACAGATGCGTCTTGCGAAAGATGTCAAAATCAATAATTCTTGTTCGATATGCGTACGTAACTTACCATAATCTTAGTGTGAAGCCAGCAAACTAAATCAGCAGAAAAGCAGCTGTACGTAGATAGATGGATAGATAGCAGACAGACATACAGATTTCCAGACAGATATACAGATAGATAGATAGATAGATAGATAGATAGATAGATAGATAGATAGATAGATAGATAGATAGATAGATAGTCTAGCTATTTGTTAATAGATTCTAGCCTCTACCTTTCCCTGAGGTTGTACTGTATTCTAGACAGCTAGAAGGACAGATAGGGTCAGAGTTTCTGAAGTTGGTCAACAAGCCTCCCTTTTAATACCACAGAAGCAAATAAGCTACGTGCTGCCAGGGTGGAGCATTTAGAAAACCACAAGCTCTAATATTAAATAGTAAAGGGAATATTTACACAAGATGTATCTAGATCCAATCGCTTGTTGAGCATGCTCGCATACCCATGTCTGTACATTCCAAGCGTGTTTCATAGGTGGTTGTATTGGGCTCAGTTGTGACGCACATGAAAACTATATAATGGTTTTCATGTGGACATTTATATTTCACGTTTCGCGTGCGTTTATGCCCTACCATCCCAATTTTCTTGTGCGCAGTGCGACTCAGACGGCCAGGAGAGCATCGTGGCGTAAGCGGCTGTTGGATGAAGTGAAGGAAGTCAAATGAAGTGGAAGTCGCGTAAGTTCTCTCAAAAATGCTTCCCGTTGCAAAACCAAAAATAAGAGGACCAATTTTGTTAAGTTGAGGTATACCTTGTTTTCTCCGCAAGCCATTCCATCTAGCACGTCATGACTTTGATATGTATTGTAGTTCTGTTGTTCATAGTATTCAGTTGTAGACTCTGCAGTAGTTGAGCTCTCTTCCTCGCTGTATTCATAATCATAACTCTCCACGTCCGTGTTATTCCAGCCGCAAGAAACTTGACACTCCAGCGTCTTCTGTTGACGAAATAGAATTGGAGGCAATTAGTGCGTAGTGCGCAATAAAATTGGCTGTCCAGCTAGAGCTTTTCTTTTTTCAAAATGAAAAGAAAACTAACAAGGTTAACCTAAAGAGAAAAAAATAACATGCCCAAGTGATGGACGGTCTGTTTGCTCATACTGGCTCTGCTATGTGTGTATGTAAAGAGAATTCTATGCGAAAATGATTGAGCGCGAATGACGCTTGTTGAGTGCTCTGCGTTTATTCACTTTGGCGTATTAAATAATATATACCAGCTGTCAGTGATGGAAACATGCGGCAGGCAGGCAGGCAGGCACAGAACTTTATTTTGGTCCTGAGAAACTGCAGTTGGACGTCCCCTTCTAGGGGGATCCTGCAGCAGTTGCGGGCCGCTCCCACGCAGGGACAGGAAGACCGTGGCCCTCCGCCCTCTCGCAGGCTCTCTGGACAGCCCGAAGTTGAACCGATAGGTCACCGCTTCTCAGGGCTTCCTTCCAGTCCTCTTCTTTGCTGAACTCTGTGTCACGTAACGCAGGACATTGCCAGCGCATGTGAGCTAGTGAGCAGTAAGCCTCTCCGCAGTTCGGACAATGCGGTTCAACGTTGGGCGAGAAGTTACTAAACCTGCCTCGCGAAGGGAAAGACCCCGTTTGGAGCATCCTGAAGGCCGAAGACTGCGGACGAGTGAGTTTAGGGTGAGGAAGTGGAAAGACCCTCCGAGAGAGATGATAATGAGTCACGATCTCGTGAAAAGTGAGGAGCGGGTCCCTGTACCTGCCGGCATCCCCGCCCGCGAATTCGCCGGTACCGCCGCGGTGAGTGAAACCGCGCGCACGGTCATGGGCAAACTCATTGGCGTTGGGGACATCGGGGTGTACGTTGGCCCTCATGTGGGCCGGGAACCATTTTATGGTGTGAAACCCGGCAGCCCCCTCGCTGCCGAGGATAGCTGCTGCCTCCCGCGAGATCGAGCCCGAGGCGAAAGCTCTGGTAGCGGACCGCGAGTCCGTGAATACGTTTGGACGCGATACGTCCTTCATTGCTACAGCAATGGCAATTTGCTCAGCAAGCCGTTGCCGAAACGTTTCTAACCGACGCAGCACATAGGAGCTTGCCACTATGGTCGACTGAGACCACTGCAAAGCGATCAGAACGCCCGTACTGTGCTGCATCGACAAACGTAGCGAGGTCCGGGCTGTCTGCAACTGACTTCAATAAGGAACGGGCCCGAGCTATGTGGCGTCCTACATTGTACTGCGGGTGGACATTCCTGGGAAGTGGAGCTACGGCAAATGCACCTCTGATAGAAGAGGTAGAGTCACTTTACGTTCGCGAATCTGTGTAAGACCGCAGCCAACCCTATTGGAAAACCCAGCGCCACTGGGAGCCAGCGTCCAGCGCCATGCCGGATTATGGGCCCAGTGTGACGCTGCATACTGGCACGCTGGCGTGCCACGGGATACTGGGAGGCGCGGGTTACTGGCACGCAAAACCGCTTTAGGCAAAAAAACGTGGTGCTTCCCTGCCATGCACGCTAGGTAATGTACAAATATAAAAAAGGCGAGAGGACGCACTACAGCAAAAAAAAAAAACACTGAAAGAAAAAAGGAGCTTCCGAGACTAGGATTCGAACGTGGCACCTTTGCACTGCCAACCCAGCATGCTACCACAGCGCCACGCTTGATTTTTTTTTCTTTATTACATGGAAATGAAAACTGAGGTCACAGGAAGATAACGCCAAGACACTCAAAACTCTGGCAAACACACACAGACGTCCAACAAGTGCATCCAGTCAGGATGTACTTCCTGGGCAGTGTACACACTTCTGACATAGGCCACAGTTTCTCGGTAGATAGATCTTGTGGAACGCGGATTTTCTGCATGGCGATCACAAAGTCTCGATCTCCATAGGCTGTACAAACCAAGTACTACAAACATATCGTAGGGTGGACCGGCAGTCGTTTTAAACGGTAGAAATCTAATAGTGAACGGATTTGATGTCAATGTCCTTTTTAGGAGTCCGCTGGAGAATGTCCCAAATAAATATTGCGTCTGTACAATCACTGTTGCACTGGTGGACTCGATTTTCCCTAGATCCTTTGTATCGGACACCTTATTTAAGTCGGCCTTATCAGGATGTACTTAGAAGGGTTTCAAAAATGTGTGTGCCTCCCGGTGTTAAAACATTTTTCTTTAAACTTCATTCGGAAACTCTCCCTGTCAAAGCCTGGTTGAATTCGAAGGGCTGCTTCGTGCCATGGTCCACGAACTGCCGACTCTGTCCACGTGCGGAAACAATTGATCACTGTTTTGTTTATTGCACAGCGCCACGCTTGAACACGCCAAACTGACCGTAAACAGGTTGGCCAGTGGTGTGACCTGCTGTCGGACTTGTCGTTTGCAGTGGTACACACAAGACGAACGCGCTTTTTTTGCGCAATTGAACCTCGCACATTTGTCAGACAAATGAAACAAGCCGTCGATCACGCATGACATTCGAATAATGGCGACAGCAGTCAGTATATTATACAATTCCTATCTAATACTGAAAAATTATAAGTAGACCGACGGGCAGGGACTATCGGCTGTTACGACCGCAGCTCGATAGCCTTTTCTCGCTCTTACGAATAGTCGAAATGTATGTAGATGCGTTTAGTGTAGACTATAATGCCGCTCGATAATTAAACGTGTACTCAAGTGGCACTTAGTAGTTTTCTCGCTCAAACGGTGATATTTTAGGACAGCGGCAGTACCAGTGTCTGACGTACACAGGTTCATCGAAGCAACTGTTAATCGCTTCGCAAAAAGGAAGCGCAGTGCAGCGGGAAACCTCTGATCATCCTTGTTCAGTAAGCCGTACTGATCGACAAATATGTGCGATTGCATTTGAGTCAGGGAAGAGGGCGGCAGCAACTTTCCGTGACATATATGTGCTTGCTCAAAGTGCGTCGCTTCGATGCGCACCGCTTCATCTTCAAGCACTGCAAAGTAATAAATATCATCTGTTCAGGTTAACCGATGCCAAGGCTCTACTGAGCAGTAATTCTGATTCGTCGTAGCAGCGTATTCTTAAGGCTTGGAGCGCCGTTCGCGTGTAGACGAACTCAGCCGGTACGCTAGTGCCCAAGCTTCACTGGGAGCATACTGGGACAGACCGATCGGGGCTCGGCGGTTTGAGAAAGCTAAAATTATTGCATATTAGCTCAAGAAGCTTTCTTATATGATTACTTTTCCGCGCATCTAAAGTAATTGAAGGTGCAGCAATCGCCAGAGGTGCATTTGCAGTGTGGTGATACCGATCCGTGTATTTTTTCTGCGTGAGTAGGGATCGACGCCTTAAGAGCGTCGATCATCAAGTTGCGCGGCGATGTAAAATTTTACGGTTATTTGCACCGACTCCTCCACACAAGTGAACACTACAGCAGAACTATTACCAGAGTGGTTCACAGACGTGACATTGCGTGTCTAAGCTAAGTGCGTGGAAAATGCAAAAACGTACACATTAACAGCTGCTAGCGCTTATTGCGCGCGGACGCCATACGCCGCAAATTGCTGCACACGGTAGCTCGCAGCGATGAAGTACGGCCAAGCCGTAAATGTTCCCAGAGTCTCCACACCTAGTGAAATTAACTAATACAGGCCCCAGTGCAGAGCGTGCGCCTGCGAAACCAGCGCCAGCGTCTCTTGGGCTGCTTCCAGTGTGTTCCGCATTCGTGCCAGCGCGCAGCCTCGCAGTGTACAGCGCTTTCCAGCAAGCCTCTCACTGGTACCAGTGACATTCCAGCTATGCCAGCTTGTCCCAGTATAACGCCAGCGCTGCCAGCGTCCCAGTGTGTACCGACCAGTGAAATATCGTTCCCAGCGCATTTCCAGTGCTCCCAGTACGGAAAACGTACTGGAAATACATTGGGGGCGCTGGTTTTTGCAATAGCTGGAATGGTTTATTCCGGGTTTATTTTATGCTGATGATATTGTCTTATTCGCAAACAGTCGAGATGATATACAACGGCTGGTGAATATATGCGGGAAGGAAGGCGAGGATCTAGGACTAGGATTTAGTGTAACAAAATGCGGATTGATGGTATTCAATGATCCCAACGACCAGGCGGTATCCATACAGGGCCAAGAAATACCGAGAGTAAGCGAATACAAGTACCTTGGCGTATGGGTAAATGAGGGCGATAGATACATGAAGGTACAGGAAAAAGCCTTGGCAGCAAAGGGAAAGAGGAACGCAGGAATAATGAAGCACAGAGCGTTATGGGGACACAATAGGTACGAGGTGCTTAGGGGTCTGTGGAAAGGGGTAATGGTACCGGGGCTTACATTTGGGAACTCAGTGGTGTGCATGAGGCCAGAGATACAATCAGGAATGGATGTGAATCAAAGAACTGTGGGACGCCTCGCGTTGGGTGCTCACGGGAAAACTACAAACGAGGCTGTAAAGGGCGATATGGGATGGGCGAGTTTTGAGGCAAGGGAAGCGCAGAGCAAAATAAGGTTTGAAGAAAGGCTAAGGAATATGAAAGAGGTTAGGTGGGCAGTGAAGGTGTTCCGCTATTTATATAGAAAGAGCGTTGACACGCAGTGGAGAAAGAGAACTAGGAGGCTCACCAGTAAATATACGGCTCTAAGAGAACTGACAACAAAGAGTGTAAAGGGAAAAGTCAGAGAGGCGGAGAAGATTTACTGGAGGACAGCGATGGAAAAAAAACCGACTCTGAATAACTACCGAGAGGGCAAAAACGAAATAAAGAGGGAGGCATTTTATGATAATTCAAGAGGAAGCGCTTTATTGTTTGAAGCGAGATCGGGCTGCCTTAGAACGCGTGTTTATAAAGCGAAATTCAGTAAAGAAGAAGAAAAATGCACATGCTGTGAGGAAGATAGGGAAACGACAGAGCATGTTCTGATTGAATGCGGAAATATCCACCCAGGTGTACGTTTGGGCACCACCCTACATGAAGCCTTGGGTTTTAGGGCGAACAACGGGAAGCTGAACATAGCCGCGATTGAAATAAGTAAGAGACGGTTAGAATACTGGTGGCAGAAAACTAGAGAGAACGGATAAAAATAATTATAGGGAAAAATATGGAATTTCTGCCATAAGGGGCAGGGAACTGGGATATGAAATTCCGTTTTTGATATGGCATGATCGATTTGATTGAAGTAAATTTAAAAGGCATGAGGAAAATTAAAAGAGGAAAAAAAATGTTCTTAAATCTTCTTACGAGCCTGGTGGCGCACATGTCACCGCCCCGTTACAAAGGGGAAGCTCATAGCATCCATCCATCCATCCGGGAATGGACTCCAGGATACGTCTACCGGCCTGCGAGGACGATAGGCGCCCTACCTGAGCCATTTTCTGCGCCTCGATCACCTCCGAGAGGGAGTTATGCATGCCCAGTTGTATGAGCTTTTCGGTGCTGGTGCTGATAGGCAACCCTAGAACTCGCTTTATACTCGTGCGCATTAGTGCGTCGATTTTTGCCTCTTCCCGTTTGGACTAGTGCAGCGCCGAAGCGACGTAATTAATGGGGCTCATGAGAAACGCATGGTAGAGCTGAAGGAGATTGCTCTCGCTCAGCCCGACCCTGCGGTTCGAGACCCTGGGTATGAGCCTAAGCATGTTCTCCGTCTTGGAAGTGATGCGAGCTATAATCTGCGAGTTGCCCCCCTTCGACTCCAGCAACAGCCCGAGCACCCTGATGCAGTCTACCCTGGGGATTCTCTGCCCGTCACGTGTGTATAGAGATATTGAAATGCGCTCTAGAGGAGTGAGGTTCCTCATCCCTTGTCGGGTGGGTCGGTAAAGTAACAACTCACACTTGGCAGGCCACAGGCTCAATCCCGAACCGACTAGAAAGCCCTCCGTGACGTTGAGTGCCTGCTTGAAGTGCCTGCTCTACCTCGGCATCGGCATTAGCGACTTAGAACGTTTACTGTTGTTGCGATGTCTGTGGTTGGATATTAGTTCAGAAAATATACGTGCCGCCAACAGTCATCGCTTCCGAGTGCAAAAGATTTCCACTGGAAGTTTGTAGAAATGTGTTATCCCAGATTCGTAGGCTCAATAAGGATTTAATTATAATTGGAGTTCCGCGTCCAGAGACCACGACGTGATTATGAGAGACGCCGTAGTGGAGCCCTACGAAAAGTAGAACGACCTGGGGTTCTTTAACATGGACTGACATCGCAGAGTACATGAGCGTCTAACATTTCGTTTCTATCGCAAGGCGGCGGTCGTTCAGGGATATGATCCCGCGGCCCCCACGAGTCAGGAGACAAGAGCCATGGCCACTAGTCCAATCTGGCTGCTGTGACCTAGCCTCCATTAGTTTTGCCTGCTTTTTTCGCAAATTGCATGCGCTTGGAAACATATTTGCACTTTAAGCGTGGTTCCCGGTCGCCGTGAGGCTTAGCAAGGTAGGTATTGGCCTTGGTTTCGATATCTGTTAAGTTTGTTTATTTTAAAGAAAGATACTACTCTCAGCGGCATACGTGATAATTTGAGGAGGATTTGGAACAGTAGCAATGCGGTATGAAGAGAAGAAAAAAAAAACTGTCCTAAAATTGGTCTCTACCACCTGTCGTATAGCTTTATGTCGGCTGGTGAGTACAACATGGTGGCAAAACAGCGAGTACGTGTCACATATCACAGCTAGTGTGTATTACGAAGCGTCATCAAAGTGCACAGACACTCTCAAAAGCGGAAAGAAAATATTACCCTCACCAGCATGCCATTTCGACAGTCCGCTATGGCGACCACATTTCCTAGAGCAGCCGCCGGCATTCCCGTCAGCCCTGACCTAGCACCGTGGTGTGCTAAATGGGGTCGCTGTACGCAGCTATCGCATAGCTTTAGGCCGTGGTCTCATGACGAGTGACATTGGCACTATGCAAACGAGTTGTATAATAGCCACGGTGTTAGAGAATTTGGAGTGAATGGGAATGACATCAGGTGAATTCCTGGCCCTGATTCAATTTTCGGTGTTGTGGTTTGTGGAGCTGTTAATACAGTACGGTCGCCCGTACCAATTACGACTCTAGAATGCGGATAACCACGGCGTATTGTTGCTCACAAACTTAGCAGTTTAGACTAGTTCGTAACTCTCAGCGAGAGTTCCGTGAAGCGCTGATCTGGCGACGATGGCCTCACTGACAGAGGAAGATGAGGGGCTATCAAGCAGCTTTCATGTTTGCGTGAGAAGTAACAGGCGAATACGCGACCACTGACGCTGCCTCACACCACATGAACCCTTTGCGAGCGCTGATTCATCTACTGCTTTTTATGCCACTCCACGCCGCCGCCGTCTTCAACAGAGCATAGATTTTGTGGAGCTATCCTCCAGAAGAAGAATAACGCGTCGATAGACATTTTCCTAAGCTGCGGAATCCCGCAAGATAAGGCAACGATTCGGAAAGAGCGAACTGGCACCTGTCTGTTAGCCGCACTGGCTGCAAGGAAGAGCATGCAAATTTCTAAGAAAAGAGGGCTTCATGGCTGACAAATAATGCGCCCTGCCACTTGGGATCAGATCTGGGAGAAACGCTTGTCCACTGAATGTGGACAGTTCTACTGGGCGTTTACTCCGTGGCAGTGCTTTAGGACAAGCATCAGGAAAGGCGCTGGTCCGTGGTTCTATCCGCAGACGAATCAAGTTTGAAACTTTGACTTCTAACGTATACACGTGATTGACCTTGGATACTTGTGCTACGCACGAGATGACGCCACATTATCTTCCATTCTCAATTTGGTACGCTCGATACTCCCCTTTCCAGCATATCCTACTCCGCAGCCCTCGCTGTTTACAGAAAGCTTATATAAGGTGGAGATGTGCCGAGCGCTCAACAGATAAATTTCGAAATTTCGAAACAAGCACCATTGGGAAGCGCTTTCTGTTGCTGCTCGGCGCTCAAGTGCTGGACCAGTTATACTTTCCCTGGATAGACGAAATTAGGGTGTGCGAACGGTGAATTACAGAATTCAATCGAACATGGATTGGGTAGTGATGAAACCGAATCGAATGCATATTTAATACTGAAGAAAGCAAATTGAAGACTATACAATGGCTTAGAATAGTAAAGCAAAAGTTTCCAAAACAGCTTGAGAGTTTAACGTTTTATTCGAAAGAACTGCGCTAATATACTCACGAGTGTGCGTGAAGATTTCGGAGGCCGAATCGCATAAAAGTTGAGTAGTATCAAAACAAGTATCTTCGAATAATTAACGAATAATGGAATATATATTCCATTATTCGTTAATTATTCTAACATCATATACCTTTCAAAAGATAATATTATGATGAATATAAATGGAGATGAATGGTTGCGACGTTAATTAAGTCAATTGTATAAATGACGATGTTGCAGCAGGCAAATAGGCCATAAAACATCGACAGTAATCAAGAATAGAAATTGTTCTATCGAATTTTATACACAACGATTATAATGGTCACGATAGTAACACAGCCAATAATGACGCACTAATAACATGAGCGCGCAACAAGTGACAGTGCCTGACCGAAAGGACATTCTAGCTTAATAATTATTCAAGTAAGTTCGCAGTTGCTGCCGAAACAAAATAATTCAGTGAAAAGAAATGTGCACTTATAGGCCATCGAAATGGGCTCAAGGGCAATACCAGTTGTGGAACGATGTAATACGGTGGTAGCCATAGTGATGTGTTTGAATTAGCAAAAATTATAATCCCTCAACAAAATATCTAACCTCAGCCGCTGATGCAATGTGGTTTCGACGCAAACCATTAACTGAAATGAATTGTACGGTGGAACACAGAGGTGTGCGAGTAAAAACTCATTTTGAAAACACAATTACGACATCTATAAGAAATTGAATAGCTTTTTTGCATCCACAGAACTCTATTTGAATGACATAGGCCCAGCTAGGGATGGTAAATTCGATGAACAATTAATCGATTAATCGATTAAATTTACACCGTTAATCGATTAATCGTCATCGATTTCCACCTTTCAGTTAATCGAATTAATCGATTAAAGCTCTTCGATTAATCCATTACGCCCCCCCCCCCCTGACTCCAACGCCGCCCCTTGGCGGGAGCGCATGATTGTGAGGCACGCGACGCCGTGACGCAGATGTCGAGCGCATATTTTTACGTAAGTCGACGGAACCCGGAACCGCAGGCGGCCATACCCAATAGAGATAGAAATGAACTCGACCCGATCTCCGTCGCCTACACCGTTTTATTTAACCCCCAAATTTTACTGACTTTTCGTGCAAGTGCCACATTGTAATATGCACTGCTTATTTCTTGACTAGTTCAGTTCTTATTGCCGTCTTATTTTACTCCTTAGCGAATTAAAGATTATTTGTCAACAATGAAAGAAATAGAGATAATGTATTTGAAGGTAGAGATAGCGGCCTGATCTAGTACGCCCCGGCCTTCTACTGTACTTTGGGAACAACGCAACAGGGGGAAAAAGAGTGATAAAGCATGATGATAGGGATAAGAATAAGTGATCCGTATATACGTAAGACATGACTGCTTGCGCAAAGGGGACATGGACGCTAGTAATCATTTTTCATTACGCTTGGTACCAACTATATAGCCCAACTGTCCGCCTTAACGCTTGCAGTTAGTCCAACTTATGGCAGCTATTCACTTCTGCAAAACAGCGTGCTATGACGCGGAAAATGTCGACTCAGCTCTCTTGACATAAACACTCATAATAGTCAAACCCCAGCACGTGTAACTGGGACCTCGCCTCCACTTCAAAACGTGACGGGGGCCGCCATTAGTTGGGCGAATAGGCTGTGCAGGGAAACGCACTCGGGGATTATGAAAAAGATCTAATAGTCGAATAATGGAAATAAGCCGCTTTAACTGCATATAAGTCTAATAGTCGCTTTTAATAATCCGCAACATTGCGAATTGCTATACCGAACGAGCATCCAGTCCATTTTTATTGAAAAAATGACCTTGTAGCATTTGGTAATTCTGTATGGTCGCCTATTTCGGGTGAAATACAGTTTTCATCTATTGCTTGTACTCCCATGTCAGCCAGCCTAGAGGCCGTCGTCTACTGCTATGTCACGAATGGAGGACAGTCGCGAAATACTATGTGTTCTAATCTCTGATACATTAGACAGCGCTCACAGTTCGATCTGTGCGCGCGACTGAAAAGGTGCGCGTAGCGCAGAGTTAGGTCGGCGACCAGGTGAAACCTGTGCAGTATACTGGCACAGCTGCCGTTTACTCTAGCCGAGAGGAAAGACTCGTGTCACTCTTCCCACAGATGCCTGCACTGATGGCTTGTTTGAGACCAGTATGTTGCTGTGCAATCTCTCCTGAGTGACCTCAAGGGAGAGGTGACGTCAGTTCATGGTTATAGTATTATTGACGGCTTCCACAATATCTAACGGACAGAGAATTGTTGCCGTCCCTACAATAGCGATCGTCTTTAACTTTCCTTTCCTCCTCGTCTCTCTTTTTTAAAATCTTTCTCGGTATTGCCTCACCCTCAGCCACACTGCGTGTTTCCGGTGCGACTTTCCAACTAGTGTGGTCGTCGAAAGCGCCTCCAATTTCGGTTCGCTCTAGTAGGCAGACATCGAGGAAATACTACCTGCTGCCCAATCGTTCGTGGGTCATGGCCACTCAAGAAATCTTGGACCCTTGACAACAACCAAAGACGACGGGCTCCCTATGTTCAGTGGGCGAAAGTGAGAATATTCACACAGCCGCTAATGCGCACATGTGATCTCTAGCGCATTGGATAACTTGTGTCGATATCAAACACAAGCAACGCCTCTCAAACAACAAGACATCATTTTTCAAGCACTTATAAGAAATGTCGATTAATCGATTAATCGATGAAAATATCACTGCGAAAACAATTAATCGATGAAAGGCTAAACCGACGAACGATTAACGATTAATCGATTAAAAAATTTAATCGACCATCCCTAGGCCCAGCTAGCACACAAAGGATTTAAGACGTCTTCGAGACGGATATCCGAGACGTTAACGACGTCTCAGAGACGGCACGCGTAAGAAGTTTTGGTCTAGAAGACGTCGTATATCTCGTCTAATGTCCGTCTTGTTGCCCATAAACGAGACGTTTCCTGAACGTCTTTGAAACGTCTTCAAAAAGCTGGTCTTTTCGCCGGCTTGGGGGAGCCTCCAATAATCCCATTTACCGGGATTTCTGAATCCGTTTAAAGACTTACCAAAGACGTCATCAAAAAGCTGGTCTTTTCGACGGCTTGGGGGAGCCTCCAATAATCCCATTTACAGGGATTTCTGAATCCGTTTAAAGACTTACCAAAGACCTCATCAAAAAGCTGTTCCTGAAATGTTAGCCGTAATCTGAAAAAGAAGGAGGAATAGTGCTCGGGAACGGGGCGCGCCCACCAAAATTTTGATCTGGTTACCACCCTCAGAATGTAAGCTAACGCCTGAGGGGTACAAATAACCACAAAACATTTTTTTGCACCCGTCAGGCATTAACTCCGTGGTTCTGAAGGTGTCAACGGGATCATAATTTTGGGGGGCACCCCCATCCGCGGGCGCCGTCCCTGCCTTTGTGGTAGTAGCTGCGACCTGCTATGTTATCAGCAGCACCATAATCTTTTCGATGCTGCAGAGTGGGGGGTAGTGCCAGCAGAATACTTTCGTAGTTACATCCTAGGAAGAAGTCCTGGCATCGCAGTTGCCTGGAATTCTTTCTTTTTTCGTGGTTAAAGGCATCAGCACTGAGTGCAACACAGCAAAAATAGTGCAGTAAGGTAGGTGCACAGTTCGCAACAAGGCTTCATCAGTCTTAGCATTTAAGTCAAAATTGGCTGTCATGAATACAAAAATCAATCTAGCATGTAATTTGCTGAGTATGAAGCAAATCTACCAAAAATAGTAATGACATTACTATATCTTTCTGCAGTGAAGGATAGACAGTTTCATGGCAAGCGGCCTAGCAAAGAGGCCTCTGTGCCAATGATCACGCAGTCGAAACACTGCTACATCATCATTTTATTGAGAAACTAACTTGTCCAAGTTCAAAAAAGAAGAAAATGAGAAATGCCAGAAAAACAAAACAACAAATATTCAAGAGCAACTGCAGAAGAAATACCTTAAATATATTTGGAACTTATTAAACACTAGAGGCTCACAAAAGAGCACTAGTAGTCACACAATAATCAACAGCCAAACGACTATGCGCTTTTCACCATGAGAGCAGCGCATCCGGTTATATGAGCAGAGACAGAACAATGGATGACTGTGTGACAGCCGCTTTCAATCACGTTGTGCAGTATCTTCACCGCATAAAATCAAGGAATATAAACACAAGAACTCAAATGTGACTCAGACATGAAAGTGAAAATTTGTCTAGGACATCAGCTGATGCAATGAAGCAAACTTTAAAAGACAACCAAAAATATCAGTCAAGTGTCAATGAATATTGACCAAAGTGACCTTCAAAGAAATTAGCGCATGAAGTATTAACAAAATCGGTATAATGAGCAAGGTCGCAATGCAGCGCACAATCTCTCACAGCGAGCAACGTTACATCGAGGCAACCTCTATTTCATAATGAAGCTACATACGTGCTCGAAGTTGAATACAGTGGAGACAGCATTGAGGCGACGAAAAAGAAAAAAAGAAGCAATATACTCAATTACATATACAAAATACAGATGTGGCTCTCTACAAAGCACTGTATTACGCACATATATGCAAATCTGACATGAACGGAGATCAAACTGGCAAGCATCAGTTAAGCCAAAAAAGAAAAAAAAAAGATTTTGCCACCCAGCACATGAAGCTATTCCTAAAAGGGACTTCAAATAACCATCAGGTCTACATGTGCAGGATTAAACTGAGAGTCTTCGAATTTCGCCCTGTTCCACATTTAAGGAAAACACTGTTACCTTATACCTAGTCATTAAACAAAACACTTCGAACAGCCAACTCCTTTGAGAATGCAACCTCCACCAAACGCGCAACCAGTTCACGTTCACGCTCATCAAAAACTAGTTGTAGTGTCCAGGCTTAGTGCAGCTGGTGAATACGATGCTACTGGCATCATATGACACGCTGAAACCGCCGTCGCGGAAATGCTTTCAATGTAGAACCTCGGTGGGGCCGTGGTAGAACACAGTTGGTGCCCTATCAGGTTATCCGTACAACCGCCGATTAAACCGCATGTATTCCTGCAAACGAAAAAAAATAAAAAATGGGGCCGCTATTTTCTATAAAGATGTTCTACAACTGTGCTTTGAGGAACGAAATTTGAAATGCATCTCTGTCATAGACTGCGCCCTTTACAGGAAGTGTTCATAATATCCCGCAACTTGCAATAGATAAACACTCGAAATGAATTTTCCTCGATTGCCTGGTACTTCTGCACTGCTGCCTGCACCATATATATATATATATATATATATATATATATATATATATATATCTATAAATTTAACGAAGCAACAAACTATGAAGCCTAGGAAAACATAGGAGAAGTTATTGGGGTTCTTAATTGTAGTATTATACTTGTGAAGTAGGAAGGAATTTAGGCGGACGAAAAGACAAACCTGCCTTCTGTGGGAACCGAACCAACGACCTTCGGATAAGGCGTCCGATGATCTACCGCTGAGCTACGAAGGCGGTCGTCTCCACCCCCCCCCCCCCCCGTCCCTTTTATCGCGTCTATGTGCACATACAATCTAACACTCACAGGATTGTATGTACCTATGTAAATATATACGAAGGTCAGCGAGTTCCGCCGAAGCTTGGACGCTCGTGCTAGATGCCCAGCGATGAGAAGGAAGAGAAGAAAGAAGTCAGGATACAACAGCCGGCCTGCGGCAAAGGCGCTGTGTCTATGTCTCTATCATTTACAATATACAGTGGTGTTCGGGCCATCTCCGCAGGAAACTTGATGCATCTCCTGATGCTACCACCGCCGAATGGCACTCGTGAACGTTAAACTGCACATTACTCATTCGTAGTTTATTTTGGACGCATTCCCATACAAAGCATGTAGAAATCGGGTGACACACATGCTTCACACTTAGACTGTGAGAATATTCTTCGAGGCGTGCTTACGTGCTCACTGCGCACTCGGTATGAAAGGGTCCCTGCAACACTTTTCGAACGCACTGAGCAAACGGTGCCAATCAATCGTTGAGGCTTCTGTGAACGTGTGAGCCAAATGTTATTGTGCTGCAAGCAGCAGTGGATTTGCAGTTTCATTTTAAATACATCATGCAATCGCCTGCAATTGTTCCAACAACTGACGTCACTAGCAGCACCGACCAACGACTTGCCTGCTCTTCTTTCAACAAGTAACGTCACTGGCGCCAACGACTAGGTCCCTTCGCTCACCTCGGTCTTTTTAAAGACAGGCGCTCAGATTGCCTTTATTTCTTTAATGCAAAATTAACAAATATATATAGGCAAATGAGTTCTGCGGAAACCCGCAAGGGTGGGTAACGTTTGCCTTGCGCTACAAAACGGGTGGCTGCTAATTTTTCCTTTCATGAACAAATATACAATTGCAGACTACCTTTACGTGACCGTAAGTTCAGCCAGTGATATATCTGCCTCGAAAAAAGTAGTCGACGGCCTAGTGACATTTGTTGGAACGAAGAGCAATGTTAATTACAGCTGTGTTTGAAACCAAATAAAAAATTCCCTGGTGCACGCAGCTCAATAATACTTGGCTCACACGTTCACAACAACCTCCACGACTGTTAGGCATCGTTTGCCATCGAGATTCCAAATGTCGCAGGGCTCCTTTATTAAATGGGACCTTCAAGGTCGCGCGATCTACAGGCACAGTGACTGCGCATCACATCTGTGCATAGCATCAACAAATTTTCGCTGTGGCTTCGATTTCGCCTGCACAAAACTGCCTTCAATGGCCAGATAATAGTGAATTTAGTACAATGCAACGAAATATGGCTCATTTGGGGTAGCGAGTATGTCACGGGGTAGGAGGAAAACGTCAAACGTTCCGCTGAAAACTGTTGAATGGCACCGTGGCTTTGATTTGACGATATAGGTATAGGCATGCACCGCTGGATCCCGGCACCGGACAAGCTGGCGGCGCCCGTACTAAATAATAAAAATAAACAAAATACGTCCAAACGTTCATGTATAAGTCGTCGTAACACGCCGCTCACCCATAGCCCGACGTACTAATTTAGTTCGTCGTCCGTCGCCTTATCATCACTGTCCTACGCTATCAGCCCAGCAACATGGTTCAAGTCTTCACTCCCCAGTCCGTACCACGTGAAACACTGGACAGCTTATGGCATACCAAAAATCTACTGTACACAACAGCGTCCCTGTAACACCACTGTGGAACAAGATAACAGGTCGTGTAATTATTTTGGTATTTGCGGTCTGCAAGAATAACGAACCCCAAATGCAGAAAACCGCAACAGCGTGGACAATGAGAAATAATAATAACGAACATTCGCAAAGGAGTCACATGCCTCTGACAAAGTTTAAATATGACCGAGAACGAGCACAACGACACTCATGCTCATATGAATGCTGAGCTGCGAGAAGTCATTCCACCACCATAAGACGTCATGATTGCCTGCTTCAGTTCTGCTGACATGCCACAATAAACAATGCGCGATTTTCACATCCACATCACATGCACGTAAATTTCGCAGCTCTGAACTGAAATCTCACGACTGCAATGCAACAGTGAAAGGACGCGCGGCAACGGTTGCCCTACAATGCGCGATATCACATGCATGTATTCGTCTGTGTAAGACACGAGTAAATTACTACTACCCGACATTGTTGTACATGCGCTGCACTCGCTACCCGTAACGACCAAATGACAGGATGGTGGGAACGAAGCCAATGCACTCGTTACTCACTAATCAGGCTGAACACGCACATAGACCTAAGAAAATTTCAGAATGCAATCATACACGATGATCTGAATAATAAAAGCACAGTTGCGTTGCTTTGCGTTTAATGCGTCAACTATCTTAGACCTTACATAGCATTAATCCTCCTTGTATCTGTCACAGACCGATTCGCCCTATCCACGGAACACATGAGTGATCTCACAGGCATCATGCTAAGCCATTCAAATGCGGTACTTACATTTATTTTCGGCGAGACGTAGTTATTGGTGTTACGGGATCCAGTCACAGAAGCGCCAGAATTGAACCAGGGTTAACATAAGGAGGAAAGTAGAAAGAACATAATGCCACCACACAAACAGACGCAGCAGTTGCAGCACGCTAACAGAATTTTCGCAGAAACGAAGGAACAGCCGGCCGCCAACAACTTGACCACACTGACTCCACGACCAACCACGCAAACGAGCTTCGCTGCCTTTGCTTCGTGTCTCCGCGTGTTTGCGCCAGCCTGCGCCCTCTCGCCTCATCTCCCCGGTAACCGGCGAGAAGGAGCCAGACATTCTGGCGCCTCCCTACCGGCCCCATTGCAGCTGGCGACACCTCGGCGCCGTGCATTGTGTCGACGCCCGCCGACGCTTTGGGGAGGGAGGGGGTGGGGGGCGGTATTCTTCCACGTCTGCTTACCGTCTTGCGTAGGACGTTTCGAAGACGGATTCATTGTCCCTTTGATGTCGCTGCCCCTTAGTTCGCGTGGCTGACGTCTCAAAGACGTCAGCCACGCGAACCAAGACGTTAATCCCCCAATAAGACGTCTTTTTGGTCTTGTGTGCTAGCTGGGGGGCTTAACGTCCCCAAACTACGATCTTAATATGAGGGACGCCGTACTGGAGGGCTCCGGAAATTTGGAGCTCTTGGGTTTCTTTAAATGTGCACTGATGTCTCACAGTACACAAGCCTCAGCATTTCGCTTCGTACTAAATGCAGCCGCCGAGGACGGGACTCGATTTCGGGTACGTCGGGTGAGCAGCCGAGTACCATAACCAGTAGACCACCATGTAGGGGTCACACAAGTGTCCAGAAATGGCGAATAATAATTGCACAGTCCATGAAGTCGTTTCCTGAGAGCGCAGCAGCTTGCTGCACTACATGAACTCTCATGTCCCCTGCTTATTATTTACCAGCGGGGATCAAATTTCCTGCTCGTTTATACTGATTTTCTCTTTCGTCCCGTGCAGCCAACATCTCAAAATCTTCGGAAACTGTTCGAAAATTCTTCAGCATTGCGAATAACTGCTATTTGAATGGAAGACCGAGTCGATTGAGACATAATTCGATTCAATATTGAAACCTATGAATATTCACAAAACCTTACGCTGATATTCAGCCTCAGATAAAATGATCACATGCCTAAACCACTACGAAGTTTACTCTCGTGTTAAAGTTTCTATATATGCTCCGCCAGTACTTGAGGGCGTATTGGGGACGGAGACGTGAGTAGTATCGTCAATAAACGCTGCACTGACATGTCATCGATGCCAAGACACCAACTCGGCGGGCTAAATGTAATACTCTACAACATAGACACCAGTGCTTAGCGCATACATCGCATCTCTGGCAAAGTAAACAATTCAATTCAATTCAATTTTTTTCAACATCTGACAGATCTTTTTCCACGGACAAAAAGCCTGAAAAGGCTTGACTAGATCAGTGCACCAGACTATGGCATACTGTGGTGTGAATTACAACAATAGTGGTAGAAAGCAGCACATAAAGAAAAAGAAAGGAATGCACAAAGGAAGTACGTAAAGGCATCAATAAAGGAAAAACCATATATATACACATCAGAACTACAAGAACTTTTTCTAGATTACAATTCATAGTAATTGACATATTTAATCTGTACAATCTGTACATATTAGACCTACAGCAAATTCGCTAAATTTCAAATCAAAGTAACAAATATATGTAGTACATTGAACAAAAACAATCATAGTTGCACACACATATTGCGTAACTCATTCAATGCCATAGAAGCTACGTCCGTACCATCTCTGGCATGTTTATTAAGTAATGCACGTAATATGTACCTGAGAATTTGCTTTCCGTAGAAACCCACCTTCACGTGTAGTGATGGTGCAGATCCTGATGATCATGCATGATTATGAAGATTACGGAGTACGTGTTGTGGCTATATTAAGAACTCTCACTTCCGAATTTACCAGCTTTGCGAACCGCGCGCTCGTTCAGGCGATAACGCCGATGGAGCCGCGAGCTGCTCAGTAACCATACGCGCAGCTCAAGTCTTGCCTACAAAAGTGGCGTTACCGAGACTGTCGCCGACGGAGCGATGCGCATTGTGTGTATGTTGTATGTTGTATGTTCCCCGCCGGGGCGCAGTTTAAGACAAAGTCTATGTGTCCCCCTAGTATTCGTTTTATGTATCCTTCTGGGGTGTTCTTTCTGTTGTTGCTAACAAGCGTTCTCTACTTAATGCCTCTGCGGCAGCATCATTCCTTGGCAGCCAGGAGGCCCAAACGCTTTCCAAACAAAAACCGCATTAGAATTCTAGAGCTGGCGTGTCGAGACTTCGAGAATGCACCTAGCACAAAATTTAAGTGGCCTTACAGATTTCATTTCTTCTTAGCACATCATAAGTCATTCTGATGCACATTAATCCGTTTTAGTCCAACCTGACCCAAGCAGGGTCTTCGGTTTGACCGTTATTAGGTCTTTGTTGCGGGACAAATATCGCGGGGGGGGGGGGGAGGGGGGAGGGACCGTGTACCGCGGGGTACTTAACATGTCTAAAACTACTAGCCGCCAAAACTTTTAGCTTTGTAAATAATTAGTGACCCCATGTACATACAATTCTGGCTTGCTTTGGCTCGCTACTGGTCTTTCTAGAGCCATACGATATTTCTTCTGACTTGTTTAATGCACCCTTTTCGTCGACGCTTGCGTTGTTCAAGAACTTCTCAAGGGAGCTATTTCTGTGAAGCTTTCGCCATAATGGCGGTGACCTCAGGAACGTCGTCGTACATACCTCGGAGACCGGCACGGCTTGTACGTCTGGATGCATCAACGTACAAAACTGTTCGGCAGTCATATTTTCTCCAGGATAAAGGTCGTTTGTAAACCCGGCAGTTGTATTCACGTATAAACATGACTCTGGTAGGGTACTGCAGAAGAAGAAAGGCGCGCCATCGCACAAATCAGCCATATCAGCTGCAGCACCATGTGATTGCCCTTGCAGCCTACTAGAGGACATTTGTAAGCATAAATACATGCTTAACTGCAAACAAATGAGCTCCGGTTAATAACAATTTCGTTTTGGCTTTTAGTGATACTTTCATTAGTAACACTTATGGTATATTTTGCTCTTCAGCCACCACGGCGCCGAAACGCCGCCGAGCAAAAAGGCGAGTGCATGGATCAGGAATGGATGCTATACGCGTCCTCTCTATAAGGGAGCGCAACTTTGCATGCTCCCAACGTGAACCTTTATAGGGACCTTCGAACGGTTTTGGTGATTTTCTGAAAATTGCGACGCAGGTATAGTTATTGCAGTCATTAGTGGTCTGTGGTTAGTATTAGTGGTCTGTAGTAAGTGCCTAATTTCCTACAAAGTTTCAAATAGGGTTATCGTTAAAGATCGACGCGACTGAATCTATCTATCTGTCTATCTATCTATACTGCGTGTCGTCTCGGTGCCTTCGTAATTACAAAAACATACGGCTCACATGAAATTTCATAGTAGGCGGATCGTGTAATCGCGCCCCCGCAAAGCTGGCGCATTTCCGAAAAAGTGTTCGGGTGAATGTAAGGACTGTAGCGGCGCTGTGGATCTGAACTGCATTCTCTGGGCGTGCCATTAAGTTCCTTGAGGGGGAGATTGCCAGGCGGGCAGGGGTTCTGGGGCCGCGTTCCTCAGCTCCGGCACGCGTAATAGAGTGCAGGACGGAAGTGCCATCGGGACAACAGGGTTATGTCCATGCTCGCACCCCTCCCCCCACCTTTCACCCCGCTAAATGAGGGAACAGCTTTACAGCACAAATCCTTGTAAAGGTTATTTCTTTTCGCTAAATGTTTGTAGCTTCCTACAGGGTGCGATGTACGAAGGGGGGCATTCCTGGAGCCAAACCTCAAAGGCTCCCCTGCGAAAAATATGCATCAGCTGCGCGAAATGTGATGGTCCTTATGCCTCTGCCCTGTTTTTTGTGATTGACTTCATGTAATTGGTTATGTTTAAGCAGATTTCAAAGTGTTTGCATTATAAGCAGCGTTTTCGACTAATACGTGGTGAAAGGAGTTGCTGAAGCGCTCGCAGTTTTCGCGAATGGCTAAATGAGCGTGCTGTGGCAAATGACTACAACGGCCGCCAAAATAAAGTTGTCCTCCATAATACGCGCGCGGTAAACGGAGGCGCGACTTGCCGATCTGACCTTGCTAAGCCGACTGGACACCCTCGATCAGGCCCTCTGAGCAATTGAGCCCAGTTGTTCCCTGGAAGAGGGGCCCCGCCCGCGGTAGTCCACCTAGAGCTTTGTGGCAATGAAGTTTGTTATCCCTCTCGCTCTTGAGATTAGAGCCAGCAGGCACAAGTTTATATGTAAAAGGAATATATTTTCTGTAAACTTCTGTCTGAATTGCAGCTGTGCTGATGGGGGTGGCGCCCGGGGGAACGTGTACATAAGAAAGGCTCCAGCGGTTCGCCAAAATACTTTCCTATCTTAACTTGCCAATCCTACTAGGGTGCCATGTCCATAGCTTTCCCCGGCAATTCTGTAATGTTATTGCGTAAAAAACTTTAGAATAGCGATGGCTGCTCAGCAAATATTAGGCTTACTGGAGTATTTGATGGGTAGATTCACATATGGCTAAATAGGAGATAGATATTTCGATGAGCGATTATTTTCTTACCTCACTAAATCTCGTATGCGCTCCTTACAGCATTCTGAGAGCTTCGACCTATTCTGCATGCCTTTGTCGGCGTGGCTCATCAAGTTTCCGTGAAGGCTCGAACAGTTCGGTGAAGTCGGACAACCATCGTGATCGCAACCGAGCCTGAAACAAAATATGCACGTGGGCTTAATCCATATTTGTAGGCATGGCGACACGTAGAAACACGCCCACAACTTCATCATTCTAGAACTGAGATGTTCCATAGAAAAGATACTCATTCTTTAATTCAGGAGTAACTTACACTGTTGCGGCATTATAAATAAAAAAAGATGCAGTTCGTTAAAAGACAGCTGTTTTTTATGGCTACCTCTGTTCCACGGACCGGTCATCTTCAAGAACCCTGAATAAGAGCGATCTCTAGTATAAAAATAGTTGATTTTCGACACAGACGCAATATATATATATATATATATATATATATATATATATATATATATATATATTAAGTTTGTGTGCATGTAGCCATTTAGCCTTGTGCAAACTTCACGTTTGACTATTTGTCAATGCAAAATACGAATGGCGTTTGCTTCTCTCACTCCACGAATGCTTAGAAATATAATTTGCTCGTATATATATATATATATATATATATATATATATATATATAGTTTGTGTGCGTGTAGCAATTTAGCCTTGTGCAAACTTTACGTTTGACTATTTGTCAATGCAAAATACGAATGGCGTTTGCTTCTCTCACTCCACGAATTCTTAGCAATATAATTTGGCCTCTCCGTTAGTGCAATTTGAAAAGCATTCGTATTTCACATAAACAGAATGCGCATTCTATTTATGAGGAACCCATTCTGATTCTCGGCATAGGTTAAGCCACGGGATTGTTCCTTGATGCAACCAACGACTGTTCGAGACGAGTCGAAATATGTATTTTGCAACTAGCATCTTTCTCGTAGCTCACCGATTCTTAGAGGCTTCCTACTTGTTTTTGGACGGCTTAGTGACCAAGCTTGGTAAACATTTTCAGGCGTGGGAATCAAACAAGGAAAGTAGAAACAAGAGGCAGATGATGATTACTCTCGTCTGACGATTATGCTGGTCTGTCTTTCTCCTGTTTATACTTCTCTCCATATTCCATCGTTTGGCCTGAATATTTCAGTTGAGCTCTTCTCGGTACCCTCCTAACGAGTTTTATTCGCTTTCTCTCTCTTTCCGGTAGTTGGCTATCTCAAGCAGGGGCTTAAATTTTTTTATACGCTTCGCTACCTATACCATAGCGAAGTCCGTGCACCATTTTCCAGAGCATTCCTTTGCCTCCACTCTATTCCCAGAGGTATAACATGTAGGATTACAAATGTTAAGAAAAGCTGCTGCTGGGCCATTTGGCTCATACTGTAGAAAATAGAAAAATAAAATACAGATTAGCGCAAATAAAATACCAGGCAGAGAACGCAACTAACCAACACACAACGAACCCTCGGAATGCCCAAGGGAAGTCATTGCAGTTAATTAGTTTGTTTCATTGGATTGTTTCTAACAAATAAACGAGCCGTTGACCCATTGTTTTCGTTATTTCATTGCATGGGCCTTGTTGCTACCGCAGCGAGGCCCATGATATGAGGGCTTAATGGGCAATAGCCATCTCGCCATAAGATCAGGTTCTACGTGACACCTCCTGGCAAGAAGAGTACTTCGCACACATCGCCATGGCTACGAGTGACGCTGCCTGACACTGTGAGCGCGGCAAGCTAATGCAGGCACACCAGAATTACGTGTGGGCGCATCTTTGTTAAGTACACGGCAGCGTGGCCTTCTTTTCTGAGTGAAGATCGCTCGAAAACACGCGCGATAGCTTTGCGGCCAATGGCTGCTAAAGAGGCTCAATGGCATCGCGGACTCCCAGGTCGTCAGCTGTTCTTTGTCTGCCCAAAAAGGCGTTGTTTGACCCGTAATTCATGAGGTCATTTTCACCCCCCTTAAGCAATCCATTGGGATAACGTAGGGCTTCTACTCACTTTTTCCTTCCTCCATTGCCCTTTACTATGTCGCCCTCCAAATGCGGAAGGCCAATATCCGGCAAAGCGCTTATGCTTCCATTAGCCCGCTGCGCGTCACAGCAGTTAGGGCGTAAATGGGGCCACAGCCAATGCACCTTAGGTGAATAAAGCAGACAGTGGCACCGTAATAAATTGCCTGACCATACCGCAGGAGTTTGAAACCATAAGTATGATGAAGGCACCACGCTGAGTGTTGGCATGTAATTCAAGCACAATTTGTGTTTTATTGGCACAAACATTGGTGCTGTAATCGGGAAACATTACTGATGGAGCATAAACAGAAACAGCGACATCGTACTACGTCTCTGTATCATTGAATAAAAAAAACCATGTGACATGGTTGCCTTTTCCATTTAGACTACACGCGCAACCAGCCACCTTTGTGCCCGTCAACAGTGTTCATCTGAATGGTTTGTAGCCTATACGACATGCTATCTCGCAGAAGAGCTCCGAGTAAAGACCCCCTGCTTCCCCGAATAGACTTTCAAGCACAGTTAGTTTGTCTCTTTGATATAGACTGCTATATTTAGGTCATGCATATTTGTGTGAAATTAGCTCATTAAATCTAGCTTCCACTAGAATTTGCCTTTAGCTATATTGTTTGCTTTATGCATTACTGCAAACAAATGACAGGTTTTTAAAGAAATATTGTGCACTGGCAGCCTTCACAGACATCCCTGGCATCGCTTTCTCTCAGAGACATTTATTGTTGACTATACAGACCAGCAAAATTGTTTGCACACTACAAGAGGTATACATCTTCACCTCCACCCTACGCTCTTTACGACGCGCAATTGACATACTTGTCGTCAGAAAAGTTTCAACACGAAGACAATAACTGCGTCAGCGTGCTTACAAATGTCCAATTTCGTGCGCCAATGTTACACGCCCACTGTACGTATGCGGAGAGTCTTCCCCCACGGCGACTTTCCACCAGGAGCAGATTCCACCGATCGTAGTCATACCTGAAATTGCACTCGCATTACACTCGGTGCTTCATATGTTATTACACATGCAAGTAGAAATAGGCCTAATGAAGTTAGTACCTTATCAGAAAACATCACTGTATGATCCTTTCAAGATGTTTAATTGTAATTATAAGCGCAAACATCTAGAGTCTGTAAATGCAAACAAATTGAACGTGACCGGAACCCGTGACTCAGGTGTGCCTTAGTAGCACTCACGCAAATCGCGAGCTCCTCTTCATTAAATTGCCATTACTTTTCCTTGACGTTAAATGCATCTTTAGGAATAAGCATACACGAGCCAATACCATCCAAAACTCTTAACACGCCCTCTTTCATTGAGTCTGTCTTTATCAATTTCTTATCACTTTGTATTTTTTTAACCTGATGGACCATTGAGACGTGAAATACCTGTGCTCTGATATATCAATAATATACAACTCTCAACGTGTCCTTTTACTATAGTACTTATGCTTAAACTTCTTACTTCAAACACCTGCGGCTCATTCTCGTACGCTGTGGGCTGAGCACTACAAGTACGATCTACAAGTGAATGAAGTATCCTAATAAGGATGTACATGGCGAGTATACCCCGTTAGTGATATAAAGATCAGTCCTTCATATTCGACGTGCCCTTATACCATGCATGCAAATATTGTATTCTAGATGAACGGCACGACATGAATACGACTGACACGTAGGCGGCTAGATAGATAGATAGATAGATAGATAGATAGATAGATAGATAGATAGATAGATAGATAGATAGATAGATAGATAGATCGCAGGGCTATATTTCGTACGCAGGCGTGCAAGCCTGCGAAAAAAAGGCTGCTCAGCGAATTAACACGGCATGCAATTTCATAATAGTTTCAAAGGCCTATGTTGTATGCAAGCTAAGTTTCTAGGACAAGTACTGCTCGGAGTGGATCATTTTCTTTCTGGCTTTGGGATATAACATGAAAGTAGCAGTAAACTCTGCGGGAAATCGTGACAATGCTACTCTGCCGTTCGCAACATTTTCATCTAAAGGGGCACGCTTTCATGCTTCGATATGTCTGGAGAGTACATTATTCGACCAAAAACGTCTAAACGGTGACTCCTGTATAGATATTTTGGCGACATATTAAGGCGCAAGTCTGTGCAAACGATGGTTTCACGCTTGCATGAACGGTTCGTCAGAGACTGCCTCTCCCGTTAGCCTATACCTTAAAACGAAATGCAGAATACTATTCCATTTGGGCAACCCTGATTGGTCAGTTCGGCGTGTTGAGGTGGCATTGACTAACCCATGACCAATCGTAATTCTTTGATTGGTCACTCCTGCGTTGTCAATACGAATCAACGAAGCAGGGAGCAGCACCACGGCGGCGTAGTATTGCGTATTCGGTTTTAAGGTATAGTTCCCCAGCACCTTTTTAAACATCCTTGCCTGTATGAGCCACGTAAACATTCACATTACTGCATTTAATTTACAAAAGCTAAAAAATGAACAAAACCTGGGTCAGTACTCTATTCGAAACGCTGGCACTACGTCGGTTCTCTGTTAATTTTTCTTAAGGATGTTTTCATCAGAGTAAAGAAATAAAATGCAACGTGTTCGTTTTTTTTTCGCACTGTCTCGTCACGCTTATAACCATTACAATTAATGTATGTTACTGCCTAATGAATAAAAGAGCACGAAACATTATTTTCAGAAAACTAGCGGTGTTCTTTATACATTTATCGGTGCAGAGCAATGCCAAGAACCTATGTCAAGAATAGTACCATACCAGTCATTGGATTTAAAGTTAGTGGTTTCTATTAGGCTGCACAGACATCTCTTTGATATCTTCATTACGCCACAGCGAACACTGAAATTTTACATGTATGATTGAGGCACTGATATCCAGGTATTTGTGCTCACCTGTGACCTGAGTTGTGAAAGTACCATTTATATCAAGAGTCAGTTCTTGTCTGGAAAAGGCGACATTTCCATTTTACACCAAGCGGTACTTATAAGTTGATCAATAAATGATTTTAATTACCTCATGAAAGCGATTCCTTTCTTAAGAAGGTTGACAGTCCCAGCAAAACATACAAAGCTAATTTATAAGGCTTTAGCAAGGGCGATGACGTTATATACCTTCTGTGAAGCACCTTTACCTTAAAACAGCCGTGTCTTTTTAGATGCTCCCTCGGTATAACAGCGATTGCCTGCAAGATCGATCTATAAATTGAAATACATAGATTTCAGCAGGAATGGATGACAGACGCGTAATCTCACATTGAACGGGCCAATGATATCAGGGCTAGCGATTGCGGCCCCCACTACCGGGATTCGATGAAGCGACCTTGAGTGCCACATGGAAAAGCTTAGCCACTGAGGTAATAGAGCGGGGGGCACTATTTTCTAGTATATATCAGTTACTACGTGAACAAAGATGACCCGATGGTTTGGCTGTACAACTCTATATATATACATATATATATATATATATATATATATATATATATATATATATATATATATATATATATATATATATATATGAAATTCTGGATAGTTGTAATTGTCTAAAACAGCAGCCCAGATTTATTCCCGTGTCACTATGTCCGTTTAACCGTTTACAACGGAAGTAATTCTGTTCGCCAGTGCTTCAAACGACTAGCCCCCTTTCCTTCAAAACAAAGCACCGTAAAAAAAAACATAATTTCCATTTTTTATTTTAAGTTTAGTCTTATATGCATGGTAAAGCATGTCCGCCTAGAAAGCATTTTACGGCTGCTTTTTGGCACATGATTGGATATTTTACGCACATCACATTTTGGGGGAGGGGGGAGGGGCGGCTTGTGTGTATTGAAAACATTTCGCGCTTCAGTGTAGGATGTTTTCTCAAGCTTTTGGACGCGTACCGGCGTATTCAGCATGCTCTGGCCGATGGCGAATGAAATGGATGAAATAAAATGATGGCGACGAAACGGGGGTAGACGGCGGCCCGCGCCAATGGGATCCCGGGCTAAGGATCTCCCTCACCGACATTCTCTTTTGAAAGGTTAAATAGACGTTTCAGTCTCTCTCTCGCTCAAACCATTCAAGGGTGTTTGCTTCCCTCTCACAATTGAGTTGTACACGATTTTTCTGCTCGTAGCTCCTGCCAACAATATATGCCGATGGTGCCTCGCAGTTTGGTATATCGTCGCCCACCTCAGTTCCTTGGTAAAGGTGTACTGATAAAAAATATGAATGACTTACACTTAGCTCAAAAGATAATTCAAGTTTACATTAGAAAAACGCGCAAGATAACTTCTCTGAGTCTACGGAGAAGAGACTCTTCCATTACAGAAACTACAGGAAAATGGACAAAGGACGGGTGACGTGGCGTGGCATAGTCGGGAACTTGCACATTGTGCGCAAAGACCTACATACTCACCTAGTCAAGAGGAAAACAATATCGCAGCTGTCTTGAACACATAGGTTGATGTAGTCCACAGTATTGTTTATTGTAACGACAGCATCAAAGCCACATACGGTGTCATTAAGGTGATACTTATGTCCATCCGTAGACTTGCCGCAACTTTTGTTATTAAACAGAAAGTCATCCTAAAGCAACAAAAGAATTGTGGTGACTTTATCGTAGGGGTGCACAAATATCAAGTTTTTTACGCGTCGAACCCACAATTGCTGCTATGCATATCAAATCAAATATCCAGAATTATAATGTAAATGCATCTTCAGGAATATCTTCAAAATGCACGACTGTGTTAAGAGTGCGCGCTAATACAATATCAATGGAGAGTACATCAGCACCGGGAACAAACAGTCTCGGCGAGCCTCTCAGATGGTTGCTCTATTGAAGAATTATTGAGTCATTAATCAGGTGGTACCAATCATATAATGCTATGAAGAAATGTTAGCTAATTCAAAAGGACAGAAATTTGAGAGATTTGGTAAGGATCCACAGTCAGAAGGAGAGGCGTGCAAGACACGGACACAAGGGGAAGAAGTGAACAACACGAAAGCAGTTTGGTATATCGTCGCCCACCTCAGTTCTTTGGTGAAAGTATAGCAATAAAAATACAATGCCGCTTCGGCGTTCTTGTTCACTTCTTCCCCTTTTGTACGTGTCTTGCACGCCTATTCTTCTGACTATAGTTAGCTAATTCACTTGGACAAAAAGCCGCAAAGAAGGCCGAATAAGTGCTGCACAAGGAAGCGGCCGCACGCGGCAGGTTCTTAGGTTGGTAGCTACTTTCTTGATAGTCCCGCAGGGATTTTCCAAACTGGGTCTTAGGTCCCCACGTGGAGATATCGATGTCTTGCCTCTTCAGCACCTCGCTGCCCTGCTGGACGAGCTCGAGTTAGTCGCCGAGGCTGGGGCAGCGCAGGGCAGCCGTCCACCGCGGTGTAAGTGTTTCGTAGTTAGCATCGCTCGAGTTTTCCTTGCTGTCTGAGAGCAAGTGAATTAATGTAGTGGTCTCAGTTCGGCAGACTGTACGCTTTGTTTTTTTTTTTGTTTCGTTTTTGCGCCGCGATGCTATAATTGTTACAGTGCTCCGCTGCTGATCCAAATAACGCGGTTTCATCTAGTCCGCGGACATCGCAGTCTCGATTATGGGGAACATTCCAGAGCCACATGTACTGTGAGTCTTCAATGTTCCATCGGCCAAGAAAGTAAAAGGACCACGACATTTTATCAAGCGTGGCAAGACAGAGCGCCAGAGTGAGGGACGAGCTTAACGTGATAAATAGTGGTGATAAATAAGTTCTCGGCGAGGGAAAGGTGGATGACGACGCTTGAGAGACAAGGCAGGTGAGTAAGTCGAATGAATGTTTACGAAATAACCTGAAAACTAGAGTTAAACAAGGAAGAGGACTCGGAGGAAGCCTTTAAAAGCAGCGTCCTTTCCATTGAACATCGAGCTGTCCAGAGAGCCTGATAGAGGGCGGAGGGCCATAGCCTTCAGGCACCTGCGTGGGTGCGACTCGCAACTGCCACGGAATCTCGCTGGAAGGGGACGTGCCATCGAAGTTGCTAATGACCTAAATAAAGTGCTATGCCTGGCTGCTTGCCTTAAAACCAGAAATGTTATGTCTTCATGTGGTGATTCTAATAATATAATTCAAAGCTAAAAGTTATGTGAGTTGAAGCTTGAAGCTAAGAGAAAGCCACGCTAAGCTAAAAGAGACAATGTTAAACAAAAGGAAAGCCAAGTTATTCTACGTAAATCCAGAGTTCCACTGTTCCATCACTTCGCACCACTAGTGCGTACCTGCCCCAATTCTTGTTTCTATCATAATGAGAAAACGGTGCCGACCAGCAGTGGAGGCTTCAATGAACGAGTCAAATATTATAGCTCTGCACGAACGAAGTTCACTGGGTTCAGCCAGATTATGTATATCCCCGACGTGCGTCAAGCACTGCTGCAAAGTGAGTTGAGCATTATTGTTCTGGCTCTTGTGCAGAGATAATTCAATCGGCGTAATAGTTATCCATCTTTTCTTTAGATTATCGTCCACTTTTCCTTTACACCACTCGATATTAATGCACGCTAAATGATGTACATCTGCCGCTTAGGTATGATAATAAACATCTTACCTCAACTTCAACAACTTTCTTGACCTGGAAGCGCACTGTGGGATATTCCATATCAGTGTATGGAAGCTGCGCCTGCAAAAGGATGAGCGACTGCCAGTGAGTAACCATGGCCAAATAATCTAAAAATTCAGCATATTGTATAAATAAAACTTTAAGAGCTCCGCGCCGCCTTGGAATATTTATGAACTTATCAGCTGTAGGTGGTACTTTAGAGGTTATTTACCCACCTCTTTTTGAACTGAGGCTGCGTGTCTTTGGAATAAAGGAACATAATGCCCGAAAAAATACCGCATTTTTCTTAGTTCAGTCATATACATTCTCTCCGTAAAAAAGTTAACGTTTGCTGTATGCGCACTAGCCCTACTTTGTTCTTCGGAGAACGCCATTTTGTGGGAAGGCTGTCCTGTGTACAAGTGCTCTAAATATGCGAACTCTTTTGAAGGGTTTTTGCACATTTTTAAGGGTTTTTCTGTATTTGGCCCTTATTGTTTCAGCATGCAATTGATTATTTTCGTTTTTTCGCCATTCAGTTTTTTACCTACTATGAAACTTCCTCAATATAGGCCATCACTCATTCGTTGGTGTTCACTGCCATTATTACTGAAGAGGAGCACGTTGTCTGGAAGCTCAAGTTACTGAGTTATCATCCGTAATTTTTATTCTGTTTTAGGGGCGAAGCTCCTTAATCTGTGGGTCGGTTGTCACGTATCGTCGTATCGTGTAACCTACACCACTCACAATACCATGCAACGCCATGCAACGCCGGGAGGCTCGCGCTCGCCCTCGGCGCGTGCCTCCCGGCGCGCGAGCTCTCTCACTGTCTTGTGAAAGAGAGAGCGAGACACAGAGAGAGAGAGCGTGAAAGGCGCTCGTTGACTATGGAAACGCTCTACCAGCTCGCAAAGGAGAACGCGCCCTCACCCGCGAGAGACAACGTTGGCGCAGGCAGCGTCTTCTAGCGAGTTTCTTGATTGAAAAATACCGACTGCTCGCGCTCGAGAACCGTTCACCGGCCACCCATATATATAATATATATATATATATATATATATATATATATATATATGTATATATATATATATATATATATATAGGCACTGGATCTTGACTTGCAATGAAGTGCCGGTGGATTTCACTTGTGCGTAGTTGAACCATCAGGATCCGTAGCGTGCGCGTTAACTAAATTAATCCGGAACTCGGCACGATCTACGATGAACCTCCGGAGCTTCGCCCACTCATCATCATTCACTCCGTGGATATGCTGTGAAATTTTTTTGCACTTTTGCTGGTGAAACACTTCCTCTAAGCATACAGTGACTAGCATTGAGGTAGTTGTATCTCCTTCCCTGACCTCTTTCTTGATTTTAATTTCCCTCTTTCCTTTTGTAGGAGTGGTATTAAAGGGCGGTCTTTGTAGATGTTGGTATCCGCTTATGCCTCAGGTAATCCTTGACGCCGTAAAAGCCTCTAAAATCCCCAGTATTTCTACTCAGTCATGTGTTCGTGTTTGTCGTGTCTGTGCTAAAGTATTTCTTATATTCAGCCAATTTGTCAAGCACGTATTGGGAGCATTGCTCTGATGCGCCATGGCGTAATTGTTCTTTCCTTGTTCATGAACGACCTGGAATTGCGCTTGTATGTTACAGCGGGGGAGGGGGGTTACAACATAAATACAAATAATTTTTCACCTTGGCAACATATTTGAGCTTCAATGAGCTTTTTGGATTCCGCTATACACTTTGGCATAGAATGAATTAGCAAACATGCACGTACTAACGCATTCTTACTTTGCGGTCGTTACGTTTTGACAGATAAAATGCTGAACTTACTCTAGAGGTGGGTTAAAGTACAGCATTTATATGGTCTGATCAGTCTGCGGTTTTTTTTTAGTCTGTTATGTCGCCTTTCATTTCTATTAGTATTTTGCTGGCACTATTGGAGCTGGTTGGAGATACATCCGGAAACACTGTGTAGATTCGCGCGAAATTCAAATTTGTATAGCACCTGCATTTTTCAAGAAATTGGCTGTTAAACCTTAGCACAAGTTAGGCATGGGACTTGAGTATCTCGCTTTGTTTAATTGCTGCTAAGATTGACGGGGTGCACTATTACATTAAAGTTGGTGATAACATTGTTCTGCGTATATTCTGACGCATGGGTCGTGTCTTGTGCTAAGCAGTTTCCTATTGACCGATTATCTGGGGCTGCCTCCATACGGTGCTGTTTATTTTTTTCATGTAAAATTTGCTTTTCTCTTGAAAATTCATGGCTTTGGAAGGTTTGTTTAGTCACTTTGGTTAGTTCCTTTCCCCTGCCCTTGATTCCGAATAAGGTTTGAGTGATCTGGGACAACCTGCTTATTTGCCGGCTTGTTGCGTGACCTCCAATTTCTATCGCTGCTTCCGCAACCATTTAGGTTAGGATTTGGTTGGTTGTGTGCATATTGGGACGTTTCTTCTAAAGTTTCAACTTTTATCGACCCATTATGTACTTCTGTATGTTTATGTACCAACATCAGGATTCACCCATTTATTAGCAATTCATGTTCTTCTTGTTTCTTCATGTCGCGAAAATCTCCGCCCTCGCTAACTTCCGACTGCCGCTTTATATGGTAAGCACTGTTTATGTGTCCTGCGCTATGCCAGGGTATCCGCGCATTATAATCTATTTCGATTTGTTTTGTTTCAGCATGCAATTGATTATTTTCGTTTTTTCGCCATTCATTTTTTTACCTACTATGAAACTTCCTCAATATAGGCCATCACTCATTCGTTGGTGTTCACTGCCATTATTACTGAAGAGGAGCACGTTGTCTGGAAGCTCAAGTTACTGAGTTATCATCCGTAATTTTTATTCTGTTTTAGGGGCGAAGCTCCTTAATCTGTGGGTCGGTTGTCACGTATCGTCGTATCGTGTAACCTACACCACTCACAATACCATGCAACGCCATGCAACGCCGGGAGGCTCGCGCTCGCCCTCGGCGCGTGCCTCCCGGCGCGCGAGCTCTCTCACTGTCTTGTGAAAGAGAGAGCGAGACACAGAGAGAGAGAGCGTGAAAGGCGCTCGTTGACTATGGAACGCTCTACCAGCTCGCAAAGGAGAACGCGCCCTCACCCGCGAGAGACAACGTTGGCGCAGGCAGCGTCTTCTAGCGAGTTTCTTGATTGAAAAATACCGACTGCTCGCGCTCGAGAACCGTTCACCGGCCACCCATATATATAATATATATATATATATATATATATATATATATATATATGTATATATATATATATATATATATATATAGGCACTGGATCTTGACTTGCAATGAAGTGCCGGTGGATTTCACTTGTGCGTAGTTGAACCATCAGGATCCGTAGCGTGCGCGTTAACTAAATTAATCCGGAACTCGGCACGATCTACGATGAACCTCCGGAGCTTCGCCCACTCATCATCATTCACTCCGTGGATATGCTGTGAAATTTTTTTTGCACTTTTGCTGGTGAAACACTTCCTCTAAGCATACAGTGACTAGCATTGAGGTAGTTGTATCTCCTTCCCTGACCTCTTTCTTGATTTTAATTTCCCTCTTTCCTTTTGTAGGAGTGGTATTAAAGGGCGGTCTTTGTAGATGTTGGTATCCGCTTATGCCTCAGGTAATCCTTGACGCCGTAAAAGCCTCTAAAATCCCCAGTATTTCTACTCAGTCATGTGTTCGTGTTTGTCGTGTCTGTGCTAAAGTATTTCTTATATTCAGCCAATTTGTCAAGCACGTATTGGGAGCATTGCTCTGATGCGCCATGGCGTAATTGTTCTTTCCTTGTTCATGAACGACCTGGAATTGCGCTTGTATGTTACAGCGGGGGAGGGGGGTTACAACATAAATACAAATAATTTTTCACCTTGGCAACATATTTGAGCTTCAATGAGCTTTTTGGATTCCGCTATACACTTTGGCATAGAATGAATTAGCAAACATGCACGTACTAACGCATTCTTACTTTGCGGTCGTTACGTTTTGACAGATAAAATGCTGAACTTACTCTAGAGGTGGGTTAAAGTACAGCATTTATATGGTCTGATCAGTCTGCGGTTTTTTTTTTAGTCTGTTATGTCGCCTTTCATTTCTATTAGTATTTTGCTGGCACTATTAGAGCTGGTTGGAGATACATCCGGAAACACTGTGTAGATTCGCGCGAAATTCAAATTTGTATAGCACCTGCATTTTTCAAGAAATTGGCTGTTAAACCTTAGCACAAGTTAGGCATGGGACTTGAGTATCTCGCTTTGTTTAATTGCTGCTAAGATTGACGGGGTGCACTATTACATTAAAGTTGGTGATAACATTGTTCTGCGTATATTCTGACGCATGGGTCGTGTCTTGTGCTAAGCAGTTTCCTATTGACCGATTATCTGGGGCTGCCTCCATACGGTGCTGTTTATTTTTTTCATGTAAAATTTGCTTTTCTCTTGAAAATTCATGGCTTTGGAAGGTTTGTTTAGTCACTTTGGTTAGTTCCTTTCCCCTGCCCTTGATTCCGAATAAGGTTTGAGTGATCTGGGACAACCTGCTTATTTGCCGGCTTGTTGCGTGACCTCCAATTTCTATCGCTGCTTCCGCAACCATTTAGGTTAGGATTTGGTTGGTTGTGTGCATATTGGGACGTTTCTTCTAAAGTTTCAACTTTTATCGACCCATTATGTACTTCTGTATGTTTATGTACCAACATCAGGATTCACCCATTTATTAGCAATTCATGTTCTTCTTGTTTCTTCATGTCGCGAAAAATCTCCGCCCTCGCTAACTTCCGACTGCCGCTTTATATGGTAAGCACTGTTTATGTGTCCTGCGCTATGCCAGGGTATCCGCGCATTATAATCTATTTCGATTTGTTTTGTTTCTCCGATTTGCAGTTTCCATGTGCATTTCATATTTCTATGCTTTCAAAATAACGTATCTTTAAGTCGGAGTGGGATCCGCCTTGAAAACTTCCCCAAGATCTCTCCCCACCCCCTGTCGTTCATATGACCGATGCCGGTTGGTTCAAGTACCGATTGGTTCACGCCGTTAGGACATCTGAATCACGTGTGACGATATTTGCTGAACCCGTCTCGAGCGCGAGGTTTGTGTCAGCCCCAAAGGCTTGTCACCACTTACACCCATTACCATCGATAAGACTTTGATAGTGTGACTGTGGTCATCTCCTGTATACTACTGAGATTCTTTTACATGCTTGACGGTGCTCTCCAATATCAAAAAAGTATAATTCTTCAAAATATTGCCCTAATCAGCCTGATGTCAGAAGTGTGTAACCCTGTTCTCTCTGCAGTACAATTTGAGTTACCGACTTACTAAGTTGCATTCTTCCGCTAGTTCAATGCTATTCGTGATTGCTGCCGAGCACTTAAGGAAAAGAGAATATCATGATAACCTTGTGCCACTGTCGTCGAAAGAGATGGAGTATATTTTTATCTCCATTTGAGGACCAAGTATTTCGATTGCGGCTTAGACGTTGTGCCTCAAATTACTAGGCATCGACTAAGTGTTTGTGGCATGACAGCGCCTTTACGCAACAAATCTCTTTGAACCCCAGTTGCTTGCTCTTTTATTCTATAAGCCAGGTGGAGGAGAGATTCCTCTTTAAATATTTGGTTATGGAGACTCACTAAAAACAATGATGACATTCATAGAAACGTTGTATTGGTTGCCCGAGGTTTTTCCAATGTGTCGCACCCAAAGCTAAAAAGGCGGTTTTAAAACATAACCACATCGATGCTTACCGTATACGCAAACCCTTCTTTTTTTCGTACATTAAGGTAACTAAAATAAAATAAATAGATATCTGTAAAAAAATTAAAGAAGTGAAAGGAAGAGTGCTCCCACAGACGGTTTCAATCCTGGGACACGGACACAAACGCGGAGTGTCTTCTATACGCGGCTACACGCCATTGAATCTACCTAGATATAAATACAGATAATCTACAAAGTATACATATAATGTATAACTGCTGCATTGAGCATTATCTGTTTTAAGCTGCAACTTAAATTTTGGTGGTTGGAGAACGCCAGGTAATTCGGTGAGGTCAGTTTTAAAGACCATCTTGGGCGGTGAAATATCCCAGTAAAAATATTGGTTTCGTTCGCCCACGTTGCTTGCACTTTTGAAATATAGGTGGAAGTTAACTGAAACTCTCTTTGAACCCGGCTCTTCCTTGCATCACCAGTCACTAACGAATGATTAGCGCTAGAATGGAACACTCTCGGAGACTCACGAAACCACTCACCCAATTCATCATCGCTCCAATGTACAGCAGAAGGTCTTCGCTTGAATTGAATGCTGTTGTGTAGTTTTTGGTTACAACAAAACACACCTCCACAGTAAAATTAGGGATTGCTCGCCAACTGACTTGAGGCCTCGCTGTAAAGTCCACAAATATTAGCGCTTAAACTGCATTATGCTAAAAGAGGACATTGCTTACATGCGATATCTTGCACCGTTTCGAATTTCACAGCAATATGAATTATCATTGTTACGTGTTCGTGAAGTTTTCACGTCGTGTCTTTCACCGTCTTCTTTTTTTCATGAGGGCAACATGCTCTGTCTAAGAAACTAGACATTTCCAGCCACATAGCTTCAATCACACTTTCTTTATTGTTGTCGTGGCTTGTTATATGGAACCCATTCACTGGAAAATGCGACACTTTCGCATTTTGCTGAACATGCCCACTCTTACCCAAATGAGTTTCGTAAGCGATATCGGGGTATGTTACGTTGTTTTGGTTAGGAGATATGCCGAACTATTAGGCATTTCCTATGTTAAATATTATTGATTTCATGCATAATTTGCAAATGTCAAGATAAAAAGGAATTATGAGTGGAAGGTGTGCTTGATAAGGTAAAAAAGAGCTGGGCAGAAAATTGTCCAGTCGCTCTTCACACAGCCCTAGATTTACTGATTACTGCCGCCCGATTCTTGGCCTATCCTCCTTAGTGGGTGAGCGCCATAAAAGAGGCTCATCATCGTCGTCGTCGTCATCAAATTAAGCCATAGACAGAGTTTCTATAGGTGGGCGCGCCTTAGTAATAATAACAAGTAGCAGCCTGGTCCCTGCGAGATTCAACCGCATTCACCGAAACGTCTTCTACAGCGGCTTTCCAGATTTAACAATTTTATAGTCACAGTAAATGTAGCCATTCGATAGATGCATACCTTGATACCAGGTGCGCTTGTCATTATCATAATACAGGACGCAATTTTGTCCCGTTAAAACATAATGTAATAGAGCTTACCGAAGAGAGAATGTGAGCAGGACACACTTTGGGAATCATCTGAGCCATCAATTCTACCTAAAATAAAAGTGTACAAGCAGTGAGAAAGACAGTTGTTGTTATAGGAAGGGAATTCTCGGAGCTGGCGAAATTGAGGAAGAGAAAAGAAAGTTACTTTGGGTGGGGGGGCTTGATAGAACCGCATTACAATCTTACAACAAATTATCTCGCTGCAATAATTATTCCTTTCAGGTACTTGATGGTACCGGAAATGATGGTACTTGATGATTTCAGGTACTTTCAGCTATCCTGCATTCCTTTCAAGTACTTGATGCAGGTGCTACCAATTACTGCACTAAGAGTGCAAGGTTGGTAGTCCATGTTATCCTACTGCACTTAGCATGACTACGCATATGCGCTCCTTTATGGTCCCATTAATGTCGTCCTATATTAACAAATAATTGGGATGCGCAGTTCTGCGTAATATAGAGCATCATTGTACCGCATTTGAAGTATATGGTCGTATTAATGTCGGCCGATAATAACAAATAATTTTCATGCGTAGTTCTCCATAATATCGAGCACACTGTAGCGCATTTCATGTCGTAAGTGGTAAAATAGGAGTGCAGTTTCAGTTTTTCAGTTTCAGTTCCAGTTTATTGGTAATATAAGCATCAGTTACATAATACTTGTATACAGATGAGAGTCCCAGAGTATGAATACTGAAAACGGGACCCTCAGTTATAAACTACAACAAAAGTAATTAAAAGCAATTGCCAGAAGATGAGCAGGTGGTGATACTAATTATATATAAGACAAAACAAACAGCAACATGCTAGGATAGTTGAAATACAAAATTAGATAATAGCAATACAACAAGTAAAAAGAAAATGCGAAATATAATATACAAGCAATGCAACGCCAAGTCAAATACAACATAGAACAGCAAGGATGGCCACAATCTGGTCAAAATACGCCGAAGCGGGCCACTTCTATGCTTCGTTTAGCGACTCTTCTTTTCCGTGTAACTTGCTTGAGAAACAAACTCGAAAGGAAGCTCAGGGGAAGATGGATGCTTAAATCGATGAACAAATCGCAAGGTACGATTTAAAACAGAGAATGTCGCGGGAACCAACGTTTCGACAAGATGAAGACAAGTCCGCTTGTCGAAACGTCGGCTCCCGCGACATTCCCTGTTTTAAATCGTACCTTGCGATTTGTTCATTGCTTGAGAAACAGTCATTCGCATCTTGGTGGCGTTATATAAGAATGTGAAATATCGGAAACAATCGCAAGGCGTCACATATTCAGTTAAAATCGCAACGGACCACGTGTTTCGCATTCATACTTTGCTCATTTGTGCGAAGGCATTGCACTAAAAGATGACTTCCTTTTGCGCCAACGTTCACAAAGCTCATGCTTTACCAAATCTGCCAGCGAAATGAAGCGCACTGGTGTAACACTCCTTTTCACGGTGTTAAATAAATGCCGGAGCTTCTGCTACATCGCTAAAAGCTTAAAAGAGCCAGGCTGGTGAACAATCCTTTTATTTGGTCCAGCAAAGCGCGATAACTCGCGCACCCGGCTAATCCCAGGACGGGACCGACACGTCTAGCCTAGAGGCCCGGTCATGGGCGCGCAGGACAGCCAGGATTTGGTCCTCAAAGACGGGACTTCGCAGAAGCACATCCCACTCTTCCTTGGTGAACTTCGGGCCCAACGACCCGCATTCCCAGAGCATGTGACACAATGTAGCAGGCTCTCCACAGGCCGCGCAAGAACAATCAGGATAAATATCGGGGTACATGTTGTTAAGGGACACAGGATGGGTAGGATTTAGCTTGCAAGAGTCTAAGCGTGATTGCTTGCGGCCTGCTGAGCTTAGAATGAGGCGGCGGGAAGACCCTTCTCTCCAAGTAAAAGAATTTAGTAATTTCATTGTGTGTGACTGGAGCGTCTGTGTGTCCGATGGGGAGAGTCGCCCGATCCGAGGGCAGCGCGGTCGGTAAAGCCACGCGCAGCCTCATGGGCGGACTCATTGTGGTTCAGAGAAACCCCCTCGATCTCCCCGGTATGGGCAGGAAAGCGAGGTTGGACCATTTGAATTTTGAATGTTGACATGGTTTTGGTAGTTCTTGCGAGGCTGGACCATTTGAAATTTGAATGTTGACATGGTTTAGCTAGTTCTTGTTAGGTTTTGCTAGGTCTCACTTGGTAACCTATTTAGCCTTGGTTCAATTGGGCTTGCCCTAGCCGTGACTTATTGGGCTTGTCATAATGAGTATAGGCTTAATTGGCCTATTAAACGTTATCATACTTCACGTAATTAATGAAGCGGTGTGCACTGAATGCATAAAAGAAGACGAAGTGGAGTGCAGGGGAGGGAGGAAGAAGAGGTAGGAATAAAGGGGGCGGACGACACCCGTCTATTGAGACCATGTGTTTTATGTCTCAGTTCCTTGTAGGAACGCTACATTTTGGCGCAGCCGACAGCTTTTGAAGAGCAACCATGTGGGCTACCTTCTTCACAGACGAAGCGTCATCGGAGTGCCTTGCCTTCACCCGGTACCAAGTGCACGGTGAGCCAGCGATGGACATTCCTCGCGAAGTTAGCTCTACCGACCTTATCGACTTTGTGCTGCAAGAAGCTTCGATGAGCCGTCAAGCTCTAGTGAAAACAGAATTTGTCAACGTGAATCTGCGGCTGCAGAAACCGAGCGAACTCGTTCTGGAACGTATTCGCTGCGGCTCCCTCAACCAGGAAACGCCGTCCGAGAAGGTGAGCTTGGTTCTAGCAAACATTCAGCAACAACAGCGATGCATGCTGCAACAAACTGAGCTAATGCGAGGGTTGGCCAAGTCGATTAGTCAAGAAAGGACAACACGAAATATTATACAGCCGGATCTTTTCGAAGGCGACTCGCAGAGTGCGGACTGTTGGATGAGGTTTTTTGAGTACGCATGTGACCAGAACATGTGGGACAATGACGACACAAAGATTTTGCACATGCGCCGTTATCTAGGTCCCATCGCCAGAAAATGGTACGATGTTCAACTTATGGATAAAACACCAACGTGTTGGGAACTGTGGAAAAAAAAGCTTTCTGGGGACTTTCCAAGGCAACGCTGTAGAAATATGGGACAAGGTGCTACGCTTTACATATACGAATGGTTCTTTGCTGAAGTACTGTCTTGAGAAGCGCCGCCTTCTGTATTATGCAGAACCAAAGCTCCCGTCATCTGCAGTGGTAGCTTTGGTAACGCAAGGCCTCTGCATAGATGTTCGCAATCAAATACAACTTAATAATCCAAGAACATTTGATGACCTTCTGCGGTGTGTGCACACCATAGTACCAGCATGTATTTCGCGAGCACCGCAACCTCTTATAGAAGCACATGGTCGCCGCAAGCATATAGAGCATCCAGAGTCAATTCCATCATCTAAATGTAAGGATGAGTCTCTAGGAACTGTACAACAGTGGAATTATGAGGCGGGACCTACTGCCGCGTCAAACGACGGAGCGAATCCGCAAAACCTCACTACCTTCAACGATAAGCCCCAGACCGAGACAGTTTATCTGATATCATCAACCTTACTTTATGCCCCTATTAAGGTAGACGGCATTGAAGTGAAAGCTCTTGTAGACAGTGGGGCTACTGTCTCCATCATCAATAAGACTATAGTGAATGCCAGTCGTCTGCATGCCGGTAGAGAACTGCGCGTGCAATCCTACGATGGGTCTGTCAGCACGCATAGCGACTGGATAACCCTAAGCATCGATTTTCAAGGACACTCAATTACCAGTGAAGTATTGGTGCTTCCTGGTGTCACATATGATTTTCTTCTTTCACGCCCTGAGCCTTTCTCAACTCAAGGTAAATTTCAAGAAAAGCGCTTTCTTTCAAGACAAGGTTGTGTTTCTAGGAAGGGTGTTCGACGGACACACTAAGAGCACAAAACAAGAATCGGTAGAACGAATTTCTAAGCTAACAAAGCCTTATGATGTGCACTCTCTGCGTGTTTTTCTTGGACTAGCAGGACACTTCCGGGCGTTTATCAAGGACTATGCGCTGAAAACCAGGTGCCTTGTGCGTTTAACTCAAAAAGACACACCTTTTGAATGGAACAAGGAGTGCGAATCTGCCTATTGTGAGCTCGTGAAGCTAATATCGTCGGATCCCATCCTGCGAATACCAGATTTTTCTTTGCCATTCGTACTGAATACGGACGCATCACACTACGCAACTGGGGCTGTTCTGTACCAAAAACCTTCCAAGCAAGCTGATCAGACGAAACCTTACGTTGTGGGATACTACAGCTATACGCTGAAACAAGCTGAAATAAATTATTCGACTACAGAAAAGGAAGCGCTGGCAGTCTTAAAAGCCGTTCAGTATTTTCGAACATACCTTGAAGGCGCTAAATTCACGCTTTTCACGGACCACCAAGCCTTGACTCACCTTTTAAATATGGCACAACCAAGAGGACGCATTGCAAGATGGGTGAACTATCTCCAACAATTCGATTTCCTAGTTTCACACCGTCCTGGCCCACTTCTCACAGATGCCGACGCCCTCTCCAGGTTGCTTGTTCAGGAGTCAGCTGATAACTCAGAAAGAATCAATCATGTCAAGCTATAGGAAGGTAAACAAGATCTCAAGTTTATTGATGGAAAGTACCATGTCCCACCCACTCTTGTTCAAAAGATTCTTCACTTGTACCATGACACTCCTGGATCAGGCGGACATGATGGCTTCTGGCGCACGTATAAGGAATTGCTCATGAGGTTCACATGGCCTGGCATGAAAAACGACATCAGCAATTATATCCGGACGTGTCATCTTTGCCAGGTGAACAAAGTAAAGTTCAAGCAGTCGACTGACGTTATGGCAAACCCTGAGTACTCACGAGTACCTTTCGAAGTTATTCATTTGGACTTTGCAGAGGTCAAAAAGAAGGGGGAGGGAGTCAGACGTACGCAAGCTTTTCTGCTCTCGATTGACGAATGCACAAGGACGGTTACCGCTAAAGCAGGAAAGGAGGATGCAAACAGCGTTATTAATCTACTTAAAGATGAATGTTTCAAGCACACCAAGACGATAGTTTGTGATAACGGTCCTGCGTTCCGGAGTTCCAAGCTAGCGAAATGGGCTAACGAACGAGACATAGCTATTAAATATTCTTCTCCTTATCACCCTGCAGGAAACGGATTAGCAGAACGGGCTATACGGGACATTAAGCAGTTCCTAAAGATGTATCCGGATTTTGCAGGCGGCTGGAAGTGCTGCCTTGAAGCCGCTGTAAAGCACCATAACCGGTCCCACACCATTGCTTTAGGCTGCAGTCCTCACTTCTTTACGTCCGGGACAGCGCCCATACTTCCTGCAGACCGTGAACTAGGACTGCTAGGAAATCTTAAACTTACAGAAAGGAAGAAAACGGTAGAAGAACAACAAGTCTACCGACGCCGGATGAAAAGAAATTTTGATAAGCGGCACAACAGCAAGATACCACACATTCAACCTGGGGAATACGTCCTTGTCAAGAAAGGCGTTGCACCTTCAAATACTGAATACTATGGACCCTTCCAAGTTGTAAGACCAGCATCGCAGCACGGAATATTGAACAACGTTTGGTATACTGGAGCCCGGGGTCAAATCGAAAGTGCCTCCATCGGGAACGTATTCAAATATTACACCAGGAGGTGTAATCAAAGAAGTCGGGAAGAGTGAAGCAGTCTGCACTGAATGCATGAAAGAAGACGAAGTGGAGTGCAGGGGAGGGAGGAAGAAGAGGTAGGAATAAAGGGGGCGGACGACACCCGTCTATTGAGACCATGTGTTTTATGTCTCAGTTCCTTGTAGGAACGCTACAATTAATAGCTAAATCATACTTAGCTTAATTGATCCAAGCGTCTTTAGTATCTGTGTAGCTGGACCTGGTTTAGTGAGGCTAAAGTAATTAGTATTAACCTGAATAGACTTGACTTAATTAGCATTTTCTTATAGATGCCTGAATTGTCTATCTTAAACCTTGGTAAGCTTGAATTATTTAGCGATCTATATTACGTGTTGTTTGCATAATTAGGTCTGACTAATTGTTCACAATTTCACAATTACCGCAACTATTGATAGCATAATTAGGCTTGAAATACTTAGTATGGCCTTAATTTGGGCTATCTTAGGCATATCTTAAGCTTGACGTAATTAACATTTCCCATTAGCCTTGGATTTGCTTAGTTAGCCCCATAGTAGGCAGTGCGAGGTAGAAGCGGTGGCGTGCAGTGTGCTAAGGTAAGCAGGCTGGGCTAAGCTCAGGTAGAACGAAGCTCAAATCTCATGGCATTTTTACTCGCACAATGACGCAGCCTTCTAGAATGTATTTACAAGCTATAGCTGCGCCAGCCGTTCAAACACTGGCGAAGATTGGTCCTTTCACCCCCAAACGTCTTGGCCAACTGCAACATGCTTGTGCCAATATTAAAGTGAACGAGAATACATTCTAGTTCACTATAGATATACTTGTTTTGAAAGTGCCCTCATTATTTAATGCGAAGCAACTTATAGCGGGGGCTTTGTCCGTCCCTCCTTCAGTCCCGCGTCCCACACCCGCATAGCCCATCCGCGTCCCCTCCCCCACTCTCTCCTCTCCTACGCTCCCCCTTTCTCTCCTCTAGGAATCCTCTACTCTACGGAGTGGCGCGCACGACAGGTGGTGCGACAGCTGCATACTCCGCTGGGGGCGCCACGGTAGTTCCGCAGTATGAAAATGACGGAGCGCGCGCGCCTCATTCTCTCTCCTATGCAGCACCGCGATGAGCGCACGGGCCGCTGCCGCGAAAAATTACACCATCATCCGTTCAAGCTAACCATCTCACCGCTGTTTCACATCCACACATGGTTCCCTTTAGCGGGATGGATGGATGGATGGAAAAACTTTATTGAGGTCCATGAGGTCCCTTTAGCGGGAGATGGCGTAATTTTCAACCAGGCCGCCGTACCGCTTATCGCGCCCGCCCGCGCGTCGCAGGGGAACGCGCTCACAGCGATGTTTTTCTCGTGTTTGTCGGTGCCGTTATTTTTTGTCGGTGCCTTGATCAACGCCAACACATCGGGCCGGCACCCGCACGGCTACTCTGCGTGCATTGCACAGAGAACCCAGCCCGCTGGGAGAGGATATAGAGGAAGGCGCACGAGTAGAGGAGCGTGCGCAGTTGGCGATATTGATTGATTGATTTGTGGGGTTTAACGTCCCAAAACCAGCCCTGATTATGAGAGACGCCGCAGTGGAGGGCTCCAGAAATTTCGACCACCTGAGCCTCTTTAACGTGCACTGATATCGCACAGCACACGAGCCTCAACATTTCATCTCCATCGAAATGCAGCAGCCTCGGCCGGGATTCGATCCCGCGACGCTCGGATCAGCAGCCCAGTACATTGCCCATTGCCCAGTTGGCGATATTGACGAAGAGTGTCTCGCTGAGCAGATCTGGCACAGCTGATGCATTAGCGGTTTCTAGGTGAAGAGAGGCGCTCCGACGTACTTTTCTTTCATCATCATCATCATCATCATCATCATCATGAGCCTATCTTATGTCCACTGGAGGACGAAGGCCTCTCCCAATCCTCTCCATTCTTGCCTGTCCTGCGCGAGCTCGGACACCAACATTTTTAAGGCCGGCATGAACAGCTTCTTTCTTTAAAATTTAAAGTACTGAATGTTGTACTAGTGTCGCAAGGATACGGATGCAGGGAAGCTAATGCGCACTTCGCTGGTCCGTCTTTCTCTCAGGCACGCCAGCATTTCGTCGTGGTCCGAGGATTCGGGGAACGCGATGGTTTTCAAAACACGAAGGGATTTTTTTTCAATTTTGGCGCGGACATCAACATAAAGACTTTCGCTTCGAACCAGAGTCGGTGGGAGACGCGGCACCTGTCTTGACGCCGTCCCATCATTTTTCTGTGCTACACTATGCGTTGCCACATAGCTTCGCGTTACGAGAGGTCGCCTGCTCCCGTGGCCCGAAGCTATGCAGAAACGCATAGCCTTTCGAGACGACGTGCCCCGGACCAACCAACGCTCACTGTCTGTCTGTCTCCCAATTGCATGTGATACACGTGCCCTCGCGAGCCGCAGTTTTATCAGTGTAGTAGTGGGCTCAAGGCTTGAGCTGAAGACAAGGAAGAAGTGCGTGTGCGGACTTGGCACAATGTGCATTTCAGTGAAGTGCACGCGCATTCTTGGGGGCTTGAACTAATGATGAGGATAGTTTGTGATACGCGATCTACTTTACGGAGAGCAAGAACAGCTTCGGGGATAAAATTTTGATTTGAATGAGTACGAACTCATTTAACAGAGAACAATAGTTCGTGCAAATATTCTAAAGTAAAATATGTTTGTCAAGTTTATTGCACACTTTCAGCAATCTGGAATGCTTCGTTAAAAATGGAAAGTAGTGTGTTGACAGCCTGGAGTCCGTCGACTAGTTTACTCTCGTTGCTTTACTATTAGGGTTCCCAATTTATGATTTCCTGACGCTGCACAGCGTAGTAACTTGTTTTTCTACGACTAATCGAAATGAAGTAACGTCAACCTGAGGTAAAACTGTGCGTCCCATGCCCACGTTTAATAACATTGTTAACTTTTTTACGCACTATTGCGCGTTCGCGGTATCAACACTCGTATGCGCACGAATACATTCAATGGTATGCATGCAGCATGCAGATGGCATTGTGATGATAAGCACTGTTTTGGTTAAGCTACTCACTTGTGTGCTTTAATATATCTTCATCAAAACACCCTTCAACAACCCATGCATCAACCATATAACATTTTGAGAAATACCTACTGAAAAAGCGCGTAATGTTGAAACGATATGCATAACAAGGCGAAGAGTACGATATTGCTTGTGATCGCCTCAACATATAGTTATTTAGCAGCCAAATATTTTAGTTTCCGCTATACTTTGGGAAAATGACCACTCCGGGTAATCCTAAGGAGAAGCCAATACAGCTAGTTGTGAGGTCACCTGGAGGCCTTAAAATGCAGACGACGTGAAGCTGCACTTAAATATATAATGTAATATTGCAGTAGAACACTTATAAGATCTCATTTGCCCTGTTAAATAAATAAAAAGAATAAACATGTCCATTGTCTATCAACCTGGCAAGGTCTGTGCAAGGCTATCAACGGCACACTCCATATTTCTTATTCGCTGGAAAGGACTATCTCTTATATGATTGGCTTGAGCATCCATTTTTTATAATAATCCAGGAAGTATCATATGCTGAAGTGAAGTTTTGAACGAAGAAACACTGATTAAATAGATATTTGAGATAGAGTAATGCTTGCCTCCTTCAGAGTCTGTTCGCACGCTGTCTTCAATTTCCTCTACAGTATGTGGATCGCCTTCGTCGCCGGATGAGCTTCTCACAAGCGGAGAAATTCTATATCGACCACGCAGAATGCCTCTCTGTAATTTTAGATAGCATGGTAAGCTTACATGCATATCTAGGCAGAAATTGAGCCAGTGCACATGCGCCAAATGTAATCAACCTTTTAGAGCAACTGCAATTCCACACTTTGTGTGTAGCGTGGCGAGGGGTTTCGTATACTAATCCTGATCGTCAAGGTATTGTATACAACACAACGTGCTTCTTTCCGCAGACGTATGCGTTTATAAATTAATATATAATAAGTGAAATAATCAGCAGATGCTAAGGGGGGAGGAAATGTTGAAAATGATTCGCCCATGCTAAAGAAAGGCTCAATGTTTTACGTTAATTATTTGTCTGCATAGCATTCTGTACGTATTCTCCTGAGATGATGGGGTTCGGGCTTTGCACATGATATCCGATTAAACAGCACCTGTTGAACAATTCAAGTGAGTGGTGGTACACTCTCTGCACCGTCCTCCTAACATGAGCACCTGTGCATTGTATACAAATAGTTAAGCACCGGTGTTGTCAAGCGTTCTTCTACAAATTAGAGTTGACTACAAATGGGCTCTTAGCCGACATAGTTTACGGCGTTAATCTGTCCCTTGCAGTCACAGTTTGAGTTCACATAATGTCCTAATCAAATTTGCTGTACAAGACAGTTGCTGTTCTGAATCATACGCCTTGTGTCTAGCCGCATGCCTTGTTGAATCGCTTTTTCCTCGTTTCCTAGTGCTAGTCATGCTAGTCGCTTGCTAGTGGTAATGCAGTATCCTTGCACCGATTGCCATTTTGTCTCTTACCACTTCCAGGCCATCCCCTACACTTTCCACAACGAGTGACGACATCTGCGTAGCGTCGTGATACAGGTTCCTTTCCAAGTCCGGGCCATTCAGCTAAAGAAAATAGAGGTATTGTTATGCCGTAGGGGGTTTATAGACGCAGATTTCAACACGCTGGCACGCTAACAGGTTCTTGGGCCCAGCTATGCCCAGCAAGAAATGCAAATCACACTGGACGTGATAGCAGTGCCAACAGACATTGGCAGACCATAAAAAACAAAAATAGAACTAATTGGCGCGGTATTGTGGGAGTTCATTCTGGTATTATCGCTGATGTCCCGGAAGGCACTCAAATATTCACGTCGGGCATTCAAAGTTCGCAAGGCCGTGAAAACTCTGCGAACCAGCACACGATAACATGGCCTGCGCTTCGTGTCACAAGCTGTTGAGAAAGCAATCTCCTTGAACGAACCAAAACAAAAGCGCGTGCATATTTATGTGCAAACACTTCTTTTATAGAGGGATTTATGCGGGTTAAACAGGGCTTTACATGGTTGCAAGTTTGGAATTGTATTAAGCTCTGTTTTATACTGGTGTCATACGGGCACTTCGAAGGCCTTCGAACCGACGGTCCATCGACTCAAAAGTCGTGTTTAAGCTGCTGCACGAGCGGTTTCGATGGCCGTCGAGTCGATAGTCTATTAAACTCCATAGACTGTCCACTTGACGGCCATCGAAACCACCCTTGTACCAGCTCAGACATGACATTTTAGTCGATGGACCGTCCGTTCGAAGGCCTTTGAAGTGCCCGTGTGATACCAGTATTAAACGGTCTTCAGAGCATGCAGGCTCGGTTATAATATCTCAGAAAGCGTCAGTTAGGTGCCACAAACAGCAATAACGCCCTTACAATAGTTGTACTTGAATCTCCAAGCGACGAAGATACAAAGTGTAGGTCATTTGCCAATATGGAACTTCTTTCTAATGTTAGAGTAAGACCAGTATGGACGTGCAAGGTTAGAGGTCCACCGTCGGCTCTGCTTTCCAGAAGCTTTGGGTACACAATGAAACCTGAAAAGACAAAACATCGCGTTTAAAATAGTGGTACTCTAGCCTTGTGAGTACCCTCACGCTCAGCTTTCTTTGCGTATTGTATATCTTATTTCGAAAATGTCGTCTACGTGGTGTTATTTCGAGATGCCAGTGCATGTTGAAGAATTTCACGGTGGCCGAAATTTCCGAAGCCTTCGACTACGGCGTCCCTCATAATCATGCCTTGCATTTGGGATGTAAAACGCCAGAAATCAATCCTGAATAAATGCCATTTCTCAAATGTCGCGCATCTACGAATTGATTTACGCTGATTTGCCAAAGCGGCCTATACCGGTGACTGTGAAGGCATCGCGTGGCTGTGAAGAGTTGAACAGAACTAGTAGAACATTCCTTATTTCTCAGACGGGAAAGGTGTGGGTGGTGAGATGTGACTAGTTTGGAGGATGAGAGCGGGAGGATCGCGCACTTTACAGAATATGCAATTTCTTTGCTTCGGCTGCAGGGTTGCAGAAGCAAAATAAAAAACCAAATAATAATAACAGCCATGCCATCTCCATGATTTTCGCAGTGCCTATTCAAATTTCATAAAGCGGTTTGACAGGTCCACGAAGCTCTTGCGCAAAAGTATCGCACGCAAAAAATACTCGGCGAATTATGTAAGCCAACGTATAATATTGTACGAAACTAAGGTCCTTGGCATCGTCAGTTCTATTGCTAATTTTGTTGCCTCGTTCAATGATAAGGGTACTGACATGGCGCATAGTTTTCGTTGAACCGAAGCTTTTCGTAAGGATCTGCAGCTAAACATATTCTAAGCTGTCAGAGAGACTGTCTTACTATGTTTCTCTGCGTCTTGCCAATATGATGAATGTGAAAGCCGCTTCCTCACTTGCACTGACAAGGTCAACAGATCCCTTTAAGGTATACGTTAGAGCAGTGAAAATAACAGTTGAGATAGGACGGAGGGAAGAGGTGGAATTAAGTATAGGCCTTGTAGTGCGGCGGGGAGGGTTACAATCCCAGCCGCACAATATCTATTGCTGCAATATCGATTGACATCGATACTGTACCAATATCAATGTCAACCAGGACGCCGGTAAAGAACTATAATTATTCTAATGCGAAGTGTGTCCGGCACTCATAATCTGCCCAGAGCATCAGAAAAAAACTTCTATTATTAGATGTGGTCTTGAAGAGGGTCGTGGAGTTCTACGCAGCCCCGCCACAGTGGTCTAGAGGCTATGGTACTCGGCTGCTCATCCGAGGGTCGCGGGATCGAATCCCTGCTCCGGCGGCTGCAGTTCGATGGAGGCGAAATGTTGAGGCCCGTGTGCTGTGCGATGTCAGTACACGTTAAAGAACCCCAGGTGGTCAAAATTTCCGGAGCCATCCACTACGGCATCTCTCATAATCAGAGCTGGTTTTTGACGATAAACCCCACATAAAAGCAACAGTTCTTTGGACTGAAAGCGTACCGTCGCGCGCAATTGAAATGTTATCACGTGAGCGTCGGCCAAGACTAACATCGCCATCGCCCAGAATCCTCCTTGGAGGAAAAGGAGGTATCAGGGCAGCTTTCCTCACTCTTTCTGCTGTTCCTTAAGCTGCAATCGCCCCGTCCCTGGGTGGCTTTCCCTTTCTTGCTTCGGATAACAGATATCGGTGGTATATCCCGCAACGTATCACCGGAAATTGGACGCTCCGAATCATCATCTGGTCTGTTTAACGTTATTGACATAGGGGCAGAAAATATGGCTCACCCACAAACACTACTGGGAAGACCGTTAGCTTTCGGACCTACCGCTGTCGCTTTCTTGTTTCTAGGGTGCAAAGCAGCAAATCAAGGAAGATCGCGGAACAAAGCTACTTTAGGCAAAATTATCGATTGCTCTAATTGTTTTCGTAGCTTTCTGGTCATCTTTGTCATTACCTTAGATATTGTAGGCAGGTGTTTAAAAGTGAATTTTTCATTATGCAGAAGAAGAGTTAACCAAAGATCTACGCCTGAGAATGGCATTGTTGTCCAAGCTTACCCAACATTGTGGATTAAACATAAATTCATTTCGAATATTTTTTTATTCCAACGCAAAATACCTCTGTCCTTCCTATACATACATGATCAAGTTCATTTAATGCACCCTCTTCGCTTATGACTTTAACTGACCAAGTGACTTTTCCATTACATCTTTTATCCGTGTTGGGACAGAAGCGAACAGAGCTCCTGCCAAGTCTGAGTTGTGCCTGAGAGCATTCCCCTCCCCCTCAACGAGGACACACAGAATGTCTGCGTCTACGTTTCTCACATTCATGCGATATAATCGTTCCTTCGTTATGCCCCCAATATTTTTAGCAGTGTTGAGGTCAGGGCTTCTAGGTCGCCTTTGACACTGCGGAATTCCAGACTTGTTGAAATTTTCTAGTGCTGAGGATGCAGCGTGGATGGGGCAGCTATCGTGCTGGAAGTAAAAACATCCGCCAGAGAATGGCCCACTAACTGCGAAGGCAAGGAGGACGCTATGTCTGATCTCATTATAGGCTTCAGCCGAAAGCCTCTCGGGGATGCGGAAGAGCGGGCTGACAACGGCGTAGGTTAGTGCGCCCCACACTTTGCAGACACACGCCCGCTTGCTGCGACACTGCGAATGTTTTCGTCGTCGTACCTGCAATAAAACTGATTGGTAGAATTAGCTACACATTCGCAGAACAGTTACAACGATGTCAATTTAGAGACATTTTCTTGATACGACATTTCTAGCTAACGAATTTTATAGCGACATTCATGTTTTATAGCTTACAGGTCATTGTTGTTCCTCTTCTGCATATACACTCGTTTAGATTGGCGTTGCTCTTCGGTAAGCCCGTTCTAAAGTCTTTCCTCGGTAAATGGGTGCCACGACGGCAGCCACATGCGGAGCGTAATGTTCGTCCGCTCTGCTCAAGCCTTCCGCACTTCTTTCTACGTTAGTAACACCGAAATGGGTGGGTGAGGAGTGAGGGAACAGGTGCTAAGTAACTACACCTAAGCTGATATCAAAAAAAGAAGTGGCCATAAATAGGGTATGCACTGAGAGGGCAAGACAACCGATGGCCATAGAGGTAGGTAAGAGAGCCTGACGAAATGGCAAGTGTAGTAGGATGTGGCAGAAAATCATTCGAGTTGCTCTATCAGCGAAGTTCATCATACGTAGATACGTCATTATCCCAACCTTGGTTTGAACGAAGTGGCAGAGGCGACCAAGAGAGCACTCAGACGTAGGCGGCTATATAGATAGAAAGATCATCATCATCATCATCATCAGCAGCAGCAGCAGCAGCAGCAGCTGGCTATTCCGCTGTAGCACTCTCACAACAAATTTCAGTTTACCATATCCTGAGCGAGTTGGCCCCACTTTATGCCCGCGAGCTCCTTAACTTCATTCCTCCATCTAACCTTTTCCCTGCCTCTGTTGCCTTTTTCTTCTGTTGATATCCATTCCATCGCGCTTACTGTCAATCTGTTGACTGTCGTGTGCACATGATATTCCCTGCCCAGGTCCACTTTTTTCTTTTAATTGACAAAAGAACGTCACCTATTCCTGTCTGATCTCGGATCCACTCGGCTGGTCTTTTATAGAATAGCGCTACACATATCTAGAGATGAAATTAAGAAGCATGTAGCGTGCAATGGAAAGATAGCGAGATACATACGGTCAAGGTTGGCAAAGTTTGCCAAGAAATACTTTGCATTTAAAACGCATGTTTATGTGGTTTTCTGTAGGTATAAGAATTTGAGACACTTTTTCTGAAGCACTCAGTAGAATAGCAGAACTAGCCATCGGAGCACAGCGCGAAAGTTCGTGACAATTTGTGACAATCTATGCATACACTATCATCTAAAATATGGCATCAAGTATGACAAATCCTAGCATTGTTTCAGCTCGACGAGCATCGAGCATCGCATCGTGATATGCAGGTGGACCAAATAATGACGCGGTGTTCTCGCCAGCGACCGAGTATAGAGAAACAACGTCGGTAACATAAGCAAAATGAACAATTCAATATCTCTTTGAGATATGCATTTTACGATGATAATCAGTCATATACATACTGCCGCGCGCTCTTCGCGTTTGTTTCGAAAAGGAAAGCATAGTATAAACTGACGAAGGCTGCCACTGAACGGACGCACAGTTTCCTAACTGTTTCCGAGTGCTCCGCTGTCTCGGCGTGCACGGCGGGTGTAGTTAAGTAGTTCCCCACTCCTACGCAAGCATCAGCGATAACACTAGCATACACTACGCGACGTATAAACGCCAACGCACGTTGGAAATATTTAGTTTTATCACCGACAGACTACTATGCTCGCTGCTGTTCAGCGCGAGTTACTTTTTTCACCTAACCATCTTTATGTGCTTAGTGCAGGCTTGATTTTATGAAATCATTTGCTTAGGGCCCCAGCTGCTGGTTTCGATGGAGACGAACTGTTGAGCCCGCGCACTGTGCAATATCAGTGCAGGCTAAAAAACACCAGCCCTCCGCAAGGCGTCTTTCACACCATAGCGCAGTTTTGGGACTTGTTTTCTGGCGTTTAACGTCCCAAAACCAGCTCTGATTATGAGAGACGCCGTGGAGGAGGCCTCCGGAAATTTCGACCACCTAGGGTTCTTTAACGTGCACTGACATCGCACAGCACACGGTCCTCAACATTTCGTCTCCATCGAAATGCAGCCGCCGCAGCCGGGATTCGATCCCGCGACCCTCGGATGAGCAGCCGAGTACCATAGCCATTAGACCACCGTGCTGGGGCAGTTTTGGGACTTCAACCCCCACAAACACAATAGCTTCATTTGCTTAGTGCACGCGTAGTTTGAAGACGTCGTTTGAGGATTTATTTACTTAATTTAGTCTTAGACTGTAGACGTCACCACTTGGTCACATGGCATTTTTTGACGCGTCTCGCGAAGTTCCTCCCGCGCCGCGGATGGCGGTTGTTCATGGCTAAAATAGTAAAGCGAGTAAATGTTCCTTGAGAAGTGGTGCCGTTCTGTTACCTTCTCTTGTCTTTCAGGTAACCGTCCAGTAGTTACCTGACAGTTGACTGGGCAATTAGCGAAACCAACGTTTTTAAAGTAGGATCCGAACAACTTTGCAAGCTTTGTTATGGCATGGCACTGCATATTGATTCGCTATAACAAAAGTTATCAACTGAAAATTTTCAACGCAAACTCTGTCAATTTCGCATGAGCGAAATTATGCACTCATTTCCAAGTGGCTGTAGCGGATTATACATAGCGGATTGTTCCGAACACTAATTCAGGGCACTGGAGAGATTCTGGCGCAAAAAAATGAAATACTCACCTGAGCAGGCCTTAATGGTGATTAGCGATAGAATAACACAATGGCGCATCACGCCCAATAAGGTTCCGGCTTTCTTTTGGCAGTTCATTCGGACGTCTGACAGTATCAGCGCCAGAATTCAATATCCAGAATCAGGTATTGTCTCTGGGAAGAAAGACATATATTGCTAAACTTCATATGCAGCAAGCGGTCGCTCAACACTCAATTTACGATTACTGCCGCGGATGTGCAAGAGTTAGGTGCCCGGCTCCGCGCCTTGGGAATGATATTATACGCGGGACTTGACATCATGCAGGATGTGGAGATGCCCTGGAGGGTACTGTGTAGTCGTGTGGACCCGCGACGTGGTCTAGTGGCTATGGCATTCAACTGCTGATCTGAATTTTGTTGGATTGAATCCCAACCACGGCGACTGCATTTTGAGGGAGGCGAAATGTTGGGGCCGGTTTACTGTGCGATATCAGTGTGCGTTAGACAATCCGAGGTGGTGGGAATATCCGGAGCCCTCTACTATGGTGTTTCCCATATTTCTATCGCGATTATGGGGAGGAAAGCGACATAAATCTTTACATTCGTACTATTTAATGATGTCAGGGTACTGCTGCCTCCAGCTAGGCTGTCCTTAATTGAGCACTGTGTGCCATAACCCAGCGCGAGAAAAGCTTATTAAGAAGTTACTGGCCAGACCGGAAATAGAGGACATTAGGATCGCCTTGCATCGGGTTGATCTTGCTTGTGTACAGTATATATAAACTGTAATCGCTTCTAGTGTTTGATCAACTTCAGGCTTCGCGCGATCAAATTCCCAAGCAAAGTCCCGTTAAAGCTATTCTAAAACAGTACAATGACGCTCTCTAAGACGCGATAGAGCTATACAGACCTGCTATACCTACTGAAGAAAAAGACAAAGCATTTGACTCAGTAGAAACATTGACACAAACGCAGACACTATATAATCAGTTTGTAGACTAGCCGTAGAACAGAATTCTGAAAATAGTTTCAGTGGCTCTACAGCCACCATTGTTCTCATTAAATATAACAAACAAAACCCCACTCAGGAAGAGAGGAATGCAAGAAAGTGCTGCGATTCCAGTGTGATACACTGGTTACAGGGGGTGCAAGAGCTGTGGGTGCAAGAGCTGATGGAGAACACGTCAGCTACCTGCGATTTGCTGATTACTACATCTTGGGAAGTATCTCAGTGCTGCATTCGCAAAGAGTGATCACTGGAGTACGAAAGGAATAATAGCAGCTCTAACACTAACGTTCGGAAGACGAAAGCAAGGCTGAATAGTCAAAGAAAGTAACAGCGATTTGCGGTATCTAGCGAGGCACCTGAAATAGTGGGACACGTGTACTAAAGGCTGCCAGTAACCACAGTTTGATCGGTGTAATCAAAGTGCATGGACCAGACGAATATGATTTGGGTGGGGCTCATTTCGTGGGCTCTATCAGATCAAGAAGTACAGTTTTATGTCGTACGTCAAGGGGAAGCTTCTAAAAGGTTCATCATAGCGGTACTTGAACTCGGAGCAGAAACCTGGAGGATTATCAAACCGGTTCAGCTTAAGTGAGGACAGTCAAACGCGCCACAGAACGAGAACTCGTAGCATTAAAGCTACCAGTTGTCCGAGGGAAAATACCTTCCGACCGAAATCACATCAATCAGCGACATTCAACGTTTTCGCGAAGCACTAACCAACGCCATTTAAATAATAGCCTCTTTTCCCTTATACTTACGGTCACTCACTATATTTGTTTTATTTTACTTATGTATGTATATTGTTCACACTCCTCTATAATACCTTTCGCCCTGAGTGGTAGAATAAAGAAAAAAAATAAAAATAAGTATTCGAAGAAAAATTTCATTATAGCGTGTTTTGCTATCAAACGCGCGTCTATGCTATCACGCGTTTTCGTCAATACGAAACTGTGGACGGAACTGTACAAAATGCTCATTGTACAACAGGTCACCTGTTATTCATCAGAAAGTGCTGGTTTCGTGAGGTTTAAATTCGCGCAATGCTGTGAGCGGCTCTACACTTGAGAGGCACTTGGGAGGTTCAAGCGGAGGCATTTTCGATCTCTGTAAATCAATTTATACTTTCAAGGAAATACTTTGCGCAGGCCGAGCATCTTTATCTACATGATACCCTGCCATCCTAGATCGCCAAAAAGAGTGGAGGCCCAAGGGCATGATTAAATCAAACGGCACTCCCTGCTCCCTATCAACATTTAAAAACCTGATTGCATGCGGGTCCAGTGGGAGATCTCCCTTCACAGTTCGCTGTAATACATCTCAAAAATAAACACCCTCCCTGCAATGTAAAGAACATGGTCTACAGTTTCTGGCACTTTGGCAATTAATCATTATGATCCCCATGGTAAGCAAAATCTCCTTTTGCTCCAAAAACATCTTAATTGGCAATGTACCAGCGTGTAGTTTAAAGAAGAAGGTCTTTTTTGTCGTCGGCACCTGCATTTTCTTGACTCTCTTCAAGACGTTGATGTCTGGGCCTCCACTGTACAGTGACCTGAACCAAGGCACTTGGAAAACAACATCACACAGGGTAAAATACAATTCTTTACGCTTCACAGAGCAGACGTACTCCCTTGTGAAAGGTACAGTAAGAAATCTTGCACTGAAGACTATTTCTCTGTAGAAACCAGCCAACCACTCCGCACATTCTTCGGTTGACACAATATAGTCGGACAGTCGTCTGCCTAGCATCATTTGGCACACCGTTCGCAGAAACGGATCCGATTCATCACGAAAAAAAAGCCGGTTAACGAGCTGTCGCAGAAAAATGTGACCAAGACCCAGCCCCCCATCTTTCACCCGCCTGAACAAGTTAGTACGGCTGCAGCGCTCCCACCCAGAAGCCCAAACAAGTGTTGCAAATTATATACGAATCTTCTGGACATTCCTCCTCGAACAGTGTAGAACCTGCATAACGTACCAGAGCTTGCTCATAAAAAAAGGAGCTTGCAAACAGTATCTCTGCCAAAACTCGGCAACTTGGCACCTTTCCACTTCTCGGCTTTCTCCCGCGTTTCTTTCACCTGCCCCTTCCAATACTGGTCGCTGCCGCGATAAGCATTCAGCGGGACGGCCAAGTACTTGCCTGGAGTCGACGTCCAAGGCACGTTAGCAAAAAGAGCAGGCAACTTCAGCCACGGTCTGTTCCAGGTACCGACACTTAGACCTGTTAACCCCGCTACCAGTGACTTGGCTGAATATTCGCACAGTTCCTACAGCCTTAGATATTCTCGCTTGATCACTTGAAAAAATAGCGATATTGTCCGCATATGCTAGCAGCTTCACTTCAGCTGCCAACATACCATAGATACTATTGTCATTATTTATTTTCATGTACAAAATTTCAGTGTAAAGGCAAAATATTAGAGGAATCAGGGGGCAGCCCTGACGCACCGAACGTTGCACGCTAATTGGAGCCCACCGACTCTTTTAAATGCGAAGCATTTCTTAGCGAACTTCGGCGAGTTTGAGCGTATCTATCTATCTATCTATCTATCTATCTATCTATCTATCTATCTATCTATCTATCTATCTATCTATCTATCTATCTATCTAGCCGCCAACGATTTTGTGCTCTCCTGGCCGTTTCGCAAATCGGATGTTCACGAAAATTAGTATGCCACATCATGACTGCATGATGAACATAAAAGACAGGACATAACATGGAAATCATGATATGCATGTCATGAGCGGCATGATTTACATGCCATGGTCTTGGTGCTCTCCTGGCCGTTTCGCTAATGGGATGTATGAGAAAATTAGTATGGCACAACATGACTACCTGACGAACATAAATGGCAGGTCATAACATGAAAATCGTCACATGCATGTCATTAGCGCCATGATTTACATGCCACGGTCTTGGTGCTCTCCTGGCCGTTTCGCTAATGGGATGTATGAGAAAATTGGTATGGCACAACGTGACTGCCTGAAGAACATAAATGGAAGGTCATAACTAGAAAATAATGATATGCATGTCATGAGTGTTAAAAAGACAAAGGAATTAGCCGGCGCGAAAGAAGAGGAAGTACGACCGCGAGCGCGTGGCACGTGTATGTATGTTTGGTTTTTTTCTGTTCGGAATAAACGCGTCGTGGCGTCTCGCTGCTCGGCTCTCTACAGGCGTATTGTCTTCCGCCACCTTTTCGAAGCCTGGCTATTTCTCATCGAAGTCCTCGGACTTTACACTGGTGCCGAAACCCGACCTGGCTTTAGTGGAGGACCATGGAACGCCTGCGAACTGTGAGAGCTGCTCGACGGCGACACAGCACGAGAATCATCCAAGAAGCCAACGATCTGTTAGCCAGCGGAGCGTTCGATCTGGCGGCTCTTCGCAGCGTTCTTCAGCGCATCGAGAAAAGCATCGATGAGCTCGCGAAGGCCAATGAAGCTCTACACGCAGAGATGACGGATGATGAGATGGCTGCGGACATTGACTCTGTGCTTGAATACGAAGACCGGGCCGCAGGATGCGTTGGTCTTCCGCGGCACCACATCCAGCAGCTGACTACAAGGACTTCGGCGACTTCGAGCCAATATGGTGATCGCCCAACTGACCCTTCTTCCTCGCATCCAGCAACTTTGAGCGAACCCTCCGTCGTGTCCGGAGCAAGGCTTCCCAAGATAGACCTAACGAGGTTTGACGGTTCCCCCACGAAATGGCTTCCATTTTGGGACCTCTTCCGCCATTCCGTGCACGAGAACCCAAGGCTTAGCAACGTTGATCGGTTCCACTATCTCCGGTCTCTGCTAGACGGCCCGGCGGCAAAGGCTATTGCAGGCATCCTGACGACAGACAGCAGTTACGATGATGCTATTTCCATCTTGAACGAGCAGTTTGGAGACCTGGGCATCATAGAACAAAAATACCTGGAAAATCTTCGCACACTGCGGCCTGTCACTACGTCGGCGAACGTTAGTGCACTTAGGAGCCTCTACGACTTTGTCCAGGTAAACATCAGAGGCCTGAAAGGTCTCGGGGTCACAGAATCGAACTACGCTGCCATGCTTTGTGAAGTACTGACGAAGTCGATTCCACAGGACATAATCGTGGAATACTACCGACGGCGGCGACTTGCGGAATCAAGTGGAAATGACCAGCCAAGATCGGAAGAACTTAAGCAGCTGCTAGATCACCTGCGCATCGAGGTGGAATGCAGGGAGCAGACTACCTACCAGCAGCGGGCGTCGTACGACGGGGAACAGCGTGCCTCCGGCAGCCGTAGGAATCGGCCAACGGCATCAGCTGCAGTCCTCAACAACAGCGCCAGGACGAGGGACGAGGGATGCGTCTTCTGCAAGGAAGCACATCCAACACAGGATTGCGTTGCACCGATCCATGAAGCGGAAAAAAAGCGCCTTCTGTCGGCGGCTGGCTGCTGCTTCAGGTGTACAACTCAGGGCCATCGAGCAAGCGACTGTCGACGTAAGGTGAGCTGCTCGCATTGCCTAAAAAGACACGCTACTTCGATGTGTAACAGAGCACATTCGAAAGGCACTAACGTACCGACGCCAACAATGCAAACAACGAGTAGTACATCCATGCATGCTTTGTCACAGGGAGACAAGGGAAGTAATGACACCATACTTCTTCAAACGTTCAGAGCATGGATAAAGGGCGCCAAGAGCTCGTGCTACATAAGAGGCGTCTTGGATAACGGTAGCCAGCGTACCTTCATTAAGCAAGACGTTTCAAGAAAAATGAGCCTCAAAGTGTTAGGCGAGATTGACATTACCGTCAACGTGTTTGGAAGCAACAATGTAGGTCGAAGTACACGTCGCCGACTGGTCGAAGTAACCTTACAGAGCCAGTTTGATGGCGTACACCATATCATTCAGGCAATAGAAATCGAGCACGTTTGTGAAGCCCTTGTCGAGGTGCCTAGCGATCACGAATTCATCAAAGACTTGCAGAATCGTGGCGTCCGATTGGCTGATGTTGTTTGTTTCCCACACATTAAACAAGAAGAAGGAATTAGTTTATTAATTGGGTCAGATCAGCTGTGGAAAATCCTTGGAAAGGACGTCACATGGAATGACAAATGCAAAGGTCTTCTATCCATTGAAACGGCACTGGGTTGGACAATCCAAGGACCCGTAAACCACGATGAAGCCGTTCATCCACATACAAACTCAAATGTTTGTGTACTTCGAACGAATTGCTGCTTGAATGACGAAGACGCATGCTTCGACATCAGAAAGTTTTGGCAACTAGAAAGCTTAGGGATCAGAGATGCTACGGAACCATCCTTTCATGATCAGCAAATTTTGAAAACTTTTAACGAGACCATTCAATTCTACAACAAAAGATATGAAGTTCGTCTACCTTGGAAAAACCTGCCGTCCGACCTGCACGATAACCGCGCCGTAGCGATCAAGCGGCTTTGCTGCCTCCTTCGTCGGCTATCTCGAGACACGAACCTTCTGCGCAGCTATGATGCAGCAGTCAGACAGTATCTTGAGGATGGCCATGCGGAACTAGTTCCCATCATCGAGGATGTCAATACGACAAAGTACTACATGCCCCATAGAGAAGTGATCAGAGAATCGTCATCTACGACTAAACTCAGAATTGTCTTCGATGCGTCGTCCCATGGCTCTGGAATGACTTCGCTGAACGACCACTTGGAAAAAGGCCCGAACCTCAACAACGATATGTTGAAGATGCTGCTGCGTTTTCGCCAACACCAGTATGGTGTCGCAGCAGACGTACAGAAAGCCTTCTTACAGATTGGGATCAAACCATGCGACAGGGACGCTCTGAGGTTCCTTTGGTTTGAAGAAGCACCAACAGGAGTGCACGACATAAAGAAGGTTCGCGAATACCGCATGACTCGGGTGCCGTTTGGTACGACGGCAAGCCCCTTTTTACTAAGTGCAACACTGCAGTACCATTTTCAGCACGTGTCTGGAAAGTACCGTCGAACAGCTGAAAAGTTGGCTAGCTGCTTTTATGTGGACGACATGGTGACTAGTGTTCCTACCGCCTCGGATGCCTGTGAACTATTCGACCATGCTACAGAAATCTTCGCTGAGGCTGGAATGAAGTTGCAGAAGTGGGCAACATCGGTGCAAGCTGTCTTCGAACTATCAAGGCATAGTGCCTGGTTGCGTGTGCTTCGGGTCACGGCATGGATTTTTAGGTTCGTGGCTGCGTGCCGCCGCCTGCCAACCCCTGAAGGGCACCTAACAACGGAGGAGGTTGCCAATGCTGAAAGATATTGGATTTCGTTTACACAAAAGCAACGATTTGGTGTTAGAATTAGCAGCCCTCAAGGCAGGACGCGATATTCACAAGGCCTCTAAGATTCGGGATTTGCATCCCTTTCTAGAGGAGGCGGATGGTCTGCTGCGCATTGAAACCAGACTACGAAACGTGAGACGGAGCGTTGAAACCGAGGAAGGTATCAAGCACCCAATTCTGCTTCCCGGTGATCACATCGCCACTGAACTCATTACGACGCACCTGCACCGAAGGCTTTTCCATGCCGGAATCGCAACGACTATCGCAGAACTCCGAGAGCGCTTCTGGGTGACGAAAGGCAAGCAGTGTGTGAAAAAATTGATCGGGCAGTGTACTTGGTGTGCGCGATTAAGGGCTAAGCCTGCGACGGCTCCACTGGCAGCGCTACCTGGTGACAGAGTGAATATGTCCAAACCGTTTGACATTTCTGGTGTAGACTTTATTGGACCTGTATACCTTAAAAGCCAGCCTACACAGAAATCCTACATAGTGCTGTTCACGTGCGCGGTTGTTCGTGCTGTTCACCTAGAACTTGTCATGCGCTCAACGGCGGACAGTTTTTTAGAGGCATTCCGGCGTTTCGTTGCACGTCGTGGATTCCCTTCAGTTATTTATTCTGACAATGCCAAGTGCTTTAAGCGTGCCTCTCGTGAACTTCGCGCAGTGTATGACATTGTCCGGAGAAGTGAGGTTGGAGACTACTTGTCAGCTCATAACATTAAGTGGAAGTTTTCTGCAGACCGTGCTCCTTGGTGGGGCGGATTTTGGGAGCGTATGGTTCGATCAGTTAAAGACAGTTTGAGAAAGGCTCTAGGAAAGTCACTTCTAGATCATAATCAAATGAGCACGGTCCTCACGGAAATCGAAGCGATCATAAACAGTCGACCACTCACGTATTCATATCCTACCCCACAGGAGCCAGAGGTATTGACCCCCGCCCACTTCTTGCATGGGAAGCGACTTACCGCACTTCCTGACTTACAGTACCTAGCCGTAGAGTCTAGTTCCCATACTGAGCTGCTTAAAAACTGGGTACAACGTCAAAACATGCAAAAAGACTTTTGGAACCGCTGGTACAAGGAATATTTGATACTTCTCAGAAGCGCCCATAACAGGCCCGTGGCCGACATAACTAATGTTGTTGAAGGCAGTATCGTCATAGTGCGCGAAAATTCAGAGCCCAAGTTGTGTTGGAAACTAGCACGTGTACTAGAGAACATTACGGGAAACGACGGAGTTGTACGTGCATGTCGCCTAAGGCTAGGAAACGGAAAAATAATCACGCGACCGGTACAGCATCTGCCCTTCCTAGAAATACGCCCATAGCATTTTGTGGGCCGGGAGTGTTAAAAAGAGAAAGGAATTAGCCGGCGCGAAAGAAGAGGAAGTACGACCGCGAGCGCGTGGCACGTGTATGTATGTTTGGTTTTTTTCTGTTCGGAATAAACGCATCGTGGCGTCTCGCTGCTCGGCTCTCTACAGGCGTATTGTCTTCCGCCACCTTTTCGAAGCCTGGCTATTTCTCATCGAAGTCCTCGGACTTTACAATCAGTGGCATGATTTACATGCCAGGTCGTGGTGCTCTCCTGGCCGTTTCGCTCATCGGATGTTTACGAAAATTGCTATGACACAACATGACTGCCTGACGAACATGAATCGCAGGCCATAACATGAAAATCATGACATGCGTGTCATGAGCGGCATGAATTACATGTCACAGTCCTGGTGCTCTCCTGGTCGTCTCGTTAATGGGATGTATAAAAAATTGGTATTCCACAATATGACTGCATGGCGAACATAAATGTTAGGTCATAATATGAAAATCATGACATGCATGTCATGAGTGACATGATTTACATGCCACGCGTTTCGTTAATGGGACGTATACGCAAACTGGCATGCCACAACATGACTGCATCAAAAACATAAATGACAGGTCATAACATGAAAATCATGACATGCATGTCATGAGTGACATGATTTACATGCGATGGTCTTGGTGCTCCCTTGGCCGTTTCGTTAATGGGATGCAAACGAAAATTGGCATGCCACAACGTGACTGCATGGCGAACATGACTGACAGGTCACAACATGAAAATCATGATATGCATGTCATAGTCGACATGATTTACATGCCACGCGTTTCGTTGACGGGATGTATACGAAAATTGGCATGCCGCGAATGTAGATGACAGGTCATAACATGAAAATTATGACACGCGTGTCATGACCGGCATGATTTACATGTCATGGTCCTGGCGCTATACTGCCGTTTCGTTAATGAGATATATTGGCTCCGTCTACTGACCAGAGAGCGCTACGTAGCTGTCGTCGGACGGCTCAGTATCGCTAACATTGGCCGCTTGGGTTGCACGTATCAGACGTGTGCGCACGGTGGAAACCGAGGCGACAGCGACGCGCGCGTTTCTTCGCTGCTTTCCTGGTGTACTGCGAACCACACGAACGCTCGCGGCGTCGCCCTTTGGAACAGTGTGCCGCAGGTTTGGAGCGCGCGTCTCAAAGGAAATCAAACGAAAGAAATGGGACGGGCGGTCGCTGCTGCTATAGAGTTTGAGACGCGCATCGCGTCCGCGTATTTTCCTGTCACAGTCTGCCCAATTTTGCTTCTTCTGTCCGCCACGCAGTGTATTCTGGCGCTGATGTCGCACATGGAAAACTCGACTGCACGGAGCCTATACGAAAATTGGTTTGGCACAACATGACTGCATGACTATCATAAATGACAGGTCATAACATGAAAATCGTGATATGCATGTCATTAGCGGCATGATCTACATGCCACTCGTTTCCTTAAAGGGACGTATACCAAAATTCCTATGACACAACGCGAATGCATGGCGAACGTAAATGAGAGTTCATAATGTTAGATTCATGGTATGCGTGTATGAGCGGCATGGTTTACATGCCACAGGCTTGGTGCTCTTGCGGCCGTTTCGTTAACTTCATATGTACTAAACTCCTTATAGTGAGAAAACAATGCAAATCCATTTTACGTTCCTTAGGCGTGCTTCGCATTTCCTTGATTCCCACTGCACGTGGGATCTGCCCATTTTTTTAGTCAATCTCGTCGTACAGTTCCGGTAAGCCAGGGCCACTCCGTTTCTAATAACTGCACCAACCTTAACATGATCTAAAAGAGCCAAGAAAATCCCATAATCATCGCAATCAAAAACCTTTTCTAGGTCTATTTGTAGCATTTGAGCATTCACAATATTCTAGTACACTACGCGCCTTGTCAGTGTTTGTTACAACATAACGCCCTTTTACCCCACATGTCTGGTGGGGCCCAGCGATGTCGTGTATCACTGTCTGCAGCCTTCGCGCTAACACCTTCAAAAAAATTTATACTCAACGTTGGTAAGTGCTATCGGACGGTACGCCGAAACACATCCTAATTTACAGATATCATCAGTTCTAGGCACAAGAACCATGTGGGAGGACTTGTAGGGCGGAGGCAATGTATTTACCTTGTAGGCTTTGTGAAAGATTACTGTCAAAATATTTCTTGCTTGAATTGTTTATAAAATGCGGCTGTGAATCGATCTCGTCCAGGCGATTTCCCTGAGTTTAAGTTATGAATGGCCTTTTCTACTTCGGTTACAGTAATTTCTTAATTCAATCTCTCTCTTCTTTTATCGTCCAGTTGAGGAACAGGGCACAAAAAACATTCTTAAGTTTGTTCGCGTCAACGTAATGCGACGAGAATAACGCCTGATAATGCTCCGTGAAAGCTGTTCTTTCATCATCTATGTCCGTTGTTTAGTGCCCGCTCCATTCTATTTCATTTATGTGGTTAATTTGTGCTCGTGATTTTTCAAACCACAGCGCCCGCTGCGTCGGCGTCGCCTGCGGGTGTATCTTCCGCCCTTGCCGTCCCGAGCGCACCACGATAGCGTTGTACCTCGCACTACTCTAATTTTTGTTTGTTGATTTTAGGAGCTTGCTCGGCAAGCTTCTTATGCTCGCGCCTTGTCCGGCGGCGACAACGGTGGCGGCGGCGTGTACACGCTGCTCAAGGCGCCGGCTTTCCGGTGATTTCAAGAATTTTCACTAGATGGCGGCACCACTGAAGGCGACGCACACCACTCTCAGCACGCGCGCTTCCTTTGTCTTCGCCGGGAGCCCACGCAGTGAACACTCTTCGCTACCCCTCGGCCACATGAACACTGCACAAGCCAAGGCAGCAGCGCGGCGGGCTCGCCGCCAAGACCCTTGCGGTGACAGCCTGGGAGGACGAAGCGAAAAGGGCTCGCCATCAAGCAAACCCGGAGCTGCGGGCTAGCGAAGCAGACGCAGCCCGCAGCTCCGGGTATCATCATAAAGCAATGATATTTCAAGGGAAATGAGTTCCCGAGCTCATCGAGGGACGCCCTTCTACTTCGCAAAAGAACATATCTTGTGTGTACACAATGTAACAGTCTATCAAATTGTATGTTGTGCATCCAAATATAAATTAATAAACACTGTGTACGTAATTGTAGTGATTTAGGTGTTGCTGGCTCGTGTGTGGAATCTTGAGGACTTTCGATGACCATTTAAGTGTTAGACGAAAGAGGAAGAAGAAACGGAAGGCAAAGCCAGGAGCAGGTGGCGTGCTCGGCGGCGGCACAGAAGAAAAGAAAAGGCTCGCGCAGTGCGCGCAGTGCGGCTCGTGGTCCAGTGGAATAAGCCAGGCAAGTTCTTTGTTCCTGGAGCTCCTGCGGCGGTACCCGGGTGGCCCTGAAGACGACGCGCCTGCCTATTGGTGCAGACACGCGAAGGCGCCTGTGGTGAAGCTGCGTGGAACAGGCATACACGTTGCCTTGTCATCCAGACTCCTGGACCGACTTGCGTCCTCATCCAGGGAGAGACCTAATTGGAGGCCCTGTGCCGGGACGCCTCCAGCGCGAGATGAACCACGAGTGCGGCTGGCCACGTTAGAGCAGCCGTGGGCCGGCGCCTGCCGCATCTGACGCTGCGACGCCACCGTGCTGAGTCGCCGGCTACCCCGACCGTCGGCGCGACGCCGACTCGCCCTCTGCGACGAGTGATGGCGACGCTGCTGTGCCAACTCGCCCACCGACGTGTCATCGACTGCGTCGTGACCAAACGACTGAGGCGTCGTTACTTGTTTTTCTTGAACTCCTCCCGCGGTGGACCGTAATCCTATTTCTGTTCATTACTACACCAGTGTTCATGACGTACCCATCTCCATCGTCTTGTTTCATAAAAAATGTTTTTCTCCCTACGCTTCCGTGTCCTCGTGATTCCTTCTTCGTGTGACCGTACACAAAGGATCGCGACGAACGTCCAGCAATTCTTTGCAGTGATGTCTATATAAAACCGTTGTCAAGTGTATATTAGCTGGTAGGAGATGTGCACGAGGATTCGCGGGTTATCCGATCATCTCCCAGCAAGCTCCTCTAACATCATTCACTTTGTGGATATGGCAGTGCTTTTTTTTTCTTATATCTTCTTTCCATTTCCTCGGTACACGACATTCGTGCAGGAGCAGTTTATTTAGAGTGAGTTTATATATACCTCCGCCTCCTCCTTCTTTCCCTCAGAAAGAATGCGCGTGGCCCTGTCAATTGCTTTTAATTTTAAATTTTCCTTACATATTTCTACTGTTGCCATAAGTGAAGGGTTTTGCAGGGTTCTAGTGTGCTGATTTCCTCTCTTACAAATTTGTCATAGTATTCGTCCTGTTCAAGTCTATTATTTCACTTCCACGTGTCCCAGGAGAAAGTGATGGAGTGCTTTACATTCCCTATGCTACAGTGTACTAAACAATGCTTTGAGAACGACAACGGCAGTGCCTCATAATCGGAACACTGTGCCACGATATCAATAGGACGCGTAAATTCGGTCGAGCCGGCCATGACTAGAGCCTTCAAAGCTCGTGCACATTACTGCACGTGCTCCATCAAAGCCTTCTGCCACCGTCCTCTAGATCCCACTTTTCAAAAATTCGCCAGACAACTTCCGTACACTGGTCTCTAAACCCACGCGTGCTTGTTTTATCACAGGCACTGAGGACGCAATTGAAATCGCCCATAATTAAAAGCTGTCTATCTGCGCATAGGCGTTCTCCGATACCGTGAAAAAACTGTGCCCTTTCATCAACCTTGTTGGGCGCATACAGGCACACGACACGCCACTCTGTGTTGTTCAACGAAAAGTCGAGTGCTGCACGCCGACCCGAAGTACATGAATAATGACCTCGCAGTTCAAGCCCCAGGAACTTCTTTACAAATAACAGGGAGCCAGCAGACGTGCCCACCGCATGTCTGACTACAATGAGAACCTAGACTCGAAACGTTGCACCATGCTGCAGGTCTCTTCTTCGCTATCGACCTACGTTTCTTGCAGCGCGAACAGATCTGTGTCCCTATCCGTTATAAGCCGGTACAGCTCGCCTTGTTTTCGTTTCCCGGCTAGTCCCCTGACATCTAGATAGGCGAGTTTCAGCGAGCAGGCAGGACCATTTTAACTCAAGTGAAGAGAGCGGCAGCCTGGTGCTTACCTTACTTAGAGCACGGTTAGACGGCACCCTCGCCTCCAGAGCCATCCGGCACGAGGACGAGCTTGATCAAGAGACACCGTGTTTCCGGCACGCTTGTCGGCCGCGATGTTCGGGCGCGGTCGAGGAGAGGACCGCCGGCCATAAGTCGTCATTGCAGGGGGTTCTTCGACTCCAGGAACAGACGCTTACTCACTGTCAGTGCTGTACTTGGGGAGGGGGCGCTTCCCAGCTGCGGAGACGCCGCTCTGCGTCCGTACGCCCCCCTTTTGTTGAGCGCGTTCGACACTTAGGATCGCCGACCTTGGACGCTGACGAGCTCCCCGGCTCTGTTGCCGTAGGCCCGGTCTAGTCACACGCCACTTCTGGGCTCGCCGGTGGGTCCCACCTGAGGGTAGCACCGCCGGCAGAAGCTGAGTATCGTGCACTGGTGTCATTGTCTGCAGAACCAGACGTGTTTCCCGCCGTTTTTCGGCCTACCAGCTCATCGCCCTGCCGGGTGACGCCTGCTGAAGTCCTCAAAGTTTCCAGCACCTCCGTCCGCTTCGCTATCTCTTCGGGACCCCTCGCCGCGTCCTCTGTTTAAGCAACACCCATGAGTTCTCGCTCTCGTATCCTCTAGCAAGTCCAGTAGCCGACGCGCAAGTCCGGACGCAGTCAGCTTCTCTGTGTCCGTAACGCCTACACTTAGAGCATCTGGGCACTTTGCGATCCCTTGCGAACATGTCCCGTGCCATGGCAATGTAGACACTGCATTGCCCGTCCGGGCACCACCACGAGGACCAGCTCACCAGCAACTTGTACTTGATGGGGGAGGTCGTCCACGGTCAATCCGGGCTTCATCTTGAGCAGTACGCTTCTCATGGTTGAGCCCTTCTCCCACATACCTTGGACGTGCCAACGTTCTCGGTACGGCGGTACCGAGAACGTTGCAAAACCGAGAACGTTGCCGAGAACGTTGCAAACAAAACGAGGCGAAACATGGTAAAATATTTAATAGACGAATACCACTGTTTGGCTTGAAGGTGCAACATTCGATGCAGCACTAGCTACAACTAATACAACTTAGCAGTGCAAGCACCGCCAGGCGGTGCTGTTTCCTGGACTTTTGTTATTGACCGTTATAAAACATGCCACATCCATATCAATATATGCTTTCATACTACAGCTTTCTCCAACCTTATTTCGAATGTGTGTTCGTGTAAGATGGGCAACAAAATTCAGCCCTTCATCAACACCGGCGCCTATAGGGGTGGTTCAGGAACCCTCTAATGCTAAAATATTACAAGTATTAATCCCTATCTAACATCGTAGTTTAGTTACAAATGGAATAGCATGTGCGTAAGGCAACACGTCAGTTCACACTCTGAGGCTATGAACAGCGTCGATGTGACGGCAGCTCGCACCGTTTTGTCATTCGACAAACTGCTGGCACGTACGCAAGCACGTCACCCATATATGGGCTTCAAAAATTATTTTGCCTAAAATATGCGAGGGCTCCTCGAATTTCACCAAAGATATTGACGAATTTGACGAAGGTTTGTTCATGGCATACATATTCGTTCGATTTATAGAAATGTCGGCAGTATTACCTGGTGGTAATTTTTGAAGTCCAGAAAAAGCCGCTGCTTTGCTGGTTCAGTGTCGCTCTGCTGAAGTCAGCACGTCTGGCCGCGACGTCTTCAGGCTTCTCAAGTTTTCTTACGCGAGGCCTAAATATTGGACAAAAAATCCGGTGCTCAACATTTGCGCTTGCATTCAGATTGGCTATTTGATTTTTTCCTTGCAGCCTGACGTTAGTAATACTGACACGTATGGTTCATGGTGCAGGTGTGCAAATGCTCAAGGTTGAAAACTAAAAGAAAGCTCACTGCGTACGCCAGATGAATCGCTAGAGTTTCTTTGCGAAGGTCGGTGCTCGAGTTCTCATTTGGAAGGGCGATAGCCTCAACGGCACGTACATTTTTGCTGCTCGCATTCACAGTTCAGGCACCGAAAGTACGCTTTCTAACCGTGCGTCCGACAAAACGTCACCAGAGACATTTACTTGCCTTATGGAAAAGTCCTCTCAAAACAATAGGAAGGTTTGGCCATACTTCATATTTTTCTTGGACTTGTGGGTCACCGCACTTTGGGCAATCTCTCTAGGCCAAAGGGCTCCTTAGAAATGATTTTGTGCGTATTCGCTCATGCCCCACATGTGTATTTATCTCCAGAGTTAAATAAATCTCTCAGAAAGAGTGATCGGGCGCGCGTTCTTGAAGTACAGCACCTCTCCAGCAATGGAGTGGAAGCAGTCCTCCAAAGGAGCAAAACGACCCCGTTGAAGCCAGATATTAGCGCTGTCTTACGGAGTCCGATGATACAGCTGACGGAGCTAGTGAACTCCTTCAGAGAGCCAATCTTTCTTTTTCACTCCTTCTGGAAGAGCGTCTGATCTACAACTGTACTATCCTGTATTTTTATCCTTTTATTTCAGGGCATGTACGGGTCTGCATTTTCCATAATTCGCCTTCAATACATTGACATATAGCTGTACTTCAAAATGGTTGAGTGTATTTTCACCCCATTGTGTTTACATGTGAGTGAAGAAATTCTGCTCTAGAGAACCTTTCAGACCGAGTACTTTCTCCACTGCGTTTTTTTGCCGCAGTTCAGTTTGTTCATTACTATTGAAGTCGGAATGGCAATGTGAACTGTATGACTGTCAGAACTGTACGCACGTAATGCTTGGTTTTCACTTCTCGAACGTGTGTTATTCGGCTGTTGTAGCATATTAAGAAAGCACTCGTCGGGGGAAAGCCTAATTAGTGTTTCAAGCAGTCTGAAGGTCTGTTTCCATTTCGCATTCACTTGACAATAAAATTTATTTGTTGGTTCCATCGAAGCGTCCATTTACATTAGTCACCGACGCTCTTTTGAATTCAACGCATTTCTTGGGGAAATTAAGCCACTTGGACGATATCTATCTATCTATCTATCTATCTATCTATCTATCTATCTATCTATCTATCTATCTATCTATCTATCTATCTATCTATCTAGCCGCCTACCTGTAGGTGCTCCCATGGTCGTTTCTTTCGCCTAGTGAACTTCAAAATTCGGATGGTTGGTTATACATGTAAGACGAATGTGAATCATGGATTTTAGATGCGAAGCGTCTTTTGCTCGGGGCTATGTCCGTTGTCCGTTGCCCAGCGTCGAGAAGCGGACACCGCGCTTCAAGAACGCGAAGCCGCTTCGACATGCCAACGTCGCCAAGCGGATCCGGATTCCGTTAGTCAACAAGAAGCCGCTGCGAAACGCCAGCGTCTGGAAGCGGATCCCGCGCTTCGAGAACGGTGAGAACATTGACGCGATGTGGGTAACCAACGCAAGTGAAAATAAAGGGAACTCCGCCATGCTTCGCATCACCTCAGGGTTCCCCTAAGGAAGAGGAAATACTTCCCCAAGCAGAGTGCGTGAAGTATTTAGGTGTGTTTTACGATCATAAACTGAGTTGGCGCGACCACATTGAGCACATGTAAGGCTACTCGCGCTGTTGGGATGATACGCAGACTTGGCCAGCACCCCTCTGGGTTACGCAGAGACACTCTTCTTATGATATACCGTATGTATGTTCGTCCGATTCTAGAATTTGGTTGTATTTTATGCTCTGGTGGTCCGGCATACAAGATTAATCCTTTGGTTCTTTTAGAGCGAGAGGCTCTTCGGAGTTGTCTCAAGGTGCCAAAATTTACTGCAAATCATGTTGTGCACCAAGAAGCCCGAATACCCACGTTAGCTTGCAGATTCCGTATCCTCACCGTCAAAACATATTTACAAATTTATGCGTCTTCACAGAAGCGATCACACTTCGTGTTCTGTACTGAAGCGCTAACATTTTTTGATGCGCCTTGGTCTCGCATATACAAACCTCAAGTTATGTTTGTGCAGAATCAACTAGAGGCTTTAGATGTTAACATTCGCGATATCGTCTCAACTCATAAACCATTGACCAATGCTAAAATTGAATTGGATAATATTGCCACAATATGTTCCCTTCTAATGCCAAACTCTTACCTTCCAGATATTTAATAGGCTTATTAGAAGATCATTTATGTCAATTGGGAATTGATAACATAATTGCGACGGATGCATCCAGGCGTGAGGAGAAAGCGGGAGTGGGCATTTTTTCAGAGACTTTGTCTTGGTCAAATACCTTGCGCCTCCCGGATTATACACCCATATTCGAAGCAGAGCTCTTAGCCATTCTTTTAGCCATTCGCAAACTTCCTGCACAAAATTCGGCAGTTGTTATAGTGACTGATTCACTTTCGGTATGCACATCACTCGCTTCAGCTTCTCCTTCCAAGTCTTTTGTTCTAAACGCATTCACTTCATTAATTCCTCCCCACGTGCGTGAAATACGATTGGTGTGGGTGCCAGGCCATCGTGGCATATTTATAAACGAGATGGCTGATGTTCTCGCGCGATGGTCCCTAGATGGGCCGGTAATGTCCGTGGTGCCTACTAATGTCTTTGTTACTTTGTCTAGATTCCGTAAGTACTCCTTACTTCAAGATTCTTTAAAAATGAAGTTACCTATTGAAGAATATGGGCATCTTTATTTTGTTTGGAATAATAAGTAGTGTCCCTCTCGTAAACTGGAAGTGGCAATAACAAAATTTCGCTGTCGTATCCCTTCATTAAATTTTTATTTACACAGGTCTGGTCTGGTGCCATCTCCGCTATGCTGCTATTGTCAAGAGCCTGAAAACATTGATCACTTTTTAATTACCTGTCAGCGTTATAGTAGTCAGGGGAAAAGGCATTTCGAAATTTCATTCAGGAATTTAAAAATTCCCCTGAATTCTCAGAATATTCTTTCCTTTGGAGCGTCCTCACTAGGTTACAGCAGCAGGAACGTCTGCTTAGCCATGTGCAATTTCCTTCGTGACACAAGAAGAATTCGTTGCTAATCATCTTTCCAACCAAAACTTCGTACCTCGAAATTGCCGCCACTAGTTTATTAAACCTCAAATTATTTTATTATGGTTCATTTGTATTATAAATAGTCTGTCACTCTAACATTTCATTCTTCCTTACATTACCGATTCCTTGCTCTTCCTTTGTTTTAGCTCACTTTTTTTCCTTTTTTATATTAACCGCCGGCTTCATGGCCAATCCACCGTAGTTGGCAAGAGCCAAATAAGAAGGAGAAAAGAAAAGAAAGTCTCTGTGGTATTCTCTGTGGAATACACATCTAGTTCTGCCCTGTCGCATTGTGGTCCCGTGCCAGTTTATTCTTCGTCGCGACATTATACTCGTCACGAGAGTCACGGTTATCAATACTTTTGGCTCACTTCCAGACATTTGGCTCACTGCCAGACAATTGGGTATAGACAATTCACTCATCGGCTGTTTCGCATGACACTGATTACCATAATACATAGGATCTACCGAAGGTTTTCCTAAGTTCCATCCCTATGGTGTTCGAGCATTCGGTCCAGAATTTGTCTTAAATTTAGAATAGATGGCAGTAGCTTAAGACAAAAACTTTCAGGTCTTATTGGAGAAATATACTCTCAGGAGTATCAATTGGCAGCCTTCTGGGTCCGTTACTTTTCTAGTATTCATGTTAGCGATACTGTAGACATTTATTGCACTCCAAAACTGATTATTAACGCACACGACAGCAGTATACGTGCGACATCAAGATCTCATGCCGAGCTTTCATCAATTTCATCATAAGGCAGCTCATAGGCCTAAGGCATGGTCAGAGCAATATTCATCTGTGGTCACAACCAAAACTAAACCTGAAATCTCTTGCCGTAAAGGACACGGCAGCCCGGTACAACATGGCGTAGTACACAGTAATACCAGGAAATGGCGTTGTGAACAACGTGAAAACCATAGCGTGCAGTTTTACTCTTCACTTGTATAGAATGACCACGTGAACATTGTAACGCATGACTGAGTACCACAGCAGATATAAAAAGCTCTAACCAATGTCGTTTCTCCTGTTGTTTGCGTTTGCAGTGTCGTGTCAACTTAACCTTGCACCGTTTGAACCACGTACTAACATATTCAAGTTCAGCTTTTTCCCGCACGCTATTGAAAACTGGAATTCATTACCAGATACCACAGACGCTTAGCTTTGGAAGAATTCTTAGGTCAGTGCTTAGAGCCTCACCATATTTCATAATGCCTATCTGATTCTTGTTCTTCTTTTGTTTGTGTGCTTCTTACAGTGTTGTACTCTATTGCGATAATTTTTCTTTGTATATAGAAATGTGTAAAAACCACTCTTGCGATAGCCGAATTGGGCTGCAGTATGTAAAATAAATAAATAAATAAATAAATAAATAAATAAATAGGTGTTTTATTCCACTACTATGCTGGGCTCGTCAGCCTACAACGTGTACGGTCGGAAACAGTTGGCCACGTCACTGTTTCTGCGGTTGAGTAGCTGCAAGATGTTGGAGTCGCGTGGTGGACTGACCACGGCGCAGATTTCAAGAGTCGTTAACCCTTCCAAAGTCATTGTTGCTAGAAGCTGATTGTCCATGCACACGCGTGCATTTACCTGAGAAATTTAATATTATCATAGGAGCACAAACTTTTCCGGCGTTGACCTCTACAGATGTTCGTTCACATCAACAGAAAAAACGATCCACCTTTCCTTTTTATCTTGGTCAAAAGAACGTGTTCCCTCGCGCTCCAACGCTACTCAGAAACAGAACGCTGGAACCAGTTCACAAATGCTAAGTACACTTTTAATGTCAAAGTTCGCAGGTGTTAAATAACTTATTATGAGTTTTCAATCCTTAACCATAAATACACAACCGATATGTTTGCGCTTGCTGCGCCTGAATTTTCTCTCCTTGATCAACAGGACTAACGTTCCTAGTTCAAAGTATAACCTCTTTCACATGTGCAGATACATGCAGTGAATAATGCCTCATATACATTTGTGTTATGTCTTCGTTCCTTTTGAGCATTTTGCCGAATGGGCGACTGCTCTATGTGGACTTGTTCATTTTAGACAACTGTTTCATTTCCGGACGACCATGTTTAATTTCCAACAAGTAGAATTGTGAAATTGTGTATATCTTGTATAGTTTCGTCTAAAGCTCGTGGCAGTTCCGCGCTGCCCCGTCTAGTTATAATAACTGGCAGGATGTTTTTCTTCACATCGTTCGCACTACAGTTACAGCTTTTCTGTACTGCCTCAACCTGCTTGAGAGAAGTAACGACAGTTCATTTAAATAAAAACATCGCCAAATGCCGTGCGATGCGCCTACCAAATCTACCCATAGTGAACTGCAAGCAGTATAAGGAAACTGAGATACTGTATGCTGCATTGCTCGGGTGAGTGAAGCAGCTTTGGGTAAGCGTGAATTTGTTCAGGTGCCTGATAATATGAATTAAAATATAAAAGAGTCATCAATAAAAGTTTAAGAGCAGTTACAATGCCAAGAAATGTGCAACCTGTTTCTCAGGCACTAATTAACGTTACGTAACACTCATCAATTCGATATCTCTGCAGTCAACCAAGACGGTAAAACCGCAGTACGGTTTTATGTGCAGCAACTGTTAATAAGACAACAGAAGTTGAAACTGCCAGACATACCGAGTACATTTCTAAAGCATCCGGTAAGACCAATGAAAGTGCATGCATTCTTACTTGTCAAAAAGTTAATCAATTTTTTTTAAATAAGCACACGTTAGACGTTTGCTTCTTCAGGCTTATTTCGCCAATCAGAAATTTATACACGTCTTCTATTACTCCCTTCAGAACAAATAGAACCTCGTACGCTTTTCGGTGGATGTGAAATGTTGGGGCCTGTGTATTGTGAGATCTCAGCACACGTGAAAAAGCCCATTTCGTCGAAATGTTCAACCATAACCGCAGTTAAGCTATGGAAATCTCTAATTCTAAGTACTAATGGGTGTAACGTTCGTCGTCTCCAGCTGCGGCCTTCCTTTCCTGTCATCGAAAGCTTCCCAGCAATCGCAGGCAGCTTTTGGCATTTCTTCGTGGTCGCGCAGCAAGATTGCAAGATGTGCCACTGCCTCCATAGCTCGAACTTTTCTTCTACTGCTTCTCAGCTTTTCGCGTAGCAACACGAGGTCTCTCCGCTTCTCTTGCTTCAAATTGCTTTCTTCTACCTCTTTGCATCTGCGTCGTGCAAGCTTCCCATGGCATATGCGGCGAGCGCTAGCACTTGGTTCGTCCCACATAGCTTGTCTACGAGGCACGACCTCATCTGAAGCTCAACACCTCCGCTGTTAATGTAGTTGAATTTTTTGCTTTCTTGGACACAGATTTGAAATTTGACACTGTATCAATATCCAGTTCAAGAATATCGCAGCAGCTTTTATTGTGAAAGAAAAAGATGTGTTCAGATATCCTCTAGAGGCGCAAGGCTGGACTAAAAGCGGCACTTGTGGCCGACATAGCCTCTTCCGGCTGCTACAACCTCAGCTAACTCACGTGATTTCTCCAGCGACTAACGGTTACATGTTGTGGGAGATGACCGCATCGTTAGGCTCCCACAATGGCGCCGAACGTGGGGCACCGGCTGCGTTCCGGGAAGGACCGTGTGTTCGTGGAGGACGCGGCATCGCCCGTTCCGTCGCACATAAACGACAACCGCCCTATCTGGTTGGTGACCTCTGCGAGCAATGGAGTGCAGCAGACGAACAAAGGCCAGCGGCTGCGTCGGCTGTCCCGCAGTTCGCAAACAAAAAGCCATGAGTTCCGCAGCGAAGCAGGCTGACGTAGCGACACAGCAGGCCATCATATTGTCGCGTTACAACACGACAAGACATAGTGACAGTTCTTGAACGCCGGACAGCTTGTCCGAGCTCTAATCCGAAAACGACTTCTTCTAAAAACCCCGCTGTGCAATTTACCCACTAGTAGGAATGTGCTAAAATCCTCATCGTCTTTGTCTTCTTCACCGAATGCACGCGTCAATATCATCTCGGCACAGGGAAAGAGCGCCAGCGACGCCGAGACGGAGAAGTCACAGCAGAAGCGGGCTTCAGCTGACGTATCGGCAGGGGACAACGCGAAGGAGGTCCAACATACGGACCACAAATACGAAAGAAAATGGGGAGTCCGAGGACAAGTGCGAGGAGGGAGCCATTGACGACGATGGCGCTGATGACGACGATGGTGACGCAGTTCAGGATGGTAAGGAATATGACAAGGGGACGATCCCGAGGCAGATAACGGTCTTGAGGAATGTGATGAGGATGATGTGACCGTCTTGAGGACGATGATGAGGATGATGTGTAAAGTGGCTAGTTGTGGGATGACTGCAAGGCAGACGACGGTCCGGAGAGCCGGTCTGGGCCGACATCAATGGGTTTTTACTTGTGGGTGGCACCTTCGACGCACTGATGCGGCGCCTGGCACCCTCCCACGTGTTGCTCATCTGTGATGGCTGGCCAACGAAGGCAATTACTCCACGAGTGAGCGACTACACACACCGGCTGCCTGCTGGGTCACTGCTGTGAGAGAGGTTCGCGAAGACGATCGGTCGTGCCACAGCACCCAGGTTCGGTTCGGTTTAAGTCCCGCGTGTTCCTACATGACCTTCAGAGGTCTAGGACTGCGGGATCCAGCAAGACCTTATGCTCGGCACTGTGCTACCTGGCCTCGCTCTCCACCTTGCTCGGTGCCCCAGCTTTCGAGGCTGTACCTCTCGTGGGGCATCTACCATTGTGCGGGCCGTTGTGGACCAGAGGCATCACAACCACGGAGGGAGGGAGAGTGCGGGGATTAAGAACGGCCCTGCTAGAGACTACAGACGACGACGAAGTGCTCGTGTGCGGTGCGTGGGGCGTGCTAGTGCCAGCCTGGGCCGGAGCTCAACTGGACGCCGGCGGACGCGGCTGGGCGCGATGGCCCTGAACTGCTAGTTGGCCGGGACTGGGTGCTGCGGGCCGAGACGTGGCCATCTCCCACAATGTGTAATGAAACAGACGCGCTCGTCGGTATGTGTTATCCGAACACGAGGGTGAATACATATTCTGCACTGATCCCGTTCTCGGAGAGCTGTGGGAGTGCATCGCATCGCGAGACGTCGCTTAGTGCCTCGTCATTACCGATGATAAACTTCATCACATTTAGTGCATTGCCCGTCCTGGACCTAAGCACCCTCACCTTCCGACCCCCATCATCGAATGCCATGACTGATGCGAGCACCTCACCGCCTTCACAACCAACCGCCACTGTCATCTGCACCGGCGTCCTTCGTGAACGCGACAAGCGCATTTGTAGTGGGTTGACAGATCACTACGCGGTTGACAGATTACTACGCGAGATGACTACGCGGATTGACAGATTGGCTTTCGTGGTACGATCTTGTAAGAGCCTTTAACTAGGGGGACGAAATTCTAAGCTTTCCCGCGGGTCGCTCTACCTTGCCAACGTCATGAAACTCTTGTTTCTCGGTCACTAGCTCGTCGAGATTCAACCGCCCCTTTATGGAAGCGTTCGAACGACCAGCTGCCCATAAACACTACGCTGTAGAGCATCTGCACCATTGAGCCCAACCAGGAGAGATATTCCCCAGTTACATCCAGGATGTTCCCGATCTGTGCAAACGGGATAGTCCCACCATGGCATAAGACGACAAGGTAAGCACATTCTCAAATGTGTAGAGCAGGGTGCATACCGGATATTGGTGACCAACAGTCCTAGCGGCTTCTGGTCAAACTATGCCTGAGCCTTGACCACCAAAACCCCCTGCAAGTGGCCTTAATCTCGGGAATTGCAGTTGCCAATCAGACATCGGACATCTGTTCTGTATCCAACGCGATCAAAGATTTTACACGCGCGGAGGACGCCTGTATCTCTCGCTGTTGCCCCGTAGGCAGTCTCTAGCCACACCTCTTGTCTCGCCGCTTTCAGCAAGCAATTCCATGGGGATATGCGAGACCTCTCCTGCCCTCACTACCACTCATTTACCACCCCCTGTGACTATGGCGTTTTCGTATGTTGACCATCCGAGCTACCCTCCATCTGAGGGAAGCCTCTGTGGCACAGGAAGCCCATCAGCCTCCTGTGTCCTTCTCGGCGCCTCCGTTGCAAGCGCCCATTCCCATTCGTATACCATTACCGCAGTTTTATCGGCTGACTTGCAGTTCGTGACCCAAAAGAATTGCCCTGTTTCAATTGTGGTATTGCTGGCGAGGAGTTAGGTCTTCGTCGTCACTCAGTGCCGGTTATTCTGACCAACTATGCAACACTCAGCTATACGCTGCCACAAGCTACCACGTCCTAAACTACGCCGAGAAACTTTGAGACCGATCACCTCTCAGGCATTCGTCATTTCCCTTCTCCTGCCTTTGATGGTCGCCTTCGCGTATGCGTCACCGGGCACCTACTGACAAGTGAGCCTGATCGATGGAGTTCTGGAAACATGGGCTGCATATTTGCTGCTAGAGCTGCATATTCGCAAAATGAAATCGATGTTTCTGTCGAAGGAGTCGCCGACACAACCCTTATTGACACTGCAGTAGGCGTTTCTCTGATGTATCAGAACTTCTGTCGCAAATTGAAAGTGGGTACCACTCTTTCTAGGACGGTACTGTCCACTGCTAACGCACAACGCATTCATCCTTCAGCTATATCTACGGCACGTGTCCTCGTTCAAGGCGCTTTGGATATGATTGAGTTCTTCGTGATGCCATCTTGGACTTACGACCTCGTCCTCGGTTGGGACTTCCTATCCCGTCATAATGTTGTCATCGACTACAGTCGCGAGGAAGTGTGGCTTGTCTCATTGTATATCTTTCTGTAGGCAGTGACTAGTCATGTGTTACGTGACAAAACCACGAAACGATCATGAGGCGCGTTTCAGCGGAGGGCTCCGGATGTTTGACCCCCTATGGTTCAGTAAGGTGCCCTCGTAACGCACACTACACTAGGCTCTAGGCTTTCCCCTTTCACCGATATTCCGATTGCAACGGATGGCACAGAATGCTTCCGAGATATCAGCGTATTTGGACCATATTGCCGTGACATCTTGGCCGCATTCTAATAGCCCGCCATCATTCTTATATTAGGAAGTTCGCGCGCTGTGGCAAGGTGCATTTCACCAACCACAGGCAACGCTCATCCCGGCTTGCGCGCGCCTCTGGCACGAGACGACGGAGAGAAGAAGAAGACGACGGTGCGACGCGAGCATTAGAACGCGTCTGTCTTGCTAGGCAGTGACTGAGTTGTGAGCACAGGTTCGCTCTAAATAAACGCCTTGTTTTATTAACCTGCGTTCATCAAACTCGCTACATTACTGGTGGAGGTCTTGGGTATGAGCCGAAGCCCCATCAACGAGGGTCGCAATAGTCCTAACCGCCAACGAGCCACTCCAGTGGAACTGACACCAGTGCACCAGCGAGCAAGCCGGCGTCTTCGAGGTGACTCACCGGAATTCGCGCCTCTTTCCTTCACACCAAGGGAAACTCGGACGACGGACGCCGCCACTATGACTAGCCAGGTACCACAGCCAGAAATGGTCGTGAACCAACCTCGCAAGCCGCCGACGTTCCACGGTGACTCATTCGAAGATGTCGAGGACTGGTTGGAGCTTTTTGAGAGAGTGGCGAGGGTTAATGGATGGGATGAGAGGCACAGGCTCCGCCACGTCTACTTCGCCTTGGAAGATTTCGCAAAGACGTGGTATGATTGATTGATTTGTGGGGTTTAACGTCCCAAAACCAGCTCTGATTATGAGAGACGCCGTAGTGGAGGGCTCCGGAAATTTCGACCACCTGGGGTTCTTTAACGTGCACTGACATCGCACAGCACACGGGCCTCAACATTTCGCCTCCATCGAAATGCAGCCGCCGCGGCCGGGATTCGATCCCGCGACCCTCGGATCAGCAGCCGAGCCCTCTTTGACGTCTTGGGAAGAATTCCGAAGGCAAGTAATAGAGACCTTTGCCGTCACAGATCGCAAAGAAAAGGCAGAAATAGCTAGCAGAAGCCAGCTGACTAACGAAAATGTGGCGATGTATATCGAGGACATGTCGCGTCTATTTCGGCGCGCTGATCCCAACATGACCGAAGACAAAAAGCTGCGACATCTCATGAGAGGCGTAAAACAAGAGCTTTTCGCTGTTCTCGCCCGTAACCCGCCTCGCACGGTCACCGAATTCAGGTCGGAAGCAACATCCATCGAGAAGACGCTGGAGCAGCGGGCTCGGCAATACAATCGCGAGGTAAGCTGCGCTCCTGCACACGTTGTTTTTGGAGGCATGCGGGATGACTTTGATACTTTGCGGGAGCTCATCCGATCAGTGATCAGAGAAGAGTTAAGCAAGTTACAAATACCTCAGGCCGCACCTGCTTTATCTCTCGTCGACGTTGTCCGAGACGAACTGCGACAGGTCATACGGGATCCAGAGCCTGAGCCGAAGCTGGCTCGGCACGTGCCAACGTACTCCGACGTGCTCAGGCAACCCGCTGTAAAAAGCAGTGCACCAGTGGCGACGACGGTCACCTACCCGCCGACAGCGCGCAGTACACTTCGTGTGTTCCAACCGACGGTTGCCTACCGTCCTCCAGCACGTAGCGTGCCCCGTTTTGTGGAGCAGAGGCCCAGGAAAAGTGACGTCTGGCGTGACCACGAGAGCAGGCCTCTTTGTTTTCACTGCGGAGAAGCCGGTCACCTGTGTAGGTTCTGCCCGTACCGCCAAGCTGGATTGAGAGGTTTTCCCATGAGTGCGCCATGCCCCCGAAACGGCGAACGACCCGCGGAGATTGAGGAATACCTGTCGACACGTCAAAGCCCCATCACTCCCCGCCAGCATCAGCCACGGTCACCATCGCCTATGCGCTACCGATCGCGCAGCCCCCGTGCAGCTTCAAGGCTGCCAAGACGGTCACCAAGCCCTCAGCAGGAAAACTGAAGCAAGCGACCTGTGGAGGTGAGGCCGCTGATAATCGCTGTAACGAAGATCCTCCATTTCCGCTTCAGTACGATGAAGTATTTCCGGTAGACGGGTGCACTAGCGAAAAGATTACCTCAGACTTGCGATTGGTAGTACACGGCCTTGAGCTGAATGTTTTAGTTGATACGGGAGCTGATTATTCGGTAATAAGTTGCGCCATGGCGAGGAAACTGAAAAAAGTTGTGACGGAATGGACAGGTCCGAAGATACGCACCGCAGGCGGCCACCTTATCACGCCCCTTGGTAGATGCACCGCAAGGCTTGAAATAAGGGGATTTACTTACGTTTCTGACTTCATCGTGCTGCCAGAATGTTCAAGAGAACTTATACTAGGTATGGATTTTTTGCAAGCCAACGGCGCCATAATTAACCTACGTAGGTCGAGTGTATCCTTCTCAACAGAGCAAGCTCTACCTGTAGAGGAATCGGAGGAGCGACGTCTTACAGCACTGCGTGTTGTCGAGGATGATGTTACGGTACCGCCACGCTCCAGTATAATGGTCATCGTGGAGAACGAAAGATTTCACGACCGGGAAGGTATAGCGGATGGAAACGTAGGACTGTTTTTGAGCAAAGGCATTTGCGTGGCTCGGGGTCTTATTCACCTAAGCAATGGCCGTGCGGATGTGATGCTTACGAACTTTGGAAATGGATTCCAGCACATCGCACAAGGAACAGCTATTGCCTATTTCCACGAATTCCAAGCGGCGACCGAAATATGCAGCCTCACGACAATGCGAACTGCCCTGCCAAAAACTTGCAGCAATGTCGACGCCTCGGTTACCATTAACCCACAACTACCCGAAGCACAAAAGCAGCAGTTATATGCCCTTATTAAGAATTTTTCTGACTGTTTCTCCACATCGTCGAAAGTGCGTCGTACGTCCGTCACAAAACACAGAATTATAACCCAGGAAGCCACGAGACCGGTCTGCCAGCACCCATATCGAGTTTCACCAAAGGAAAGACAGATAATAAAGAAGCAAGTAGAGGAGATGCTTTCAGATGACGTCATCCAACCTTCCAACAGTCCATGGGCGTCTCCCGTAGTGCTCGTAAAGAAGAAAGATAATACACTACGGTTCTGCGTCGACTATAGGAAATTGAACGCTGTAACTAAACGGGATGTCTACCCTCTTCCCCGTATTGACGACACTTTGGACAGGCTGCGGTATGCAAGGTTTTTCTCCTCTCTAGATCTCAAAAGCGGATATTGGCAAATAGAGGTCGATGAGCGTGATCGTGAAAAGACAGCATTCGTAACCCCAGACGGCCTCTACGAATTTAAAGCGCTTCCCTTCGGCCTCTGTTCCGCACCAGCGACGTTCCAACGAATGATGGACACTGTTCTCGCTGGATTGAAATGGCAGTCCTGCTTAGTGTATTTGGATGACGTGGTTGTATTTTCCTCTACATTTGACCAACATCTAGAACGTCTACGACTGGTATTGGAAGCTATTCGATCAGCAGACTTGACAATTAAGCCAGAAAAATGCCAGTTTGGTTTCGAAGAACTACGATTTCTCGGCCATGTCATCAGCGCTGAAGGCGTTCGGCCAGACCCTGAAAAGACAGCCGCTGTTGCGAGATTCTCCACACCCATAGACAAAAAGTCGGTGCGACGATTCTTGGGCTTATGTGCCTGCTATAGACGATTCGTAGAAAACTTTTCAAGGATTGCTGAACCCCTCAAAAAACTGACAAGAGAAGATGTGCCCTTCGAGTGGAACGCCGAACAACAAGACGCATTTGATGAGCTAAGGAAACGCTTGCAGGCGTCTCCAATCCTTGCACATTTTGACGAGACAGCAGACACCGAAGTTCACACTGATGCGAGCAATGTTGGCCTCGGTGCCGTACTCGTTCAGTGGCAAAACGGTCAAGAGAAAGTCATAGCTTATGCCAGCCACAAACTCTCAAGACTAGAGACAAACTACTCCGCAACAGAAAAAGAATGCCTTGCAGTTATATGGGCCATAGGCAAATTTCGCCCCTACCTCTACGGTAGGCCATTCAAAGCCGTCAGTGATCACCATTCGCTCTGCTGGCTGGCAAATCTAAAGGACCCATCAGGACGACTAGCAAGATGGAGCCTGCGGCTCCAAGAATATGATATTACCGTTGTATATAGGTCCGGAAGGAAACACACTGATGCTGACTGCTTGTCACGCGCACCAGTAGAGACAGCTGTGTCGGAAGACGAAGACTTCCCGTTCCTAGGCATTGTTGAGGCTTCAGAAATCGCGGAAAAACAACGAAATGACCCGGAGCTCCTGCCACTTATACAGCGTCTAGAGGGACTTGAGGTTCAAGTTCCGCGTACTTTCGCCAGGGTGTTCTCCACTTTCTGTCTGCGCGGCAGTATCCTCTACAAGAGAAACTTCCAGAACAACGAAGAGAAGTTTTTACTTGTAGTGCCTACAGCTATGCGACAAGAAATTCTGCACGCATATCATGATGAGCCAACATCCGGCCATATGGGCGTGAGCCGTACATTCGCCAGAATCCACCAGAAATACTACTGACCTAAGCTCCCGGCATCAGTGCAACATTACGTCAAGACCTGTCGCGAGTGTCAAAGACGGAAGGCACCATCTGACAAACCGGCAGGCCTTCTCCAGCCAATAGATCCGCCAAAGGCTCCTTTCCAGCAAGTCGGCATGGATCTCCTCGGCCCATTCCCAACGTCATCTTCAGGCAAAAAATGGATAGTTGTAGCCACGGACTATCTCACCCGTTACGCTGAAACCGATTCCGTGCACAGTGCGACAGCTGCCGAAGTAGCAAGGTTTTTTGTAAACAACATAGTGCTAAGGCACGGCGCTCCCTCGGTTGTTATTACTGATCGGGGTACAGCGTTTACTGCTGACTTAATGCGATGCTTAATGCGAATGACCCATACCGATCATAGAAGAACAACGGCGTACCACCCTGGCACAGAATGCTTCCGAGATATCAGCGTATTTGGACCATATTATAATTTTCGATTTTCTATCAAAGAACGAAAGACAGACGAACGAAATGAGGAAAGACGGTGGGAAAGAAGCAAAATCTGCCGCCCGAGCAGTAGCTTCAGCGTGTTCCTTTAATTCGAAGGTAAGCTTGCGAAATCTGCCCAATAGCAATTTCTGGAGTGTTACGTCCGAAAATAAGCCTATAATTAGGGGATACGCCGTGGGGGAGTGCTTCGGAATTTCGAACCAGCTGGGGATATTACGATTCAGTGACATCGCACAGTACAAGGACCTCCTTCGAAATGCAGCCGCCGGAGCCGGGATTCCATCACGAGACATAAGAATCTGTGGCCGACTGCCCCATCTACAAGACCACTGTTGCATGGCTTCGAAATGTGGATGAATGATATGGGTGGGAAGCGCGTAACGGGGAAGCAAAATCCAGTGAAATATGGCAAAAATGATTCTATAGAGCGACACCAAAGTTTGCTTGGAGATGTAATGTCTGGTGCAACTGAGACCTCTTCGCTCTCCGAAGAATTGCTGTGAGCTGCCACGGGATTCCACATGTTTCGTGGTAGCAGAATATTATTTAGTCTGTAAACAATACAGCAATTGATACTCTGCGTCTGCGTACGGCATAGATACCCATTACGGCCTACAGCAATTTGCCAGGACACATATAGCACTTCACGTACGCAGCTACACAATTCACAACGCTTAGCCGAGAGCATTATGTTGTCTGAAATAAGTAAAGAAGACACTCATATCCAAAAAGGGGTTGCCGAGGTTCCGAAAATTCTGTTCATGACACACATAAACATGGGAAGCAGCAAATGGTGGCAACATAGTACCTGGAGACAGTTTGGAAAGCCTACGAAGGGCAGCTGTCTTGCTTGTGTAGCGTCCCCTTGCAGTAATCGCCACGTCTAGGAGCCAGATCGTAATTCCACCTCGTTTTGTCAGAAGAGGCTTGACCACTGTACGCGAAGTTGCCTCTGGCACCAACAATTATAGCTTGTGGTCAGATCTGTTATGCCCTATTCCTGCGCTCTCTGACATTAATTACGCTCAGACATCTTATATGGCCCTTGCTGCGCGTCAGTAAGGTCTGACGGTTTGAAAAAATATGAGATAAAATGTACTGCCTACGCTCGGCGAATCGGTACAACGTTGTCCCAAATATCGGTGCATGAATCCGTGCCTCAAAGGATGATAGCTTTATCGGTGCATGCACTTTAGCTGCTGCTGAATTTGGCTGCTGACATTCCCTGTTCAAGCTATGCATGATTACCGTGTATCCGGAAGCACGTCTCCGCGTATATGCACACACTTAATGAAAAACTTCTTTCGGATAATGAAACAACTTTTTACAATAGTTTGTCTCGGTTTTTTTACCATGTGAGTCAGTGCACTCTGGATAAACTATTACAATGAAGGACTGGTCATTGAAGACTCAGGTGAGTATTCGCTGCTGTCCTATGCCGCTTCTTTCTTCCTGATTGATTGAATTCTCTGCTGACAGAGTGAAACTAAAGCCTCCTCCCAGAGCGCACTGCTCCCTGTGCAAATTAGTGAAAGACCTCTACCAAGGGACTAGAACTGCGGCATTGAAACAGCAACTTATTGCTCTTTTAGGGAAAGCTTGATCCAGCTGCTAACACATGGAGTGTACTCTTTCAGAGAGTAAGACTTGATCCTCACTCTATCCGAAGAAGTTTCATATCAGCTGCTATAGCGCTCTGTAACATTATCGTTTCATTTCAGAGAAACTCGAAGTACGTATTTTTCAAAATTCATTTTGTATGCATCAGCAAGAAAAGACATCTTATAAATTGGAGTAGCGTGCATTTACAAGATACCATTCAATGATGCGTAAAGGCATTTTGCTCTAGGGATCCTTGCTGCACAACCCATTTTTCACTTCCTTTATTGTCGCAGCACAGTTTGCTCATTGGCATGGGGTTCATTCTGTGTTGCGGCATAAAATGGTTACATAGCATTAATAAATGTACGCATGTAAAGTTTATTTTTGGACTTCTGAAACATCATTGCTCTTCAGAAGGCGGGCGCTCGCTGTGGAAAAGGCCCATTAGTGTTCCAACCAGTCCGCAGGGTCCCTGATTTGAGGTGTACTTGAAATTAAGTGCCCTTTATTTGCATAGTTTAGCAAAGAATTCCATTACACTAGCGCCAACACTTCTTTTCACAAGCTCGATTCTTGTGGTACCAGAGGCGTTTAATTCTCTAACGTTTTTACATTCTTACAATCCAAATTGACACCAATATGTTCTCAGAGAGAGAGAGAGAAATAAGGAAAGGAAGGCAGGCATTTTAACCAGTCATGAGTCCGGTTTGCTACCGTACACAGGGGGATGGGAAAAAAGGGAAGAAAAGTAAAGAGAAGGAAAGAGGACGAATGCCTACGGGACAGTCCTATATAATATCATAGGCGCTCGGTAAGTCCAGAAGATTTTAGAAAGCCCAAAAACGCTTTGATTGCCTTTTGACCGTTGGTCGGTGAGGATAGTATTCCGAGATTGTCTGTTCGCTAAGTGGACGATCGTGGAGCTTTTTGAAGGACGCGGTTATAGGCAGTCAGTGTTCGTGAAATTGTGGGCCGTGGCACAAGTGATCTATGGTCTGTTCGCATACGCAGACAGCACACGCAGGCGTGTCAGCCATTGCAATCAGCGCACAGTTCAGAAAACTCTTTTAATGTCTACAGCAAGGCTTATATTCCTGCAGCATCAAAAGGCACCATTGTAGTTCCTATAAATTTTATAATTTACATAAACGATATTGCAAACATTCATTTTATGCAAAGTTTACGATCAACGCACACGGCACCAGTAAATTTTTAACGTAAAGTTCTTACGCCGAGTTCGTCAAAAAGTCGCTGAGGCACTCTTGAAGCTTCGCGCATGGCTGCAGCAAAAGTGTTTACAAACAAACTCAACGAAACACAAACCTATAATCTCGCCCCAAGCAACTAGACCTCCGGTACAACAAGGCGTAGTGTGCAGTAAAACTGATTGAAGTTGCACATGCTGTTGGAACCTTAGGCGTAGATATTTCTTCATCACGTGGCTAGGATTAAGATGTACACTTCGTAACGCAAAGACTCAGTAACATTACATGTAATGCGCGGCAACTAATGTCTTGTACTGAGTAAAATTGTTAGCGAGTAATGCCTTATATTTGCTTCTCATGTTTACTGTCAACTAGTATGGGTAAGTGCAACTTACACAAATTGGAACACATTTACTTCATCGAGAAAAGAACAATCCCCGTCCTCTTAAGTGTACTGAACACTTTTTAATAGACTTAAAGTTACCGGAGTGCAAGAGGGATGCAGCCATCTTCTTTTAGAGAAGTTCTATTACATGAACCGAAAAAAAGAACAAATCCTTTGCAAAATTATCGTGTTTAACACGTTCTTTCACGTTCTTTAAGGAAGTGAGTACTACAGAAAGGTGACCCGTAAAAATGTACTACGACTTATAAATGTTAGCCAACCTACCAACGTCTTTCTATGCTTACTACAAATCTGGAACGATGTATGTGTATATGTGAGTGAAGCAGCTTTGGGTTAATGTGAGTATCTTCACGTGTCTACAAATGCGAATAAAACGAATCAACAAGGCGTCAATAAGCGACAAAGCTTAACTGCACTGCCGAAGAATTTGCTGCCTGTTTCTGAGGAGCTAACTTTAGGCAGCACCCATCATTTCAATGTATCTGCAGTCACCAAAGAGTGTGAGGCTGTGGTGAAGTTCCTGTATGGGGGCCACCATTATAAAGAAAACAAAACATGAAATTGCCTGACGCACAGAGTCGAGTATAAAGTTTCCCGTGTAACCAATGAAGGTTCATACCGTCTTAACTGTTAGCAAATTAGAGTATTTGTATTAAAAAGGCTTTTCTTTGTACTGTGGTATTCACACCAAGTCGGGCCCCCTACTTCCTTTCTTTCAAACCTTTTGGTTTTCCATGCTAACTTAATTACTCAAACTGCATTGAGCTTCTTATGTACGCTATGCTTTGCCAATATATCTGGAGCTGCGAACATCTCACCTCTATAAGCACTTGCTCATGAAGGAATGGTGCATATCTGTCATTTTTTAATTCGGAAATGTCCGCACAGGTACGACAGTCTTATGTTGTAGCATTTTAATGTTTACCTTGTCATACAAGTTCCTACGTTCACTACAAAAGTGTCATGATGAAACCTATCACTGTCGATGCATTTTTATGCCTTGAAGTTCTTTCTACCTGTGGCTGCATGATATTGTAGTGCCTGGCTGTCAGGAGGCTCTGCTTTAGTGTAGCATTGTGAACAAAAACGAAGCAGAAACGCAAAATAACGTAACATATATAAATTATTTAAGGCAACCAAACACCTGTATGCAAAAGTGCGGGGTATAACGGTAAATTTTTAGCAATATCCAAGTGAGCGACTATTCGGGCCTTCTGCTGATCTGCAGTTGACCTTTGTGCGGACGTTCGTGTGAATTCTCGGCTAACTTATTGAAGACTGTGAGAACGAACTATTTATGGGGTGTTTAGATTTCTTACGCGCGCTGTGCGGATGCACTCTTGAAGTTTCTCTTGAACATAGTGCTCATCTGTGGTCATGTATTTCCATAAGGTGACGTGATGGACTATACCTCAGAACGCGACCATGAACCACTGGTATCTAAGGCTTTACCTATGATAAATCCTCTATGTTAGTAAAGATAGCGAACCTGCTAGGCCTTCTGCTCTAGGGAACCTCCACAATGACCTGCCCTTAGACACTGTCGGCATGTCATTACGCTTCAGACGCGGGATGAAAAATCCGTTCCTCAAATTCTCCAGTCTGTATATTCCTTTCTATGCCCACACGAACACAAGTGCTGTCTGACAGAGCTGCTGCACTTACTGCTCGAAAGTGCGACAGATATTGCAAGTTCTTCATGGGAAGAGAATTTGAAATAATACGCTGCAGCTTATCCGCACAAAAATGTGTGCCTGTGGTGAGGAGTAAGGTAGGGGAAAACAGAAAGGCAGGGAGGCTAACCAGAAAAGCTTCCGGTTGGCTACCCTACACTGGGGCAATGGGAAAGCGGAATAGAAAGATGGGAGAGAGAGAAAGAAGGGGGTAATTAAAATAATGAAAAAGACGTTGTAGGACAAGTCCGACTGTCGAAGGTGTTCCCGCAAACCAGTGATCTTCAAAAAGCGCTAAAGTGCTTTTAGTGCCTTGTGGGCCGACAAGCGATGAGGGCGGTGTTCGAGTAGCATTTGCACGGAAAGTGGCCGATCGTCAAGTTGGCACAGCATCTCAGCAAGTGCTTTCTTTTCCGCGATAAATCGCGGAGAGTGGCACAGCAAATGGTCCAGGTTTTCGTCGGTGTCGCACATCTCGCATGTTGCACGGTCGATCGCTTCACTTGATACGGAGTATGCCTTTGTGAAGGCAACTCACAGCAAAAAGTCGACAAAGAAGCGCGGCCTCATGTCGAGGAAGTCCTGATGGGGGCCGGAGATGCAGGGAAGGGTTTAGCTGGCACAGTCGCGTTCATCTGATGTTTGGTGAGTTCCACTCAACGAGTGTGACAGACGGCGTGCCTGAGGTCGAAGCAGCATTGCAGCATCTGTCCTTGAGAGTGAAATTGAACCAATGTGCGGTTCTTGATGTGAAGTGCGAGCTGCACCATCTGCGGTATCGTTGCCGCTGATTCCACAGTGACTGGGCGCCCACTGAAAGTCGTTCACGTGGCCATTTTGCCTTTGGTAATAAGAGAAAATGTCTACAGTTAATTGCTGATAATGTGGGCATGTTTCTTCTCGTATCATTTTCAACAAAGCAGTAACTATGATTGCATACGCATGTTCTAATACTGATGATAACTCTGTTAGGATGTTAGAATTGAAGCTGTCGTAGGTACCCAGCAAATCCCATTACTTATGGGAATTGGTGCCATGCGATGTGCTTTACGAAGAAATTCGTTTTGACGAATTTTGTGGCATCCTGCGAAGTTGATGAACGTCTTTGTGAAAAGTGCATGAATTCGTTGCGTACCTAACGAGGGTGAACCAGGAACGTCGACAACACCGCTATCTCTGCTGTCGCAAACAGGGACGACCAGAGGATATATGAAAGCTTGGCAAGAAGTTGTAATATCAAGAAATCTTTTGCAAAATATCTTTAAATTTTTCAATTACATAAGCCATCTCTCCGTCAGTTTATCTTTTCCTTTCTTTGTCCCTCTCGCTCTTTCTTGTTGCCTATCTGGGTTTCCCTTTCTCGCGCCAGTGGCAAGTTGTGTTACAGACATCAGCAAAAGGAAGTCATGGGGGCCCCATAAATGCATGTAATGGAAACATGGGCATACAGCCTGGTTGTTATGATGCTTGCCTTCGGACTGTGGTTAAGGAGGTTTGAATCCAGTCTCACCGAATAATTTTATTTTGTTTTCATGATTTGTTTATTTGTATCGCTCTCTGTCTATCTCGTGTTCTATACTTGCACCGCCCCTCATGATGCGCGCCTCAATTCTGCTCATTTCTATTTTCCAATACGTCCTAATAAGATTTTTTGCCTAACTATCACAATCTCTGCCGAAGCTCCTTTCTTATCGATTTAGAATGAAATGCGAATAGCTCTCATCTGTGCCCTACTCGCGCCGCATTTCATAGCCTCTAACATTAACGGCCACGGTGGTCGATTCACTATGGCAATTCTGCTGCTGAAACGAAGATCGCTGAATTGAATCCGGGCCGTGACGTCCCATTTCGACGGAGAAGAAAAATTCAGACCCGCATACTCTGCGACGCCAGTGCACGTTAAAGAACCCCAGGTGGCCGAAATTTCCCCAGCCCTCCAATACGACATCTCTCAGATTATATTGTGGTTCTTCACGCGTAAAACTCCACATATCGACCAATCATTAGCCTTTCAACGTTTAGCCTACATTTGTTGCAAACAAAGCGTTTTCCAGTGAGCCTATGTCTATTGCATCATTTTGTTCTATCTACGTATCCAGCGACCTACGTCTCTATGGTATCTTTTCCTATCCCTCTCCTTCACGAGGTACGTGGTACACACCAAATCTGGGATGGTAGGGTATGGGTGTACGACAAACGTAAGTAATTTGTCTTGACGTCTGTGTGACGATATGCTTTCATGTCCGTCGTCATTAACAATGACAAATTCACGGGTGGCTCATTACCACATTTCTCGACTCGCGGCAAGTTGGTGCCCTCCATAGGTGAATCAATTTAACAATGAAGGGAGAAGCAAATAACGACCAAGTAAAACAGAGAGCGAACATTTTTTCAGAAGACCGTTTTCTTTGATCAAGCAAGGCAAATACCGAATGATTGTTGTACCTTGCGATTTAGATCTTTACATGCCAGCGGACAGGCCCCAAGAAGCGTGCTGCACTGACCACAGGGAATCTATACCGTAAACTAAGAGGGCAGGCTTCAAACTCAAGCATCGAAGTACCAAGCAAACACGCTTCCTTTCGTCCACGGTGGCTATTACTATGCGCAATATCCGACGTGTGCGTTACGCAACCATGCAGCAATGAAGCAACAATACACATATGTTACCATCACCCGGCGTGCTTTCGTTCAGCTTCCCCAGACTCTATAGGAGTATTCCTACACATGGCGTCTATGATACCCAAGACAGCGCACCGTAGCGTGCACTTGATTTTAATAAACAGAAGACCGTGCACTTATATCAGTCCCGACGTAACCACTTACCATGAGCTACCTTCTGTCGCCACTCTCCTGTCGACGTGCCTGGTAAGCTGACGTTATGCACACAGCTATCCAATTTCCGCAAAGAACTTGGTCCTACCGTTAACGCTTCGCTCAATGCTCCACAGTTCCGCATAGGCAATTTCCGTGCATGCTGTTTCACATGACATCTATTCCCACAAACGTGATATGCGCCTGATTTTTTTTTTCGGTGGCACACACTGTCATTCCCACTTTTAGTGGAACGTTGCATTTCAGAATCCAATTTTCTGCATACCAGTCGCATAACGGTACGATGGACTCTTGTGTACTTTTCTCTTGGGCGATACCGGTAACTTGTCCCGAGAATACATAGACGTAATGAAAGTAGTCACCAGATATATAATATGCGTCAGTGTGACGTAAATAAATGTATAAGTCGGTAGCTTTTTACAACTACCTTCACACCTTGAATGAATCCTAAACTTATGGGTGGTATTATAGTACTTCGATTAGGTAGAACATAGCGTGTTTGGCTGCATGCTATTGATAATGAACTATCCAGTATAATGCGTTGAAGAATCTGAGAACCACTATTTGGAACCCGTCATCTAGTTCAGAGGCTACACCAAAAGAGTGCAACATGCATACCGACGTCTTCAGAATTGTGTGTCGAGGATGCCGGAGTTGTGCGTACTGTCCCGTGGTAGTGACGCACGCAGCACTGAAGGCGAAGCACGCAGGACTCAAGCGATGTCAGGCGAACTGTTTATTGGGCGAACCTGTGCCGAGCAAAACAAAACCAAGGACAATGCACAGCAATAGCAACGTGAAGAGTCGTTGGTCGATAGAACGACTGACAAGCGGCGTAATGCGTCAGCTCTTATCCACGCGTCATAACGAGTTCTCGCATTATCTCTGGAGTTCCAGAAGTCACTGAAATGTGCGCGTCAAGCATGCAAAGTTTTAAGAATGGTCGACACATGGTTCCAGAAATGGCATGCAAGATAAACGCGGCCTGCGTTGCGCGTAACAGAAAGTGATAACAGCGCTCCCCGCAAACAATCAAAATGTCCGCGCGTGTCACTGGGAAAGTGATAACGGCTTTCCACTTAAACCAAAACAACCACACGTGTCACTACCCCCTCTGAAAAAGCATCGTCCCGATGCTGAAGACAGAACATGAAAGTGAGAGTACATGCAATGAATTACGTTAATACGTCACAGTTAATCAGCGCGCGTAATACGGTTTATTTCGCACCACGTGTACAACTTCAGGTCGGGCACGCCGCCGCTGGGATGCTGTTAAGCCATCGGTCACGACCTCATAGTCCAGTTCACCACGACGTCGGTCTACCTTGTAGGGTCCAAAGTAGCGCCGCAAGAGCTTCTCACACAATCACAGTCGTCATGTCGGCGTGTACACCCAGACAAGGTCGCCGGGGTGGTATTCGGTGTGGCGTCGCCGAAGGCTCTAGTGGCGCCTGTCGACCGTCCGCTGGATCTTGATACTCAGGCGGGCTAGCTGTCGAGCTTCTTCGGCGCGCACCAGGTAGCTGGCAACGTCGACATCTTCTTCGTCGGTGCCGACCGGTAGCATGGCGTCAAGCGTCGTTGTTGGGCTCCGTCCGTAGGCTAACTTGTATGGAGTAGGCTGCGTCGTTTCTTGCACGGCCGTGTTGTACGCGGAGGTCATATACGGAAGTATGGCGTCCCACGTCTTGTGTTCGACGTCGATGTACATGACCAGCATGTCGGTGATGGTCTTATTTAGACGCTCGGTGAGGCCATTTGTCTGCGGGTGGTAGGCGGTGTGACTGTACCTCAATTATGGTGTGATAGGGCGTGAATTTTGACATATATGTGCCGAAGAAACAACAGCATGCTCTCCGTCCGCGAAGGGAAATGCAGGTCTGCCTAGGAGGCTAAGCCGTGCGCAGATGTGACAGCCCAGGAAAGAACGGATTGAGCCGACCGCCTGCCACTTGTCAAGATAGCGTCAATGTTGTCTGCCGTGTTTACTCGTGGATTCCATTGCTGATGATTAGAAAAAGGAACACAGCGAGCTTGACTTGGAGTCCTTCATTGAATGCATCGTTTAGGCACTCGGCAGTTTCACAGGAGTGTGTCATATGGCTGTCCGGGCGGTGTTCAAAGGACGTTTCCTGCGGGTCTCACTGCAAAATGTTTCGCACCTTCTTTTTATTGTCGTATGAGGTGATAGCTAATTGGGAGAGAGAGAGAGAGCCCTTTATTGAAACGCAGAGAATTTAGCCGGCGTTGAAATATCGCTGACATGCTACTATGCGTGGGGAGGGAGTTTGGGAATAGAAGGACGAGTAGAAAGAAGTACAGAATACAGTGAAAAAGAAAACAGAAATAAAAATTGGGCTTTGTGTTTCTGACCATGATGCCTAATTGCGTCCAATGATATTTCACGTTTGCACCAACCCGCAGTGATGTGATAGGATGTGTTGCATGATGGGTGAGTGATGGTGACGACGGAGATAAAGTTAAAGTCGATCGAGTTGACCTTTACTGTTTAAATATGTAAATAAAAAGTTCATCGCACATCTCTGTTATATGGGGCAAGCTAGAGGGCCTAAAACCAACTGAGGTGATAAAGGGAGCTGTGTAAGTGATTGCATGCAATGTTGTTGTTTTGTGGGGCTTTACGTCCCAAAACCAGTTCTGATTAAGAGAGACGCCGTAGTGGAGGGCTCCGGAAATTTCGACCACCTGGGGTTCTTTAACGTGCACTTTAACGTGCAATGTTCATAGAGCACACGCTCATCATTGTACGCTCGGCACTCAATCACAATATGCTGTACGGTTTCAGTAGAGCCACAGTTGCTGCAGTGTGGGCTTGTCTCCTGATGGAAGCGGTACCGTAAGTCGTTGGAATATGCAATGTTCAGCCGTAGTCGATGATACAAGGTTTCCAGATGCCGAGGGATGTTGGAGTGTAGTTTTGATTTGAGATCTGGGTCGACTGAGTATCTCATATGGACATGTAAAGGACTCCATCGGGAGCGCTCTCGTCTGCTTAAACAAGACGATCTCCGATACAGTGCCTCGATTAGTATGATCGTTGGATGCACGACAACAGATACCACAACACACTACTTCAGCTCATACACAACACAGGACTTGCAGTACACACTTAACAAAATACACCATATACTATGCCTTAAGGGCAAGCCCATTTCGCAATAAAAAAAAGAACCATTTAGCCATTTGGGAAGCATCAGATTTGGTGAAATAGATTCGCTTATAGTCTTGATATCTAAGACCGTTACGTGCTGCTTCATCGGCTTTTTCGTTGGGCAGAATGCCGCAGTGAGCTGGTAACCATTGAAATGTAATGCAGTGTCCTGCGGTAAAAGCCAGGTGATGTAAATAGGCAATGTCGGCAGAAACGGGCTGATGATTAGTTTTCTTCAGGTGGTTGTGCAATGTTTGCAGCGCTCCTTTGGAGTCGGTAAAAATTGTCCATTGGCCGGGCTTTTGGCGCAAGATATACAGGATAGCTTTCTTAATGCCGTGAAGTTCCGCTGTCACGGAAGATATTTTCCGCTGCAGCCGATAGGAACGCATTTCTCCTGTTGAAGGCACATAAAGGCCACAGGAAGTAGCCTCTCGAGTCGTTGAAGCACCAGTGTAAATATGCGTGTGATGGGGATATTTCTCGGCTAAGTAGAGGAGAGTAGCTTGCAACAGCGCGACCTGTGGCAGTCGCCTCTTTGATTCGTTTATGCCAGGTACAAACCAGATAATATTTAGCGGCGAAAGTGCCCAGGGAGGAAAGGTGGTAGGCAGTAGGCCCTGTGGCTGGTTAATAGAAGGGAGTTTCAGCATTTGCACAGCTTCACCAAAGCCAGATTTACCGTAGGTTACGTGGGCGCGATACAAAAGGTGTTTTTTCCCTTGCAGGAGATGTCGACGATGTGTCCGCATGGTTTCTTGCGTGGCAAGTACCTCTAACGAGAGACAGCCCGCTTCCGCTACTGTTCCAGAGGCTGATGACCCTTGTGGGAGGCCCAAACTGATTCTCAGGCAGTTTTTTCGCGCAGCTTATAGAGACTTCTTATTCGCTAGTGATAATTTGTGGAGTAGCGGTAGGCAATAGCGCAATCTGCCTTCAACGTAGGCTTTTTCAAGCAGAACCATTGAGCGGCAGTTGCAGCCCCATCTTGTTCACGCCATGAACTTGAATACTTGAGATGCTGCAGCTATTCTTGCTCGTAGTTTCTTCACCTGAGGTGACCAAGGGAGATTTTGGTCTACCACAACTCCAAGGAATTGTTGAGAGCGCACATATGCCAGTGGCCGTCCGCCGAGAAGGAACGGATATTTGGTCATTTTCTTTCTCGTAAAACTCCATGGCAGTATTCTTTTCAGGTGAAAGATGAAGACCCTGGTGAGCCAAATATTTCGACAGCTTTAGTAATGCCTTTTGAAGTCGTTGTTGGGTGATATAGCGCGAACTTGACGCGCTCCAGATGCATATGTCATCGGCGTAAATGGTCATGTGTACTCATCGCGGCAGGTTCCTTGTGATATGTATGAAGGTAAGGTTGAATAAGAGCGGGCTAAGCACAGAACCTTGGGGTACACCCTTCTCCACAGTATAAGATAGCGTAGGGCCTAGCGGAGTAGCCGTAAATATTTTCCGCTCTTTTAAATAGCTGTCAATCCACTTGTATAGCCTACCTCCAAAGCCAAGACTGGCCATGGCTGTGAGAATGGCATGGTGAAAAACAGAATCAAAAGCTGCCTTGATGTCAAGGAAGACAGCTGTTGGGATGTACCCAGCACGAAGGTGCTCTTCAAGGGAAGAGACGAGGACGATGACATTGTCGATGGCGGACCTGTTTCTACGGAATCCGTTCATTTCCTCAGGAAACGCATTATGGCTTTCGAGAAACCATGTCATTCTTTTATATATCATGCGTTCCATGAGCTTGCCTACACAGCTCAGTAGGGCGGTGGGTCGGTAAGATGCATAGCTTGTTGGCTGCTTAGCCGGTTTCAAAATTGGCACAATTTTCGCCAGCTTCCATTCCGTTGGAACTTCGCCAGATGTCCACGAAGAATTATGATATTCTAGTAGTCGTATGCGGGAAGTGTAAGGCAGCTTCGCGATGGCTTCATAGCTTATTTCATCACGCCCTGGAGATGTGCGCCAGTTCGTTTCGGCGATAGCGGTGGTCCACTCCTCAATCGTGAAGGGTAGGTCCAACGCTGGTACTGCCCCCTGCGGGATTCGAAGCTGATCTGTCGTGGAGGAAGTCGAAGGCTTTGAGGCCGCTGATAATAGCATGCAGTATTGTTCAGCGACTTCTTTTCGGGGGCTTTTGTTCGTGAAGGGAGATTGCGGTGAAAGGGTGAAGCTGTTGGAGTGGCGTACGCATGCCTCTAATGATCCGCCAAATCTTAGCTACAGGTTGACGAACATCCAGCGTGGAACAGAAGCGCGCCATCTCTGCCGATCACGTTTATCCAGGTATCATCGGATATGACGCTGTGTTCGTCGACAGGCACGAAGGTCTTCTAGGCATTTTGTGCTTAGCGCTTTTTTTCAGCTGTCCTGCGAATAGCACAGAGTCTGTCGAACTCCTCGTCATTGGTCGGAAATCTCTCATTTTTCGCTGACACTCGGGTACATTTCTTCAGGCAGTAAGCCATCGTCGTGAATAGTTCCTCGTTCTTGGTTGCGGCCGTAATTCCCCTGCTTGCTACGGCCTTATATGCGCCCCAGTCTGTATATTTGATGAGGGATTTCCTTGGTGACATTTGTACACCAACAGCCGATACAAGAACGGGGTAATGATCGCTTCCACGTGTTTCGAAGTCGGTACGCCACGCAAGATTGCGGGCAACTGAGCTTGTTACGAAGCTCAAGTCAGTGCAACTGGATGTCTCAGGGCCTCGGAGGTAAGTGACACTGCCGTCATTGAGTGGTTCAATTGAACACTTTGATAGAATTTCTGCGAGCTTGGCTCCCCGTGCACATGTGTATGAGCCGCCCCAAACTTCGTTGTGAGCATTAAAGTCACCACAGATGATATGCGGAGAGGGTGTTGTTGCGATGAGATTGTCAAGTCTCGAAACGTCGAATGGTCTGCCTGGTTCCAGGTAAACTGCAAGGAGAGTGTACTGTTGATAGTCTATTACTGTTATGGCGCACACGTATTCATTGTCACAGTGAGGTGGGATATTAACCACGGAGGCGGGAATATCCTTGTGGAAGCCTACGAGTAATCTGCTGATGTCATCGGGGCGTTCTGAATGAAGAAAGTAGTATCCTGGCAACCGAAAATTTTCTCCAACGCGCGATTCAGAGATGATTATGAAGGAGAAATGATACGCTCGCACCAGCTGCCGGAAATCCGATAGCTTCGAACGAAGGCCGCGAGCGTTCCACTGGAAGATGGCGCATGTGCGAAACATAGTGTGGATGGTCAGCTCGCTCGAGGACGCCATTTTAGGAAGTACGCCACTGTGGCGCATAAGCCGCCAACAGCAGCGACTCCATCGCAAGAACAGCTTCAATCTCTGGGAGGCTCTTTGAAGAGGGGTTGGCGCGGATAATTGCTTTGAGGGCTGCAAACAACATTGGAAGCAGTAAGCGTTTGAAGTCTTGTTCGGTGCTTCGCTGTTCCTGCCTTTCATGGGCCACCTTGTCGTGTTGCGGCGACTGAGACTGATCGCGGCAGGGACTGGATGGTGGGTCTTGTACTGCATGTTGCGGTGGCGAAGGAGCCGACGAGCCAGCGGGCTTCTTACCACGTTTCTTCTTAGCCGCATCTGCATATCATTTGCCAGGTGTCTTATCACTTTGCAGTGGCTGTTCCTGTGAGTGGTCTGTCATATTGGCGAAGACCACGTCGGGGTTGGGGGGTGCTTCGTGGCACTTTGGTGGTTTTCCTTGCGCCTGGGAGAGTTTTTACTGATCCCCATTACTGTTCAATGTCCTTAAGGAAAGCGCGCTGTTTCGGTATTCTAGAGTCGATGCGATCGGCAGGCCTACTGCCCTTCTCGCTGAGCCGGCTTGGTGGCCACCATGTGTCCTTCAATGGTGAGAAACGTTTGTCTCTCGTGAATGTAGAACGTTACCCGCTTAAGCGCGCACACAGGGGACATAGCCATTTCTCCCTAATGGTGGTGGTGTGACTCCCTGTTTATAACAGTGAGCAGTGCACAATCTTCTGCGACGAGACAGGTAATACGAACACGGGGACCATTTTTGGGCCTGGATACCGATTCGTTGGCTTGGACCCATTGAAAAACTCTTCCGGCGCAACTTTGTGCTATACAGAATAAACGGGCTCTATGGTACACATCGCTATGAAGTCGCGCCAATCAGCGCCAATCAGCAGTATCCGCCAGCCATTGGCGCGTGCGTTCCGCTTCGCGATTGACCGCCGCCTTAGTTTCTTCCACCACGCGGACCACCTGCGAACCAAGGTGGACCACCTGTCGGCAAAGGTTTCGGCCTTTATTTGTATGAACGGCTCCCTAAGACCCGCATGGATAAGGATACTCTACAGGCAGGTGATCCTGCCCGCTATCACGTACTCGTCGAAAATTTGGTGGCGTCAGGTGCCGGACTGTCAACTTAGGACCAGGCTCGCGTCTGGTCAAAGATCCGCACTACTGGCCCTAACCGGAGCATACAAAACCACCCGAAGAACGGCACTTCAGGTCCGGCAAAGGCAACGAACCAGGGAAGACATGTGTATACTGACGGCTCTTACACGTCGCTCTCGTCACAGGCAGCAATATAGTGGAGATGGCAAAGGAAAATCGCAGGTCCGAACCATATAATAACTCATCTGCTCTCTGTCGTATTCATTCTTTGAACATGTCATCTCGCTAGTATTCAAGAAACATGCGTTAAAAAGAGCAATATTTTTTTTCCTTGAAGTGAGAAGCATATGTACATTTAATGCGCGACAGCTCTAAAATGCACCTAAGAATAAAGGCCGTAGAATGTGAGCTGCAGCCACATGGCCGACGAAAATGTCGCCCGTTGCCTTATGAAGCGCTCATATTTCAAAAGGAAATATGCGGCCGTCGGTTCTACCTGACATTAACCATTGTTCTCAAGTTCACTGATCCAAATGAGAAGGCTTCTCTCCATGTTGAGATGGTAGGATTTAAATAATTTCTCTAATTTTTCTTGGAGAGGGGTCAGTCCCATCTGCGTGCTTGATGGCAAAATGTTAATGTTTTTAGTACTGATAGATCAAACTAATATTGAATATCGACTCGTTCGACACAGCCGCGGTACTTTGAAATAAATATGGAGCTTATTCTGTTATATACTATTTAGCCGGTGTGGAGCTTTCATGTATAGATGAAGAGGAACATAAACGACCACATTCACACAGGGTGTTTCTGAAGATTTGTTATGAAACCTTGTAGGTACCGAAAACTGGATATTTGTGAATCTTGCGGAGAAATAATTTGTTCGGGAAAGCACGCGCTCAAATATGTACAGGATTGAAATTTTGGGCGCAAGATACACAATTCTAGTAATTATTTTTAAAATATAATAGTCAGAGTGTCAAACCAAATTGAAGAATTGATATTCATTTATATAGGGAATCCAGTCTACGCTCCAATTTTCGCAAAGGAGGGAGGCCGCTCATTTCGAACGATCAATGAAATCCAGCTAATATAGCTCGGGATGCCGAAATGCACGGTCAAAGAGCGCAGTCAAAGCTACCTTCTGCGGTGCCCAATGTGGCATAGCTCCTCAAAGGTACACATCTTCCACAGACATCTTTCTGGTTGGGTGAAATAACTGAAAATATCAAATTTGTACTCCCGCCAATGTTTTAACTCTCAATGCATTGGGAATCATTCGGCTTCTTTTGAGGGGTGCTTACTTTTGGGAGGTGCGAGGATCTTTGTTTTACAGCAAATCGGCCTCGCCACAGCGGTCTAGTGCCTATGGTACTCGGCTGTTGATCCGATGGTCGCGGGATCGAATCCTGGCCGCGGCTGCAGCACTTCGATGGAGGCGAAATGTTGAGGGTCGTGTGCTGCGTGATATCAGCGCACGTTAAAGAACCCCAGGTGGTCAAAATTTCCGGGGCCCTCCACTACGGCGTCCATCATAATCAAAGCAGGTTTTGTGGCGTAAAACCCCACGAATCAATCAACAGCGAATCTGTATATGTCTAGGCAAAACAAGAATCCGTTCGTCTCCTGTGCGCAGAAACTGCTCCACTGGCTGCGCCGGCCAGCGGCGTCGTTCTCTGCGTCATACACAAGCACGCGTGCCAAACGCTGCGACATCAGTATAGCGTCGCGAAGCATAGAAGCGAGGAAGATCGGATAAGTGAAGCAAGGCATAGTTAAAGTCCCTAGATTTTTTTTCCGTTTATTTAGGTACCGAAAAGCTTTGATGTGTCGCTGGCGCATCTGATTGGTCGGTGTTGCTTTTGGCAGCCATGTTCTTCCTAAAGCTGGTCAAGCGGTCTTTGTTGCTGTGCCGCGCGCAACAATCGCCGGCTCGGTTAGCGTTTTTAGGTGCCTTGGCGAGTGCCGTCTCGCTTAGGTACCTAGGCGCTATATACCTCAACCATATGCGACGGGAACCACTTAATTCTCGCTTGAAATGCTGCATCTCACAGGGCTTGGTTATCGCGCAGAATTCGGGCCGCTCCTGGTGAGATCCATTCATTGGCGAAGTGTCTGAGTGCTTGTCTCGGGTCGCAGACAACAGCCGTGCTTTGTCATATCAGGGAGAGCGAGAGCCACAGCTACTTCCTCTGCATTTTCGGCGCAGTCGCGCGTTACACTTGAGGATATTGCTGATTTCGCGTCCAGAATCAACGACCACAACCGCGAATCGCGATAGTTCTGTGTATTCTGCGCCGTCAACGAACCATGCCTCCGCATGTGTAGGATAGCTCTTGCTCTGGCAACTCATCTGCTACGAATGAATGAGTTCCGGGCATACGTTCCCTGTGATCGGGTCGAATTTTGGATTTTCTCTGGTCTCGTCAGGAGCGGCTGCTTTTTGGCCCTTTTGTGTCTTGACATCAGACGCCGAGGCTGTATATGATCCGGCGTGCCGTTCTTGTCCCCGTTACTCTTCATAGTTGTGAAGCGCGTTGCACCTTGGCGATTTCGCTCCGCGTTCTCTGAAGCCCAAGTTGGAGCAAACAGTGCGTGCTCATAGATTTGGTAGAACCAGTTCTATATTTTACATCCTGCTTATGAGGACATTTGATTGGATCATTCTGCTTCTTGCTTGCAGTGCAATACCGTGAGGTAGGCAATGTGACACATGACGAAAGAGTGTATGAGTCGTGAGAGAACCTCTTCTCTAATGTCGCATCTTCTGTCGGTGATCCCTTTGGAAGCCTCATGGCGATATTTTTCCTTTGATTTAGTTATTTCAAATCTTGCCGGAATCTTATGATCGGTGGATGCCCTATTTTCGAGATTTGTTACATTCTAAGTGACGCGTTCAAGAAAGGTGAGGCGAATTAGACCAAAATGTAAACGTCACCTTTAAGCGGTCTTCGTGTAACGGCTGTGACAGAAGAGGTTAAAGATGCCGTATGGCGTTCTGTTAAAGGAACTTTAAGAGGGCCTTATGCACGAGTTATGGGATCCTACACGCGCCACTGATTCAGATACTCGGTTTTAGTTAAGTGTTGTCTGCTTTGGTTTATTTGTTGAGTTCTAGGGTTTTGTGTCCAAAAACTGCGATATAATTATGAGACCCCGTAGCGCAATTCAGAAATTGGACCACCTGAAGCTCTCTGACATACACTGACCTCTCACAGTGCTTGGGTCGAAACATTTCGCCTCAATTTAAATGGAGGTGCCGCAGCCGGGATTCATTCCCGTAACATTCGGATGAGCAGTCGACTGCCATAGCCACTAGATCATCGTCGCGGGGCAAGAGGACAGTTAGGCAGAACTTATGCATAAAGGCACTAACGCGTGAGTACCATTTACAAGCGTTCGTTTGTGACGAGCCCGACCTATAGAGGGCAAGAATTGAAGAACCGACAGTGTCTGCCGTCAGTCCGCTGTGTCCATGATGTAACCAAGGCCAAGTAACGTTCATAGGGTAAATAAGCCTCCTAAGTGATCCAGCACGAAATACTATGAGTATCGTACTACTTGCTTGAAAATAGAGCGAAATACCAAAATATTAAGTGCCTGACTTGCAGCAGCACGTGAGCTATAATGATCTTGGGCAGACTTTTTTCCATTGTTACAACATCAAGGTGCTTTATTAGAATAAATGATGATTTATGAAACTAATGAGCTCGCTACGGAGACCTCACTTTCTTCACATACGTTTTTCAATATCCGGAGTTCATGTACTCAGTATTAATGGCTGCAGATACGCGAGACAAACGAAGGTTCTCAGACACGTAATATTGTCACATGGCCGTGATGATGAAGGACGCAGAAGAATAGAACGCGTGGACAGCCGAACAGTTTATTTCGCGCTGATATGCCCAGCAGGAAAAGGAAATTCCACTGTAAGACGATAGCAGCGATTACAGTCGTCGGTAGACAATGAAAGTGACTGGGTGTCAAAGGTTTCGGCTTTTATACATTCGTCACAAGGCGTTGTGGTATTATCACTGATGTTCTGGAAGGCACTCCAACATTCGGGTAGAGTATGGAAAGTTTCTAGAATGGTGGACACCACTAGTGAAGCAGCACCCAGGACAAGCGTCGCCTACGCTTCGCGTTACAAGAATGGGATAAATGTGGTCCCCGTGAACAAATAAAGAAAAGCGCGTGTCAGGTTCTAGAAGGCTAAGACTATAGTCCATAGTATTTATTTCAACACTTGTTTTTTCTTTGGCGGGCTACCATTGCGGCTGCTGCTATAGGTGATACGAGTGTTGCTATTCCTATATGTTTGATCATCCACACAGGGGCATGCAAATTCTTTTGAAGCGAACAATTTCGACGCCAGATGTATTACAGCGACGATCACTAAATTTGTGAAAACGCCCGAAGCGTGCTATAATTAAGCTTTATCGCAGTCCAGTTGTGGTTGCCGCATATTCCCCTGTAGCAGGTCTGTGGAGAAAAAAGGGAAAAAAAATGTGCTACCATCTATAAACGAAGCTATAAAAGCACTCAAATATCGCGTAATTGTAGAATACCACAAGGTTCAGTGTTTTTGTTGCATCGAATAAATGTGGAGCGAAAACAGGGAGCTCTTCAGAAGTTGCGAGGTATGGCATATAGCACTCAGCAGACAAGCAATGCGGGTTCAACGATGTTTCACATGATCTTGGAGAGCATAATAAACTTGTTTTTCCACGCTGAAAAATATGCAGTTTGTCCAACTTGGCGGCCATGGTGTCCAACCCACTGCCGTCATAGCGTGCCTACCAAGCTCAGACTTCTTAAAGAAATCCGTATATTTCCCCTTCGACAATGGTGTCTAGCATTACGCACTTCAAATACAAAGCTGCGTCAAGAAGTGCGACTTATTTTAATTGTCTTGAAACGTAGTCTCGCTTTTCCACGAATTTCCTCATTGGAGAACCAGAGCCAATTCGCCTACACTTTACGAGAGATCACTGAATGCAATCGCTTTGACAAGAACACCTCCATGTACAAGTATGCAGGCATTCCATGTTTCGAGATTAAAGCCAGAACTGTAATTTTATAGGTACAGCAATTTCATGAATACTTTAACCTGGCTTTCGCCGTTGGTGTCGCTGTCATGCTCCATTTATTGTGACGTGGTCGTGACGATGAAGTGCGCCGTTAACGAAACACTCAATCGTGCACCTTTTTTGGGCGATGTCGTTTACCGCAAGGGAGTTAGTTATTCCTCTAGTTAGATAGCGGCGAGCACAATTGGTTGCCTTCTATAAAAACTGATCAATATCTCAATGCGTCGGTTTTTCTATATTCTGCATGCGTCACAGTACATTATGACTTCATCACTGATGCTCGCGTTCAGCCTGGAAGTCATTGAAACATACGCATCTGCCATGAAAACTTTGCAAGGCAGTCAACATCATTATCTAAGCAACATACAAATTCAGTGCGGCCTCTGCTGAGCTTTAGCGCGCGTCGCCAGAAAGGGAAAAAGGTAATCCCATGAAAAAGAAAACAAATGCGCATATCAAGGTACGTGAGTATGTATATACAAGTCAGAATCTGCGAGAAACGCAATACCAAGGTGGTTTCATTTAGCCAAGCGCCCAGACAGGAAATTGGAAGCCCGACCCCTAGATCCCCAGGCACTGGAATCGGACCAGTCAGCCACACAAGAACCTTCTCCTCTAGCCCATGCTTCGTGCCATATTTACGCAGCATTTCGAGCTCTTAGTATGCGGATATCTCATAACTGCCTTCTAAGATGCTCACGAGATGCATGCCTGGGTCGGCCGTGGTGCCGGCGGTTCTTGGACCGCCCGGTAAGGCTGTGGTTGGCTGATAAGCGTCGGAGGCGTTGTCGGCGCGCTAGTTGCGCTGAACATACAGCGAGCTGGTATGAGTGTACGCTCGCTAAGCAGAAACAACGTTCAGGGATGCTTCAGCCTAACTCCGGACACGATCCCGAAATACGGCGGTAGAGCTGCATGTCTTGCCATCGCATTCATTGCTTGACGCTTATGCTGAAACTGGGCACATCCACTGCAACCGAAAAATGTTTCGTTGGAGTGGATATACCACTCTCTTTGGTTAGAGTGGATATAACCGGCAATAAGTTGCTCATTTATTTGGATCTTCAAATTTGATTATTTTTAGGCGAAAACAGAATTGGCGTACTTTCGTAAAACGTAGATTTTAAGTTACGTTTTTATTGTGACTAATTAATAAACTCAGAAAACAACATTTTACCACTCTCACGTATTCACGAGAGGCTATCGAGCACGCTGGAATACAGCTACACTTTAGAGATTCTGAATTCGTACACACTCTATCAACACTTGCTACTAAAGGGATTATTCTCGGAAAGGAAAGCGTTGCGCAGTATTTCTGTAAGGTAGGACTTATTGCTTGGTTGATTTACTCAGACGACCTATATAACTAACGATGTCTTCATCGAGAAAAATACATAATTACTCCAATAATGTTGTAGTACTGAATATAGTCGATATACGTAATATGTCCTCTCATATCTGACGGTAGTAGGTTCTCTTCGTAACGGCGGCAGCTGTGACTCGGCCATTTTAATTCCTTTCCATCTCCGCCATAATTTTTACACTACAGCTCAAAAAACTGCATACAATATCTCTTGCTTTCCTTTGATTGTCAGGTGGATTGATTAGCTTGTGTATAACAAACATACACGCACTTCATCAATTGCCCCTTTGATATTTCATCAAGTGTGGAGAAATACCACTAATATCCATTCCTTAAAGGTGGTCGCGGCGAACAATCTCGCACACGTGAGAGTTATGTACAATTACAAGGCCTATGAAGAACTCTCATAGCACTCGTTTGCTAGGCATAACTATTATACGATGCCTTTCTAACGAGATCGCTAGTGGTCATGATTGTAACTCAAGATCACCGAGTTCGCTGCAATTTCTGTGCTGCGATCTACTATTTCTTTTCTAGTAAAAATTCGGCAGACTTCCGAGTCGCAAATATCTGCCCGATTATCATGGCGACATTTCGATCGCAGGGTACAAGAAATGATATATTTTTCTCATGTTGAGCTGCTGCCCACAAATTTTCGATGTCTACTTCGGTGTCGCGTTGACCGAAACAGGCGTTATAATAACGTTCCATCGTATCTGGTACATGTTAGTTTATTATCTTTATTCGTCACGTGCCTGACAGCCATGTCACATGAGACACGCCAGAATCAATATTTGTGTTCCGCATGCATTTGTGCCCTACCATCATATCCTTCATGTGAAGGCAGCAAACGAACAGAAAAAGAAAGCACCCATACATAGGCAGCCAGATAGATAGATAGATAGATAGATAGATAGATAGATAGATAGATAGATAGATAGATAGATCATATTTGATCTATCTATATCTATATCTATCTATCTATATTTTTGATCATTTTGATGTATAAAAATGATAGATCATTTTTGACCTCATCTTCACCTGAGCTTCTCTTCCAGTTTAGATAGCTAGCTGGAGAGGTACGGTTAGAGCTGCTGAAGTTTGCCAGCATACGCCTCCCCTTTTATACCACAGTAGCAAGTATGCCACGTATACCACGTGCCAGGGTGCAGGTATACAAGCATTTTCACAATCGCGAGCTCTAATGTTAAATGGTAAGTGTAATATTTACAAAAGCTGTACTATTTAAATCCAATCGCGTCTTGCGCCTGCTCGCATACCCATCTCCATGCGTTCCATGCAAGCTCCTCAGGTGATTGCATTCTCGTCAGTTCTCTAGTGCATGTGAACTATGCTATGGTCGTGATGTCGAGATACATATTTCACGTTCGCCATGCATTGATACCCTACCATCCCATTTTTCATGTGCCCAGTGTGAATGAGATGGCCAGGAGAGCATCGAGACGTAGGCGGCTGTTAGATATCTAGTCAAGTGAAGTGAAAGTCACGTAAGTTCTTTGAAAATGCTCCTCGTTTAAAAAAAATGCGGGACAAGTTTGTTAAGTTGAAGTATACCTTGTCTTCTCCACACGGCATTCCATCCAGTAGGTAATGGTTTTCGTGTGCATCGTAGCTCTTTTTTTCATAGTATTCAGTTGTAGACTCTGAAGTAGCTGAGTTCTCTTCGTCACTGTATTCATAATCATAAGTATCATCTGTCGCATTCCAGCCACAAGAAATTTCACATTCCAGCGCGTTCTCCTGTTGAGGAAATAGAATTGGGCGCAATGTAATACACAGTGCACCGCGAAATTCGCTGACAATAGAGATTTTTTTGTAAGGAAAAGAAAACTAACAAGCCTAACCTAAATACAAAAAATAACAAACACAAGCAATGGCCAATCTGCTTGCTCATACTAGATAGGCTATGTTTGTATGAAGAAGGAATTCCATACGAAAATGACTGGGTGCGAATAACGCTTCTTGAGTGCTCTGCGTTTACTCATTTTTGCGTATTTAATATACGTACCTTTCCAGCTTTCTCTTATGGAAATATTCCGCAGAATGGCATTAGCAATGAGAAGTTCACTGTTGCTCTAGTGTGTTGGTTGGTTATAAGCTGAGGAAGTATGAGCGCAGCCCAGCTGTCATCGCTTACCAGTGCCGAAAAAAAATTGCATAGGAAGTTTGTACAAATACGTTCGCCGATAGTCGTTTCGACAATTATGATTTAATTATTTTGTGTTTTGCGTGCGAAATCCATGATCTGATTATGAGAGACGCCGTAGTGGAGGGTTCCGGAAATTTTGACCACCTGGGGTTCCTTAACGTGCACTGGCATCGCACAGTACACGGGCCCCTGGCATTTCGTCACTATCTAAATACAGCAGCCACGGCCTGAATTAGATCCCGCCACATTTGGGCCAGCAACCTAGTGCTATAAACACTAGACCATCATGGCAGGACCAGGGAAGTGTTCAGAAAGGGCAATTGGTTATTGGACACTCCGTAAAGACATTTTACCAGGGCGGAGCAGCTTGTTCCGCTACATCGAATCTCACGTCAACTGCTTAAAATTTAAGAGTGGGGATGAAATTTCTTGTACTCTTATACAAATTTTGTTTCTTTCGGCACAGCCAACATTTCGAAATATTCGCAAACTATTGGAAAGTTCTTCAGGCTTGCCAATAATGACTGTTGGTCTAGAAGAATGAATAGCATGCGATAATATTCGGTTCAATATTCACATACCATTCACATACCATTCGGCTAAAAATCAATCTCAGATAGACTGAACCATTCCCTAAACCACTACTAGGTTTACTCTCGTGATACAGCTTCTACATATGCTCCGTTAGTACTTGGTAGTATTGGGGACAGGGACATGTGCAGTACCATCAATAAGCGCTGCACTTCCGTTTTTTGGGGGCCCGGACACCAACTCTGCAGTGTAGACGTAATCCTCGACAAGAGAGCTAGACACTAATGGCTAGCGCATGTAGCTCATCTGCCCGAAAATACACAGAAACCCAACTTCACATGTAGTGCCCATGACAGATCCTCATGATCACGCATGGCTATGATAATTACGCGGGTACGTTTTGTTCCTGTATTGAGAACGCCCGTCATCGTTAACTGTCGGAGCTAACACGAGATGATCCAGCCCTGACAGCGCTGAGTTGTCGAACTGATTTTTTTTATTCTTGCCCTCCACCTGCCGCACGGTTGAATGCCAATTTCTACTTCCTTGACGGGTATCGCACGCTGAGGCGCTACATGTTCTTTCAGACTTCAAAAAACTTTGGGAACCGCGGGCTCTGCAGGCGATAAACGCTGATTCCGCCACGTACTGCGATGTAACATTACGCGCGGCCTATATCTTAACTACAAAGTGGCAGTCCACGCGCGCGTGCTGCGTGCGTTCCCCGTCGGGGCGGGGCACACTGGTTCGGTGAGTGTGTGCCCGCCAGTATTCGTGTTACATATGCTGTCGCGGTGTTCCTTCACTTGTTACTAACAAACGATCTTTACTTCGGCATCATTCCTTGTCTTCAAGGCAACCCGAACACCTTCAAAACAAAGATCGTATTAGCGTTACTAGAGCTCGCGCGTCGACATTTTGAGAGCGCACCTAGCTCTAAATTTAAGTGGCGAATACGAAGCCTCACTGGTTTAAGGTCCTCTTACTCCATCTTCAATCATTCTGATACACCTCAATCAATTTTAATCGGCCCGGACCCAAGCATGGTCTTCGTTTGACGCTTCATAGGTCTTGGGTGCGACACCACGAAAGGGAGAAGCGGTTCGTGTACAGCAGGGTACTTAACAGGTCTACTCACTATCCACTGAATATTTTAGCTTTGTGGATGATTGTTAACCTCATGTGCATAAAATTCTCGCTAGCTTTGTCTCGCTTCTGGCCTTTCTGGAGCCGCATGATATTTCTTACCACATTTTGTACTCTACTGTTCATCTCGGTGACTACTTCATGCAAGAACTTCTGACGGGACATATTTAAATAAGGCTTTCATCGCACTGGCGGTCATCCTTGTGTTGTCGTCGTACTTACCACGGTGACCGGCACAGCTTGTATGTCTGGATGCATAAGCCTACAAAACTCTTCGCGACTCATATTTTCTCCAGGATGAAGGTCGTTTGGAACGCTGGCAGTTGCATTCACGTACAGACATGAATCTGGTAGGGTACTGCAGAAGAAGAAAGGCGCCTCATTGCTCAAATCAGCCATATCAGCGTCACAACCGCGTGATTTCTCTCCTAGACTAGTATGAAACACTTGTAAATATAAATTCATGCATCAGTAAAAATAATTACATTTGGGCGACATTGTCGCAAGACAGCAAAATATACTTTTATTAATACTTTTATCCTAGTAGTCACAGAATTTCTACGTAGTGAAATTACATTGCCGAGCAAGAAGAAAGACGTCATAAGAGTGTATGGATCATGGACGGATGCTATGCGCTCCTCTTTATGAGGAAGTGCTTCTTTGCATGGTCCCCAGATGAATTTTTATAGGGAGCGCCAAAAAGTTTTTGTGATTATATAAAAATTCCTGCAGTTAGCTATGATCCTTCTGATCATTAGAAGACAATTGTTAGTGGTTTGCAGTAAGTTTCTTATTTACTAAAAAGTTTAAAATATGCACATCGTTAAAGATCTACGTGACTGAACCTGAGGTTTTCAACCGTGCCTGCCCATGGGTCGTCCAATGGACATGCATTGGCTCATGTCATCGGCTTTCCTCGGCTGACGTCCTGGCCACATAAATGAACGTTTGCCGGTGCACTACTGAGGCCTCGGCGCAGCGGCTGCCGTGGGAGACACAAAGATCGCTAGCGTTTTCACCGTGCCTAAGCTAGTTGTGGGAGAAGGGAAATGGTAAGCGCAATGGCGACACAAGCAGGCTCATATCCTTGCTGTTACAATGGCCTCTGTTTAATTTATGGTATCAGTACTTTGATAATGGTGAGACCACACACATAGACGTCACAAATCATTTTAGGGACATCTTTAGTCAAGCTTTTAAATGCGAAGCAAATCACCATTGACCGTATCTATCTATCTATCTATCTATCTATCTATCTATCTATCTATCTATCTATCTATCTATCTATCTATCTATCTATCTATCTATCTATCCGTTTATATTGTGGTCGTCTCGTGGCCTTCGTAATTACCAGAATTCGTAATTACCAGAAATACCAGAATTACTGTTCACATTAATTTTGACAGTAGGCAGGTTGCGACATCGCGTCCCCAGAAAGCGGGGAAATTTTGTGAACACCATGGTTCTGCCCCATTACGGACCAGTAGTCCATTCTGATAGATGTAAGGAATGTAGCGACGGGGTGGACATCCGCCGCATTCTCTGGGCGCGCCCTATGATCCCTCGAACGGAAATTGCCAGGCGGGAGGGGTTGCAGGGCCGCCTTCCTCAGCTCCAGCCCGCGTGATAGAGAGCAGAGTGGAGGTGCCATCGGAACCACGGGGTTCTGTCCGTGTCCTACACTCGCCCGCTCCTACCCCCACTCCCCTCTCTCATCCATCTATGTGAAAGCACGACTTTACAGCACAAATACTCGTAACGGTTGCGTCTTCTCGATAGAGGTTGCTGACTACTTACAACAAAATCTGAAAGGCTTCCTTTCGTTGAATAGGGCCTCAGCGGCGAGAAATATGAAGTTTCTTCTGCCTCTGTCCAGTCTTCTTTCTTCATCATGGATACCTTCATGTAATTGGTTATGTTTAAGCAGATTTCGAAGTGTTTGCATAATAAAGAGAGTATGCGAGGAACCAGTGATGGAAAGAGTCCCTGAGCCGCTCGCAGTTTTTCGCGGATGGCTAAATATCCGAGCTCTGGCACATAGCTACAACGACCGCCAAAATAATGACCTTCCATACTAGAGGCAGCCAACATAAATTTATACGTAAAAATAATGTATTTCTTTTAAAGCTCCTTCTTGTGAAATGCAGTAGTGCTGATGGGGGCGGGCGCCGCGTGCGACGTCCATAGCTTCCTCTGGCAGTTCTCAAATTGTATTGCTTAAAACAATTAGGAATCGTTTTTAATGCTCAAGAAATAACAGGGTTATTTGAGTATTTAGAGTATACAATCATACATGATGTAACTAAATAGCAGATAGATATCTCGGTTCGCAGTCATTTTCTTACTTCACTAAACCTCGTATTCGCTCCTTGCAGCATTCGGAGAGCTTCGACTTATTTTGCATGCCTTTATCGAGGTGAGTCATCAAGTTTCCATGAAGTTTAGAACAGTTCGGCGAAGTCGGACAACCATCGTGGTCACAACCGAGTCTGAAAATAAAATATGCGTAAGGGCTTACTTATGCGAATCCGTCTTTCATGGATATTGTGACAAGTAAATATATGTCCACAACTTCTGCACCCTAGTACTGAGCCGTTAGTATATCTCATAAACTGAATGCACATTCCATTTATCAGAAACACGTTCCGATTTTCTGCGTAGGTTAAGCCCAAGGGTAAATGCCTGACACAACCAACGAGTTTGCGAGATGAGTTCACATATGTATTTCGTAACAAGCATCTGTCTTCATTTCATCGATCCTGCCAGGCTTTGTTTCCCACCAAGTATTGCTTTTGGATGACTTAGTGGCCAAACTTCCTAAACATTTTCAGGCGTAGCGGTGAAACAAGGAAAAAAGTGGAAATAGGAAAGAGATTGCGATTACTCTCAAGTGACCGTATTTCTGGCCGTATTTCTCTTTCCTGTTTCTACTTCTTTCGTTATTTCATCTTTGGGCATGAATAATTCATTGAGCTCTCTGTACCCTCCTAACA